>CM039614.1:36914531-37514531 GCA_022457205.1 Saccharum spontaneum
CATTAGAGTGAAATATTTCAGGCAATTAAAAAACAAAACTAAAGAGGAGGGAGGTCTAGTGTGCAGCTGGAGCCAGGGAGCTCAGCTCCCTGTCAGTGGCTTAGTTTAGGCCAGGTTTTGTTTATCGGATAATTTTATATTTTCCCATGGTGCATTAGTCGTACTGTTAATCATTGTGGAGGGTGCTATAGCCCTCTCGTTACTATTTTTTCTTCATCTTTTTATTATTGATTGAAATGATATGCAGCTCTCCTGCACTGCACATTCAAGAGAAAAAAATAGCACACGACTAGTCTGATACGACGAAATCACCAAAATATACCCAAACGGAAACAGAAGAGATGGATGATCATCAAAAGGCATAGCACTTTATCTGTATCTGTTATTGAACGTGTAATTTCAGGATAGTTGTTCATCAATTCATAACTCGTACCTGTTTCAAATAGTGGTAACCGCAACGATAGATCACTGGCATTAGTTTGATGTCTTCTAGAAGCCCTTCGACTATCAAATTCATCTTCATCATCCTCAAAGTCTTCAATGTCATCTATAGTTAATTCCTTCTCAGTCGGAGAATCAAATGATTGTGATTTTGTCAAGTTGGTAGCTGCGACTGGTGATGACACAATAACTGGTGCTGGTTTCACATCCGGTGGTGGTATCACAACTGGTGATGGTGCAGTGGCTGGGATAGGTGGTGGTTCTCTTGTTGGAGCTGGACCTGAATATTCTGGTTTTGTAAGCAAATAGAACTCCTCTACAGCTCCAGTGTTATTCTGGCCAAAGAAATAATAGTACTTAGGTACATGGATATGGTAATGGATAAAATGTATGCTCTGAGAATTTTTTATATCAAAATAAGGGAGACAGAAGTATCTAGATGTTCAAATGAGATGTGATACAAAAGAACTAACTCAAACGAAAACCAACAAAAGGACTTTTCAGCAAGACAAAAAGATTGATAAGAACACAAAATATAAACCAACTCACCACATATGGATAATCAAGGCTATCATGAAAAAGGCGGATGGCATCTCCAAGGTCAAGAGGTTCACCTACATTTTTTAAGTGTTTCAGAATCGATGCAAGAACAGACAAAAAAAAAGGAACTCCGATAAAGCTATACTTCACCTTTCTTAGCACAGTTGAGGACATAATCAACACTGACTTGATCTATATCTACATCATCCAAAGAGATTGCACCAGGTGGCATTACAACTTTCTTGATCAAGTTGCCAGAAAGAATGTAGTTGAGTAATACTTGACGGTCACGGCGATAACGTTGCAGCAGCTCAACAACATTTTCTCTGGTTAATTTGAAACATAAAACGGTCACTATGCAATTAAATGTAACATCTTTAGGAAATAAGGTTTCTTCTGCAGCAATTCTTACTCATCCATATTATATATATGCTAGGGCGGCAGCACTCTAGTTTTAAAACCCTGATCGAGGTGCTACCGAATTCCTCACAATCAGCATAGCTGGAATAGCAAAAAACATTATATACCAATAAATCAAATAAAAAACAACATATCTCATGGTAATAGGAGATGTTCGATAAGCAGTTGCAAAAGTAACTTGCACTCTTGATTAAATATGCATTGTTGTGTACAGAAAATAGTCAGTGAACTGCAATTCTCATCTAGTGGTAGATGTTCGTGTGCGAACAAATTGAGGTAATCCATATGGAATCTCACGCAGAAAAATTCATGACTAGCAAATAAGAATCCTTCCTGAACAGTCAGACATTCAACATTTATGACTTGGCAACAGACAAAGCACTGACCATAGCTCCCAGGACACTCCTTTTTTTTTAGAAAAGGACTCCTGATCCAACCAAATTAGCGAGTAAAGTAAAACCAGACAGCCAACCACGCAACTCGTGCCAAAATGAGAGGAAACACACAATGCCAAACAAATCCCGCCCCTTATTTGACTGTCACACGCTAATTAAACCCCAAATTGACAACTCACACACCATCCAGCGCTCCATTCCTGCCAGACCCACGCGCACCCGAAATCAAGCGATGGACGCCGAAGCAACGAGCCCACTGCTACCGGTGGTCCAAACCGCAGCAGCTCTACCCGTCCGCTTCCCCAGGACGCACCCACCACTACAGGGCAGCGCCAGCGGCCAGCGCGCCTCCAAATGGGATCTGGATGGAGAGGCTAGAAGACAAGGGGGTTGCGTACCTGCGCGGAGCCGAGATCTAGCGGATCGGGGAGCAGGTGGAGTTCGATGAGGGGTGGGGGCAGGTTACAGACGCGTGCTCGCCGGTGGGTACCATACTGTTCGCCGGAGAGGCATGGAAAGGAAGAGAACGCGAGAGCGAGACGCGAGCCGGAGCAGGGTGAGCAGTGCAGCCGCCAAGTACCGGCTATAGTCGGACCGAGACTCCTCTGACGTGCCAAACCCAAACGTGTCACGTGTGGGGTGGAAAAATAAAAAACAGGGCCTTACACCAAACCCGCAGTCCGGGGCAACTCCCCATTCGGTCGTTCCCGGCTTCCCGCGGAGAAATTTCACAGCAGCCATCGGGCGGCGCTGGGTGGCTGGGAGGGCGGTGGAGGGGCGGAGGGGCCTTCCCGGCGGTGGAGGGCCGGCGGACGGGCGCGCACAGGCGGCCACTCGTCCGTCTGGCGGCTGTTCGATTAGGTAGAGTCTTCCCCGTGTACCATTATAAAAAAAAATGGGTCTCTCGTAAGTAAGCAATTAAAAAATTCGGACGCATGCGTATGTCATGACACTTTTTTTTTCTCAAAGCCATTTCATCTGTCTTTCGTCGTGTTTTCATTGTTTGATAGCCCTAACATATGGACCCGGCTAATAAACAAGTCCAAAATACTCTCCTCTCTCTCCATGTCTTATCTTCTCCTTCACCGAACGAGAACAGAGAACCACGGTGAGAGCCCAGCGCGAACGAGGTATGGTGCGGCCGCTGAGCGTGGCCCATGCGAGAGCAAGAACCGGCGACGCCACCGCCACCGCCGAGCGAGGGGCCAAAGGGCCTGCGTGAGCGAGGCCAGAAGTGGTGGACGTAGCCGAGCGCGGCCCACGCAAGGGCATGCCGGCGCGTCCCAAGCACAGGCGAGGGAGCAAGGCTAGGCTGCCTACGTCGTGCGGCTAGACTCGGGAATGGGGAGGAGTGGCCACGTGAGCCCGTACACTGACGACGCCGCCGCCCACACAACCGCCGGCTCCGCTCTCTCTTCCTTACCACTCTCGTGCGCAGTGCACGGAGCAGCAGCCATGGCCGCAGGGCTGAGCTTTGGGCGTCGTGGCTCAGGGCGCCATGGCGTGCGGGCTCAGGCCTTCGAGCACGCCTGCGACGCTGACGACGGAGACGATGCTTCCTGCCCGGTGCGGCGCCATGGTGAGCGTCGCATGCTTCATCCCGAGCGTGGTGCCCACGGGCTTCATCTGCGGCATCCTCAAAGGGACGCCTGCCTCCATCCGCTGATCATGAACGACACGGCGCCAGGCCTCGTGCTGCTGTTGGAGCTCATCGTCCCGTGGCCGGCTCCTAGCTGTGCAGCCTTCCTCCCGCTCTGCGTTTTCCTCGGCGTCGCGCTCTCGGTGAAGGCGTTGCCCGTGCTCGCCTGCATCTGCTCGGACTCCTTGTTGGCATGTCGTTCGGGGGGGCGGGCCCAAGGGCACCCCGCTCGCCTTGGTCTACATCCTCGCGTCGGGGACCGTCTTTGGCGTTGTCATGGTCTGCGCCCTGCTCACAGGCGCGGTATAAGCGGGCGCTCGCAGCGCAGCGCCATACCTACAGCAGCAGCTCCTCATCCCGCCCGGGATTCGCGGTGCAGCGAAGACCTTGCGGCAACCCGACGAAGATTGCGGCCGGGGTCACTGACAGCTTGCGCCGTGCACATACACCTTGACGAATGACGACCGGATGGTCTCCCTTGAGAAGGCAAACACCTGTTCCCAGTTGTTAGCCAGTGATTTTCTGAACAAAATGACTTAACTGAAGCCGGAGACGTACATCGGCATAAATAGAGAAGATGTCTCTCATCCGGGTAAAAATATTACCCGGGATAAAGCTGAGACAACTGAAAAGTTATCGTGATAATTTTAAAGTAACAGCAATCTGATTCGGGCAACTAATATTTGTTATACTATTAAGTACCAGGAACCATTGATTACACAAACTTTAAAATTGGAAAAAAAATAACTAGCACCTAGAATATAACTTTAGGCGTATGTGTCAGGTGTTCTTGACCGGATTACCATCTTCAGTCATTAACTCGAATGACCCTAACGACCCTGGTCATGTGACTTTGGAGACGATGAAAGGACCCTTCCATGGGCTGAGCAATTTGTGTAGGTCGTCTGTCTTCTGTATAAGTCACAAGACGAGATCACCGACTTGGAAAGTGCGCGGCTGAACACTTTTGTTGCAGTGACACCGCAAACCCTGAAGATATCGAGCAGATTGTAGGGTAGCATTAACTCGGACTTCTTTCCAAGCCATCTAACTCAAGCCTCCGTGTATGTTTAGCTTTGCCTTCATCGTACTGCTCTATCCTTAGAGACGTCCAGATCAAATCAGCTGGTAACACAGCTTCAGAACCATATACTAGAAAGAAAGGTGAGTACCCTGCAGATGAGCTATGGAAGTGTAGTCGATGCTTATGCCACAATTCTGCGCCCAACTTTTGAACTCGATGGCCGTAAAAGGAGAGCCTAGATCAGTGATTACTTGATTAGGCATACCAAAGTGGTGCATGATGTCCTGAATAAACTCGACGGCCTTGGCTGCACTGTACTTGACGAGTGGTTTGTACCCAATCCACTTGGTAAACTTGTCAATGGATACGTAGATGTACTCAAAACCACCTTTAGCTCTCTTGAGAGGTCCCACTTGATCCAATCCCCAGTATAAAAAAGGCCACGCCAGTGGAATACATATGAGATTATGCGCTGGGATGTGAGTTTGTCTTGCTAACATCTGACAGCCTTTGCAATGCCTAACAAGGTCTTCAGCATCTTTCAGAGCAGTTGACCAATAGAACCCAGATCGAAAAGTTTTCCCGACTAAAGTCCTGAACGTGGCGTGATTACCGTAGCAGCCGGAGTGAATTTCATCGAGTAGCTCCTTGCCTTCTTCCGCGGTGATACACTTTAGCAAGACGCCGGAGGACACACCTCGTTGATAGAGCTGATTGCCGACTAAAACATAGTTCTTGCTTCTCCGGATGATTTGGGTGGCTTCTCCCTTGTATGCTGGCAACTTGTGCTCTTGGATGTAATCGATGAAAACTTGAGTCTAGAATGGGACAATGGCCAATACATGAGCACTAGGTGTGGGAGTATCAGAGGTGACATGTTTAGGTTGCTTGATGGATGGTGAAGTCAACTCCTCAACGAATATGCTAGGTGGCACCTGTGTCCTGTCTGATCCGAGTTTCGCCAGAATGTATGCGACGATGTTTAAGTCGTGCACTACATGAAGTATCTCCAGACCTTTAAAATACTTCTCTAGCTTGCGTACCTCTCTACAATAGGCATCCATGGTTTCTTTGGTGCAGTCCCAATCTTTGTTGACTTGATTGATGACCACAGCTGAATCCCCATAAACGAGTAGGCGCTTAATACCGAGTGAAACTGCTACCTGGAGACCATGGATGAGGGCTTTGTACTCTTCTTCATTATTGGTGGCTGGCCAGAGAATTTAGAGAACATATTTGAGCTGCTTTCCGTCTGGAGAAATAAGGAGGACACCAGCACCTGCTCCACTTAGCTTGAGGGATCCGTCGAAATACATCTTCCAATGGTCGAGTATAGCGTCGTTCGTAGGCTGCTGAATTTCTATCCACTTAGCTATAAAGTCAGCAAGTGCTTGTGACTTAATAGCCTTACGCGGGGGTGAACTCAATGTTAAGAGCCCTAAGTTCGACTGCCCATTTGGATATACGTCCTGTAGCATCACGGTTGTGTAGGATGTCACCGAGTGAGAAATCAGTAACCACCATAATCTTATGTTCATTAAAATAATGTCTGAGCTTGCAGGAGGTGATCAGGATAGCGCAAAGTAGCTTCTGCACATGTGGGTACCGGATTTTGGAATCTGACAGAACCTCCCTGACATAGTAGACTGACTGCTGTACTTTGAATACATGGCTTTCTTCCTCTCTTTCAACGATGATCACCGCAATGACCACTGTAGTTGTTGCTGCAATGTAGAGTAACATATCTTCTTTCTTTATAGGTGGAGCAAGGACGGGTGAAGATGTGAGATAGGCCTTGAGCTTCTCGAACGCATTATTAGCCTCATCAGTCCACTCAAATTTACCTAACTTCTTCAAAAGTTTGAAGAAGGGGAGTCCTTTTTCTCCAAGCCGTGAGATGAATCTGTTGAGAGCAGCCATACACCCTATCAACTTCTGGACATCCTTAACGCAACAAGGAGGACCCATCTCGGTAATTGCACGGATTTGCTTTGTGCTAGCCTCGATCCCACGATGGTTGACTAAGAATCCGAGGAGCTGTCCAGAAAGTACACTGAAGACACACTTGTTTGGGTTGAGCTTCCACTGCCACTTCCGTAGGTTTTTGAAAGTCTCTTTTGAGTCATCAATCAGTGTAGCTGAATCTCGGGTCTTGACCACCACATCATTAACATAGGCCTCCGCATTATGACTGATCTATTCATTTAGACAAGCTTGAATTGCACACTGATATGTAGCACCAGCGTTCTTGAGTCCAAATGACATGGTCGTGCAGTAGTAGGCACCAAACGGAGTGATAAAAGATGTTTTGCTTTGGTCTTTTATGTGGAGCGCAATCGGATGATACCCTGAGTAGCAATCTAGAAAAGACAGAAGGGTGCGATGTTTGTTGAGATCCATGTAGTCGACACACATGCACCACTCGTTCGAGTCCTTCTTCCATACCAACATAGGGTTGACAAGCCAGTCGGGATGTAGAATCTCCCGGATAAACTTGGCTCCCAAAAACTTCGTGATTTCCTTCTTGATGGGTGCTTTCTTATCAGGCGCGAAACGACGCAGTCGTTGATTAACAGGTTTGGAACCTTCATTCAAATCAATTCTGTGCTCAACCAACTTTCTCGGGACACCTGGCATGTTGGCCGGATTCCAAGCGAATATATCGTTGTTGTCCCAGAGAAAGTTAGTGAGCGCGAATTCCTATTCCTTAGGACGGTGAGCACTGATGGTCGCCATCTTGGAGGGATCACCCGTGCCGAGATCAATCTTCATAACATCCGCCTCCTTAGGTGGGAAAAGGATGGTGGGCTTTTTAGCCGGTAACTCTAAATCTTCCGGGTTGGCTTGGCTGGCTAAAGTAGCAATCTCCTCCCTTTCTAAATCTGCCTGAACCTTGGATGAAATCCTGATAGCTTGAGCATCGTAATCATAGGAACGCTTTAGGTTGCCTCGAAGTGAGAGAATACCATTGGGACCCAGCATCTTGAACAAAAGATATGAGTAATGCGGGACTGCCATAAACTTAGCCAGTGCCGGTCTCCCGAAGATAGTGTGATAGGATGATTCAAGTCGGTCACTTCGAATTTGATGAACTCAGTACGATAATTGTCCAGGGTTCCAAAGGTGACTGGGAGCGTAATCTAGCCTAGAGGCATAGTCGCTTTGTTGGGTACTATTCTATAGAAGGGTACATCCGTAGGAGTAAGTAAGTCGGCAAAGTTGAGACCAATCTTCCTCAATGTGTCAGCAAAGATGATGTTAAGCCCTGCTCCTCCATCGATCAAGACCTTTGTGACAGTCATGCCTGCGATAGTTGGATCTAGAACCAATGGGAAGTGCCCCGCATTATCAACATTAGTCCACTGATCCTTACGTGAGAATTGGATTGGCTACTCAGACCAGTTGAGGTACTTAGGGGTAGCGGGTTCAGCTGCCGTGATACTCCGTAGGGCGAGTTTTTCTTGCTGCTTGCTCTTAGAACTTGGGACTCTGAAAGTCCAAGTTTGGTTTTGGTAATTAATGACACCAAGTTGCTAATGCCATATGTTAAGTGTTTTGAGTTAGGCATAAGCAACACATGTGATGAAGGTGTACGTGGCAAGGAGTGGTGGCCACAAGATCACAAAGAGATGATGCATGGACATGAAATGATGATCATGGTGGAGATGCGCATAAAATGATGGACATGATGATCAAGTGGAAGAGAAGGATCTAAGAGCGCAAGGCAAAGGTATAACCATAGGATTTTCCTTTTGCCGGTCTAAGATGAGTAGAGAAGTGATTGACCGGGTTTAGGATACATAGCCGACTATCAAGAGGGGCAATCACGGTTAGCTCGAGAATCAAGTGCCACTAGATCAATGTCTTGAGCATATGTATTAGGATCTAGTTGAGAGCTAACATAACGCCTTGAAAAATGTTTGTGAAATGCTAACACACATGCACATTGATGGTGTACACTTGGTGGTGTTAGCACATTTGCGAAGGCGGTGGTGTTTGAACGGTAGTAAGGGGTTTGGGGTTCGCTCTCCCTCCCGCCGAGCTTGCGAGCGCGGGATTCAGGCGTTTTCGAGGAAATGAAATGTCTATTTTCTATTGCGCCGGAGTCTAGAAAAGGTGGTGAAAGTCCAAATTGTTTTTCACTGAAAAACGACGATTGGACGCTGCACCGGACGCGGTCCCGGTTTGACCGGACGCGTCCGGTCAGTTCAACTCGGTGCTGCTAGCTAGGGTTTCTGACCGGACGCTGGTCTGGCCTGACCAGCGCGTCCGGTCAGTTCACCTGTGCGTAGAAGAAGAGTGCGCAACCGGCGCGTCCGGTCCCTCACGGAACCGGAGCGTCCGGTCAAACGTCCAGAGGGGCAGAGAGCAGCGGAGTGCCGATCGGACGCGCGGCGCGTCCGGTCACGTGCGATCGGACATGTCCGGTCTCGACGGGAGCTTACTGGAACGTGACCGGACGCTGGCACTGTCGCGTCCGGTCAAACGGTTGAGCGCGTCCAGTCACGGCAACGGCTAGTTCTGACGCGCACTGTTTTCACATGTCCTGTAGTGACCGGACGCGTTCGGTCACCCTGACCGGAGCGTCCGGTCAGCGTGATTTTAACTGTGTCGTCCGTAACGGCTAGCTGCGTACCCCTTCGCTATAAATAGATGTTGTCCGGGGTTTGAGGGTAACTCTTGCACATTTTGAGACCTAGAAACATCCTTTGAGCTAGAGAATAACCCCTCCACTCATCTCTTTGCTTGGTTGCATATCTTGAGTGAGATTGAGTGAGATTCAAGTACATTGCTTGAGAGTTGCATTCTAGAGGCACTTGATCTTCGAGTTGCTGCGGATTTCTTGTTACTCTTCCGTGTTTCCCGACACGGTAGACGACTTGGAGCAGCGGAGGTGATTGAGCTCGCAATTGGAGATTGTTGGAGCCCTCACCAAGTGTTGTAAGGGGTTCTTGATCCTTCCCCGCGGGAGTTCGTAAATTGGATATTCTAGTGAAGCTCGTGGCTTGGAGGATCCCCATCTTGTGTGCGGTTGTGCGACGCCCGCCGAGGGCTCGACTCTTGATAGTCAATTAGCTCGCGAACCGACAAGTGGGTGCATCGCCACAACGAGGAGTAGCTTGCCGGGAAGCAAGTGAACCTCGGTAAAAATCTTGTGTCATCTCTTTGCCGAGGATTTCTCTTGTGGTTGATCATTGTGATTGATTCTTCGAGCGCATTACTTCTCTACATCGTTGGTATAACAATCAAGTCACTTACTCTCTACTTTCTTGTACTAGTCCTAGTGTAGCCTTTATCACTTAGGAGTAAGTAGCTTAGTGACTTAGTCTTGTTGGTGTGTATTAGAGATCATAGCCTTGCTTCGCTAGTATTGTATAGGTGGCTTGCATAGTGTAGTTGAGCTAGTGCTAGAATTAGCTTAGCCATCTTTTATACTAACGTGGTTGTTTAGTGAAGCTTGTAGATTTTTAAATAGGCTATTCACCCCCCCTCTAGCTATTTGGACCTTACAAGTGGTATCGGAGCCGAGGCACCGTTTATTTGAGGCTTAACAACCTACGGTGAAAACGAAATGGCTCAATTAAGCTTGCACATCAACAACACCAAGAAGGCACCTCACTTTGATGGCACAAATTATGCATATTGGAAGGTTAAGATGACCGCCCACCTTAAGTCAATCAATAGAGAAGTGTGGAAGGTCACCGAAACAAAATTTGAGGTTGCTAATCCGGAAGCACCTACACCGGTGGAAGAGAAGAAGCTCCAATGCAATGATATTGCCATTAGTGCTCTTCATGAGGCATTAGATGACAAGACATTTGAGGAAGTGAAGAACATAGAAGTTGCACATGATGCTTGGGCTAAGTTAGAAGAAACATTTGAGGGCACCGAAGGCACAAAGACCGCTAAAGCATATATCTTGCAAGAAAAGTTTTCTAGCTTCAAGATGCAAGAAGATGAGAGTGTACCGAAAATGTTTCATAGATTGTAAGTCATTGTCAATGAGCTCAAGGCACTTGGTGAGGAAGTCAAGGACAACCAATTCTCTATAAAGTTCTTGAGAAGCTTGCCTAAGAGGTTTGATACATTGATCACCGTGCTAGTGAGGACTACATTGAAGGATTCAACTCCTCAACAAATATTTCAAGAAGTGATGACCGATGATTCATATAGAGAAGATTATGAGAAGGATGAATTGGTCAAGAAGAAGAAGAAGAAAAATGAGAAGAAGGATGATGAGAAGAAGAAGAGTGTGGCATTCAAAGCCACCACATCCAAGGACAAATCCAAGATTGAATCATCAAGTGATGAAGACTCAAGCTCTTGTTATAGTGATGACATTGATGAGAAGATGGCTCTTTTTGTCAAGCAATTTGGTAAATTCATGAAGAAGAAGGGCTTTCGTGCAAGAAGGAGGAAGAACTCATCCAAGAAGAATGAGCATACCATGAGATGTTTTAGATGCCATAGCAAGGATCATCTCATTGCAAAGTGTCCTTATGATAGTGATGATGAAGATGCTATCAAGAAGGAGAGGAAGAAGCAAAAGAAGAAGCAAGAAAAGAAGGAGAGCTCTCATAAGAAAAAGAATGATTCTCATGTTGCTACATGGGATAGTGATGATTCCTCAAGTGATGAAGAGGATGACAACAATAGCAAGAAGAAGGGACATGCTAGCATTGCCATCCAAGAGAAAGTCTCCCTCTTCGACACTCCATCTTGCTTTATGGCTAAGGCCGCTAAGGTATCATCCGACGATGAGAGTGATCATGATAATGCTAGTGATAGTGATAGTGATGAAGAAGAATTCACTAAAGATGAACTAATCACTATGCTAGAAGATTGCACTCAACATTTTAAAGAATCTAGAAAGGAGTGCAAGAGCTTGCTTAAGGAAAAGAAAAACCTTATGCAAGAACTTGATGAGCTTAGAGCATCTTATGAGAGTCTAAAGGTAGACCATAAGAAGCTTCAAAAGTCTCACACTAAGCTTGAAGAAGCCCATTCCTCTCTAGTTGAAAAATGTGAAAACATGCCAACTAATGTTGAGAAAGCTAAAACTTGCAACATAGGCATATCATGTGATATAATTGATGAATCTTTTCATAAGCCTATTGTTGTTGCTACCACTAACCCTTCATGTAGCGCATCCACATCATCCTCATCTAGTAGTGACGGTCTCACTTGTGACTCCACACTAATAGTAGAGAATGAAAATCTCAAGGAGGTAAAAGAGCTCAATCACACCTTAGCTAAGGCTTATGGTGGTGAGGACCGCTTGCTTATGTGCTTGGGTAGCCAAAGGGCTTCCCTCTATAAAGAGGGATTGGGCTATAACCCCAAGAAAGGCAAGGCCGCTTTTGCTCCTCACAAGACTCGTTTTATGAAGAACAATGGTAGCTATTGCAAAAGTTGCAAGCAAGTTGGTCACATAGAGCAACATTGCATGAACAAGAAACCCAATACTAATGTATTCTCAATTAAGTTTGACTCTTTCTATATGCTTACTAAGGGTACAAATGGTGTTCATGCTAAGTTCATTGGTACACCATGGATGGGCTCAAAGAAGAAAGCCATTTGGGTACCAAAGAGCTTGGTCACTAACCTTAGAGGACCCAAACAAGTTTAGGTACCTAAAAAGAATTGATCTTGTCTTGTAGGTCAATTACAAAGCCGGAGGAAGGCATTGGGTGCTTGATAGTGGGTGCACTCAACATATGACCAGGGATTCATGTATGTTCAAATCAATTGATACAAGTCAAAATGGTGGTTTTGATGCTATCACTTTTGGTAACAACAAGAAAGGCAAGGTCAAGGGCTTGGTAAAATTGCTATCTCAAATGACATGAGCATATCAAATGTGTTGCTAGTTGAGAGCTTGGATTTCAATCTTTTGTCGGTGGCACAACTTTGTGATCTTGGCTTCAAGTGCATATTTTGTAGTGATGATGTTGAAGTCATAAGTGTTGATGGATCAAATTTGATATTCAAAGGATTTAGACTTGGTAGTTTATACTTGGTTGACTTCAATGATAGTGAGACACAATTGACATCATGCTTGCTTAGCAAATCTAGTATGGGATGGTTATGGCATAGAAGGCTTGGTCATGTTGGAATGAAACAATTGAACAAACTTTTGAGGCATGACTTAGTTAGAGGCTTGAAAGATGTGACTTTTGAAAAGGATAAACCATGTAGTGCTTGTCAAGCCGGCAAACAAGTTGGAAATACACATTCTAGTAAGAGTGAAATGAGCACATCAAAGTCATTTGAGCTATTGCACATGGACTTGTTTGGGCCAACAACATACACTAGCATTGGTGGAAACAAGTATGGTTTTGTGATTGTTGATGACTACACTAGATACACTTGGGTGTTCTTTCTCTATGACAAAAGTGATGTTTATGATCTATTCAAGTCTTTTGTCAAGAGAGTGCAAAATGAGTTTGAGACAACTATCAAGAAGATTAGAAGTGACAATGGTAGTGAGTTCAAGAACACAAGAATTGAGGAATTGTGTGATGATCTTGGTATTGGACATCAATTCTGTCCAACATACACTCCTCAATCCAATGGTGTAGTTGAAAGGAGGAATAGAACTTTGATTGACATGGCTAGATCAATGCTTAGTGAATACAATGTGAGTCATTTATTTTGGAGTGAAGCTATCAACACGGCTTGCTATTGTAGCAACCGTCTCTATTGCCATGGGAAGCTTGGAAAGACACCATATGAGCTATTGAATGGAAGAAAGCCCAACATTGCATACTTTAGAGTGTTTGGTTGCAAATGCTATATTCTCAAGAAAGGCACTAGATTGAGCAAGTTTGAAAAGAAATGTGATGAAGGGTTCTTACTTGGTTATTCTACCACAAGCAAAGCATATAGAGTTTGGAATATCACAAATGGCACCTTGGAAGAAGTTCATGATGTTGAGTTTGATGAAACCAAAGGATCTCAAAATGAAGCTCAAAACCTTGATGATGTGAGAGGAGACCAATTAGCAAATGCAATGAGAAACATGGACATTGGTGATGTTAGGCCAAGGCAAGTTGATGATGATGATATTTATGTGATCAACCAAAGTGTGCAAATTGATACAAATCAAGCAAGCTCTAGTGGTTCTCATGATGAAGCTCAAGTTCAAGGTCAAACAAGTGGAAGCAATCAACTCCCAATACTCCAACCTACTAGTATTGCAAGGGATCATCCATTGGATCAAATCATTGGTGGAATTCAAAGTGGTGTTCAAACTAGATCAAGATTAGCATCCTTTTGTGAGCACTACTCATTTATGTCACTTGAAGAACCTAAGAAAATAGAAGATGCTTTGAAAGATTCCGATTGGGTAAATGCCATGCATGAAGAGCTAAACAACTTCACTAGAAATCAAGTTTGGGAACTTGTTGAAAGGCCGAAGAACTACAATGTAATTGGCACCAAATGGGTCTTTAGAAACAAGCAAGATCAAGATGGTATGGTTGTGAGAAACAAAGCAAGATTAGTAGCACAAGGATACACTCAAGTTGAGGGTCTTGACTTTGGAGAGACATATGCACTGGTTGCAAGATTGGAGGCAATTAGAATCTTATTAGCATATGCTTGTGCACACAACATCAAGCTCTATCAAATGGATGTCAAGAGTGCATTTCTCAATGGTTACATCAATGAAGAAGTTTATGTTGAGCAACCTCCCGGTTTTGAAGATGACAAGAAGCCCAACCATGTCTACAAGCTTAAGAAGGCATTGTATGGTTTGAAGCAAGCACCTAGAGCATGGTATGAGAGATTGAGGGACTTTCTTCTCTCTAAAGGGTTCAAGATGGGAAAGGTTGACACCACTCTCTTCACCAAGAAGCTTGGAAATGACTTGTTTGTGTTGCAAATCTATGTGGATGACATTATCTTTGGATCAACCAATCAAGACTTTTGTGAAGAGTTTGGAAATATGATGGCTAATGAGTTTAAGATGTCTATGATTGGAGAGCTTAGTTACTTCCTTGGACTTCAAATCAAGCAAATGAAGAATGACACTTTTGTAAGTCAAGGCAAGTACATCAAGGACATAATCAAGAAGTTTGGATTGCAAGATGCTAAGCCAATGAGTACACCAATGGGCACAAATGATCAATTGGGTGTTGATGCTAGTAGCAACATGGTAGATCAAAAGCAATACCGGTCTATGATTGAAAGTTTGCTCTATGTCACCGCTTCTAGGCCGGATGTGATGTTTAGTGTGTGCAAATGTGCAAGATATCAAGCTTCACCTAGAGAAAGTCACTTGAAAGCAACCAAGAGGATATTGAGATATCTTAAGGGCACTCATGATATTGGATTATGGTTTCCAAAGGGGTCTAATTTTGAGTTGATTGGATATTCGGACTCCGACTATGGTGGATGCAAGATTGATAGAATGAGCACAAGTGGCACTTGTTAATTGCTTGGAAGGTCTCTTGTTTCTTGGTCATCAAAGAAACAAAATAGTGTTGCACTATCTACCGCTGAGGCCGAATACATTAGTGCCGGTAGTTGTTGTGCACAATTGCTTTGGATGAAGGCCACTTTGAATGACTTTGGAATAAAATTTAAGAATGTTCTGTTGTTTTGTGATAATGAAAGTGCAATCAAGATGACACAAAATCCGGTTCAACATTCAAGAACGAAGCACATTGACATAAGGCATCACTTCATAAGAGATCATCAACAAAAGGGTAATATTAGCATTGAGAGAATTGGCACCGAAGATCAACTAGCTGACATATTCACAAAGCCACTTGATGAGAAAAGATTTTACAAGTTGAAGAATGAATTGAACATACTTGACTTCTCCAACTTGAAATGAGTGCACCCCCACATTCTTATATGACATGCCTCTCCTCCGACATAGCAAGGTAAAGTTGTTTGGCATATCATCCATACTTTGCTAAGGACATGTTTAGAATATATAGACATATTTGCATGACAAATATGCTCATTCATGAAAATCAAATGATTTTGATGTATATATGGTACCACTATTGCTTCTATATTTGTTTGATCTAGTGGTAGCATATGACATGTTTGTGGGCTTGCAAACCTAGTGTTGAATCTAGAAAATGAGCTCATGATGTGTAATTCAACATGGTCAAGATAACCCTTATACTTTATGAGATGTGAAGAAGCTTGTCCTTGGATCAAACTGAATTACATATTCTAGGCAAGTGATCTAGATTGAACCATAATTTGGACTCCCTCATATTGATTGACTTGACTCTCACTAAAATTGGCACCTTTTTTGTGATTGTTGACAAAGGGGGAGAGAAAAGTCACAAAGATAGAAAAGTCACAAAGATAAAAAGTTAAGTTGCAAAGGGGGAGGGAATGACATTGGAAAGGGATCAATTAAAAATTGAGAACACAAGTAGGGGAAGCAAGCTCATGAATTATTTGTTGCATTTGTATGTGCATTAACATGATGTATTGTTGCATTGCAAAGCTTAAATTCATATTCATGATTGTATGGTGTATGCTAGAAATAGAACTTGAATGATGATTTGTTGAAAGTAGCTTTATAAGTCGTATCTAGACACCCTTTGCTTTTAATGTTGATCTCACGGGGTACTTTAGTATTTGTGATCTTTACAAGTGATGAATTACAAGTGGTGTCTAGCTACATCGATGCTAAGGATGGTATATGAAGGCAACTCCGATTGGTATCACGCTTCAAAGGTCCATTCTATATACCTTAGCATCAATTTGATAGTAGTAACTCTCCCAAAATTCAAATCCATACATATGTGCACAATTGAACCAAACTCATAGAAGCACATATGTAGGGGGAGCTAATACTATCGAAATTGAAAATTGATTTCATTTCATATCTTTGTGATGGTTGTCATCAATTACCAAAAAGGGGGAGATTGAAAGCCCAAGTTTGGTTTTGGTAATTAATGACACCAAGTTGCTAATGCCATGTGTTAAGTGTTTCGAGTTAGGCATAAGCAACACATGTGATGAAGGTGTACGTGGCAAGGAGTGGTGGCCACAAGATCACAAAGAGATGATGCATGGACATGAAATGATGATCATGGTGGAGATGCGCATAAAATGATGGACATGATGATCAAGTGGAAGAGAAGGATCTAAGAGCGCAAGGCAAAGGTATAACCATAGGATTTTCCTTTTGCCGGTCTAAGATGAGTAGAGAAGTGATTGACCGGGTTTAGGATACATAGCCGACTATCAAGAGGGGCAATCACGGTTAACTCGAGAATCAAGTGCCACTAGATCAATGTCTTGAGCATATGCATTAGGATCTAGTTGAGAGCTAACATAACGCCTTGAAAAATGTTTGTGAAATGCTAACACACATGCACATTGATGGTGTACACTTGGTGGTGTTAGCACATTTGCGAAGGCGTGGTGTTTGAACGGTAGTAAGGGGTTTGGGGTTCGCTCTCCCTCCCGCCGAGCTTGCGAGCGCGGGATTCAGGCGTTTTCGAGGAAATGAAATGTCTATTTTCTATTGCGCCGGAGTCTAGAAAAGGTGGTGAAAGTCCAAATTGTTTTTCACTGAAAAACGGCGATCGGACGCTGCACCGGACGCGGTCCCGGTTTGACCAGACGCGTCCGGTCAGTTCAACTCGGTGCTGCTAGCTAGGGTTTCTGACCGGACGCTGGTCTGGCCTAACCAGCACGTCCGGTCAGTTCACCTGTGCGTAGAAGAAGAGTGCGCAACCGGCGCGTCCGGTCCCTCACGGAACCGGAGCGTCCGGTCAAACGTCCAGAGGGGCAGAGAGCAGCGGAGTGCCGATCGGACGCGTGGCGCGTCCGGTCACGTGCGATCGGATGCGTCCGGTCTCGACGGGAGCTTACTAGAACGCGACCGGACGCTGGCACTGTCGCGTCCGGTCAAACGGTTGAGCGCGTCCAGTCACGGCAACGGCTAGTTCTGACGCGCACTGTTTTCACGTGTCCTGTAGTGACCGGACGCGTCCGGTCACCCTGATCGGAGCGTCCGGTCAGCGCGATTTTAACTGTGTCGTCCGTAACGGCTAGCTGCGTACCCCTTCGCTATAAATAGATGTTGTCCGGGGTTTGAGGGTAACTCTTGCACATTTTGAGACCTAGAAACATCCTTTGAGCTAGAGAACAACCCCTCCACTCATCTCTTTGCTTGGTTGCACATCTTGAGTGAGATTGAGTGAGATTCAAGTGCATTGCTTGAGAGTTGCATTCTAGAGGCACTTGATCTTTGAGTTGCTGCGGATTTCTTGTTACTCTTTCATGTTTCCCGACATGGTAGACGGGTTGGAGCAGCGGAGGTGATTGAGCTCGCAATTGGAGATTGTTGGAGCCCTCACCAAGTGTTGTAAGGGGTTCTTGATCCTTCCCCGCGGGAGTTCGTAAATTGGATACTCTAGTGAAGCTCGTGGCTTGGAGGATCCCTATCTTGTGTGCGGTTGTGCGGCGCCCGCCGAGGGCTCGACTCTTGATAGTCAATTAGCTCGCGAACCGATAAGTGGGTGCATCGCCACAACGAGGAGTAGCTTGCCGGAAAGCAAGTGAACCTCGGTAAAAATCTTGTGTCATCTCTTTGCCGAGGATTTCTCTTGTGGTTGATCATTGTGATTGATTCTTCGAGCGCATTACTTCTCTATATCGTTGGTATAACAATCAAGTCACTTGCTCTCTACTTTCTTGTACTACTCCTAGTGTAGCCTTTATCACTTAGGAGTAAGTAGCTTAGTGACTTAGTCTTGTTGGTGTGTATTAGAGATCATAGCCTTGCTTCGCTAGTATTGTATAGGTGGCTTGCATAGTGTAGTTGAGCTAGTGCTAGAATTAGCTTAGCCATCTTTTATACTAACGTGGTTGTTTAGTGAAGCTTGTAGATTTTTAAATAGGCTATTCACCCCCCTCTAGCCATTTGAACCTTACAGACTCCAGCAAAGATTACATTGACAACGCCCTTAGATTTCTGAAACCCCTTGTCTCCTTGTCCTCCTAGTCCTTGTTATTGTCGTCTTCCTTACCCTTGCCCTTGGCTGAGTCACTCTTCCGAGTATAATTCTTGAAGTTCCGGCATTCGCCTGCCGTATGCGATGAATTTGGATGCCATGGACATGGTAGATTCTTCAGGTCTTCAAACTGCCTAGGTTTGCTAGATTTTTTTTGACTTGTCAGCAGAGGCGACCACATTGTCGAGTCTGCACTTACGGTTCTGCTGCCCACCTTGGTTGCCCCTGTTGTCATAATTTTCCGGTTATCATGCCCGTCATCGAATCTTTCCTGGGTTCTTTCTTCTGCGGAGATCATCTTCTGGACCGTGCGTTTAAACTATTCGTTGGTCAGCGGGTTCTCTCTGTAGAAGTCCTGAAACTACCATTTGACTCTTATCCCCATGGAGAAATCATCGATGACTTCTCGTTCGATGATATCATGAACCTAGGAGCGAAGTTCTCCAAAGCGTCGATAGTATTCCTGGAAGCTTTTGTCTTTCTTCTGAGTGCATCCTCTAAACTCCACCCAGGTGGCCAGATGAGTGAGAATACCTGCGAAGTTGCTACAAAAAGTTTTTTGCAAATAATCCTAGCACTTAATTGACTCAGAGCTCAATTTATCAAACCACTAGAGAGGTACCGCCTCGAGCGCCATGGGAAAGAATAAGGTCTTGATGTCGTCGTCGTCGCCGGCTAGCTCAATCGACTGGGAATAGATGCGAAGCCATTGATTCGCCTCTGTCTTGCCATCATACTTAGAATGATTAGAAGGCTTGAACTTGTAGGGCAACCAGACGGATAGAAGGCGTCTTGCAAAGCAAGGAAACCTGTCGGGAACTTCGACTTCCCTATACTCGAACTCAGCCCTGCCTTCATCTCTGTCGTTCTGTCGAGGTGGGTTATGGGGAGCCGGGTGAACCGGTGGTCTGCCACACGCGTCCCCATCTCGTCCTTCCTGGGCGCCTCAGTTCCCTCGATTATCTCGATTGTCTCGGTTGTCTCTATTCTGTGCTGGGTTTGATCCAATTCTATCATGAACAGAAACTCGCTAACTGTGCCCCTAACTTCCTGCTTGAGAGGGATGATGGCTCACAGATGGGTTCCTTTCTTGCAATTGAAGAGCAGTGGACTGCAATATGGCCTGCAACTGCTCTTGCTCGGGGGTTGGGTTCTGACTAGCCTCATATTCTTTGGCCAGAGTATAGACATTCGCATACGGAGTGTTATATACTTTATGACCTCTGACAAACATGAATTCTAACTCAAGATTTTAGGATGAACTGGCTATCCGATCTTTCATGCTTGCGGCGCTCACGACGGCACCTTTTGTCCTCACGGCATTGGTGATCTTCAGCTTCCCGGGCTAGGCGTTGGCGATCATATTCAACCATCTGGGTTTGGTAATCAGCCTGAGCCTGACATCGACATTCAGCCCATATGCGGCGACCCGCCCTCTGCTTGTTCTTTTTTCTCGCGGTCTTCTCGGCTTCTGTCTCGTTTGGATCTCCGAGTGCATCGGGGGAGATAGCAGAGGGACCCTCGTCATCCGAGTTGATATCAGGCGGAGTTGGAGCACGGAGTGGTGAGCGGCCTCGTACCATAAATACCTCTTGGGCATGCGTGGAAACCTAGTTGGTAGTAGACTCCGCCGTACCAGAGCTTTCAAGGATTTCTGTGGAGCCATGGTCATCACCTAGGAGAGAGTCTCTATCTTGGAAGGGTAAAATCTCTGCCATGGCTATCACCCGGGATGAATCCGGGTAATAGTCGTCTGGACGGGATCTAAGTCAGTGAATGATGAAACCTTGCGGAGTAATTGACAACACAAGGCCCCTCTGAGCTCCTATCAGGGGATCTCTTGTGCCAGGTTGATATGGCCTTGAAGCAAATCTTAATAAATGAAAGTTGTATTGCAGAGTCCTATGGATAAGGACCCGACTCTTCAGGTGTGGAACCTGGATTGGACTCCGGGTTGATTCCTTCTGGCATAGTTGGGCCGGAGTCAAATTCCTTAAGGACCTCCAAGATCCGAGTCGAATCGAAAATCGAAAGTCGAGAGAATTTCTCAGCGAGTTGATCCATCATGATTGCGGGGGCGACAAGGGCATGCTGAGTTGTCGGGATCTCCGTGAGCTGACTTTGAAGCTTGCCGTCATCGTCAGCCACGCGGATCCAGGATCCTAAGACGAAGGTTGGACCCGCCGGGAAGATCATGTTATCGAAATCCATCGAGCTCTGGAGCGTGAATTCGCCGAAAGCCCCTACCTGGCACGCCAACTGTCGGTGTTTGATGACCGGCAACTCATCACGGGATTACCCGGGACGATTGTTTGTAGGGCCGACAAACCTGGAAACTCGACAGTAATGCAAGGGACAAGCGGTTATACTGGTTCAGGCCCTCATGATTAAGTAAAAGCCTTACATCCTGTCGGCGTTAGCCTTTGTGTTCGTTTATTATGTATGATTGTCTGTACAAGTGGTACCCCTAACCTCTCTTTATATACGAAGAGAAGGCTGAGGTGCAATTCTAGTCCTAGTCGGATACAATTGAGGAGTTCTAGATCTATTATAGAGTCTAACTTTCCTAATATTCCGACTAGGTCGGTCTTTATAGCTTGAAGTCCACGCCACCCTGGTCCGTATCCTTCGATCTTGATCGTGGATCCAGGATGGGCCCCTGGAAAGAAGTCGACCTGATACAAAACTCTATAGATCCAGTATCGACAGAGATGGCATTAAGCTTACACTTGAGATGATGGAGCAACTAAAAATCTTCATCTTGCATACATGCATCGAGAATCAAGGGTTAGGTTTTGAGAGATGATTTCAAGAAAATAAAAAAGGGATTTCTTGAGCTCACCTACAGATGGAGATGGAGATGATGAGGATCTCCACCTCCTCGAGATGGTGATGCATGAGCACTCCTTGATCTTCTTTTTTCTTCTTTTCTTTCTCTTGTTTATCTTGTTCTTCACTTGAGGAGAGAGGGAGGGAGAATGGGGAATGAATGAGTGAGTGGGAGTGAGCTAGTTCTGCTGGCTTGGCTCTCCAATTCATGCTGACAGGTGGGTCCAAGGGGGAGAGGAAGATGGCTCATCCAAGCTGAATCTGTTGAATACATGATCGAGCGAACGGTTGGAGGGACCACTGATTTTGAAAATTTTGTTTTAGGGAGAGGGGGTTGACCTAGTGGCCTTCACCTTCAACCAAGGGGTTGACCTAAGTCATTGGAGAACTAGCGAACACCTTGGAAATGATATCTTAGATAATCTTTTCTAGAACTAGCGAATATCTTGGGAATAATATCTCGGAGAATCTTTATTAGATCAACTAAGGAGTTAACCCTAGTTGACTTGGTTAATTAGAGAGAACCGATAAGGTTGGATAACGAAATTGGAGTCCCTGTCCTAGTAGAGAACTACACTGGTCCTCCATGAAGGTAATGAGACAGTTCTTCGTCAAGAAGAGCTCGTGCAGGGTCATCAAGCAACTTGAGATAAGTTGGTTCAAGGGGGTTCGATTCGAGTTCTAGGGAGTCTCATAAAAATAAGTTGGGAAAAGAATAAAATAACCAATGGACGTGATTCATACTTTTTAAGGTTTATGAACTGATGGGTTAAGAAAGTTTCTGCACTGTCTCTATGACACAAAAATTAAAGCTGATGTAAAACAGCTAAAGTGATGTTTGATTCACCTCTGACAATGTTAAAGCAAATGGAACAGATACCGAGAAACAGCGGGAGGAGAATCAACGACTTTGTTCCTTGTTTGGTTGGCCATCTCACGTTACAGGATGCGAGTGTTACCGTTGACGATCCGGCGTGATTAGCTCACTGAAGGCTTCGATCTATTCTCCTGGTATCCATTTGCATCGTGCATCAAACAAATAAAAAGTACTAACACAATCTAATAACACTCACCCTGTTCGGCAGGCTGTTTCTGCGGCTTATAAGCCGGCTGTGGCTGTTTTGTTGTGAGAGAAAAACACTGTACCACGGCTGATAAGCCGTGCTGATAAAAGCAGCCGAACAGGGAGACTGTGACGAGATCGCACCAAAAAAAAAGAAAAATCAACCAATCAAACAGCTCCTTAAAGATGTTAGCTGTGTTGCTGAGAATACTCTTGCAGTAGAACCCAGAATCGGCTTGAATTGCAAATGGAATGAGCGAAATAGGCTCGAGTTTCGCTCGGGACGACCCCACGAGCTCTCTCGTGCGCCGCCCGCCGACAACTGCCCATAGGATCACTTCTTCTGCATGGCAAAAACAGGTCGGAACTCTTTGAAATTTGAATGTGAGACAGACCCACCCGTATTCGAACTCAAAAATCGGCATCTACGACTACGAAGGCATTCCCCAACCCAACTACGAATTCCGAAATCGGCCAACCAACCAAGCCGCCGAGTGCCCGTGTAGAAGCAACCTCGGGTCCCCTCGAATCAATCGATCACACGCGCCCCGCCCCATTCGGCCATTCCCAGCCTTCCAGAGCCCGCCGCCGCCGCCGGCCGCTGCTCCGCCGACGCGGGGGATGCCACCGGCGGTAGGGCCCGCCTCGCCGCGCCAAAACCCTAGCGGCTCCGAGCTCCCCGCCGCCGCCACCGCGGCTTCCATGGCGAACCCAGGCCTAGGGCTTGGCCTCGCGCCACCGGGCCCCGGGCCCTCCGCCGGAGCGCCGCCGTCTTCACGCCGCGCGCCGCGCTTGGCCAAGCGGCGCCACGCGCCCGCCTCCTCCCGCTCCCGCGCGCCGCAGGCCTCAGCCGGAACATGGAACCCGTTTGGCGGCGGCGGTACGGATGGACAGACCGGAGGCTTTGTGTTTGGTGCTGCTTCGGCAGTGAGCCAGCAGCCTTCGGAGCCAGCAGTGGGGGTAGCTTCACCCACTGAGGCGCCCTTCGTGTTTGCGAGCGTGAGGGAGAGCCTGCCTCGGTTTGACGAGGGATTGTCTGCTTCATCAAAGCTCCCTGATAAGATGGAGAAGCTGAACCTGCGCACATCGGGTGAGGTTGGCAATGGTCTCGGTCAGGGTAGGGATCGAAAGGATGGAAGTTCGGCATTTGGTGTTGATATATCTGGTTTGTTTCCTAACAAGGAAGCTAATGTGCTCCAGGAGAAGCTTACACAGTTGAATTTAGGCCACAGAGAAACCTTGCAAAGTGAGAAGAGGGATAGTGCTAATGGTGTGCCACAAGCATTTGTGTTTGGAGGTAATGGAGCTGGGAGTTTTGCTGACTGTAAGAACACAGCTGGCCCTGGTGCACATTCAGATGATCCTAGTTCAGTTCATGGCACTGATGCAAAAGCTGTGGCTGGGAAGTCAATGCAGTTCGATATAGGCAGTCAAGCACCTTCCAGGGTTGGGGGGATTGATCGTACTAATGGAGCACCAGAAGCTTTCACGTTTCGAAGTACCACAGTAAGTGGTCATGTGGATAATATAAATAATGTCGACTCTGGTGCCAATACCAGCTCGTCCACTGTTGCTAAAGGTGTGGGTGATGTAGATGTGCTTCCAGAAGCGATAACACGGTTGAGTATAGGAAGTGACATGCCCTTGCATGAGACGAAAAGTGGTTATCAACCCAAAGTGTTTACATTTGGAAGTGAAGGAGTCCCAGGCGCTGTTTTTGGGAAGGAAACCGGCAGCACATCAGATAGGAGCAGTGAATTTTTCTCTGCAAATAGCAATACTTCTAGTTCAAGCAGTGATTTTTTCTCTACAGCAAATAGCAATGCTTCTAATTCAGCTAATGGCACTTACTATTTCCCTCCAGAGAAGACATCAGATTTGAATGCAGGAGACGGAGTCATGTCGCAGAGCTTGGAAAGTGATAATTCTAATTGTCCACCACAGACCTTTTTATTTGAAAGAAATGAAACCCGAAGCTCAGTTTCGCACTCTGCAAGCATAGCCATGGATGACGGTGGCAATTTTGTCAATGATGAAAATTCTGACACCTGTAGTTCAGCTCGTGGTACAGTGGAGTGTGCAGGTGCTCTCCCAGAGAAGATGACAAAGTTAAATATAGGATGCGGAGTTCCATATCATAGCAGGAAAGATGAAACTGCTACTGAACCACCAGAAGTATTTGTATTTGGATGTAATGTTTCTAGCTTTTCTTCTGCCCAGACTGCAAGTAAATCGAATGATCCCACGACTCCTGATTTTTGTTTTCAAAGCAAACCAGAGGCAACTTCAGGATATGGGGCTGTTCCCCAAACCAAAGTTCAGGAGTCATACCCATTTACAAATTTGAATAATTCATGTAGTTCCTCTACTTTTGTGAATGCAGTTCCTGCTTTCAGTTTTGGGGCAATGAATGCAGAAACAGAAACTGCTCCAGATGACCATTTTTCTGTCAAACAGGATTTGCCTGGGTATTCCAGAGAGACCTTATTTGGTTTAGACAGTATAAAATCTGCATACAAGGACAAAAGGGAAGCACATAAAGGTAAAATGAAAAATAAAAGGCCAACTAGGCTAAAGCAACATGCTCAGCTCCATCAGGTTGTTTCTAAGGAAGCTTGTACCAATGGAGAAGCATCAGATTTAGCAGGTGACTATTCACCAATGGATTGTTCGCCGTATCCTGCAGAAGCTGAACATGTGCCAACAGAGGCATATGTGGCTTCTGATCAGCCTGTTCACATAAGTGATAGTGTTATCTCGAACTTGAACACCAGTTGTGCTGAAGATGATGTAGTTTCTGCAACCGAGAACTTGGTTATTGATGCAGACCTACCGATGTTTGGAGATCAAGGTAGTGGACCGAAACTAGATGCATCTGAGAGCAATTTTGGTAGCAGCTTTTCTAGTTTTGAAGGAGATCGAAGTAATGCATCACAACATTCTTTCACTAATATTGGGCAAGACTGTAATGAGAATACCTACAGAACTCCCCATGATTTTGTTGAGGCTGCTGCTTTTCAATCAAGCTCATCAAATTTCAGTGGGCTGAACTTTAGATTCGGTGTGTCATCCTCTCCACAAATCTCTGCAGCAGCACAAAGACGTAACACAAGAAGGAAGTTAAGAAGAAAGGGCAGTCTGGCATCGAAACCTTCTACTATCGGCTCTTTTGAACAGCCAAAATCTTCACAAGATACTAAGGGCATGCGGTTTTTCGGTGAAACAAGTAAAAATGAAGAGACAGTAAAAAAGCAAGCATCAAGAGATTCTTCTACTTCTGCGGCCTTGGAGACTTGTGAAACCTGGCGTACTAGGTTTGTGTGAACATGTTTAATGCTATCTTAATATCTCATTTTTCATGACTTGTATATAATTTTGTATTAACTCATGTGATTATGCACAATTTCATATAACATAGCCTGTTGTTTCATTTGTTCCAGTGGAAATAAAGCCTATGCAAATGGACACTTTGCTACTGCAGAGGATTATTATACCCGTGGAATAAACTCTGTTACCCACTATGGCGTTTCTGGACATTGTTCCCGTGCATTGATGCTGTGTTACAGCAACCGTGCAGCTACAAGAATGTCACTTGGCATGATGCAGGAGGCGCTTCAGGATTGTTTGACTGCTACATCAATTGACCCCACCTTTCTTAAAGCTAAAGTTAGAGCTGCCAAGTAAGACTTTTTTATCCTCAATTCAACCTTTTCTTCTATTTGTTAAATATGTATTGGTATTCTTTTAAACATGTAAGTATGGTGAGTTCAGTGACTGCAAGCGTAGTACGTCTAAGAACATTCTGTTATGTTCCCACTGGTGGAGTGTACTGCTTTTATATGTAACCCACCATGATAGCTTATCAATGTTTTCAACCATATGCTTAGTTGCGAAATCATAGGTACATTATTTCAGCAACATTGTGCTTTGATATTTCAGCTTGAATATAACCATGTTATATTTGAAATTGACAAAAATGTATTCTACTGGGAATATGTTTACTTGTGTTATATTTGAGGACTTGGCAGAGATTATTGACTCTGCAGCTTCAGTTGCACATATTTTCTCTTTCTTTATTGTTTTATTGCATCCTTAAATGTCTATTAGGTTGATTTTTTTTATCGTCTTTAATTGCAGTTGCCAGCTTGCATTGGGCGACCTTGAAGATGCATCAAGGAGTTACATGTCCTGTTTGAACAGTAACCCTGGGAGCTCTGACCTTAAAATATTCGCTGAGGCTTCTGATGGTTTGGAAAGGGTCAAGGTATCTTGTCCTTTTTTTGCCAGGGCTGACCTTAAATGCATCTGTTCACTATATCTAACTTTTACATTCCATATTTTGTACATATTTAAATTGATATTTCTATGTTCTAAAATTAATAAATTATAGTATGTATGTATCTGTTTCTGGATATAAACACATTACCTATTTATTTAGTTCCCAAGATTATTCACTATTTTTGAAAAATACTAATGCTCCACAGAACCACATGTGTAAGCTTTTGCCTTCCTTGGTGTATAAGCACTGGTTAGCAGAACACTTGGTGCTATCTGAAGAAGATGGTCGAGATTAGCTCGGAACTATAATTTGGCACAATCAAGCATGGAAAACTCTGAATTAGGTTATGAAAAGAATGACTAAAAATTTAAACTGGTGTGCTCAACGATGTGTACTCTTTATTAGTAATGATGCAAGGAGACCTAGTTTATCTGTGTCTTTAACACCTTCAGGTACTATTGTGATGTAGGTTAATTATTCCTCAATTGGTTATTGACTATCTATTGATTCGCAATATAACATTTTGAGTTGCCAAAGTGATGATATCCCTTTGCATCTGATCATCAGAATTCAGAATGCAACTTTGATGGAAGTACTGACCTGTTTGGGTGAAATACATGTATTGATTTGATTCTTTCATGGCACTTTATATACCCCTTGACATAGAAAGGATCAGTTCTCAGTTGACCAACCTTTTACGTCATAATAATTGATGGCAACGCACACTTTTTGCATTGTTAATTCTTGTGTTTATCTTTCTTGTTTGCACACCTCTCTTGTAGGCAGCTCAGTTGGATATCTGTTTCCTCATGCCAAGACTAATATGATAAGTTTAAATCAGGAAAAAGTAGGTATACTGATGGTTCTGTAACCTGAAGTTATTTTAATATAACTGTCTTTGTACTTGTAAAAAAAATTGACCTGCGGGGGAAAGACTGCCCCCACGGGCACTAGAAGCTTCTCGTGCATAGGCCGAGAAACACCCCGATGGCCAGCTGCCCTCGACATGCCACCTTGTGCCTCTGAGTGCTCAGGACGCATGCCTGTGGCCATGTGCATCTCGCTGAAAGCGGCTCAGGAGGTTACTCGTATTACTTAGGACCACAACCGACGAGGGGTGTTTTTTTAACCCATGCATGGTTGAATTCACTCCCACAAGGACACCTAGGACCTGGGGTTATACTTGATCAGGCTAACCCGTCAGGTAGCAGGCCTGTTCGCTGTCTTTGTACCTGTAGTTGCCTTGTACGGGCATACTAGAAAGCTATTACTTCTGTAACAGGCTCCACAATGCTCATTGCAGTTGGACAAATTAAATATTTTGCATTACGCTTTAGCAACGGAGTTCACTCCACAATCCATAAAATCCAAGAATACCATTCTACAGACTAAGGCATATGTTATCATGTAGCCTTGAATTCTCAATAGTGTCTAACAAAATCATTTGGGTTTTGTTATTCATTTGTTTTAAGATGCTGTGCAATGCGTAAGGCTGACTTAGGAGCATGATTGAGATTGAATTTTTCAGCATAATCAAATTATCTTTGTATGCATGGTTGCATTTGTTGTAAATTATTCAGAAACATGATACAGATACTTGTTTGTGTGACCACATTAGTGCAGCGGCACTTTGATTTCCCATTATACTTTGCATTCAATTTGACCTGGATGTTTTTAGAAACATCCTAATGGGATTCCCATAATTTCTATACACTTTTTTTTCAAACTAGAAACTTTTGCTGTGATCTATGGGCTCAGCAAAGCTGCCCATTTTTTCCACTAGACAACTTATGGAGTTATCCTGTACCTTGCCTATATTTATTTCTCTTGGTTTGGAGGTATGTATATCTAGTATAAACCAATATTTAGGTGCAATCAAGCGGATTGGTTTGATTCAGGCACGAAATGCACACAGATTCTTCTTTAAAAGTAACTTTCAAGTTCCATATTTTAGATTTAGTTTGTGCTAGCATTATTTGAATTTTCACCGGCATTTTATTCCTAAAAGGGTGGTACAGATGCAAAGTTTTCCATGGAGCGTGGGCCCAAATTAAAATTGTTTCCTGATTTTGTTCCTCTGGCTTCCATGATTGCACCTAGCTATTAGTTTGTGCTTTAACACTTCATATAATCTATTCTTGGTTATATTTAGATGTGTTCTGTTTCTTTATTATTTCCTTGGTCTCTCTATTTCATTTAAGGTCGATTTTTCTCCACAAAGGAGGTTTATCATTCTTGTTGGAATATGCCATTCTCTATTGCAAGGGCTAACCCTAGAAGGGTAGCTAAATAGTCTCCATACATGGGCCACATGGGCCTTAGCCTCATGGGCCTACATATACTCCAACACCCCCCCGCAGTCTGAACTACCGTCGCAGCGGAGTTCGAGGCTGAAAACAAGAAAGAACACACACAACCCCCCCACAGACGCAACTAGCCACTGGTGATGTTGAGGCTGGAGCGAAACTCAGCGAAGGTCGAGGACGGGAGGCCTTTGGTGAAGATGTCCGCGAACTGGGAGGTCGTCGGGACATGAAGGACCCGCACCTCGCCCATGGCCACCCGATCACGAACAAAGTGGAGGTCGATCTCGACATGCTTCGTCCGCTGGTGCTGGATGGGGTTGGTGGAGAGGTAGACCGCACTGACGTTGTCGCAGTAGATCAGTGTGCTCCTGGAGGGTGGAGTGTGCAACTCAACAAGCAGCTGCCGGAGCCAGGCGGCCTCCGCCACGCCGTTAGCCACGGCGCGGTACTCCGCCTCGGCACTGGACCGGGAGACCACCGGCTGGCGCTTGGACGACCAAGACACCAGGTTGCCGCCCAGGAAGACGGCGTAGCCGGAGGTGGAGCGGCGAGTATCCGGGCACCCGGCCCAGTCAGCGTCGGTGTAGACAACGAGGTCGGTGGAAGAGGCCCGGTGTAGGAGGAGGCCGTAGTCGAGTGTGCCCCGGAGGTAGCGGAGGAGACGCTTGAGAGCCGTGAGGTGGGGCTCCCGGGGATCATGCATGTGGAGGCAGACCTGCTGAACTGCATATGTGATGTCCGGCCGGGTGAAGGTGAGGTACTGAAGGGCCCCGGCAAGACTCCTGTACGCAGTGGGGTCGGCCACCGGAAGTCCCTCAGCCTCCGACAGCTTGCCCTGAGTGTCGACCGGAGTGGAGCAGGGCTTGCAGTCAGACATCCCAGCCCGCTCCAGAATGTCCCGAGTGTACTGTCGCTGGTGAAGGAGAAGCCCAGTAGGACGGTGCTCAACAGTGACACCGAGGAAATGGTGTAGCTCACCAAGATCCTTCATCGCGAACTCCTGCTGGAGAGCCGTGATGATCCGGCGAAGAAGTGGCTCACTGGAGGCTGTGAGGACAATGTCATCAACATAGAGCAGCAAGTACGCCGTGTCAGCCCCATGGTGGTAGATGAACAGCGACGTATCGGACTTGGCCTCCATGAACCCCAGGGTCAGCAAGAATGCGGCGAACCGGTGGTTCCACGCCCGAGGTGCCTGCTTGAGGCCGTAGAGGGACCTGTTGAGCCGGCAAACCATGTCAGGACGGGTGGTGTCGACGAACCCCGCCGGCTGACTGCAGTACACCGTCTCGGTAAGAAGGCCGTGGAGGAAGGCGTTCTTGACGTCCAGCTGGTGGACGGGCCAAGACCGAGCAAGTGCCAGTGACAGTACGGTACGGACGGTGGCCGGCTTGACCACCGGGCTGAAGGTCTCATCGTAGTCGACGCCGGGGCGCTGAGTGAAACCCCGGAGGACCCATCGAGCCTTGTAGCGCTCGAGAGAGCCGTCCGCTCGGCGCTTGTGAGTCCAAATCCACTTGCCGGTGACGACATTGGCGCCCGGCGGCCGGGGCACCAACTCCCACGTCTGGTTGGCGAGTAGTGCGGCGTACTCCTCTTCCATCGCGCGGCGCCAATGAGGGTCCAGCAGGGCGTCGCGGACGGAGGAGGGTACCGGAGAGACCACCGCGTCGCCGGTCGAAGCCTCGAGGGCACGAGGCGGCAGGGTGCCAGCCGCGTGCCGTGTCACCATCGGGTGAACATGCCGCGGGTGTCGGTGAAGTAGCGGCGGGTGGTAGACCGGCGGGACACCACGGGCCGGCGGAGACAGTGGCGGTGGTGTCGGTGTTCCCGGCGGAGAAGGGACCGGGACCACGGGCGGCGGGGGCCGCGGCCTGCGCTGGTATACCCGTACCGGCGCGGCAAACCTCGACGGAGCCGCCGGGGCAGGTGCCGAGACAGGATCCGGCATCGGCAACCGGCACGATCCCCCCGGGGCAGAAGCGGGGGACGAAGGCCCCGGGTCTGCACCAACTGGAGAAGACGGGGCCGCGCCAGAGGACGAGGGGCCCGGACTCGCAGAGGAGCCGGGACCGGTGGCCGGCTCAGAGCGCGGCGAGGCGGTACCTGCAGGAGACCACAAAGAAGGTGGCTGAACCACCGGGTCAGTGGGAAACAGATCGGGTGGGTCAGTGACCGGAGGTGTAGTGGTGCTGGAAAAGGGAAAGACGGACTCATCGAAGACCACATGGCGCGAGATGAGAACACGTCGGGAGGTAAGGTCGAAGCACCGGTACCCCTTGTGGTCAGGTGAGTACCCGAGGAAGACACAGAGCGTGGAGCGAGGGTCCAGCTTGTGAGAAGAAGTGGCTGCAGTGTTGGGGTAACAAGCACACCCGAACACGCGAAGGTGATCATACCGAGGCGGGGTACCAAAGAGGGCTTGGTGAGGAGTGGGAGCGGGACAGGCAGCGGAAGGAAGGCGGTTAAGAAGGTAGGTGGAAGTATGCAGGCCCTCAGCCCAGAAACGAGCAGGAAGAGAGGCCTGAAACAGGAGGGTGCGCACGGTGTCGTTTGTGGTGCGAATCATCCGCTCGGCCTTGCCATTCTGCGAGGAGGTGTATGGGCAAGACATGCGGAGCTGAACACCGTGAGAGAGGAAGAAAGCTCGGGCGGTGGAGTTATCAAACTCGCGACCATTGTCACACTGGACGGCCTTGATGGTGAGACCGAACTGAGTGGACACCCAAGTAAAGAAGTGGAGGAGCGTGGTAAACGTATCAGACTTCGCACGAAGAGGAAAAGTCCACGAGTAATGCGAAAAATCATCAACAACCACAAGGTAGTACTTATAACCAGAAATGCTCATAATAGGAGATGTCCAAAGGTCGCAATGTACAAGATCAAAAACACGGGCCGCATGGGAAGTAGAACTAGAAAAAGGAAGACGAACATGTCGGCCCAATTGGCACGCATGACACAAGTGCTCATCAGGAGCTCGAGTACATGGAAGACCAGAGCTACGACTGAGCTGTATCAGGGCATCACGTCCAGGATGGCCGAGGCGCCGGTGCCAGGTGGTGGAGGAAGAGGAAGCGACGAAGGCAGCTGACAAAACGGGCGGCGAAGAAGATGAAGGAGCCGCCGGGAAGCGAAGAGTATAAAGGGGCCCGGTGCTGTCACATCGGAGCAGAGGACGCCGGGAAGCCAAATCCTTTACAGTAAGACCAGAAGAGTCAAATTCCACAGAACAAGAATTGTCAGCTGTAAAACGTCGAATAGAAAGAAGATTATGAACCATAGAAGGAGCAACTAGAACATCAGGAAGACGAAAGGAGCCATGAGCACCGGCGGTACCCACAGACGAGACAGGAATACAGGAACCATTAGCGACCATAATGGACGAAGGAAGAGAGGAAGAAGGAGTGTGAATCGATGAAAGTATACCGGGGTCAGGAGTAGTGTGGTAGGTGGCCCCCGAATCAGCGATCCACTCGGGACCGGCCGGAGGTGTCAGGCTCATGGTGCTGAACGAGCGAGCCAGGGCCGCCTGATCCCAGCCGGCGACCCCCGGTGGAGTCCCGAAAGGTGGAACCCACGACGTAGCAGGGAAAACACCAGGCGAAGGACCGGCTGGAGGAGCCCCGGTGAGCATGGCCAGCGGTGGGCGAGTATCGGCTCCGGGGGCGTGGTAGGGCCACATAGAGATGCGACCGGACCACGGGTTCTGGAACGAAGGCCACGGTGCCCCCCCGTGTGTGCCAGACGGTGCAGGAGCGTGGGGTTGAGCACCCCGGCCACCCCCGCGGCCCCCCCCACGGCGACGACGAGAGCCACGGCCCCCCCACCTCCGCTCGGCCCGGAGGGAGGAGGACCCAGGAGAGACGACGCTGGCGGAGCCGACGACCGCGGTGGAGCAGTAGGACGCGGCGGAGTAGCAGCCAGGGCCGTCGAGGAGGACGAGGAAGTGGTAGAGCCCGGCTGGAGGCCCTGAGTGAGCTCCTCCATGACGAGATCGTCACGGACCTCCAAGAAGGTGGGAAAAGGCCTCTGGCGGGTGATCCACGTCCGGAGGTGGGCGTAGCGGTCACTGAGCCCCCGGAGGACGTTGAGGACCAAGATGCGATCCTCGACGGGCCACCCGAGATCCCCAAGGGAGTCAGCCATGCCCTTCATCCGGCGGCAGAACTCGCCGACGGAGAGGTCACCCTGGACGAAGGTGCGGAAGCTCGCGTCGAGACGCAGTGCCCGGGCCTCAGCGTTGCCCAGGAACTGGCCCTCGAGGGCGAGCCAAGCCCGGCGCGCATCCGGAGAGGTGCGGACGAGGTCGTGGAGGTCCAGAGAGATCGTCCCCAAGATCCAGGAGAGAACGATGCTGTCGAGACGAAGCCACGACGGCGTCTGGACGGCGACCAGGGTGTCGACGAGGACGTGGTCGTCGAGGGCGTAGCGGCGAAGGGTGAGGAGGACCAGGTCCCGCCAGCGGGCGTACGAGGGGGACTCCGGCTCGAGGACGACCGGAACGAGCAGGCGAATGTTCTGGACCCCCCCCGCCTGGTAGTGCAGCTGAGCCACGAGCGGGTCGGCCGGGTCGTGCCAGAGGACGGCGGTGTGAGACACGCGGCGACCCGGCGAGGCAGAGGAGTGGGCCCCAACGTCCTGGCCGACGGGGGATGAGAGGAGCCGCTCCGCCTCGGCGATCTGGCGAGCCAGGGCATCGGCCGCTTCGCGCTCGTGCTCCCACACGAGGGCGGCCGCCCGCACCCGAGCCTGCCCCTCCGCGGCAGAGGCACGCGCGGCGGCGAGGGCAGCGGCGAGAGACGAAGCGTCACGTCCGGCGTAGATCTGGGAAAGGAGAGGTGGCGGGGCCGGGAAGGCCTGGGCACCGGCAGGAGAGAGGTTGCCGGCGTCCATCCCGGCGCCGGGAAGGTGGATGGGTGGCTGCTGGACAGCAGGTTGGGCACCATCAGTGGCCGGGAGTTGGGGCTGGGGGTCCCCATCGGCCCCATCAGTGGCACCCGGGTCCTCAACCGCCGCAGAGGAGAGCACCTGGGCAGGGGCAGGTTGCCCGGTGGCGGCAGAAGGAGGAAGGATGGGCTGGCGCAGCTGTGGCTGTGGGCTGGACAGCGCTGCGGCAGGGAGAGAGAAGGGGCGGCCGGCACTGGGACCAGCGCCCTCCAGGCCAGCCCCCTGCAGGCCCGCTCCAGGGAGGAGCGCCAGGGGGCCAGGGGCGGCGGGAAGATAGGTACCAGGGAGGGAGCCATGGAGTCCGGCGGCGCTGGGGAAGAGGCCGGCGGTGGCAGCCGCGCCGGGAAGAAGCCCCACAGCAGCGTCCCCGCCGGGAAGAAGTGCGGCGGCGCCAGGAGCAGGGGAAGTGGCGCCGGTGAGTACCTGGGCCCAGGTGGAGGAAGAAGAGGAGAGGGGTGGGAAGTGAGAATAGAGGGAGGGAGGGGGAGGTGGACGGCCAGCCATGGCTCACCGGCTAGCCGGCGGCGGCCACAGGGAGGTGGCGGCGGCTGGGCGGCAGGGGAGGGGAAAGAGAAGCTAACCTAGGCTGGATACCATGTTGGAATATGCCATTCTCTATTGCAAGGGCTAACCCTAGAAGGGTAGCTAAATAGTCTCCATACATGGGCCACATGGGCCTTAGCCTCATGGGCCTACATATACTCCAACAATTCTACCACACTCATGTGCTTTTATTACTTCTGCAGAGAGTGACCGATTGGGTATCCCAGTGCAAGGAACTTCTTGAGAAAAGAACATCTCCTGAAGCAACAAAAGCCTTAGAATTGATCTCCAATGCATTGCACATATGTCCACATTCGGACAGCCTCAAGGAGATGAAAGCAGATGCATTGCTGATGGTTTGTATTTCTTTCTCTTTTGGCTCATTCCATGAATTATTAAGAGCGCCTATACTTCAATGAATTACAAGAGTGTCTATACTAACTAATGTTCAGGGAATGTCCTTTTTTTGTCATAATATTTATTTCTTGCTGCTAATGTCATCGCTGCACTGAACAGCTACGAAGATATGAAGAAGTGATTCAACTATGTCAGGAGTCTGTAAATCCAACTGAAAGAAGTTCATTTTTATTTAAAGACAATGGAGAACCAAAGAATTCCAGAGTATCTGAACAGACACAGTTCTCTGGAAGGTATTGGCGGCCCTACCTCATTTGCAAGTCTTATTTCCTTTCAGGCAAGCTTGATGAGGCTCTTGAATTGTTAAAGAAACATGAGCAAGTCACACCTGTCAAAGAAAGGTAAATTTGTCATGTTTTTTAATTTCCTTTGTTTTGGCAGTTCATGCTGGTCTAGTGAATTGTGATGTCTGACTTCTGAATGGTGCAACTCACAGTGACGTGAGCACATATCAAGAAAAATTCTCATCATTGTCAGCGACTATAAAAGAACTACTTTCCCTTAAGGTATGCTTTAAAATCTCTCTTGTTGCATCTTTGGTCCTCTTACTGAGTAGCAGTGGCAGAAATTTGGTGATGTGTTTTTATCATATCTAATACTTCCCATTTTATGTGATTATATGCTATTATTTGCTCTCCTTTTGATGTCCATGTGTATTCCAACATTTATCTTCTCATGGAGATTAAGAACTAGCATGTGGTAGATCTAAAAATACCCTAGCATATGACATCTCTTTGTGGGACATGTTGCATAAGTTTCTAGTGATGATATGAGCCAGTGATGTGCGTGTTTGTGTACTCTTTTTAATGTGATGTGCAGCTCTCCCACAAATTCGAGGAAAGAAATAGTTTCCAAATGATTGTTCTCTTTAAATGTACTATAATGTCCCAAGTTACCTTGACTCTTTAGTTTGGCTCTAAAAATGGGAACATGCTGAGCTTTTATGCTGCTTTTCTTCTTTTGAGCATAGGGTGTACTGGTGCTAGAAAGTGCACGCTGCTTAATAAAAACAGAAAAATTGATATAGCTAAATATCCATCTATTCTATGTTTAGTACAAAATCACAGAATAAGCCTGAAATTAGATGAGCTTGAAAATCGAGATTTGCTACTCCATCTAGTTGCATTCAGGATTTCCATCTCCTTTTTTGCTGACATGTGACTACATGATTCGCAAATCCATGATGCATGGTTAGCAATCCCTAATGGTTTAATCTTCGCGGCAGCAAAATATCAATTCCCCTTTTGATTTTCATTTATATGGATGACAGAACTAGCATCACTTATCTGTTGTTACCTTCTAATCATTAGGCTGCTGGAAATGAATCATTTCAAGCTGGTAGATATTCAGATGCTGTCAAACAGTATTCAGCAGCTTTGGCATGCAATAGTGAATCACGCCCATTTTCAGCTGTATGTTTTTGCAATCGCGCAGCTGCGTATCAAGCACTTGGTCAAGTTACTGATGCAATAGCAGATTGTTCACTTGCCATGGTTCTTGATACAAATTATCCCAAGGTATACTGCTGCAGCTCTTTATTTTGTATAATAAGCATTTCATTTTGAAATGATCCATTTCCCAACGCCGAGAGACATGCAAACGGTTTTAACCTTTAAGCCTTACATGGTTATTTTCAGACCTTATGTCATGTACCTATTTCAGGCAATTTCAAGACGAGCCACCTTATATGAGATGATAAGAGATTATGGCCAAGCTGCTAATGATGCAAGGAAGCTAATCTCTCTTCTTGAAAAGAAAGTCAATGTGTCTGGAATATCACCAAAAGCTTTCAACAAGCACAAAGATCTCAAGCAAGCACATGCAAGGCTTTCATCCATAGAGGATGAAGCAAAAAACGATACCCCCCTGAATTTGTATTTAATCTTGTAAGTTTTTCAAATTGGTTTTACCTTTTTGTTCCTTCTGTATGATTTTCTTGCCTCAGTTTGTGCCTGGTTAACCTGAATGTTTGTATTCCTTGAAAGCAGTTATTGCTTATCCCTGCATTTAATTTTCACCTTTTGTTATAAATTTTACTGACCCAGACAATACAAATAGCATAGCTTATTATATGGATACTAGTACAAAATACACTTTACTTAGTAGCTCTTTAAGGAGCTACGCTCTTCCATATGTGTGTTGCAATAACATTGGTTTCACAATAAATGTAATGAATCTGGCAGAAAAATATCATTATTTGGAACTGTGTAGACTGTAGAGTGCTTTAAATACGATATTCTGAGATAACAACATAGAATATCTTGAGTTTGCAGCAATTGCGACTCTTTCTTTTCAGTATAAGAGTGGTGCTTTTTTTTCGCGAACAACGCAAGAGAATTTCATTAAGAAGAGATAGAAGTTCAGAGAGACAAGAGTCTACTCCTACAACAAGGGAGAGAAACTCCCAAACCCAAACCCACACTCACACCTCAGTACACTAAAACACCACTCCTATCTCTGTGCCTAGCTGAAGAAGCATCTGCTTTAGAGCAGAGGCTCCCGCCATGCACCAAAGAACACCCTCATTAGTTACAGCTTGAAGCACCAACTGAGACACCTGGAATGGCTCCTTCAAACACACAAGCATTGCGATGCTTCCAAATTTCCCAAGCGACAAAGATAATTAAATAATTCAGCCCTTTCCTCATCTTTTTATCAAACCCCTTGATTGCTTGGCACCACTATTTGGAAAAACAAGTCACATCAGTCCGAGGAGCAGGAGGCCTAGCCTATTGAGGACCAGACTCCAGACCTGTCTAATGAACACACAGGTAACCAGGATATGTTGAATTGACTCCTCTTGATCATAGAAGGGGCAAGCCGACGGGTGAGGTAAACCGCGTTTGGCCAGACGGTCTGTTATCCAACACTGGTTGATGGCTAACCAAATGAAAAATTTGCATTTTAGAGGAATCCAACTCTTCCAAATTCTTTGCCAGGGAGAAAATTTGATGGTTCCCAGAAAAAAGGCAGCATATGCTGACTTGCTGGAGTAGGAACTGGATTGTGTGAACTTCCAGCGACTGCAGAATCAGCCCATCCACAAAGTCCCAAACCTACAACCAGGACTTGAACTGATAGAACATCTCTTATGTCTGCAACCCAACCACGATTGACAAAGGCCTGTGCAACTATCCTAGTCTTTACTACCCTCTTTGGAACCGAATTATACAGGTTGGGTGCAATCTCAGCCAGGGTCCTTCCTTGTAGCCAACGATCTTTCCAGAACTTTATAGATTCTCCGCTGCCCAAAATATAATCAACAGCTACGTCAAAAAGGGCTCTGGCAATTTGCGGCACTTGAATAGGTAATCCTACCCAAGGTCGTGAATGATCAGTTTTTTATGCCCACAACCATCTAAGTCGTAGAGCCTAGCTCAAAGATTCAAGGTTATGAATGCCCAGGCCACCATACTGCAATGGACATTGGACCTTCTTCCAAGAAACCAGACAATACCACCGTTGGCCTGCTCCTGACCTTTCCACAGAAACCCTCTTGGCCTCTTGTCAATTGCTTTAATCACCCATTTTGGCAAGTCTAAAGCAATTGATTGGTGCTAGCATAATAGTTTTCTACTAATAAAGTTGCTTAGTGATGGGGAAACATTGGTAATTGCATTTTTTTTGAGATGCAGTGGTAATTGCACTAGTTGCTTAGAACTTCATTTAGTATCTCAGAAATGTTTGAGAGAATTATTGTGTTGTGAGATAGTCAGGCCATAATACAGTGAAAAATATTATTTCATTTATATTCCACTCTTAACTTCTGATGAATTATCCTGACATGAGGCAGATTCTATTTTGCTGGTATTATGTGGAGATAAACTTAATTACTAATTATCCTTTTCTATATCAGGGGAGTGGAGCCGTCCTGCTCTACAGAAGATATTAAGAAGGCATACCGGAAAGCTGCATTGAGACATCACCCAGACAAGGTCCTTACTGCTTTTGACGATTATTATTTATTGATTCTATACATTAAACCTTGCTTTTAACAATGCTGTGACCTGCAGGCTGCTCAATTATTAGTAAGGAACGAGAATGCTGAAGATGGATTTTGGAGGGATATTGTCAAGGAAGTCTATGCAGATGCAGATCATCTGTTCAAAACAATTGGGGAGGCATATAATGTTCTTTCTGACCCGGGCAAGGTAATCATAACCGACTACCAGTAAGATTTGCATAGTCTTGAATTAATTATATGCACGGTTGGAGAATATTGAGAGTTTGAGAAAAATAACTTAAGTCCATTTTATCAAGTCACAATTGTTGTGTAAACATTCTGCTGGAAATAATAGGAGTAAAGGATAAATCAGTCGACCCTTGCGGGATCTCTCATTGCTACTGGGGACATAGACTAGCAATAGCAAAAAAAGTGTAGAATACATAGCGGCAGCAACAGTTCTTTTGATTTTAAGAACTTTGTGTACTTGAATCCATGACCTTAGTTACCACAAATTGTGCTTTACAGCTCCACTATCACTAGGTTTTCCTGTCTACAAAAGATTTATCATCCATGGTTATTTGAGACTTTACTTTTGTTACTCATCACGTATTGATGACAATTCAAACTTATTATAGTCTCAATATCAGTCTTATGCTGTTTGCTTTGTTTTCATCGCTTCCTAGATAAATGAATTTTGTTTCGAACCCTGTCCTGTTTGGATTTTGCAGCGTCAAGAGTACAACTTTGAAGAGGATCTAAGAAATGCTAGGAGGAGAGTATCTAATTCAAGGAGCATGCATAGGTCACCTGAACAGAACTACAGCAACAGAGGCTTTAATCCACGCCAGTGGCAGTCAAGCAGAGCATCACGTTCACGTTGGTACAGCAATTCAGACGATTATTACTGGTAAAGAAGCCACTACATATGGATTGGTCATGTGGTGAGAAACAACTTTTGCATCTGTTGCATGTGGAGCAAAGGCCTCCTTGCACCAAGATGAGAGGCACCTGCCTTCCTGGGGTTTTTAGGTGCCGGTGCTAACGCACCAGCCTCACAGTCGCAGCTTTCCTGTCTGTTTGCTGTGTTCCTTTTCCAGAGGATGGAAATATTAGGATTGATCAACTGGGGATCTGGGATGATTGCTTGACACTGGTAGTGTTTGTGACTTGACTAGCACAGCAAATATGCGGGGTTAGGAAGTGTGTACATAATATTATCTTTTGTTGGCCTGGTGATTTCTGAACACTGACTGCTTGGGAGTGGCCGGCATGATGGTATCTGCTCTGAAGTCTGAACACTGAGAACAACATCGAAGGTTAGAAACATGGATAAAGATGTCGATTTCTCCAATATCTACAGGTACTCTTTTGCTGAATGCATGGCTACTGTTTGGCACGGGCAGTTTACAGCAGATTGGCTGAAAGAAAAGAGACATGCTCTTCTGTTTGGCGCGTGCAGTTTTGTTCTGTTGTTTCCTTTTTATCCAAAAATGATGTAGCGCTGCAAACAGAGTGGGTACATATTGTAACTGGCTAACTGCCCAATGTTGAAATCTCGAATTATTTATTTATTCTTTGTTACTAGACTTGTTAGCTCAATGTTGGGAGTATTTTAAGGAGATCAAGGTTCCTTCGTATAAAAATGAGTCTCGGGTTGTGGTGACATAGGCCAAGTGCAGGTTCTGTCATGTTGCTTATGATGAAATATTTGGAACGACTTAAACCCTTAGGGTCTAGGATCTATGCCTGGAACTATTCTGAGCTGGAATGATTGACTAATTTGTATAATAATTCATCAGCTGGATCAGTTCCTAGCTCCATTCCTGGATAACCGAATGACCTCTTAGGCTGTTGCTTATGTTCTTTTTTACGGGAACGGGAGCCAGGCAGGAGTGCCCTCCTAATAATTTTTCATTCATAAAAGGGATATATACATTTTCGAAGGCCTTAGGCCCAAGCAAAAGAAGACAGGAGACCAATTAAGAGACTGTCTCTAGCCAAATCAATGGAAGTCCCTTTATTTAGGCTTAGCCTTGATACAAATCAAGGTAAGCCCCACTTTCTAGAGAGAGGTGACCATTGTCGAAGATGATATTCTTGTGATGTTTCCAAATGATCGAGCAGGGCAAGTTCCAAACATGTATAGAAAGGTGAGAGGCCCAGCACGATTGACTGAAATGGCATTCAAAGAAAAGATGCACAAGAGACTAGCTGTTGAGTTGCACAGAACACAATTGTGTAGTCATCCATGAGTTTATTTTTTCTCTTGAGAAAACTTCTGGTATTTAGTGTCTCTTAAAAGGAATCAGAAGAACATGTGTTTACCAAGGACACTCTAACTCCAAATCCACTTGAAGAGAGGTGAAGCCGGCAATGTACCTTTTAGTTGCAAGTTCTTTTAGAGTTCAAGGAGCCAGATCCCAAGCTCTACCTTGGAGAATAGTTTGAACCCTAGTCAATTGATCAGATCTTGTGAGGGAGTGGCAGAAAGAAGTTTCTATTCAGAGGATTATCCAAAAAAATCTCTCACCGAGCAATTTGGTTTTCAAGGGCCTGTTTGGAATACGGGAAATCTTTCATATTCCTGCGTTTTTCCTGTGAAATTGAACTAATTCTTGTGAAATTTCTGCGCGATTCCTGTGAAATTCCTGCGTTCCAAACAGGCCCTAACAAAAGAGAATCTATGAGGGGAGCAAATTTATAGAGGACCAGTGTTCCAAAGACTCTTCCAGAACATCGGGGACTTGCCCTTATATGGTGAATAGCAGGCTAAGAGTATCAAGGCGTCAGCTTGGAGAGTAACCCTGGAAGAAGGGCATCTCCTTTCTCAGAGCCCTTTCTGGCTTCATCACATTACCCATACCACATGTGCTTCGATTCGCTGTTTCTAGATTAAATGAAGGTCTGCGCTTACCACCAGTGGCCAAGTTTGTGTCTTCTTTATTACTTAGTTCTCCTGCTTTGTTAACTATTTTGATTTAGCTAGAAAGTAGAAATCTGAATCTTATGGAGCCTTTTACTTGTGAGCCATTATAAAAGAATCGTAATTCCTTCGGCGCCACTAAAATAGTTTGGCGGATTTTAGCGACACTGTTCTAAAATTTTTTGCCCTCCATGCCATTTCCGTCAGATTTGACTCTAGTGGTGTTAAACTGCAGGTGTAAAAAGTCAAAATACCCTTAGGTCTAAATATGTCATTCTTTTTTTGAGCATCTTAATGACTTGAAATGAAAAAAAAAACTCAAAACTAGAAAGTTGTAGATCTCGTCGAGATCTATAAAAATATCTTCATTTAATTTCATAAAAAAGATATGATTTTTCTAAGACATATTAATCATATCAAATCATATCCTTTTTGTACGGCCACTAGGATTAGTTCAACCTCCGCTACATATAAATATAGTGATATTGAGTACCTCCTTAATTGTCTTGGTTCAACCTGGCTCTAGACACTAGAGCAAGCAGAGCAACAACTTAATGGTTGGGTTAGGCCCCCTTTGGTAGAGCTCCCACCGGCTTCAGCTTCTCTGTCGCACGCATTGTTCATAGGAGCTATTTTTCTTTCTCCTCTCTCATTTTCTCACAGAGTCAGTTTTTTTTGCTCCACCGGCTCACTGGCTTTGCGAGAGAAGGAGAGAGGAGAGAGAAAAAGAGCTCATGTGACAGTGCATGTGTCAGAAAAACTGGAGCCGGTGGGAGCTCTACCAAAGGGGCCTTAGTTTCATCGCTCTGCTCCATGGTTTTAGTTACTCTCTTTAGTTATGTTATTGTTTGATTTTTTTTTTGGCTACAATACATGTGTCTTTTGAGCCATTTATATATGGGTTATACTTATACCTAATGCTATTCTTCCCTTTTTTGTGAACATAATGCTATTCTTCCCTAAAAACAGTGTTTTAGCAAAATGAATCTCGTCCTGTTTGTACTGTAACCTTACTGATTTATCAAATTAATTGTGTGTACCAGCATACAAATCGTCTACAAAATTATATAGAGAAGTGCTATTTTTAACGCATGCTCCTTCGATTATGTTGGATTGCTTAATTACCTGCACCCATTATACAAACTTTGCATCTGTTGAATTATAAATTAAATTTGTTCGTACGAACCATGCATGTCTTCAAAATTAGATATAATGGTGTTATATGATCTTCAGTTCCTGCTTCGCTCTCATGGAACTATAGTGATATATACTCCTTTGGCTTTGCAATTTTCACATTTGGGGGTTACTCCAAAGAAGATAATGCAGTTGAGGTACGACGCTGTTTGATTGTGATATGCGGAATCCTATATGGCTATATGTAGCTGGTAGTGATCAGATAAAGAGGACAACCCCGGTCAACTTCTGGCCTAGCTTCGCCCCTGGTCCACGCCGCTGCTTAGGGCATGTACAATGGGTCTCTTCCACCCGTCTCTGTGTCGCTATTTTTGCAGAAAACACCATGTTGAAGCTTGGAGATGGAGGCTGCATCGTCTCGTGAGACGACGGGAAGGGCGCCCGTGCTCCGAGGCATAGAAGGTGGTTCCAACACCGTTGTATGACTCACCTCACTGACTCGACGGCGCACAGATCCCGTGCACGCGTGGGAAGTTGTCACGCCAAATTCCTTCCGGTTATCCCTATTTCTCCGGCAAAGAAGCCTCACTGTTCAGCTCGAATCCTCCATCCTTCGTTCTTCTACGCGGGGCATTCATATACAAAATGGTGTTTATGATTGATCTTGGCTACATGCAAAACATTAAACAATTTGTAGACGAACTCATGTTTGTGAGTTGTATGATATGTCTTTCTCTAGCTATTTGTATGTCAGATTCGAGGCACTTGCAGATGACCCTTATCTGTGGGATGTACATGCTCTTAAGGGATTAGCTCAACTCGGAATACGAAGGGATCGGATTAAGCATGATCCATGGAGTTTCAACTTTTAGCTAGTATTAGGATGGAAGGGGAGAAGAAGAGTTGTGCATGGGTGATTAAAGGTGTTGAACAGATATTAATGCTACGTGAGACGATCATATGTTTGTAAGAGCGTCCGTAGTTTGGGTGGGGGGAGGGGTTCTATCCCGGTTCCGTTTCTTATGGAGTCAGCTCCATACATTATGCGTCTAGTTCTACAGAGGAACCGCTCCCATGCATAGAACCCGCTCCTATCTTTTTTCTCTCCTGCTTTTACCCACTCCCATGCATGAAGGTGAGAGAAGTTGGGCTGCCAAGTACTGTGAGTCCCATTTATAGATTCAGCCCCCGGTTCGAAGCATTTTAATAGATGATGTCACATCTTCGTATAGAAAGGGGGTGGTTCTATACATTACAAATGCCCTAAGCAGACCATGAGGAGGGAGCCCAACAGACCGCGACGTCGATTCGTGCACCTTGGATGCGTCGCCGAGCTTTCCTTTTGTGGATGTGATTTGTGAGGGGAGCTTCAGTTTTGCAACCAGAGGGAGATTGTTTACTAAATAGTATTGGTAACATTTGGCTTCACAAAATTGCAGGATCTCCTATTTAGGTATGGTGGATTTTTTTTTATAACGTGCATGTTTTTGTGCTTGGCCCACAAGTCTAACGTACGAGTTAGAACTAGAACGACCAGATTCTTGAGCCTCTCCGACGACGATCCCAACATGAATCGGAATGTTGTCCGACCCTGTATCGGAGAGGGAAGCCGCGTGATCATCGGACTCCATGCCAGCCGCCATGCACCCCGGCCGCCCTTCCTCTGCCGGCCGTCCATATAAATATATATATACGCAGCAACTGAGCAAAGCGCTCGACGGCCTACGTCTTCTCTCACGGCTTCCTCCGGTCAGCCTCGCAGTCTCGCACACGCGGGCAGTTCGATCGGAGCTTGCGCGTCTCGTCGTCGTCGCCTCGTCGGTCGATCGACCAATCGACTGATCTCGATGGCAGCGCTCTGCTGGGCTGAAAACGGTAGCAGCAAGGCCGGCGCCCGCCGGCTGTCCGGCGCTCGGTGGCGCCATGGGAGAAGGACTTCTGCGAGTCCTGCGGGGTGCCGTGGCGGAAGGTGACGGACCGGTGGGCCGGGCTCAACGCCGAGGGCCCGGATGGCCGCGTCGCGCGCTGGGACGACCCGGGCGCCGTCGAGGCGCTGCTGGCAGCCAGGAAGCGCTACTGGGCGGAGATCAACGGCGGGCTGAAAGTCGCCGTCCCGCCGCTGCCGAACCCAAACATGTACATCGACGTGATCGTCGAGGATGACGACGGAGTAGCGCGACCTGAGGTGGAGGCGGAGTACGAGGCGGCGGTGCGAGACATGGAGCGCGCGCGAGAGGAGAGCGCCCGGCTGCACGCCGCCAAGCTACGGAACGACTTCGTGCCGCGGTGCCCACGGGCTGGGACGTGTGATGTACTACGTACTTTGCATTGGTGCAAATCGCAAGATGCCTCCCTGGAGGACGCATGAACGATGGAAAACGTGTTGCAGCATGTACATGCTCAACATGTTCTATCTTCACTGTCGAATACTGCTCGACTAGTGTGCCTCTATCGGTAGCTACTGTAGCCAGGGTTACGTTGTTCGAGAACCAAACGGGCTCCTGTATATATGTATGTATACTTGCTCTCATCAGTTCTTGATTTATTTGGCCGATGGGTCGATCCAATGCCTGTGTGATCCATGGAACTTCATGTATATATATTGCGCTAGTCTGTATATATGCGGCCGTAGTTCCTACTATATAGGGGACACCTCTCTGAATAAAAAGTTGCAGGAAGTGAGTTTAGAAGGTGGGAACTGGGAAGTTTGGTCTGGATCCATACCTAGGTTCGAGTCATGTTCAACTTGAATTTGGGTGTCTATAGTTTCTTCTTAGTGAAAAATAGCCTATTTCCTCCCTAGTTGGTCATATTTTTTCTGATTAATACATTCAACTCAAATTTGGGTGTCTATTTTTCTTCTTAATGAAAAATCGCTTCATTCTTCTTAGGTTGGTCAAAAATTTTCTTTTCTGATTAATAAGGTGCGCAATTGCCTGAAAATGGAGATGATATTTCAGCAAACATGGATCGATTGATTCTACCTTAGATTCGACTCGCATGTGGGATTGGCATCCCAATATGGCCCAAATTCATGAGGTATTATTCCCCTTCTTATTTTGGTTAGATTCAAGCACTATTTTTAGTTTTTTTTTCTTTTGTTCTTGTTTCAACATCAATTGAGTTGAAGACCTAAAAAAATGGCAACTCTTTTTTTATTGTCTCTTGTTCTTTTAGTACAAGGTGCACACAAACTTATTGCCAACCTTTGTATGAGACCCTTTTTCTCATCATGCACACATGCTATTAATGTCATATGCTTGCATATTCTTGGAGCATCATAAGGGAGACCCTGCTTTAGCTAGTGTATCTCTGACCTCGCGTCTTGCCACTGCATGACACTTTAGTGTCTCAAGCCCACCATGAAAATACTAGATCCTTGTCATTGCTTATTTAGTAAAAAATAATTGTTCATTTATACATCCATCCATCCATCCATCCATCTACACTGTTTAATTCATGAATATAAACCCTAATCTTTCCATCATTCAAACCTAATCCATCTTTTCATTCATCCATCATATATCCATCATCCATCTATACATATACATCCATATATGCATCCATAGGTTGAATGGAAAATAACTCAACTTACGGAGGAAGAGGAGTATGCCACATGTGCTGCCACCAGCGTGGGTGGGTGGGAGTGAGGGAGGAGGAGAAGCATGCAAACGGTGGGTAGAAGCCGTTGTGGGCTGGAGGAAGAAACTGCTGATCTTGAGGTTGTTGGCTCCATTATGTGCGTATCAATTTGTGTCCACCTCATACCCAATGGATACTGAACTAGCCAACTTATGGTGGTAATTTTTGTTTTAGTGGCACCAAGTAGTAAAGGGCAATTGGCTTTCTTGGGCACACTGCCATGTGCTCCACACCCATTTCCAATAACAATACCATGACCACGAGCACCAACTATGACCACGCATAGCGGCATTAGCAAAGGATTACTGTCCACTGCTGTCTGCTGTAGTTCTCCTAAAATATCTCCAAACACATAAGCCTTCAATTCAGCATGCATCTCACTCAGAGAGGTGAGGTCAATTGGCCAAGCACATGATCATATAAAAGTCCAAGCCATTTAGGATATACGACACGATGTCCTCATCATCGATCAACTTACTAGTAGAGGCGATCTCATCTCTAATGGTCTTCATCTTGGAAAAGTAGACATTTGCCATGCTGCCTTTTCTGGAGACTGTCGAGTTTCATCCTCGGGTTCATAACTTCAGCACAAGAGTGAACTTAGAACATAGTCTACATCACTGCCCAAATTACAACTGATTATGGCAACATACGTAGGGACTTGTGTCAGCATGTCTTTTTGGTGATAGAGTTGAGCAGGTGCTAGGCAACTCAAGAATTGATGGTCCTTTTGCCAACCATGCAAGCCTTATACACCAAATTGGTGATAAATTCCTTTTTTTCACTAACACGCAGGAGAGCTGCGTATCATTATATTAAAAAGAAGAGAAAGGTTTGTAACCCATACACCAAATAGCCAGGCACACACCAATAAAAAAAAATTGTTCTTTCTTCTTCATGACCTTGATGGTCTTGAGAGGTACCTTGGCTGAGCTATCAAGTATACTCATGAAGTCATGCGATGAGCACCTAGAATTTTTTTGAACTGAATGAGCACCTAGAATTACTAGGAGGATTGGAGCCTTCCACAACGCAAAGTTTTCCTTATCAATTTCTCAAGACCATAGGACCAAGAGCTAATGGCACTGATGATGTGGGATACTCCATGGGCAAGGTTGGTGTTGGAACATGTACCTAAGAGGAATGACTCTGATTACCATGAAAAATTGTGTGAAACATGGTTGCCTATCTTGTCTCTCTATGCTTTGCTTGTCAATATATTGGCCAAATTAAACTACCCTAGGGTTCTAATGATTTGTTACCTTTTGTTGCACTTGGTTGGAGATAGGGGTGAAAGTGGTCGGGATAAATCCCGGCCCATCCCATACTGATTTCTACATTTAACTCGCTCGATTTCGTATTGATGATTTCGATTATTTTTGATTTTGCTGTTTTTGGTAAATATGAAAACATGACGAAAACAATATGGCAGTTTTTTTTACTGTTTTCATTTTTCCATATTTATTAGGCTGTCCCATTTTTATCCGCATAGGATATCCTGTTTTAGCCTTGTCCATGGTAGACTTGATGGTTGGCTTGCTGTGTTACAGACTCATAGTATTGCACTCTTATAGTCTTGTCATATCTTATGAACCTTACAATATGAATTAGTATTATTTATGTGTTGTTGCCATGCCAAATTGTTTAGGTTAGTATGTGAAGTTAGTTTTTAGTTCTATGTGTTGATATTCCTGTTTTGTCGTTCCATTCCCCGATCGTTACCAACACGTTTCCGATCGAATTGATCCTTTTTGATTTCCAGTGAATCCTGTTTTCGTTCCCGTTCTTGGCTTTCCCGATTTTGATTTCATTTCCATAATAAAATGTAAATCTGAAAACGGGGGAGGGTTTATCCAGATCAACACCATTCATTTTTATCCCTAGTTGGAGCTAACTTTATCTATCTCAAAAACGCATATCTAGGTGCATCCAAGCACAACTTCCTTCAACATGGTTACATCCATGGTTTGCAATATCACAAAAACTTATGATAAGACCTTTTATTGACCCGATTGATCCTATAGTTCTTTGAGGGTGCATCAGCCTTTGCCACCAATGTCATCAAATGATCCTTCACTCCCATCAGATGCACTCATATGATCATGTGAGTGTTGCATTGCACATTTCCTTGTGTTCATTGGCTAGTTTCCCAACAAAGTGCTTGGGTATCCCTCTCTCCATCCTCAAGTTGTCCATTGTGGAGTAGCAAACATCTCATGGACATGGTGGTAGATCGTTTGCCTGCTTAGGCCCTTGGGCTTTTATTGGCATTAGCTATGTGAACCTACTTATACTTCATGTGCATAGTGATGCTATACTTTATCTAAAGCAGTATTCCAAGGTTTATATCTATCATAGGGAATAAAAGAGAAGGTTAAGTGTAGCTAAACATAAACAACACCCTCTATTTATTGAAGCTCGAGATTATTGTTTGTTGTTGGTAGGTTGAAGATTGCACGTGTGAAAGGGCTGGTCGCAAGGGCTTAAGATTGAATGACGTCGGGTGGCGCCGGGAAAGCTTGAGCCAAGGGATTACAAACAAGGTTTTCCTTGTGAACTAAGATAATAACATATTCTAATGCACATATATTGGAAAAAAGTAAAGAGCCAATTACTTGAATAGACCTTGACTATTTAAACTTTCCCCCCTCTATGGCAGCCCCTGAATTTCATGTCCATTGCAATGGATATTGCTATCTGCTGGCACTAGAAGTTGAAGCATGAGGAAGGAAAGACCAATGGGAGAGGAAAACTAAGGCGAAACTTCTGCTAGTTTCCAGTATCCAAACAAAATTTTATCTAATGCAACTTATTAGACTAATCACCTAAAAACTAGTTTTCCTAAACCCCCTTGTAAAAACTAGTTTTACTTTAACACTAGCTTTAACTTTGGTGACCCCAACAAACGGTAAAGGTTAGTCCCAAATCTGTCTGCAGTGATTCCAACCAAGATAAGAAACACTAGAATAATGCATAATGGTCTCACCAACAGAGCTTGGGTCAAATAACGACTAAGGTGCTATTTGTTTTAGCTGTGGGAACGATAATTGTAATGCAATGAGTAAACGGCAAGATCTGTTACCATGCAACAGAAAGTGAGATTTGTTTAGCTGGCTATTTATTGCATGCGGAGAGCATGCTCGTTGGGGAGAGGGACACACGATCTATGCAGGGGGAGTGGCAGCATTAGATAGTGCCCAGTGGGGAGGGGTAACCAAGTTGCATGGCCCGTATCGGTTCATGGTGCAATCGATTGCGGCTATGTCCAACCAAATGCCAGCCAATGTGATTATGGTCCAAATGATCCAAACCAAACAACACCTTAAGTGTACAAGGGATCCTATAATACTTACACGTCTAGGAGTTGGTCGGGGATTTTCCCTCATTGAGGAGTGAGGAACATAATAGGTTCTACCGTTCTAGTGGAAATGATCTGGTGATGCAAATTATTCCGCTTACTCTCTCCTCCATGGTTTTGCTATGAACCTGTTCTGTTGAAGGAATGTTGGAAAGGGGGCCCAACAAATGTAGCTTGTTCATTTGGTGGTGCTTTACAACCGGGTCTAAACTTCAGAAAGGTTGTAGAGGTGTGGCCTTTTGAACTATGTGACGTGCGCATTCTGTTTGCAGCTACCAGAACTGCCCAACCACATGTTGATTACTTGTGTTCACCAAGAAAACATGGTTCAAAATCCTCTAGAGGTTCAGTTATTGTGGCGGCTAAAACACCTCCCACCGAAGACAATTTAGTAGCACCGCATGGTGGCTAACTTTGCATAGCTAGACAAATCCAACATAATAAGGAGATAGAAAGACATTTGACTTGGTAGTTCTTCTAATCAATTGGAGTTTGTGGAATGCAATAATGCTCTGATTTTCAGAGGTGAAGCTATGCAATCCTATAGGTGTTGGCGGCAAGAATCATGACGAAAGCAATGCATTGGCATAGGGTAGGTGGTGGTAGCAGCCTTGCCCAATGGTGTACAATAGCTAGCTGGACAACCGCTCTTAGTTTTCCATGCATGTTTTCATTTCATTTAGTGTTCCTTCTTGCCTTTGTGTTCTTTGTAGTTGTTGAAGCTTGGGTTGGTTGGGTCGTTAGCATTTGATGTAATGATCTAGTACTGATATTTCTAGTAGCGTGTGCACACTCTCAAAAAAAATAAAAAGCATCAAAGAGGCTGATGCAATTAATATCTGGACTGGAACAAACTATCATGTTTCTATGAGTAAGTAGTAAATATTTCGAGGATCCTTGCATGCAATAGCCCGTTGATCAAGTTGGATGTATCCACATCATATATGCACTAATTAACACACAAAGATCAAATAGTACATTTGCAGTTCCATAACATTCATTCAATCAGCATTTGCACTATCTCATTGGGCTCATAGTTCATGGACACTATTCTCTGATAGTTACCTCTAATGATCCATTGTTAAACACTAGATATCAGTTGCACCACTGCATGTACATTTACATTAATGAGAAGAGAACATGTTCAACAAAATGGGACGATGCACAACAGTACAAGAACTGATTTCTACTAGGTACAACATTTGGATGGACAAATGCCCATTTTACCTTAGCAGGAGATAATTTAAACTCATGTTAAGCTTAAACAGAATTTTGTCTAGTCGACGAATATGATGCTGCAAGGAGCGCAGCCCCAATCCCTGAACCCTCCTCCATAACTTTAAGACTAACTGTGGAGGCGATCTCATCCCCTAGGATCTCATCCACTGCTTCGTTCAGATACTCCCTAAAGATAGAATAGCCTTGGTAAAGACCACCTTCAATTGCGACAACCGATCTCTTTGGCTCACCTCTTATCTTTCGAACAAAGGTGGTGCCACAAAGAGTTCCATCACGACCAATTTTTTGTAGTACTGCAACAATCCCAGCAGCTGCTAGACGGGCAGCTCTTCGGGTGACAATGTCACATATTCTAACAACAAGTCTTCGAGTCTTCAGTGGAGCATCTTGTATCTGTAAGGAGAATGATGTAGTTGATGAGATAATTGTATGATTAAAGTATTACCATATTAACATATAAACATTGTTTCATATGAGCCAAGTAGCAGTGACAACTAACCTTCAGATGTTCTTCGAGCACCCTACCAACTACTCTAAGATCTGGGGAATCATCCTCACGAATAGCAGCTAGAGAAGGTGTACTGGATGGCAAGAATAGAGAGATGTCAAGCCAATATCACAACAAAAGGATCAGAACAAAAGTAAAACAATGGAGCAAAGTGGAACGTATTGGGGAAGCTTGTCTATAAAACATTGTATCAGATTTAGTGTAAAGATTAGGCATACCACATCGATTTTATATTTCAGTAGCAACTAGCAGTATGAAACTATTAACAAAGAAGAATCATATAGGAACAAATATAACTTTGTAAGATCACAATATAACTAGAAAAATACAAGTACCTGAATATGAAAGGGGTAGATAAGCAATTCACAGAAGAACCAAATAAATCTGATTCTTGAGCCATTTTTTGGAATACCAATCTTGCAATTTCCCCAAGATACACACCAGAGATCATTTTCTCAAAAGCCTATATATGCATCCAAGGTGCCAGTTTCAGATTCATTAACACAAGCCTCTTTAGCTTGATTTTCACAAACAATGCCACAATGGAAAAGCTTTAATAAATTCTTACTTGGTCATAATGACTGCGTTCTGCTTCACTGGAACATATGTCATAAGGAGTTAATGGTATTTGCGGAGACCGGAAACTACCCCATTCCACATTGACAACCTAATGAATAGAGCATATAAATTAATAGTATAAGCTACAATAATATTTTCACATTGAAAATTTATCAAATCAAATTAAAGAATACAAATAAAGAAGATAATACACCGTTAGGTCAGAATCGGTAAGAAGACCCCGACATTTTGCGATAGCAACATTGCGTTCAATATAGGAAGCATTGGTACCAGCTCCTATAATCACTGCAGCAACTGTATCCTTATCATAATAGTGCCCCATGGCCAATGTACCCACAGCATTGTTCACCTATTTTGTAGTAGGAGATGAAATTAAAGAAGGATATGATGAGTATATTATTATATACTTTAGTGAGTAATAAATTCCGGCGATGGACTTGAAAAGCAAATTTGCTACACTCAATCAAGAAGCACATATTTATTCATTAATTACAAGATATAAGACTATAAAATTATGTCTGCAGTTCACAAAATCTGAAACTAAATGTCCATTTTTCTAGTATCATACAACATGCAAAGATCTAGATCCAACACTAGTATTTATTTGAGCATAGATACATAAGAATTGGTTGTAATATATATCTTTATTATTTAAAGGCAAGCCACAATCATATCCATGGAGACAACAATGAAAAACAATAATCTCATATCATTTTCGTCTGTTGCACACACCTAGAAAACAGTAGTACATATGTGTTTAAGCAGCTGTTATCAAAATATTTACATCACAGACGATTCTTATACATGAAAGATTATCTCATAGGATTTTTACATAGAACAGATAATATTTCAATATGTTCCGAGAGATAAGAAGGCTAATTAAGATAACACATGCATACAACAGAGATAAACGATGGAACCAATCAAGTAGGACTTTTTTTATAAATGGAATTAATTTTCTGAATCTGAATACAACCTAACTCATGTAGCAGCAATATTTTAAATATCCGTATGTCATTTAGCCGAGGGCCCCTCATTAGCACAGAAAACTTATCTAAGGCGGTAAAAAATCAGACTAATAGCAAAGCTAAATGAGACTATAGCGGGCTATAGCCACTAAAAATTATACATGAAGCATCCTGCCTTAAACCACTATATCTAGAGATTGAAAACCTAGTTACACAGCATAAGTAGTTAGGAACATACCAATGCAGTGACCTGCAAATTTAGTCCATTCCTAACAAGGGCTTCATTCAAGCATTGAGCAACATCTTTTCCAACCTAGTATTGCAAAAAAGTTCAAAAAAGCTAGTGATAAAAAGAAAATTATAATCTCAGCTGTAATCACAAAGGCAACCAAGCAATACTTCTTTTCTATGTGCTTCATCTATCGAGAAAGAAAGATTAAATTTAATCGTATAAGGCTACTAATAAGGTAGTCTAAGGATTGCATACCAAGTTATTATCAGCATGCAAATGTATATATACCAACAAGATATTATTAGCATGATACATGTCTAAATTTGACACATCATCTCATATAAAAGAAATATTCAGCTATTTGAATGGAAATTTCGATTCAAAACCCATAACAAAAAGAAGAATAATTGAAGGAACAACTTTGTAACTTACAGCCTCTTCAATTGAAAATTCCTTAGTCCACCTAATTAATGATCCTGAGGATATGGAAAGTTGTCTGATAGGGAATGAAAATGTAAAACCAAGTGCCCTTCCCTCATCACCCCCACCCTCTCTTTCAATAAAGTTCTTTAATGCCAAGGCAATTAGATTGAATAAATCCTAAATAAATAGTTACATTAGTATTATAAATAATATAGATCTTGCAAAGGAACTGAAATAAAATGATTTATAGTTACCTCGCTTGTACCCTTGGTCAAGTCTTGTGGAATAGGTCGATGCTCAACTTTTTTATTGATAACCATAGATCCTGAACCAAGCTCTAGTTTCATGACTCTAAAGCTTGTCCCCCCAAGATCAACAGAGTAATAGATGCCTTCCTCACTCCTGCCCATCACATGTATATATGAATAACTGTATCAGATCAACAAATCAAGTAACAAAAGATCCAGATACTAAAAATCATGTCACATAAGACTCGATTAAGTTGCCAATTGGACATCTCAATTCAAAGAAAGTAGGCATTAACATAGAAATTCTATGCAGCTAATATAATGCAATATCCTGCTGCATCAAATTTCCTGAAATGTTTTAAGAGGCAAAACATGGTCACTATATATATAGTGTCGACTCAGACATTGCCTTCAGAAAAAAAATTTGACCAATTTTATAGAAAGTTTCATAATTTTCATAGAAAATTAGTCCCATAACAATTGTGTCATACTGCAAGATGAACCAACATGCAAGATGACAACCGACTCAAAAGATTGCTGTGTTATGGAGTTCTAGTCAGTCGTGAGCGTCATATGCACCAATTTTTTTTTCCAAGGATCATAAGCACCAAATGTTTGCTCATGGTCATGAAAATATAGAGAAAAGAAAGAAATGCGGATAAATTGGTGCCAATAAAGAATGAACCAGGTTAAGATTGCATTCTCGCACGTAGAAACTCCGCAAATTAGCGATTGCAAACTCATTTCATTTGGCTAGAACCCTAGCATGAAGCCATGAACCCTCCCATGCATGAACACCACGAAAACACTGAAGCAGACCGAGGAGAAACAGAACGAACAAAGGGAAGCGCAGGCGTGGGCATGACCGTTACCCACTTACCCGTCGGGGAGCGCGTCAACGCAGGTGAGCAGCATGCGGACCTTGCTGGCACCCTCGGACGCGAGCCCCGCGAACATCTCGACGGACAGGGAGTTGACGATCCGCTGCAGCCGCTTCGTGGGTGTGGCGCAATCCTCCTCGAACCCACGCACCACCGCCATGGCTTTGCTCCACCGAGACCGCGCCACCGCCCGCCTCGCTACCAGGGTCGTCGCCACCGCGCATGTCACCGCCGCCACGCAGCCCAAGGCCACGCTCAACCACTGCGCCTTCCCCATCGATCCCTATGTCCTATCCTGACCTGATCGCGCGCGGCGCCTCTTACTCTGGCCCGCCCCACCCGCGCGCTCGAGCGCTGGAAGGTGTTCTACGATATGGCTGGTTGAACTAAGACTGCGATCGGAAGGAGTAGGGGAAGCGCGGCAGCGGCGAACCAGCGGCATGCAAATAAATAGGCGAGGCGAGGAAAGGGACGGGGGCGCGTGGATGCTGTGTAGTAGGCATGGAATCTCCTGCATTTATTTCCTTATATCTTCTCTTGTAGTCTATGTTTTGCAGCACAATCAATACTTGCTTTCCATAGTTTGTCCTCCATAATCCATAAATTTGGAAGCACTCTGCCCACCAGATACTCTACTCTGATTTTTGCATGTTTATTATTATTATATCTTTCATAGCTAGGCACAACATTAATTTCAACAATCTTTGGGAAGAAAAAATGATTTACTATTTAATTATTAGTGATATAATTTAGTACTATATTGGTAGGAGGAGGAAGTTTTTTATTATGAAAATAAATGGTGCATATATCTTATAGTATCAGAGTTTTATAAAATATAGTACTACTTCTATAGCATTTAAAGCTATCAACTCTATCAGTTAGATTGATATAGATAGACTCTTATCGTAGTATAGTTTTATGAGATTTATTATAAACATTTTTAATGAAATATGATGACTCATTTGCATGACATCCATGATCCTTCCAAGTTGTTTTACCCCTCAGAAAAAGTTTTCCGCTGGACGACTCATAGGAGGTGAGAAGTACCCTGACTCCATCCGAAATAACATACTATTATTGGCCATATTAGGCAATATCTTCCTACACAAGTTTGATCAGGACATAGGGAGGATCTGGTATAAGCAAGAAATTTCACGTAGTGAAAATAAGATCGGTTCTATTAAGAATAGGTCATCGTACTAATGATTAAGAAAAGTATATGGAAAAGAAGCAAGCTTCAACTCTCCCCAAGACAACGGAGCCCTCATAGCGGGGAGGGTAAAGAGAGCATCCAACACAAAGTGACCTTAACCCTTTTTTGCGAGGAGATGTGATGTTATAAATGTAATATTATACCAACAACCAGGGTACATAATAATTTCCTTGTATCCATGCACAGGGATAGTTGTTTTTAGCTATAGAATCCATGGCCAAACGAATTGAACATGGCAAGCGTCCTTTGGAACAAACATTATATGATCTGAATCTTATATATAGGAATTTTTTTATGCGTCCATTTGGAACAAAAGATTGAACTTCTAAAATTCCTACGAAATTCATTCGAAATATTAATGACTTGTTCCATAAGAATTTAGGAGGATTTCTAACATGAGGCTTTGTGTATTAGAAAATTATTTATGTCTTTCTTTCTCTTTTGATTTCTTGTGTTTTTTTATGTTTCTCCATTCAATAAGTCACTTATGCAATGTTTCATATACTTTTTGTCTCTTGGAATTTAAGTTGCAAGGACGCTCTAATAATGTGTTTTTGATATTACTATGTTTTGAGAATCATGTGTTTAAAGGAGGTCTTAAATTAGTCGTTTTACAACTCATGCAACGACACTTAGGTTGTGTTTGGTTCAATTTCTTGAGAATGCTTCTATTGCTAAAAAGCATAACGTCAACCAAACGAGTAGAACCTAAACTTGCTTTTCCAGAAGCAGCTGCTTTCCCATAGTATAATTTTTATATCACCTTGGACCCTACTTTTGGCTTACAACTTTTAGTTTTTCCTAATGGATGGAAATAGAGATGTTTTATAGGTATCTCAAGGGAGATAAGGAGGTAGGTTTTATAGTTGTTTCAACCAAACAACTTACAGAATTTTCACATCACATAGCTCACAAGAACTTTTCTACGGCTCACAGCTCATAGCAACTTCTCCAAAGCTCACAACAGGTTCTCTACAGCTCATAGTTGAACCAAACACACACTTAACAGTGCTTATGCTTTTCTCAAAATTCAAGACTACAGATGATTGAAGAGAAGTCCTATTTCACATGACCTATATTATTTGTAGCTTTTGTTTTTTTAAGCCACCTCCCTTCCCAAACACTGGACTTCTTCAAGGCTTCTCTGGTTACCTATCTAATTGAACGTGAAACGAGCTTCTAGAGGTTGATTGTTCTCGATCTCTTTTTACCACAGTTTGTTTCTATTTGTTTGCCCTTCTCCCTCCATTACTCTATGACACTGAACTTGTCATGCTATCACTAACAAACACCCCATCCCATGAATCGTGATTGATCAATCCGCTAATGAAACCTTGAGTGCCCCTTCATAGGCTGCCGTTGAGTTCACCTTTACCACCCACCAATGAGATTCTCAAAATCGCCCCTTCCTCTGCCTTCAACCTCCACTTCGCTAGATTCCCGGCACCTCCAAAGTGCCCCTTCGCCATCAAGATTCCCCTGCACCACTCAAGCTCTTCTGTGCTACTAAGATTCCCTCTACCATCGAAGATCCCCTCCATCAAGATTCCCTCCTCCACCCAAGCATCCCTCTGTTATCAAGATTTCCCTCCACTAGCCAAGCTTCCTAGCGCCATTGAGCTTACATCCATGAAGCACAAAACCATGTCCAATGCAGTCTCCATGGTGGCACCGAGACTAGTGGAGTATGGCCTCACTTCATGGTGTGGCAATGAGGTTGAGCTCTCCCCTCTTGATGACTTATGGGTTCCACAGGAGAGCACCCATAGAAAACACTATAAAAGCGTAGTCACCAAATATACAACTTTTCATCTAAAGTTCTCGAACACATAACTTATATGGGTATACAACAAAATGTTTGTTCCAAAGAACACCTAAGCCATGCTAAACAGGGTTGACACCTGACGCGTCAAGTGCTCCAACCCAATATAAAAAGATTGTTGTTGGGTGCATAATAGTCACTACGCCTCACATATGCTTAGATGTGCTCTTGGTTCTTAAAGTTACCTGCATCTATGAAAAAAAGTTTCACATTGAAATGTAGAGCTCCTTGCATAATGCTTAACTTCGTGGTGTTGTATTTATTCTCTCTTTAAGAACCTATATAAGTTTCTTTGCATTATACATGTTCTTAGACTTTAATTTAGTCGTCCTTTTTGGATGAAAACCTTCCTTATAGGCTAATGATTTTGCTTCCTCCTCATCCATGCAATTGAAAGGAATTTACCAAGTTAGATGAAAATAGATGGTCACCTCTATATGCCTAGGCAATAATAATGCCTATCCAATTAGTCTGGTATCCTTAAAGAAAGCTACATTTTAAGTTCTGAACATATGCCAACCTTCTAGATACCTTGTCATAATGATCAATAACCATATTGTCAATTGCTTGATACCTAGGTTATAAAAACTTCTAACTAAGAAAGTTCAAGTTTTCTCATGATACCATGCAATAAGATCAACATGTCCAAGCATTGGCAAATTGACATTTGCAATCTAATGCACATCTAGCATGTAGATTACATCCATAATCTATGTATGGGTATTCCAATCAATGTGATATGAAACCCACCTATCCATATGTTTCATACCAATAAGAAACAAGGAGGATGTTTCTCTTCAAATCCAATTATTGCACCAAATCCATCGATCATCCTCCACCTGCCAAATCACATTGTTTCAAGGTTGTCCCTTGAAACAGAACATCAATAATCTTCATATTTCCTATAAATAGAATATTAAAATGTTCATGACCTTTAGTTAGCTTTCATAATCCCTGCACAAGTTAAATAGTTCATGGATAGTTAACTAACCTCCATATGGAACAAGATACTAGAGCTCGATTGAAGACACGAAGGTCTAGAAACCCTATTACATGTCTATTATTGCATATTTGCATCTTAACATTTTTCACATGCATCTCACTAACATCTTTCTCGTGCACCCTATTCTACTTGCTAACAATATTTCATTATCTTTCCCATCAACTTTTTCACAAAAACTAGATAAATTTTTTTAAATACGTACACTATGTTGGTATAGTGCTTGGCATACTAACTTATTATTGAGTTAACTAGCTTTCACCCCAGCCACTAGACATATGTTTTTCACTCCAGTCATTAAGCATCTTCAATGAGTTGAAATGTCTGTCTTTTCTGTGGCCATTAAGGGTTTCCAATAAGACTAACTCGAGCTACAAAGACTTCTTTTGGATATGTAAAACTCTCCAAATATCTTTCTTTAACTCTAGTCTTACCATACATCAAGGAAATATATACCACTTTTTCAGCACTCATTAGTTGACCCAAACAAGCTTCAAAATCATCACGAAACCCATGAATATTCCATTCTTGTGACAAATCTTTTTAAGAAATGGAGACTATCATACTAGGAGTGCTTTTCTAAATACTTTTGGACCATGCATTTCATCACTTCACCTATGACAATCAATTTTGAGAAACAATCTACAAGGAAAAGTTAGCAACAACAATAGATAGAGTGTTACTGAGTGCATTTGATCCTAAGACATGACTCTCCTAATGTAGATAGATTGTATTCGTCAACCACATGAGAAGTCAAGCCATACTACTTTTCTTCATCAGCACCCGTTTTCAGTTGAAGGTTGAAATAACTACCTTTCTATATTCAAATTCTACTTATCGATTTCCTAATTATGACACATGTACTTTGAATTAATAATACAATTATGAAACAAAATGATTTAGTTTTCGATTATATACTTCTAAATATTAAAACATGAACATATAAAATGTTATACCATAAACAACTAAAATATTAGTAATGAGTAAAACTCTTCTTTTTTTATGAAGAACAGCAAGAAAAGTTCATGATCCAAGCGAAAGTGTCATCCTTAATGTATTACTAGTAGAAAAGCATGTGCGCCACGCACATGTTTGTACACAAAATCTCCACTCAAAATGGAAAATATAACAATAAAAATTTAGAGAAGCCAATTTCTATATTCCTATATCGTATAAAAGTGTTCTTGATCCGGACTGACAACATATACAACAACAATTCAATTAGTATCAAAATTCAAATTCCTTTGCTAGTTCTACCTATAATTTTTTGCTTCTACAAACAATCGCTTCTATACTTCTACCAACAATCGCTCATTACATTTTACAAAGAAACATAGAGCATAAATCTAAGTTATTAATTTCATTAAATAAGACTAAATATTCGAACTCTAGAGTTGTGGGATGGAAAACTAATAAGCTTGTACACTAGTCCAGATGATGCATAGAGAGGTATCAGTTATCAGCAAACCCTTGATCTCCACATCATGATCACTGATGGATCTATCTATTGTCCTTGTTTGCTATTAGTCTTGTGAATATCATTTGTATCTACAATACATGTACATGCAACACTCACGTGGCTATAAAAAATCACATAAAAATCATGGGACTAAAGTTACATATATGCAGGAATAAATAAATATTTATTTTCCCTTTCCATTGGAGATTTTGCCTATAGTGCAACTCATTAACAAGGTAATGTATATCTATATCTATTTGTATGTCTATCTCTCTATCATTCTCTCTCTCTCTTTCCATACATATATATAATTTTTTATGCATGCATTCATTTTAATTTAGCGTGAGCTCAAAATATAACTCATAGAATTAACTAACCCATTCATTTTGTCATGTATTCACCTTGGCAAATACAATTATCTCACACTAAGCTATTTAACAAGATAAAATATGAAATATCACCTGACAGTGATCAATGATCCTTGCAAGTAATATTTGAACCATTTGGGATTCCATGGATCACATGATATCAAGTATCGCCTAATGAAAGCTTTCAAACAAAACACAAAGTTTGATGTAGAAGTCAAGCAAGATGATAAACATGAATCTTACCAACAACTAATATATGTGCAATCATATAGATGCAAGTTACTTCCAGTGATACATTTTAGCACAACTGACCAATCATAAGAAAGGTATGAAACTTGATGTATCCCAATGCATCTGTGTTATTTCAACTAAATTTATCATTCTTATGAAATCATAACATGTCTCGTGTTACAAGAATTATTCCACTAAAGGTTGTAATGTTAAGAGATGTTATTTTTGCATAAATTCATTTTCTCTCATACCAAGGGAAGAGATGAATAAAAATTTGAATTCACCAGAAAATGTAGCAAGAGGTAGAAGGCGGCACCGATCAGGATGACGAGCTTTCTCGGCTAGAAATTTAGGAAAAATGACACATTTGGTGAATCTAGTGGAAATTTGATATTATCTTTTAAAAGTTTTCTTGTGAAGGGTTTATCTTTGGTGAGGTCAAATAGGGAATGGTAGACTTGCAGGTCCCCCACTATAGACCCACACTTGCCATGGCTCAAACCTTCTCACAACCTCTCATAAACATATGCAAAACAAGAAAGAAGATGGAGAGCTGATGAACCTGCCTTCAAGTAGTTTCGATCATGCATTAATATGTTTGAGCTCTCCAATTGCCAAGCGTTCTAATCTACTCTCTTGTGTACCACATGATTATAAAGCTACCAGCATGAAATTATATGAGAGGTATCAAAACATTTAAGGTAAAATTTGAAAGTCTATAGGGCATCTAGGGTAGGTCATATGCATATCATCACCTATTCCTCACTAATTTATACCCCTACAAAAACACTATCACCCAGAAATAGGAGATCAAAACTAAATCCCACATGGGAGGCATGTGCCCAAAAAAGATATATTCAATGACTTAATATATCAAAAAATCATCTGATGTATTTCTAAAAATTTGTCCCATTGCCAAGGACCAAATTAACTCTCACAGAAGCGCAGTGCCATCTTGAACTAGACACAAATATGACAACATCAATGTATGTAGTACCTGTGGTATGCAACAAACAATGTGATCATACCTTTTCGCGCATTAGTTTAAAAAAGACTAAATTAAAGAGGCCATAGGGACTCATGGGCATGCAGTAGTGGTAGGAGAGATTGCTGAATATCAGTCAGGTGCACTAGTAGATTAAATGAATAGAAGAGAGGATAGGATGGTGCCTCTAACATGCAACAGTCTTCCGAGATGGAATACCAATTACAATGGTTTAAATAATTCACTAGAAGACTTGAAAGTAAGATTGAATCAAACAATGTAAGACACAAAGACTTCATAAACAAATACGGCCACACTGTTGCTTCATAACCTTATTACACAAAACCTTCAAAAGCTTAAGACTGCAACACCTTTTCTTCATGGTGGTGTTCGCACATGATGCCCTCTATCCATGAATGAGCGTAGCGTGGCACGGCGTTGATCGCATGTAGATGTGCCAATGAGGCAATGTTGGTACAGCTACCGTTATCGGGTGGTCATTGGTCCATATGGACATGCCTACGGTGTCTATGAGCGGCAACACACAACCGTCATGGTCTAGACGGAGACGGTGCCATGTTCGTGAGATGGAGACGGCCATCACCTGGAGATGGCAGTGAAGCAATGCAATATGCTCGCGGTTACATTTTTGTTTGCTTTAAGGAGTGCAATAGGAAAGAAATCTAGCAGTACTAGATGATTAGTTCAAGGAGACGCGATAAGGAAAGGGTCACTTAGAGATTGCAATCATGATTAGAAATAAATCAATCATGACCACAAGGGACGGGTGACTAGGTATTCATGGGTGGGTCAAAAAAATCTAAGGTGGTCATCCAGCTTTGTTTTGTTCGGCAAGAATGTGTAAGGTGTGTAGCAGTGACCGTAACATCTCTAGTTGGGCCAAAATCAGATTATTATGCACCTTCAGATTTTAAGATCTAATCATCCAAGTGTCCTAGGATAGGGTAGGTGAATAGTTTGTAGGTGAGAGTTATTTTTCAACTCTTTCGCTCTTTTATAGTATAGTATATCAGAATAAGTGGGGTTTGGTTGCCTAACTTTTCTTTGAAAGTTGCGTAATATATTTTCTCAAAATACTTTAAAATAACTAGAATAATGAAATAGAATTGGAAGACCTACTTTTGTGGTTGTGATTTGTCTCAATACCATGTTGTGTACATGTGTTATGTAGTGTAGACCATCCAATTTGATGGGTTCATATAAGAGTGGGTCGACTAAACTTTACATCACAATCCACAATCAATAGATGCTTTTGATGTGAAGTATTTGGGCTCTAAACAATATCAAATAAAAAACATGTGAACTACAAAGTTAAAAATTGTGTTGAGATATATAACTTTGGTACATACCATGTCAATTCCAAGGTTGTTTGAGAACTTCTTAAAAGAAATTTAATTTCAAATTCTAAGAACTTGAAATGAATATTTTGACCTCTAAATGATGTCAGATAAATTGCTGTCAGCTAAAACGTTATAGATCGCATTAAGGGCTACAACTTTAGCATTAATTAACCATGTGAATATCTATGGTCATTTGAAAAAATTAATTAAAGAAAACATGAATTTCAAAATTCGAGGACTTACAATGAATAATTAGTTATCTAAATGATCACACTAAAAATATTGTCAGCTACAAATTTGAGATCCCAATGAGATATACAACTTTGACATTGCCAATTTCAACATCTGAGGTTACTTGAAAGGTCAAACAGAATTTCAAAATATGAAAACTTAAAAGGAATATTTGAGCTTCTAAACAATTTAAGATAATAAATAAGTTGTTACTAAAAAGTTTTGGATCATATTAAAGGCTACAATTTTCGTATAGACCATGTCAATATTCAAGATCATTAAAAAAATTGAAAATATCAATTTCTTAATTAGTGTACTTAAGATGAATATTTGGGCTCTAAACAATCTCAAATAAAAAATTTGTAAAGTATAAATTATAATATCATTGAGATTGACAACTTTGGTATATACCAATATCAAAGTCCAACGTTTTCTGAATTGATTTTTAAAATCTAAGAAATTAAAGTGAATATTTGGATCTGTAAACAATCTTAGTCGAAAAAGGTGTTAATTACAAAGTTGTAAACCACATTGAGAGCTATAACTTATGTATTATCTACGTCAATATCTTAGGTCATTTGAAAGCTTCAAAGAAATGAATTTCAAAATTTACGAACTTAAAGCGAATATTTGGGTCTCTAAATGATCTCGGATAAAAAGTTGTTAACTTTAAAGTTGTATATTGCTTTGAGAGCTATAACTTTGCTATAGACTATGTAAACATCCCAAAGATCAAATTTCAAAACCTAATAACTAAACACTTGAAACAAAAATTTGAGCCTTCAAAAAATCTCAAATAAAAATGTTGTCAACTACAAAGTTGTATTTTACGTCGGGCCCTATAATTTTGATACAGAATTTGACTCATCCAACTTTATATGAACAAAGTTATGATTTTTTAGAGATAGAGAAAGACCACCTAACATGTGCGGCCCACTACCATGTCAGCAAAATCGTCTGATGGAACCACTTTGAAATGGTTAAGGGAGTTTTGCTGTGTTTTAAAAGTAAAGGTGTGTATACGTTGTTTGGTATTGGAGTTCGATGTGTATTTTCAAATTTAGCTTTAGTTCAAGATGGCAAATTGGACAGACTCTGATATGTATGACACAACATGTATATCTATCTATTTCTACTATTATTAAAGAGTAAAATATTTCTTTATGTATTCATAATCATAGTATTAAAGACTAATAGGTTTCTTTGTCCTCTATTGCTCACAACCATTTAATATGGATCCAACGGACTCAATCTCTCACGTGCATGTACATATTAGAGTAGCATATCCAAGTAGAGTTGGATACGAAGTGTTTTCATGGTCTCCCACTCTCTACCTTGCTCGTATAACAAGTTTAGGCGTGGTGCAGAGTCTGATTCTAAAACGAATTAAAATGCATGACATGGTCAAATGGTAAATCTCTAAACCTCCCACAGCACGTGTTTAGACACAGTTCAGCGTTTGATTTCTAGAGGAATTGAAACACATGATATATATATATATATATATATATATATATATATATATATATATATATATATATATATATATAATCATTAAATAAATCCTCAAGCTGCAAGTCGCCTAGGTAACCACGTATAACAAGCTAGAAGTTACAAACGAGTATATTTACCGGTGAGTAATAACATGAGACACATGAATCTATGTAAAATCATTGACGCGCTTTTTTTTTGCGAACGTAATATACAAAATCGACACACATAAATTTGAAGGCAAACTCCATTTGGACCCTGAAGCTAGGTCGATGTGCGATCCTGGCCAAATATTGAGCGAGCGATCCTCGGCGGCTGAGCCCATCCCATCCCAGCGACGAGAGTCACACACTGGTGTCGTTTTTTCTTTTCTAAAAAAAACACTGGTGCCAACTGCCAACTGCAAGATCGAAGAGATAAAAAAAAAAAGTGCAAGATCCACGAAAGGCAGAGCTGAGAGCAGCGTCTGATCTGATCTGTTCTGTTCAGCCGTCACGGCTGGAAGAAGACTGAATAAATAGGACTCGCCCTCGTTGCTCAGCTTTTGTTTTCGTGAGTGAAGAAGCGCAGGCACGTACTGTTTGCTCGCCATCACTCCGTCATGATTGGCTTGCGTCCCGGCGTTTGACGGTGGATGGCAACAGGCACCGTTTGGATGCCAAAATTTTTGGCAAAACGCTATTGTAGCGTTTGCGTTGTTATTTGGCAAATATTGTCCAATCATGATCTAATTAGGCTTAAAAGATTCGTCTCGTCCATTTCGTCTAAACTGTGTAATTAGTTTTATTTTTTATCTATATTTAATGTTTCATACATGCGTCTAAAGATTCGATGTGACGAAGAATCTTAAAAAATTTGACATTTTGAGGTGCAAAACAGGCCCAAGGAACCAACACCCGTCCGGCCCGCGCGGGCGCTTCTCCATTCGTCGAGCGCGGCCGACGGACGCGGACGCGCGCCGGTCGCATGGCCGGCCCCCCGGGGATGGGAATGCGCGCCAGGCCAGTGACCGCGTGCCCATCCGCGTCGTTGCGGTTCTGTCAAGGACGGACAGTGTCCTTGGCGTCACGGGTGGGAGAGTGTTGATGATGGTTTCCCCAGGCGCGGGGCAACGTTTGCACAGTACTCTCTCCGTCCCACTTACAGTGTCGTTTGAAAAACATCCTCCTCACATACACGTTTCTCGGACGATATTTTTAATGAGACGGAGGGAGTAACACGGTACTTATTTCACCTAGTACTTTGTAGTCGGCCCACGCACGCAACTTGTGTGTCGAACCAACGGGGAAGGATTTGACGGATTGATTTGATCAGACGAGATCTCACCACGTAAAGACTCGCGGATCGGCTCTCCATCCTTGGCAGGACAATCTAGCAGGCGACGTACGCTGTCGCTGACTGCTCTCCCGCTCCGTCACGGTCGACCATCCGTTTGCGTGGCGCAGTCGCGCAACCAACACCCGTCCCGTCGGGCGTCGGCGTCCGTCCCCTGCATCTGCAGGCAGATCAGCCAGACTGGCAGAGCCGGGCACGGCACGCGCACGCTTGGTTCACCGATGGACGAAGACCGCCGACGTGGCGCTGTCCGTCTGCCGATGCACCGGACGCCGCGCGCGCACGCAGCCCTGCGTTCTCTCGGCGCGGCAGCCCCTGTGTGCTGGGCCCTGAAAATGTTCCGTCAATTTCCTAGGCACCTAGCGCTGACACGGCAGCCGCCAGCCGATTTAACCCCGTCGTTTTCTTCTTCACCCCACGTTATGGAGATCAGATTCAACTGGAGTTCCAGACCATCTCTCTGGGCCGTGGCTCCATTACTCCGGTTCCAACGGTGGTGCTTGCCATGAATTCGAGATACAAAGGTACGACTCTCTCATTGTTTGATAATTATGTATGGATCCATATGGTTAAATCCTAGACAGAAGTCTATGGTTTCTCCATGAGGATAGTCTCCACTATATTCTTTACCGTCTACATGCTATTCGGTTTGGGGAAAAAATCGGTGGGACTATCCTCGTAAGACGGCCATGGACACCCTACCATAAATTTACGACAACGTATCCATGTGTACGCATCCAACGCATGTGACTATTGTATAAATTTAGAAAGGCTTGATAGAAAAATTATTGCATCTAAACCGTCGAATCACTACACCACAGCATTAGAACAACGTCAGACGGTCCGTCGTTATCAATCCTTTTACCATTAGACCAAGTCAGCCGGTGTAAGCCCTGTTGGTAAAGAGTTATACCGACGAAGTAACCTTTTACCGATAGGCAGTTCGATGGAGAAAGCTTTAATGACTGCTAGTGTGTTGCCATTTATGCCAATAGACCATGCAATGTTATACACATATTTACCAACGAGACGGTTAAAACTGATTAATTAAAGAACAAAATCCTATTTAGCATAATCATTACATATTAAATTTGAGTTTATGACTAATTGAAGATCCATCGTAACACATTCACCTTCACAAATTTAGTCCCCAAGTACATGGATCTCCATATGACATGCATATAGGTGTCTTGCCTATTTGCACCAAGTCATAAAACACAATTACATACATGGCAGCATATCCAATTTGCACCAAGTCATAAAAGCATACATGGGAGCACATCCAAGTATACTAGATTGTTTGCGGTACACAATCACTTTGACGGACTTAGCAACCAAAAGCAAAAGGAGATACATGGATCCAACAGCACTGCTACTGGGATTTGGGGGCAATTTGATGGAGGGAGAGAGCGGGACTGCATGGCGCACGGTTTGGCAAGGAGGGAATCTACGGTGATTGGAGTTTTAGTGGAGGCGGCGGCGCGGGAAGCAACGAGGGAAAGAGAGACCAGTGGTGGCTAAGGGGAAATTTTTGGCCTCCTAGGGTTCTGATGCCACACACACTACTACAACATTTTTACTGAGGCAGCCAAAAACGATTAACCGAGGCGGTTTTTGCAACCGCCTCAGCGGAAAGGTCACGGTAAATGTGACATTTTTCGAGGCAGTTCCATGCCCGCCACAGTAAAATCGGATAAAAAAAACAAAAAAACAAAAAAGCCCAGATCCAGTCCTAATCGGGCCTGGATCTGGGCCTGGCTCTGTAGCCCCTACGCGCTACCAGGGGAGCTATGACCACCGCACTTTACGTCCGCGGGGAGGAGAAGGAGCGCCGCCATGGGGAGGCCAGATCCGGCCTACATGCCACTGCTGGAGCTGAAAGGAGAGGAGCGCCGCCGTGGGGAAAGGGCCGCCGCGCCGGAGTGGAGGAGCCCAGATACGACCTCCCCGCCACCGGATCTGGCCTCCCCGCTCGTGTCGCCTGAGGGAGAGAGGGAGGGGAGAGGGCTGCCGCGCCAAGGGGAGGAGGGACGCTGCCACTGGAGGAGGATGGGGCGGCCTTGCGCGCCCCGCTGGAGGAGGAGGAGGCAGCCACGCGCCCGCCTTGAAGGGGCGCCCTACGCATGTCCTAGATCCGCCAGAGGAGGAGAAGGAGGAGGGGGGCAGGGGCCGCGCCGCCTCCAGGGAGTCGCGCCGCCACCGCCGTGTGAGAGAGAGATGAGGGAGGGAGGCGAGCGGCTGAGGAGGCTACGGAGAGAGCGGAGGGAGCGAGGGGAGGGAGGGAGAGGAGTGAGGGAGCTGATGGTGAAAGCCTAAAGTCTGATATATATATATATATATATATATATATATATATATATATATATATATATATATATATATATATATATATATGTGCTATTCTACACCTTAGGTGTAGAATACTATTCTACACCAAACTGTTATACTGAACAGAACTCAGTATCGTTCAGTATTCGCGTTTCAGTATTGTTCAGTATTTCGTGGTCCTAGGTGTAGTACTGAATGATACTAAACACTGTTCAGTACTACTCAGTATTTTTTCTGCTCAGTTTTGGCTTGCGGTGTAGAATAATATTCTACACCTAGGGTGTAGAATAGCACTGCCGTATATATATATATATATATATATATATATATATATATATATATATATATATATATATATATATATATATATATATATATATATATATATATATATATATATATATATGTGTGTGTGTGTGTGTGTGTGTGTGTGTGTGTGTGTGTGTGTGTGCGCGCGCGCGCTCGGAACTGGGCCTTTTGAGTTAGCGGGCTGGACCTGATTTATCGAGGCGGCCTTTAAATGTATTAACCGAGACAGTTGCGTTAGGAAAACCGCCTCGGTTAATAAATATTAACCGAGGCGGTCGTATTAGGTTGCATCTCGTTAAATCAATTTTGCGAGGCGGTTGACTGTAACCGCCTCGGTTAATAAAAAATGATCGCCTCGGTTAATACCAGGCATTAACCGAGACGGTTTAAAAGCCCGCCCGCCTCCGAGCCCAATTTCAAAACGCCTCGTAAAATCTTTTGTGTAGTAGAGACAAGTGGGCTGGGCCTTTGCGTGTGGGATGCCTAGGGCTCTACACCGACAGACCGTCCAACCCTATAGCTTGAAATACCGACAGACCGTCCAACGCTAATTACAAATAGGTATACTGACAGACAGTCCATCGTTTAAGCTATAATTATCGTCAGATGGTTTGTCACACACTTTTACCGTCTGACTGCCTATTGATGTTTGACGGTGTATTGGTGTTTTGGTGTAGTGAATCCAGCCATGGAAGCCTATGAAATTCCAGATTCCACCACCGTGAGCTCACCTACCAAGCTCCCAAAGCTGATGCCCACAACCCCTGCTTTGTCTTCATCGTTAAAATCTGGCCATGGAAGCTGGTGAGAGTTGGAAGAAAAAAAAGGCTATGTACCAAATGGGTAGCTTTTCTGGCTCAAGCTTTTCCAAGAGGCAACTGCTGCGGTAAGTTGGTTGAAAAACTGACTTTTCCTTGCATTTCAATGTTGTAAACAGATGCAATAATACTTAGAGGGGCTTATCACTGTCGGTTTAAACAGAGCCAATAATACTTGGAGAGGCTTGTCATTGTCTGATTTTTGTTAGGTCCCAGCACATCTGCCTTATCAGTATTGGTTCTAGGGTAACCTGCACAAATAGGAGATGCATTTGGTCATGGGTTCACGCCTAGACAATAGTTACTCCTCCCTCCGTTCCTAAATAAATTAATTCCTAGAATCCAAACAAATCAAACTATCTTAAGTTTGACTAACTTTATATGAAAGAATAACAACATCTATGACATAACGAGCACATTATGAAATATATTCTATGGTATATCTAATGAGATACTAATTTGATGTCTTAAATCTTGGCAGGTTTTTTTTTCTAGAAATTCGGTCAAAGTTTAATAAGTTTGACTTAAGACAACTCTAGAATCTATTTATTCAGGGACAAAGGGAGTAAGGTGGAAGGTAATTATATCGAATATATATCATCCATAATCTTTGGGAGTTCATCTAATTTTGAAGTTATTAAAGATAGTGCTTAATTAATTTGGTCGGCCCCATGAATGTAACCCTGTAGCTGCAGCCGAAGTTATTGACTAGTACATAGACACACACACAGCATGCATGACAAGGACGCTGACAGAATCAGCAAATCATCCTCCGCCTAAACATATACAGTACTTAATAAAGAGAGGAACTTGCGGAAACAAACTGTTATTAATATATCGGTCTCAACACACAAGTGGACTGACGAAGAAATATAATGGCCTCAGCTTAACAACCCGGCCGGGGTCCATGCATTCGTCCCTTTCACAGCCGCTGAAACCGCAATGACACGCCAGAGAAAGTGCAAGACGTCAAAACCAAACCCAAACGAACTGGCTTTATTACGAGCAACCAGCGACAGATCGAGCATCATCAGTTCAGCGGCCATTAGTCTGTCTGTCAATTTTCGTAACCGCCGAGGATTGCAACGGCGCACAGAAAGGTCTTCCAGCAGCTTTCGATCCCAAAGTCAAGGAACGAACACAAGGTACGTACTACTTTCAGTTGGGGTTGAGCAGCTGCTGCATGCATGCAGTTGCTTGCGGCAGGCAGCAGCCACGCCAACGTTTTCACGGCCGGCCGGCGGCCATGGATCGATCGCAACCAATTCGAGAAGCAGAATGTGTGGCGCGCGCGGCGTCCACCTCGGTCAGCAGTGCAACGGCGTCTTTTGGTTTAGGTGAGCCTAGAACATCAGGAGGCTATTACAACCGGCTCCGGTAGGAACCATCATTTAAAACAACTAACGAATCCTGTCAAGATCATCATCTGGTAGCCTGGCTGAACTGAAAATTAACGAGAGGTTTTGTTCAGTGTATAAGCGAATCCTGTCCACATGAAGAGTCGTATTCGTATAGTAGAAGCAGTACGTGCGTGCAAGTGGGAACCGTTCTGTTTGCACAAGAAGAGAAACCTTTCGGCGCAGGTGATGAGTCATCAGCCTGGACGGGAGATGTATACATATCCACAAACGGATGGATGGATGGATGACGCGGAGCACACGGCGTAGAGATGGAGCCCTATCTCATCTATCGCCGTACGAGTTCGAGTGGACCGGATCGTCTGCCTGCTTAATTCCTGCCCGTCCGGCCGCTGTCGTCCGCCTGCGTCGCCGTCCGCCCGTCCGGGCGGCGCACGCGCGAGCGGGCTCTACCACGCGTGACGCGTCTGGCCTCAGAAGGCTCCACGTCGACGCCGAGCCATGCATGCAACGTTCAGCAACAGTGAAACTGTGCATAGTAGCTATAGCTTCTGATGAAGGAGTACGCGTACAGGTGAGAAAATTACATATTTCAAATTAATTAAACCGTATAGCTATACGGTGGAGTACGTGATAATTAATGTACACCTGTATCTTTCTTATCCACCATCAACCTCTATATACTAGCTAGCTACGAAGGGAGATCATCAATTGACGACGATGTACCGTACGTATTTATACGGTACGAGAGCGTACGTCTCCGATCCCTTTCGATGTATACATATATAGAAATGCTATACTCACTCACTCACGGCGTACGCATCTGGGAGTAAGCATTGATTGGATACTCCCAGCGGTCGCAAAGCAAGCCCACATATACCGTACATATACATGCTATGCGTATACGTACTTACAGACATATACGGCGGTCCGTGTACGTACGTAACAAGGAGCTCTCCGATCCCAGCAGCAGCTAGCTTCAATTGATCATCGGTTAGAAGCTGATGGGGTAGACGCGCTGCATGTCTGGGTAGAAGAGCCCCCAGTTCTGCTCCACGCCGCTCTCCTTCTGGTTCTCGTTGAACATGGAGAAGAGGTACGTCTCGATGGCGCCCGGGTGGCGCGGCGTTCCCCGGCCGACGTGGTTGATGAGATTCTGGTTGTACACCCTGGCGTTCGCCGGCGTCGCCTGCACGCCGCCGCCCGACGGCCACCCGCTCTCCGACACGACCAGCGGCACGCCGGAGCCGCCGTTCCTGCCCATGGCGACGTAGAAGGCGTCGACGGTGGTGTCGAAGAGGTTCTGGTACCCGTAGGCGCCGTCCTGGACCACGGTGCCCGAGGACGTGAAGAGCGCGTAGCTCATGTCCATGGCGCTCGGGTTGTAGGCCCACGCCAGGTACGGGTAGATGTTGGCCATCAGCGGCGACCCGGTCCGGGCCAGGAACTCCAGCACGGGGCCCATGTACCCCTGCGCCTCCCCCGTGAACTGCGCCGCCGACGGCGGGCTGTACACGCCCAGGATGGCCTGCGACACCGACGTCGTCACCTTGATGTGGCCCAGCCCCGCCGCCGCCAGCGCCGCGTGCACGTTCTCCATGGCGGGCGCCAGGTTCTGCGCCGCGCCCCCGGCGACCTCGTTGCCCACGCACACGTAGCGGAAGGACACGGACGGGTACGCCTGGATGTTGTTGCGGACCCAGGAGGCCGCCGCGGCCGGGCTGCCGGCGATGTTGGACAGCACGTCGTTGGGCGCGCCCACCGTGACGCTGATGCCCGTGCCGCCCACGGCCTGGAGTGCCGCCTGGTCGGGCGCGTACAGACGCATCGCCGAGATGCCGTTCGACTTGTACATGCTCACCACCGTGCTCGCCGGCGGCAGGTTGTTGGCGCTCATGCCGTAGCACACCCCGATGGCCTCAACACCTGCACGCACAAGTACGTTCCGATAGTTCGTTAATAAAATGTAAATAAATCTTATCGATAGTTATAATTTAAGAAATTAATTATGAATAATATCGTTCTTATTAATTAGTGGACCTTATTATTAATTAATTAATTAACCACGGTAAATTTATTATTTACTGTATTACCTTTATCGTCACAGGTAATAAAACTGAACAACAAGGAAGAAATGAAAGAAAGTTTGCAAATACTAGAACTGGACAACAAGCAGGTAGGCGAGCAGAGGCGGGGTATGTAGAAACACAACCGCAGCCTTTTGACCTGACGTTGGAAATCCGATCCACTGTGTTTCCTAACCCTAGAGGAAAGTGACATTTAACTGAAAGTTTGTATCTATGCATGGACGCTCAGCTCAGGCATCTCCTAACAGGCTTATTCCTTCTCTTTATTGCTGATGTTACGTGAAACCATTTTTTTATTCTTTTTACAGTGAGTCTCAGTTGGTGTCAAATGCACGCAGACACTTCCGAGGAATATTTTGCCAGTGTCTTGACCGGGTTGTCGCTGCGTGGAAGAAAGTACTAGAGGAGAGTAAGTGGATTAGCTCGTGGCGACCAAGCTAGACAGCAACCTTAAACAAGGGAATAAACTTTGACCTGCTGGTGAGTGAGTGCAACTTTTGAGTTCTTAGCTGACTTTGCAGAAAATATGCCGGAAAGCAGGTAACCTTACAATTGTTTTATCCTTTTGAAAAATGGTTAAAGATTTTTAACAGGCGTGCCAGTGCGGCACTATTAGTCAACCTAGGAAATGGAGTAGGAATAGTATGCTTAGAAAGAGATGGAGAAGTAGAGGACCACATGACGATGCTAGAGAAAGAGAAAGAGAGAGAGGATTGGATGTGGGGACGGATATAGCTCTTGGTCCAACGTCCGCACCACGACCGTTGGATAGTCCACGTATGATCGATGTGGATCGCCAAAGCCGTTAGCTAGCTAGCCTAACCGGCCGGCCCGTGCGTGCCACCATGGGCTAACTGCCTAGCTAGCTCTCTCACACATACTTTATTTGTATTTGTATGTATATACATACCGCATACGTACATATATACAAATTCTGTTTCGTTGAATTGGCAGAGCTTATATATGCCTCTGTCGAGAGAAAAGATTGATGTGCAGGTGCAGTACTGCAGCTGACAAATAAAAGAATCCTGATTAGACGACCAAGACTACTCATCTGCTCGTATAGCAACCTGTTTATGATTTGCACCTGGTCGAACTAGCCCTATTCATGCATTAATCTATATCTATGTATCCATTAATAATAGTATAATTTAGTCTAATCCCCAATGCAAGTGAGTTTGATGAGTCGGTTGGTTGTGCTGCATGGATGCATGGCTAGCTAGCCGGACCAGGAAATACGGGTGAATGACCTGATTGCGAAAAAAAAGCTAGCCAGACCAGCAGCACCATTAGTTCGATGATCATCCCGCACCACCAGCCGTATAGTATAGTAGCTAGCTAATAAGCTAATCATCAAATTAAGCTTGAAGAATGGAGCAGCTGTGCCGTACGTACACACGGCAGCTGTATAGCAGAGACGCCGGCCGGTGCGGCATCATGCGTCGCCGTTGACGAAATGTCAAGTAGTGACGACGTGACCACGGCCGGCGAACCGACCGATGGAGTGGAGGAAGACGCAAATGAAAAGGATGGCCTGGCCAGCGATGGGTTAATTGGTTTGCTGCATCACTTGGTTGCTAGCATGCAGTGCAGAGTGGTTGCACCGAATCCGTTCTCCTCTCATCAGGCCGGCCGGGCCGGGCATCTGAATCGAATCAGGCATCATCGGCGACCTAGCAATCAGAAAAGCTGCTTGCACGCATGCATGGCGAGACAGACTGCAAAGCCCTGGGGCGGCCCGGATTAACTTTGTGATTGATGGTTTAAGAAAGATGCATGCATGGTTAGGAGGCAACTAGTACTACTACTGCTAGCTAAAGTGACGTGAGCGTGCTCACCGAACAAATTAAAGGCAGACTTCATTTGCAAGCTTGTTGCATGCATGCCCCAGCAGAGAGCGGATGCACACAGTAACTTTACTAGCTTCCATATTTCGCCGTCAACTTTCTGCGCTTTAGCCTTTAGATACTAGCTAGCCGGCCAGAAACATCCTTTTCTAAGTGATTGATAAAGATATTAAATTCCCAGAGGAAGAGTATATATGCTTAAGATATTGTTCCTATCCAGCTTTCTTTTCTTTGGAAAAAAAATTACTGACCTCTAAGACTACATATATTTTTTTTCCTCTGCTGTAAAAAATTAAAAAGACATGCATGTTCCCCTAAATTCCGCTTTGATGCCTCTACCTGCAGACCCGCTTCAGCATGCACGTGAAAGCAAGTTTTGCAAGCAAAGAAAAAAAAATATTAATGAATACCAGTCCATAAGCAAACCGGCAGTCAAAATTTGGGCTCCTTGATTTTCTTACGAAAGTGACTGGCATCAAGAAAAAAATTACTACTGTTCCATTGATGCAGGAGTGATCCATGGGGAGTGAAGGAGACGCCGTTTACCCCTGTGTGACCTAGACATAATAGAAAAACGCAGAAAGAAAGAAAGCGACGGGCACCAGCAAATGGACCGGGCGGTTTTGACGGCTAAAGGGATCCTTGCATGACGTTGTTGATGAGAGAGGGATGTGTGTGTGCTTCTGCCTCGCTCCTATATTATCTATCTATTCACTCATGCCATATGGCAACGTAACTAATCTTTTAATCAAACCCCAGTCAATTTAATTACTATCTACTGCATCCTCTAAGGAAGTCCTCTGCTACATATGAACAGTGCACAAACAAAAACTGCTACATACCCTACTTACTAGCTAATCATTTTTTTTTCAAGATGAATGCATGCACGAGAGAGAGAGAGGTAATCACTTTGTGGGATGGATGCAAAGACCCCGAGGAGCAATGCCATGGCGAACATGGAGGCTACACCTTGCCTGCTTGCCATTCTCTCTCAACCTCTCTATCTCTGTTGTGTCTTGAAGGCTGGCTAGCTAGCTAGCAGCAGAAGGCCGGCCAGCACTCTTTTTCGTGGCTATGCTAACACGTCTCTCCAAGCTAAGAAGACTCTTTCTTTCTCTCTGCTTGGCTTGTGCTGAATTGTGTTTCCTTGGCGATACAAGTGATGGCAGCAGGCCCCTTATATAGATGCCGAGGATCGGAGAGGCGGACAGGGTTCGGTCCAATCCACTTGAAAATCGCAAATGGCCCTCTCCAGCAGCAGCCAACTTTAGTTTAGCCTATTCCTATTGACGAACCGTTTGCTGCTGGCGTCATGAGTCCCACAGTGTCTGGTAGCCAGAGGTTATCCGGTACACTAGGTTGTTGTGACTTGTGACTAGGGGGTTCATCATACCAAACTACTTTTGAAAAACGGGTTTAAATTTTCAGGAGCCATGATGTTCTTGAAAGGGAAGTTTTTTAGGTCAATTGTGAGGACGCGGCGCGCCGAATTCTCAACGTAGTTTGGTCGTTTGGCGAGTGTGCACGTCTTACTCAGGGAACATTCGGCACGTGTGTGTCGGGTTTTTTACGACAATTTTTCAAGTTTTATAAGTCGACACAACTTGACTATTTACCTAGATGACTTCTTTATGTGGGAATTCTAAGACTATGATGTAGCTGTTGCATAATAATCTTTTCGCATGAGGTCATCTAGCTAGATATTTTCTTACACAATCGCGATCAAATCCATTAAGGTAACCGCTGTCCTTGGGGCATCTACCTTTTGTTGTTCTCCTATATTTGTCAGTGAACAATAGCAAGTCGCCTTATCTTCAACTTCATTTATTTTTTCGAAAGATCATTCAACTTCATTTATAGATTCCATAAATCTGTTGTCAGAAATTCATAGTTCAAATGATGACAAAACTAGTGTATTTGGTGTACCTAATTAACAATCTCTTATATATGAACCAAAGAATTACTTGCACCACTTTAATGAGATATTATTAGGTGCTCCATGGACTCCAATATGCCCATGTATACAACTTTTTTTTTCAGAAGACTAGTTCCACTAGAGTTGGTGCGTGGTTTATCAAAGGAAATTGATTGATTTGAATGTATCAGATATATAAAGAAAAATCATATTTTCTTTTCAAAAAAATTAATTAATAATAATCCTCTAAATATTTGTAGCCAGTGAGACAGAATAATACAACTTCTATCGGTATATCAGGCCGGTTATGATCCTGTTGGTATACCATATATTCTTCTTCTCGTATGCTACTTGCATCGCCTGAACAACGAACTGGCTTGCTCTACCATCCAACCGTTAAAATTTTTATAATGGTAACCTGATCTGTGGATAGGAAGGCACATGCTGTTGCTATCGGTGTGGAATCCCGTTATGCAACTGCTTTCTAGTATAACTACTGATGAAGAGATAAAATTAGGTGTACCAAATTGGTTCACACAACAAAAGCAGCTGCTATCTGATCCATATATACTCTTGTAGTACATGTATATATATATGTGAGTGATTAATAAATTAATATTTGTGATAAACAGTTGGTTCAACTCCAGTAATGATCCCTGGCACAATTGACATACTAATACAGTATATGCAGAAGCTTCCTATATTACTCACTTTAATTTCAATCATTGAAAGTCGGGCTTATTACATATAGCAGCCTCTACCTTTTGACATGTCAATGCGAACTGGTCTAATGAAGGTTGAGACATGTGTTTTATACAGTTACACACTGATTAGAGTAAGTTAAATGGCGCCTAATGGAATTGAAGCCAAATCCAAAATTTCTTTGATTCGCAGACGTCCTTTGAAGTCTCTACTGTGTGTGTGTGTATTCTCAAAAGACAAGTAGCAGCTTGTAGCCAAATTTGTCTATGGGTTGTTCGCAGCAGCTATTTTTTTTATACCCACTAGTTTTTGGGTCAAAAAAGGTTCACATTTTTTTATTTGAATATCAACACTCGTAGTTACTTGAGGGCTAATAATTATATATATTGGATAAACGGGATACATTATGGAGGCATGCATGGTAATTAATTAAATGGCATGTCAATTTGACGTGTCATTTCAATCTAGTTATTACTATGCAGACACTTTTTCGTAGATAGTTTATAAATATCACTTTTCGTTTATAAAACTACACCAATCAAGTTTAGAAAGAGACCTTATTGCTTTTTCATAGAAACGCTTTAGCCACACAAGCACTAACTTGTTAAATCTCCAGGATCAAGATGCAACGACGACGACATAGATGGCCGGGGCCTGCTAAGGGCGCGCAAATAGGATTCCTGGACAATAGACCCCTCTATCAGTCTGTTAATTGCGGATAGCTAGAATTGAACAACATGTCTGTCGATCCGGCTGTCGTCTATGTATGCAGTCATAGATATGATGCAGGGGCGGATCCAGCACTGGGGCGGGGTGGGCTCGAGCCCCCGCTACCGCTGCTCGGACCATAGAGCCTCTCCTAAGCCCTCGCTACAAATTTGCACATATTCAAGTCTAGAAGGAGAGACTAGGGATGAAAGATTATGAGATAAGCTTCTCCTAACTTATTTTCTAGATCCGCCACTGATATGATGTAACCAAGACACACACATGTATCATGTATATGGTATTTTGGTGGCCGCAGCAATTTCGTGGAGTTGGTTATCCAACGTTTTTTTGCTTATGTGGATACCAAGTCACCCCTTGTCCTATCCAGGGCGGCCTGGATGGATGGGAAGCTGTGCAGCAGCCGAGTCGGACGGACGGAGGGTCCGGTCCACCTGGAAACTTGGAAAGCTCCGCCCTATCCACAATTTTCTGCTTATGTGGACGCGGGAGAGCAATGTGTCCTGTCACCGTTGCGGCCTAGAAGTAGTGCGGTGCTGTGGCTCCACCTGTTCCGCCTGATTTGCGTGCGTGTCTGCCGCCTGCGCTTCCTGCTGCTTCGTGCACGCACGTCCGCCCGCATGTTGCCGGCCCCCTGCCCCTGCCTACGTGTTGGCTCCATCCGTAGAGCCAATGTCAATGCAAGCAGGTCTCTTTCGTAGTGGCAGGGGAGAGGACCATAAATAAATCGGCACATGCACTGTGGCGCCATTTTTCATTCCCAGGTTTTTGATTGGCTGACGATCATCCTACCGGGCCTCATAATAAGGTACTCCGATCATTTTGTTCCTTTTTAAGTGTCACTATGGTATTCGTGTTGATCTTAAGTTAATTAGACTTATAAAAAATATTAGCAATATTTGTATTTTTAATTAAATTTAGTAGAAAAATAGATTCAGAGATCTATCTAATGATACTAATTATATAACATAAATATTAATATTTTCTTTTATAAATTTGATCAAAGTTTGGAAAAATATAGAAGGTCATTTATTTAAAAAAAACAACAAGAAAGAACAATAGATTTGCCCATTTAAATATATATATCGCGCACTCGCTGTCTCTCCTTATTACATCTGAGCGCAATTGTGTTAATTGGGCAGCTCGGTTTGTCGATCTCAAGAAGCTAGAAAATTGGAAAGAAAAAAGGGTATATATTTACGAGGGGTCAGTAGAGCCTAGTATACTTGAAAGGCCGTCCTGAATAAGTTTATCTTTATCTTGCTTATGTGGACGAAATGACACATCTTGTCCTGTCAGTAGATAGCTACACGCAGAGCGCGGGCGGCTACCGGCTAGTGACTGGTAACGATGGCTAAGCCGGCCTACTGGGAATCCCCCTCACGCTTTACTCTGGCGGCTCCGTGATCAAGTGGTTATCTTCTTGTTGTTGCCTGTTGGACTACATATACTGTGACGATTCTACAAAATATCAGCAATTTGCTGTACGTGCTTTTCGTTCCATGTCCTTTTGCTCTTGTTAGTCGTACTACGGTATACCAAGTCATTGTTCCTGACCTGCCGTCGTTGTTTTATTTTACTCGGTTCAATGCATTTTCTCCTAGCATACTATATACATACAGAGGTAGATGGATGGGCAAGAGTCTCTGAACTGCAGAAAATAAAGGGAATTTATTATTTGCAACAAAAATAATAGATAAATAAAGCACTAAAAGAGTATAAAAATTAAGCGTAGGAGGGGCGCGCGGCCCCTTCTCCTTAATTAGAGCCACGAAAAATAAAATGCAAAGGCGCCCACACACACCCCCACACATTGTTCTTTTTCCATTAAAACAATACGAGAGGCCCAAAAGCAAGACAGTACTCCTACATAGCTAGCAGCAATGAATGAATGAAAAGAGAAAAGGAAAGAAAGTAACGAGGAAAAAAAAAGGAATCGTGGTGGAGGATAAAAATAAAATGAAAGAATTTTTTTTCCCAAGAACGTGTTATGGCACGTATTTCATTAAGCAGAATAAAAGAGTTTTGTTACAGACAGGGTGAACTTACGGTAATCCGAAGATTACCGAAAATCGTACCCCACACCCTTACGACACACCCTTACCGAAAATAGAATGAAAGAATGAAAGAGTGTCACGGTTGAGGGCCTGTATTACATGATTTAGACAGGGCCCCACCACAGTTAGCTGATAAGTGCAGCAGTTAATAGCTAAGGCGTGGACGGGTCATCGACTACTCATCATCGGATCAACACGGATAAGATATGGATAGACAAAACACAGCCGGCCGGCTATAGCTAAATCAGGGGCAGACAAGGCTCTTATCGATCGGACTGCAGATGAGGCCGGCCCGTGTGTCGATCGAGCTGAGCTTACGTGTTTCCACTTCCCAGACTCTTTGAACGCTAGTAAAAATCTCCTACTCCTGTCACCGCCGGTTACACTGACTTCCTGGTTGTACTAGTACTAGCGCACAGCAGAGAGTTCCAGGAATTCTTCTCGCCATCTCCATCTCGTCCGTCGCTGCTGCCGTTGTGTAATCTGCTGGCTAAGAACCGGGAGAGGATACGATCGGATAAGCCACAGAAACAACTTGAAGCCCCGGCTGGGTTTGGGTAAGATAGAGTGAGATAAGATTTCCACGTCGACACCACTGCTTTTAGTTTTATTACCACACAAACACATGAACTGGTATATCATCATATATTGGTATATACTCCTAAGTATGTATCGTCACATTTATTATTACATAAATAATCAAGCCTGTATATGTATGCATGGTACGGTTCAGTAGCCATGCATGTGTGTGCGCTGTGCAGGGCAGTGTAACAATGCAAGGGCGGCCATGTGGAACTGCATTTCCCCATGCTTCATGCATACCGCTGCACACGCTGCCTGCTGCTTGCATGGCATCAAGATGCACGCTTGCATGCAGCATGCATATACAGTCTACTCCCATATATATGGGAGGGAATTCCATAAAAGATTGTAATTTCTTATGAGCCTATGAAAAAGTTTGGCGGACTTCAGTGCCACTGCTCTAATTTTTTTTTGCCCTCCATGCCACTGCCATCGGATTGGGCTCTAACGGTGTGAAAAGTCAAAAATACCCTTAGGTCTAAATATAACATTAAGTTTTTGAGCATCTTAACGACTTCAATTGAAAAAACTCAAAACTAGAAAGTTGTAGATCTCGTCGAGATCTACAATTTTCATATAAAAATTATCTTCATTTAATACCGCAAAAAAAGATATGATTTGATATGATTAATCTAACTGCAGGTGCGGAATTAAATGAAGATAATTTTTATATGAAAATTGTAGATCTCGATGAGATCTACAACTTTCTAATTTTAAGTTTTTCCATTTGAAGTCGTTAGGATACTAAAAAAATTAATGGTATATTTAGACCTATTGTATTTCGACTTTTTACACCTGTAGTTTGACACATGGCAGTGGCATGGAGGGTAAAAAAAAATTAGAGCAGTGGTGCTGAAGTCCGCCGAACTTTTTCAATGACTCACAGGGAATTGCGATCTTTTTTTTATGGCTCACGAGGAATTCCCTCTGGGAGTACAGAGTACTTGGCTGGCTACCTTGCAACAAGAGGTAATAGGACTACAGTAGGTAGCTAGCACACATACTTACAGGTCGTATATACTCCTACGCATTGCATGCTGCATGGTCATCCGGATAAATGCTCCACATTCCGTCATGAGTCAGAGGCCACAGTTAAATCATTTTTAGTTATGTTTATCTATTGCTTGACGTAGACACGCTGTTGACGATGAGCAGCTGATGATCAGCTAGCATGCATGACCACGAGCTCGCGATCATCGTCGTCAGAGTTGAACACGTACTTACAACGCCAAACGGATAAGATTTCCGTGTCACCTAGAGCGAGGAGCTAGCTAGGAGTATATACTGTACCTGAGATAAACGAATTGAAGGGACAGTGACAGCGAGCTGAGCAGCATCCATTGACACGCATGCATCAAGATGACGGCCATTGCTTGCCTGCCTGCTGCGGAGGTCGCCCGGCGACGCACGGCGAAGCCCGATGCTGACGTTTTGTAGGACTGTACTGTACTGTACGTATGATGGAAGGACGGACCAAATGCCGTATACTCCTATATGTGAAAGTGAGAGGAAGATCCATCGACCATCATCCATAGGAGCTACTAGCTCCGTCCTTGATATATACTAGCTAGCTACTACCTGGTCAGTTATATTTTCTTCCTTCTTCTTGCCATACATCATATATAGCTTTGTCATTGGCGTTGTCGATCACATGTTTGCGTCCGGCATGATAAGATTCTCTCATCAAAAACATTACCAGGTGGTCTTGGCTTAATCTCTATCAAAACTAATTGGTTATAACTATTTAAACACACAGTACAAGTACATGTACTAGCTAGGGTCCTTATTACGACGTTACGTTAGGTTATATATACTTGCCGATCGGATCAACTTTCCAAGAGAAAAAAAACAATACATATATGGTGCAGGTAGAGGTAGCTGTTAGCCGCTCAACATTAGAGTACAAAACTTAGTCCAACAAACTACGGCGTTATTCTATAATACATGCCAAACTTTGAAACCTTTTCTCCCTTGGAAAGAGAGGAAAATGTGTGAAAGGAACAGAGGATGAGTGTGGCAGAGTGCATGCACTTATGTGGCAGGCTCTTGAGCTTTGTTTTTTCAAACATGTAACATCAATATTACCTCATTCATCATGAACTTGCTTTCAAGACTCCACTTCTATTGATTAGTATGGGTAACGAAGACTAGTAGCAGTAGTAGTAGGTGTAAGTCTTGATCCTTGACGTGTGTTCGATTCATATCAAGTCAAATTTCGTGCCACATAAATAAACAAAATATATATAACAAAGGGAAATTAAAAAAAACACCTAATCGAACTGCTGCATTGCATTGGGAGATGATATAGGTTTCCAACTATGTTGAATCACTCGTCAGCCTTATAGAGATGCATATATATACTTTAAAGTGAGAGTTGGTTGCGCATTTGGTTCTCGTTTACACACTTCCTTCCCTTTCATCCATATAAACCACCCAAATAAATAATATAATGTTATCTCCAAGGATAAACAAAAATATTTTTTCTTCGCAAATTTTAATCTTATCCCGATGAACTAGCTAGCTCAGTCTTGCAAGTTGCTTTGTATACCTATTCATCGTCTCACTTCTCTTGGTCGCCACTATGGAAAATTAACTATAATCTTAATTAGTTTAGGGAGTGCATCCAACTTAGATGCAAGTGGTCAATATGAGGCACAGTATATGGCGGGTTTTAAGGGGATATACTACCTAATGTACTTTTCAACTGCGTTGAATTACTCGTCAACTTTATGTACATGCAATACTTTAGACTTTAGGTTGTGTTTGGTTTGGGACGAGGTGAGACAAATCAGTTCTGTCTTCGTTTTCTAGGATGGTTTTTTTAAGATAATGGAAATCGTTTCTGCTTCAACCTCATTAGAAAAAAAGGCACTAGTCCAAAATAAGAGATAGCTGCAGCCGCGAAACTCAGTCGCAATATCTCTAAAACCATTATGAAAATGAGTTCTACATTATTGACCACCAATCCTAAAAAAAGTCCATGCATCCATGATATGATTTCATATATGTGTTTGGTTATGGAGATGGGGTCATCCGTGTGTTCGCATTGGTAGTAGGATGGACAATGAGGGACGAATGAATGACGATTTTTAGTCCTTTAGTCACCGTCCGTGGGCCCGCAGGTGTCATCCACACATAGCAAAGAGGGCCATGACAACCTTGGCCGGAGAAGGGAGGAGCTCATAGTTCCATTATTAGTTTTTAGCGACTTTTAATCTCATTTCAATAGACTTGTATCGCCATCTAGTATTGAAAGTCGCTTTACCTATGTGTCATCTCACTTTTCCTACTTGCCGCCGCCATATAACGCTTCAATGGACTTGTATCTCCATCTAGTATTGCAAGTCGCTTTACATAGGCGTCATCTCTCACTTCTCCTACTCGCCGCTGTCATATAATGCTTCAATGGACTTGTATCTCCATCTGGTATTGCAAGTCACCTTACATAGGCATCATCTCTCACTTCTCCTACTCGCCGCTGCCATATAATGCTTCAATGTTATTGCAACAAGTCGCTTTACCTACTCTTCATCTCACTTCTCCTACTCGCCGCTGCCATATGTACAACACTTCAATGAACTTAATTATATCTCCATTTGGTATTGCAAGTCGCTTTACCTACTCGCCATCACACTTCTACTCGCCGCTGGCATATAACGCTTCAATGAACTTGTATCTCTATCTGATTTTGCAAGTCGCTTTACCTACTCGTCATCTCACTTCTCCTACTCACTGCTGCCATATAACGTTGCAACTACTAGAGATGGGTGCAAGAGGGTGGGACGACCAAGATGTGGCGTATTCGATAGTTTGTTGGTACTCCTTTCATTCGAAATTTTTAAGTCCTTTTGGCATTTTTAGATATAAAGGTTTTACTATGTGCCTAAATATAGTGCATGTTTAGGTACATAACAAAAGCCATGTGCCTGAAAATTCAAAACAATTTACAATTTGAAACAGATGAAGTAGGAAGAGATGAGCCTCGAAATGAGAGAAAAGCGACAGGTACATATAAAATGAAGCCGTGCCATTGGATCTCAATGAAATACCCGGAATGTATGCAGACAGTACGCGAATAATTTTGATTGTAAGAATTTTCTTTTCACTTGAAGTGAAATGTAAACCGCGATATTTGTGTGTAGCTACATGTATATGGGTGGATCAACCATCGTTTCGGGCGTTTCATCACTTGGATGGAGCTAGATAGCTAGGCCATCAACGGTTGCTTGGAGATGCATGCATATGTATCCGATCCGGCCGGTAGTATGTATGGACAAATTTGTGTCACGGGAGAGAGAAGGATGCGAAACCAGCCTTTCGGCTTGCTCACGTTACGTAACTTTTGTGCGTGTAAGTTAGCGACACACAGGTAGTAGCTAGTGGCACAGTCCAACTGGTGATCGATCGAGGTGGAGCTCCAAGTGTCGACCGAGAATCGATCAGTCGCCGGCCCTGTAACGTACTACTCCCTCCATCCCAAATTATAAGGCATTTCAAGAAGGTTGGAGAGTCAAATGATCTCAAGTTTGACCAAATTTATATGATAAGATAATAATATTTATGACACCAATTAAGTATCATTACATTCTTCATTGATTATATTCTCATAGTATACCTATTTGATGTTATAAATTTTTGTAATTTTCTCTATAATTTTGGTCAAACTTAAGATGCTTTGACTCTCCAAAATTCTTAGAATGCCTTATAATTTAGAATGGAGGGAGTAGGTGTTTATTTGGTTATTAGTAGTACTTGGACTCAGCCTAATTGATGCAATGTTATGATGGCGATGTATTATGATAGTAATATTCAATGCAGCATGCGTCCTAATCCAATCCGCGTGCTTGGCTTTGCTTGTCCCTTACGCCGCCCGTGCGCGCGCGCGCCTATGGCAGGCAGGTGATGACGAGACGAGCAGATAGCTAGCTAGAGCGCGCACGGCGCACGCATTGGTCTCTCTATCATCAGTAGCCATCAGGCAGGCCATGTCCAAGTCCAACTGCCCGCCCGCCCAACGACGAGCCGTCGCCCATCTGCGCTGCGCCACGCAACGTCGCGAAATGCCGGTCAGCCGCATGCGTATGGCGCGAGCGCGACGATTCATCATATATCATGCTTGCTTATAGCTCGGACACGGCAGCATGTACTTAGCGTACAGTATCCTCGGAATTATTAGATAGACGGGTCGTTATGTTAGGTACGCTTCGATCCCGATCAGACGCCGCATTACGACATTGTGCGCGTAGTACTATTGGTCATAGTCACCGGGAACGTAGTACGGTGTCACGTTTCACATTCCGGGAATGTGCGTTCTTGTTCTGGAAACGTGGATCAGTTTCGTCCTAACAGTGGAAAATTCTTTCTCAAGGAGCGTTCTACGTTCCACGATCCTCGTTCCACGATCCAATCGTTCCGAGAACTTTGTGACTATGCTATTGGTAATTTATTTATTACTGCAACGCCGCCCGGGTGCGTGCGTAAGCCAGCCAGCAGCCAAGCCGTCCCCGTTTTATTTGGAAAAAAATGCAAGCGGTACACGTTGCAGGAGGTGGTGGTGCTGTAGCGCACGCACGCTCGATGTGGGCGGCCAGGTCAAACCGCCTGATCGAGACTGCGCTGTGCCGCGCGCTGGCTGGCATGGCGTTTGCTTGTGCGTGTCCGGCGCGCGCTTTCGGCGAGAGACCCGGCGGGCGGGCGCGCACGGCATTCCGTCGTCGCTGATCAGGGGATTATACCTGATCTCGTCACATCACATCAATGCAGGCGTTTGCTTGTGGGTGTCTTGCGCGCGGTGGCGTCCGGTCCGTGGCCGCCCCGCCCAGCCGCCCGGCCGCCCGGTGCAGTGCATGTGCACGCGCGCGGCTGACCTGGGCCGGGCGCCCGCGCGTGCTGCCGGCGTGGTTCATGCATGTGTTTTTGTCGGACTTGTCACACGGCCCGCATTGTCGTCTCGCCAGCAGCAGGTTACTGCAGACCGGCCGGGGCGCCACAATTCGGCCGGCGTGGCACCTCAGCACGCACGCTTGGCAGCCACCTCGTGCATGCGTGCTACTGGACGAGACTCACGTTGTGAGCATGCCTGCGTATGTACTGTACGTACCTACCACTCCGATTACCGGCCCCTCGAAGTGGAAACTAATATACTCCTATAGATTACCCAGTCGTCAGTCAACGGCACAGGGAATGAAGCAGCAGCCCCAACAGTCAAATTGATAGTCTCGTAAGAGCCGTCATGTATGCATCCCCGATCAGGTAAGTACACAGCTGCAGGTAAACGAAAATTTTAAAAAGTACCCGACTGACTCAGTGACCTCATCTAGCTAAGGCCATGGAGTCCGTGCGGGATGGATTTTGATATGTAAACCAACGGTTTGTGTGCAGTCATTTTCGGTGCTGTTTCCATCTTAATTACAATTACACTTCCGGATAGGAGGAGACACGCAACTTAGACACGTCGGCCCATCGCCTTACCTGTCACAAGCTTTACTACCTTTTTATACTGTACAAGAAGAGCCAGCCCAACCAGTCACCTCGTCCGGCCGGTGAGCCGGCTGCTGCCTAGCTGGCCAGTACGAGTAGGACACTACGAGGATACGAGTACAGGACGGACAGTAGGACGACCAAGGGGCGGCTAGCTCATGCCTCATGGGGCCATGGCAGATGGTGTTGTGTGGAGGTGCAGCCACGCAACATTGCAAGTTGACCACTTGATCCTAACCCTACTGCTGCGTTGGTTCCAAATCCATTTGAATTCTTCTAACACGAGGACGAGGGGCACGAGGAGGCACGGAAGAAATAATAGAGGAAAGCTAGCGAGCACAGGAGCAGTTGTTGGCACAATCAGGCATGCATGCCAAATCGGGTTAGGCAACGCAATTATACTGGGATGGGACAAACCTTCTCACCGCCGCCGCCGGCGTGCCTCGTCTCGTCATTCCAGACCCACCGCTCGTCGCCGCCGGCGGCTCACCGAACCTGTCTTTGCCTCGCCTGTGATAATGTATACTATTATTGTTTCTTTTTTTTTCTCAAAACAATGATGAGGCATGAACGCAGACTGAAAGATTGGCAGAATCAGCAGCTATCCAGCAGTGTTTTTCTCTCACAACAAACCAGGGAACAGTACTTTCAGCACAATAAATCAGCGAAACGAACAGGCTGTGGATCCTTGAGCGAGGAACATCCCATCCCTGTGTCCATGGCGTGCCTCGTCTCATCACTATTATATTCAGCAGGATGTGGTGCCTCCCGGCGGCGGCTCATCGATTATGCATTGTCCAGTGCTGCCTCGCCTACCTCGCTTCCTTTCCGTATATACAGAAATATAAATATGATAAATAAATACTTGGTGCTTTTCCTGTGCTTTATAATCACGGGCTGCATATAATGGAGTTGGGTGGGCTTCACAGCCTCTTTCGCGGAAGCAGCGTGCACTGGGCTGAGTCCATGAGTGGCCCAAAATGTAACCAACGGCAGGCTTGTGGGGGAGGGACTCCAGCTACACAGAAACATAGGGCACTGTTGGGCACACATCCTTAATCCTTAAATCCAATAATATCCAAGTTGGATTTGGAGTTCATGGAATAAAATAAAATAACAAATGTGTCTAATACAAAAAAAAGAATAATTAACCCCTAAAAAAGAATAATTAACCTGCACAACCAAATTCCTTAGTGATCCACAGTTCTCTAGTCCTCTCTCCCCTCGGTGCTGATCACTTCATTCTTTCCTGTTCGGCTGGCTGGAAAAACGGCTGATGCTAATGCTGATGCTGATTTGTTGTAAGAGAAAAACACTGTTATTTTACTGAAACGGTATGGCTGATAAGTTCAAGCGAACGGGGGTATGGCTGATAAGTTCAAGCGAACGGGGCCACCTCTACGAAGTAACAAGAGCCAGCCATAGCCTAGCGAGATTTTTGAAACATTATTTCACAGACATATAATACTAGTAGCGATGCTTCAACTTTGCATGCGGGCCCGTTCGCTGCAGCGTTTCCAGGCCAAGCTACAGTATTTTGTACTCCCTTCATCCCAAATTATAAGACGTTTGACTTTTTTTACACCAAGTTTGACCACTCGTCTTATTCAAAAATTTGTGCAAAATATCAATTCTTTTATCGTGGCTTGGTATATTAATAAAAGTTCCTCAAGAATGACTTAAATTTGACTATGTTTGCACAAATTTTTTGAATAAGACGAGTGGTCAAACTTAGGATCAAAAAAGTCAAACGTCTTATAATTTGGGATGGAGGGAGTAGCAGCTAAAGACTCGTGCAGCTGCAGCGTCATCAGGTTAATATAAAAGATAAGACCATAACCGTTTCCTGACACATGCATGCCTTTCTCTAGTTCTCCCCATCCGCAGGCAAAGCGAGGAATCAAGAACCATTCTTTATTTAATACTAGCCATCGGTAATCGTAGAAGCATCGAAGCTGGTGTTTTTCAACCGAGCATTGCCACCTGCAACGGCAAAATCGATGCGTCGGCTTTCTCTCTCTCCTGATTGAAGCATAGTTTTTTTTTTTTCGGAACGGGCGCCCAGACCTTAGGACGGACGCCCGTCCGAAGGCCCCGCTGCTGCTATGTTTCTCGATGGAGCCGGCGACGACACAGAGGATGGGTGGGGTACGGAGTGCCAGAAGTGTATAGAGGACAGGAGTGTCCGGGCGTGGACCTCGGCGGCAAAGTGAAGCGACGCGGAGCTCTGCGGTGCGCAAAAGGTGGCACCACATGGAGCTGGGCGACGATGCGCAGAGAGCAAGATGGGACGCGACGACGCAGGGAACGGGAGGGGGAGGGCGGCAGCGGCGCGCAGGACGGGTGGGGGCGGCGGCGCGCAGAGGATGTTGGCTTGTGCATGGACGCCCTTAGGGTCCACTGCTGTAACATTGACGATGTACTGATGAAAGACGCTGGGATTATTATTGAAACATCTACAATATCATTGTTGTAACATCAGCAATGTACTGCTGAAACATGCCAACATATTACTGTTGAAACATGTATAATATCACAACATCCGTAAACACATCACCTGCAATATGCACCTAAAGCATGTGCAACATGCTCTCGAAACACTTGAAACAATCGAAACATAGGCTTGCAACATAGCCTTTCGGAACAACATCTCCTTACAACACAACACCTACAACACAACACCTACAACATGCACCTGAAGTACCTGCAACAGACGCTCGAAACACCTGAAACATTCGAAACATAGGCTTGCAACATAAGCTTTTCAGAGCAACATCTCCTGCTTAGGCGAACAGAGGCTCATCGCCACGCAGAGCTCGACAGCGGTGCGTGGAGCTCGCCGGTGGCGCGGATATCGGTGCCACGGATCTCGGAGGCATGGAGCTCGCTGGCAACGCGGAGCTCGCTGGCGCGCAAAAGGCGACGCCGCGCAGAGGGCAGGGTGGGGCAGGCGCGATGACGCAGAGGACGGGTGGGGGCGGAGGCGGTGGCGTGCAGTGGGCGGGGTTGGCTGCAGCAATGACGCAGAGGATAGGTGGGAGCGGCGGCAGCGATGCTCAGATGATACGTGTATTTCGGACGCTCGTGACGTATCATTATCGTAGTTTTTCCGCACGCTATGGTGCTCTAATTGGCTAAAAGAATGACTACTTATTATTGCTCTATGTGTATTTGTTACCATAATAAGTTGTTGTATGTATACTCGTTGTTAGTTGGACTGGTTAGTAAATGCATTATTGAATTGTATGCTTGTACAGTCCGGTGAGGAACTAAAACTTTCTCTCACTACCACATAAGAGGATAATCTTAGCAAAAGCTGATGCAAGTGGAATAGCGCCTCCTCTGCCCGACTGCCCCCACATACTGGACCCACTGTCAAATAAAATGGAGAAGAAAATAGCCACTCGTGGTTTAATTTGGGTCAGGGACTCAGGGTGAATGGAAGGAGGAGCACAATGTGACAAACTTTTTGTAGTTCTAGTACCTACTCTCTCTCTAAACCCTTGACTTTTGCTCTCCTCCCAGAACCTTTCCTTTCCTTTAAGCAAGGTCCATATAGAAGAGAAACTAAAAGTGATATTAGTTCCACTTCAGGCAAGGATTGCGCATGCCCATAGTTTGTTTTGTTATGCTTTAGTTTTTGGAATGTGAGAGGAAATATTAAAAAAACAATAAAGTTCAAAGTGGTGCACAGTAGAAGATTGGGATGGTGAAGGATTCGGTAAAACCCCCTCAGATCGGTAAACCCCCCCCCCCCCCCCCCCCCCCCCCCCCCCCCCCCCCCCCCTCCTCCTCTTTCCTGATGGGATAAAAAAAACTCCTTTTTAGATAGTACTCCCTCCTTCCTAAAAGAATGTCATTACGAGATATGTGGTTGTTAAACTTTCTTCAAGACTAAGTCTATAGAAAATATTAGCTATATTTGTACCTCTAAATAAGTTTATATTACAAAAATATATCCAACGATTCATACAATGATAATAATTATGCATCATAAATATTAATATTTTGGGGCTTAAGCCTGTTTTGAAGCCAAATGGTGATTTTGCCCTCGTTTTTTTAACTTTATGATTTTATCCCTGCGATTTCAAAACGAAGAGACACTTTACCCCTGCTCTGTGAAGTGGCCGTAACGGTGTTAACTTTTGGATAAAAGGACAACTTTGCCCATACGTTTTTAACCCTGTTTTATTTTGCTCTTTGTGTTTTTACCCCCTATTTTCATACAGTGCAAAACTTACTAATTTCAGAAAAAATTCGACAACATTTCAGCTAAAAATCCATATAAACATAAATTAATATCACATGCATTCAAGATACAGAGTAACATCTGATTAGAGTTACACCAACCGACTCTAAATGCCAAATCAACCAACGGGAACAGAGAGGGAAGAAGAACAGTAGAGGAGGAGATTCCTAGAAGCCCACGCCGAACCCGCCGGCCGACCGAGACCGAGCACCTGCAGCCGAGGACGAGCACCGGCAGGGCGAGGCTTCTGGATGCCACCCCCGACAGCCATGGCCACCGCGCGCCCGCTGACGGCTGGCTGGACGCACCGCCTCTCAAGCACCCGTTGGGGGTTGGCCAGGAGCCGCCTCTTGCGCGCCACTGGGGACTGGCCACGCGCCGCCTCTGGCGCGCCCGCTGAGGGCTGGCCTCACCGCCGCCTCCCGCGCGCCCGATGGAGCCTGGCCGCACTGCCTCCCACCTGGGGCACCCGCCGCCCTGGAGCGCGAACTGGGGCGCGAGCAGGGGGAGAGGGGCGAGGGGAGGGGAAGGGCGATAGGGAGGGGGAGTGCCACAGCCGGGAGCCGCGTCGTCACGTAGGAAAATGTTTAAATAGAGATAAAAAAGCTTTAGCACAATCTATTAAGCTCCCTTTGGTACGTAGAAAAATTTTCTATTTCACGCGTTTTTCACATGAAAATGAACTAATTCTTGTGAAATTCGCATATGATTTCAGTGAAATTGTTCTCTCACTAGGGCCTGTTTGGAACGTAGGATTAGAAAACAGAGGAAAGGAAGAAAACAGAGGAAAGACACAGGAATGAGGTGACAAAACAGATGGACAATAAAAACATAGGAAAGTATAGAAATAAGCGTTTGGAATATAGGAATTGAAAACACATGAATGCGTGTTAAGATGGATATTAATTAAGCTCAAGCGTGTGATTAGATCAAGTAGCTTACAAGTTACAAGGTACCAAAGTTTGTTGCAGGCTTGAAGCTGCCTCGGACTTCACGTAGGAAGAGAAAACAATGGAAAGGAGTGGATTTTTGGATTCCCGTGAAATCACACCATACCTGTAGGATTCCAGAGGAACCGAACTACATGTTCCTTCATTCCAAACGTGCAAATTATAGCCATTCTTTTGAATTGAGATTTCCTATACTTTTCCTTTACGTTTCCTTTGATCCAAACACAGCCTTATCTCTTGCAGCCTCTAAAATCTTGTTTCATTATGTGGCTCTAAGTAATACATGTATTTTGTATTTGTAAAAGACAAGAATCAACTCTTTAGCTGTCACCTTTTGGCTTTTGCCGTGATCTCATTGCAATTATTGAAACTCAAAATACTTTAAAATTATTAGTCTCAAAAAAACTTTAAAATTATTTATATAATCAAAACATGTAGATCGTTTGCTCACTTTATATTCATAAATATCATACATATATTATATTATACTATACGATCTACATAAATACAAAACAGTAAAAACTATGTATTTGTAGTTGCCTTTGTAGAAACAGTCGAGTATTCGTTGTTATTAGTATTTGTATTGAAAATTCTAACAAATTATAGAGGTCAATGTATAAAAGTACTTACTCCATTTCAAATTATAAGATGTTTTGACTTTTTTATATACATAGTTTTTGTTATGCACTCAAGTTAGGGTTGCTTGGTTTCCTATTTTGTCATGTTAGCCAGACCCTGTCAGGCCACCGACCACCCCCCCTGGCTTGCTGGGAATGCAGCGGGTGTCTGTTTCCAACAAGCCTAGCTTGGCTAGCGCTCGGTAGCCATTCGCGTCAATTCTAGTGCTCCACCGAGCGTGATACGTGCTGAACCACTCATAATGGTGCACTCTATTTCAGCATTTGAGGTTGTTTTACAATGCTAAATATTTAAATAGTAGATAAATCATGTTTTCACCAATTCATAAATGCTCCATATATTACATTTTCATACACATTTTTGGCATATTCTATAAAATAACTCTAGACAACCAAAACCTACTAAACTTGTTAAATTAAGATATATCTTGTTATGATTTATTATGAAATGTTATTGTTTTATATTCTATCATTTTTTGGTGGTCAGATTATTTGCCATTTTATCTACTGTACATAATTATATTTCACCGGTTCAAAGTATTCGTCCGGTCCAAAACAATCAAACTGGTGGTGCAATCGGTTCTAAACGGGTAGACCAGTGAACCGATGGCCTCACCGGTTTGACCACCGGTCCGGTCCTCATAATTTTGCCTGCTATTATACTTAGGGTGTTTGGCATAACTCCTCCTCAGGGGTTCCTCTGGAGGAGTCAGAGCCGTTTTGGAGAAGCCACAAATTGTGACTTCTTCAAAACGGCTCCGACTACTCTGTTTTTTTTACCGAAAATGGTTCATAAAAAAAACGTTTGGCACGACTCTTCTAAAGCGAGAGCCAGAGCCAGAGGAGCCCTGCCAAACAGCTCTATACGGATGTTGCTCGTATGTGCAGGGCCTTTTGGACGCCACACCAACTTGGCGCGCGGCGATTAGGTGGCGGATGAGGCGCGTGTGAGCCACACCGCGCCAGGCTGCCCCTCACTCCGCCGCACAACCTCACCGATCTCTCCACTCATAAGCCACCCCCTCACCCCACCGTCTCCTCGCGTCCGCCTCCCGCCGGCTGCCACCTTGCTCTTGCTGTCTCGCCGCTGCAATGGCAGCGGACACCTCGCCGGCAGCGTGCGCACGAGCGTCTGCGTCCGGCCTACGCACGGGCCGCCTCGCCGTCCGCGCCGCCGCCCTCCTGGCGGACGGGCGCGGCGGTGATGGCGCTGCCTCCTATAAGAAACTTGGTACGTCCGCCACTCGCAGCTTTATGCGCATCCCTTGAAGAAGTCGTTGAATTTTGTGATGCCTAGTGTACAATCCGGGGTCATTTGGACGAACTGACAAAGGAGAGGGTAGCAAACTAGCTAATTTGGTTGGTCAAGAGATTGTCCGGCAGGGTGCTTCCTTGACCATGAGTAGCTCTTGGCCACTTAACTCACAGACAATCCAAAAGTTTGATTTCGTGGCACAAAGTTTATTTGTTCATCTTCATCTGATTCCATGATAAATAGCAGTCTGAATATAGAACGCAAAATTCTCTTTTTTTTGCATCAAAGTAGGTTGGGAAACACTGCACTGAGCCAAGCTGAGCAAAGTACTGTTCCTTATATTTAAACCCAAAAGCTCAAATTCCTAAATAAACTGTTTGCTTGTTGTTTTAAGGTCTGTACTCCTTGAAAAAGAGGATTGAAGATGCAGTTGTGCGGGTTGAAACGACCGCTTCCAGTGCTTTGGAGTTGGAAGAAGCACGAAGAATTAAACAGGAAGAAGTACTGCGGAATCGTAACTTGTGGGATAACCCAGCTAAGTCACATGAGACGCTCTCTGCTCTGGCGGATGCTATCAGGGTGGTCGACCATCTAAAGGATATTTGCTTCAAGGTACAGCAATATGAGTTCAACAAACAGTTTTTTGTTCTCAGGAGTCAGGATTTCAAGAAACAAACATGCTTTTTATTGTGTGATGCTTCATGCATGTGAACAGGCTTCAGAAGATAAGCTAAACCATGTGTACTCTGTCACTTCCCTTCACTAAAATGTGCAAATATACAGTTTCAACTTTCTTTTTGTCTTTATTTTGTCCACAGAAACTACAATTTGGATGGACACTTCTGTTTTATGGCTGGTGATCATTAGATATACTGTGCAGGCTGAAGAGGCGAAGTTGATTAGTCAACTATCAGAGATGGATGCCATAAATGGTGAGCTATTTAAGCAAGCATACAGATCTTCAGTAGATGCTAGCGAGCATCTAGATCGCTACCAGATGTACAAGCTTTTTAAGGGTCCGTATGACAAGGAGGGAGCGTGCGTTATTGTTACTGCAGTGTCCAATGGTGTTACTTCTGAGGTAAGTTAACTGTAATTACATTTTATATATGTATGGTCAAAGGGTAATGATAATAGATTAATAGTATAAGAAATGCTGATGTACCCCTAAAAAAAAAGAAAGAAATGCTGATGTAGCTTTAATTACAATTTCACCTTTCTAATTTGAATAAATAACCTTACTGCCCTGTTTGCCTTTATGAATTTGTCGTTAATTAGTTTTCTGCTCAAGTCCATGGAAAAACTAAAGCTACTGAATGTTTAGTTAATCCATAAAATTTCTTTCAAATATGCTAATAGCCTGTAGTGATTCATACTCTCATACTGCTAGATGGAAGTTGGTATTGTACTATAAATGTGGTCATATCAAACTTTTGAAGTTTCGATATATACTGATGAATTGGCTAGCTATGATATCTTTTTACTCACAAAAATGTTGATATTTGTCTGCTGCAGCTGTGGGCAGAGAAGGTCTTTGGCATGTATACAAGTTGGGCACAGAAGCAAGGTTACAAGGTTGGATTGATTGAGAAGATATTTTCAACGAGTGGCCATATCCAATCTGCAGCAATGGAGATTGAATCAGAGTACATGTTTGGCACCCTTTCTGGAGAAAAAGGAATGCATCAAATGATATACTCCTCCCTTGAAAATTCTGACATTGATCAGGTGATTATGCTTTCTGTTGTAATTTGTTAATTTTTATAAGAATTCATCAGGAATTGTTGAGTGCCAAGTTTAAATTAATATACATGACAAACTATACATGTAAATGTCATACGGCAGTAAGCTGCTGCTGCTCTACAAGATATATTAGCCAATAGATTGCTCAAGTCAAAGAAAGTAATGCTTGAGCCTCACATGTTCAGAGTTAAAGCTCAAAAGTGTTGACTAATATGCATAGACCAACCGCACATAGAACTACTTTGGATAGAGTAGATTGCGAGGTAATGCTTTCTGATTTAGTATTTCAATGCTAAACCTCATACATTACTTTTGAAGAAGTCTGGTAGAAAATCTTGGTTCTGGAGTGTGTACACAATTCTATCATGATCTTTTTCCAAATGCTGCTATGTATCAGAATGGCTAACCCAATATTTACCAAAGCTTGCAGGCCTTATCAGCTAGAGTCGACATAATTCCCCTGTTCTTGGATAGACCAGTTGATCTTCACTTGGATGACAGTGATATAGAGACCTCTCCCTCACCCTCGGTACATAAGAAGGGAGACAGAAGAAACGGAGCTGCTGTTAGGATCCAACACGTACCAAGTGGAGTCACTGCTGAAAGTTCAGGTACTGAACAAACATTGCTTACGCAAATGTGAACTGGTAGGCTACTGTGATTGTGACTGGAATTTAACGAGGTATCCTATCTACAGGTGAGAGAAGCTACTTTGCAAACAAGCTAAAAGCCACAAGTAGGTTGAAAGCAAAGCTCCTTCTAATAGCTAGAGAATTGAGAGTATCGGATATAAAACTGATCAACAGACAAGCTATAGAGGATAAGTGCAACTCTGAAACACGAAGATACACATTTGGACCTCAGAAATTGGTCCATGATCTCAATACAGGTATCCAATTGTCAGACTTGAACTCAGTCCTGGAAGGTGACATCGAACCATTCATCAGAGGCCGTGCTACTTCCAGACAATTGTGATGCACGCAGCTCTCACCAACTGATTGATCTGTTTGCTCATTGTGATTCTGTACATTTATTTCCTTTCTTTTACAGACCACACCACATCATAAGATAACCGCTGTAAATATATCACATTTTTCAATCCAAAAAGGCATGACACAAGGTACACAAAACATCAATTTCTTGCACTATCTTCATTCCAGTGAGACTCAAGATCGTTCCTGATGGAAATTAATCAGCCTCTTACATTGTCAAGCTTGAACCTCTTTTGTTGTTGTAGAGTTGGTGGGACTTGTTGACTATCAACGCTAGATCCTCAACAGCTAGTCCCTCCACCTTCTCCATTGCCATAGAAACCAAAGAAGACAACAAAACTAACTTTGAAGAGTCGGTTCATGCAAATACACTATTGGACAAGCCGTAACATTTCAAGTTTCTTTTAATATACAAAAATACCAACTTTCTAATGTTTTTACTTGATTATGTGTTGCATGTAATGTTTTCTCACCCACTTTTCAAATTCCAATTTTGAAACTTTTGCAATAACAACCCTCTTGTTATGATGTTGGCAGTGTCAATGACGGACAAGGTTTATTTCAAAATAAAATACTTTCTTGAAATAAATTTTGGTTTGAATTCAAGCCTCCACTCGAATTCAACTTGAAGTCATTAAAACATGATTTCCTATTTTCTAAAATCCAAAACCCTAACTCCCTCTCATCTTTTCAAATAATGTTTCTAAATTAACCTTGTGCGCATCTCATATAATGACTAGGAGCATGCTTGTTTGTATTGGTTCTTGTTTGGTTGACCCTAGGGATAAATAGAAAAGAACTCCTTCCATCCCTAACCAGTCATAGGCAGTGGTGGATACAGCCTGGAATGCTAGGGAAGGGTTTGCTTCTTCTCCTTTTTTGTTCCTTTCTTTCTTCTTCCTACCTATTCTTCTTCCACAAAAAATGGAGGGGCGGGGGAGAGGTGGAGGCTCCATTGTGCAGGAGGAAGTAGAGGGGCTCGAGCCCCACCATTGAATCCGCCCTTGGCCGTAGGCCCATCTGGCCTGGCGAGTCTGCCATCCAACCCACCTCCTTTCCTATCTTACCAAAGGCCTAACCCCCGTAGCACCCCAACACCATGTACACCGCTTCGCTCGGTAGCACCTCCCTTTTTTCCTGCCCTGACAACTTGGGCCTCGGCACATCAAGCCGCAGCAGACCACCATGCCACCAGCCAACCCACTGCCTTCACGTGGACCTACGATTGTCGTTCACCGCTGGGCCCCGTTCACCAGCTGTAGAGGACACTGGGAACCAAACTTTTCGTTTGCCTCCCATTAATCTTGACCATATCCTACTTTCTCTCGCTCGCCCTTGTTTCTCTTTCCATCTACCGTGCCATGACTTTTCTCCCCTTCTCCTTACCGTCCCGAACCAATGTGGCGGCGTGTAGGGAAGCACACGCCAGGTCCATTGCGCAACCGCTTGGGGGAAGCTTCGGGGACTTTAGCACCCCAGAATCTTAGGGTTTGCATCAACGTGGACGTAGGTGACCAGCAAGTCACCGAACCATGAGGATATATCTTATCTCTTCCCTTGTGGTACTTAATCGATCACTCACTCTTGTGCATTTACTTGCGTTATTCAATTCATAGGGCAGTGGTAATATAGGACTTGTCATCCTAGGAAGCAAAACTAGCTAGGTCATCTTTTCTAATGACATAGCTTACTTTTTATCTTGATCACTAGAATTGCATAGGTTGTTGATCACCCTTGGATTGCAAGACAATAGCTAGAGGTAGCTTTATTAGGGCCTCCTTAGTATCTAACCTTTTGCTTAGTGTTGTACTTTGGCAGAAAGTTTTAATTAGGGTATTTATTACCCCCCTCTATCCATACAAAATCCTTTCACCCACCAGATGGTTTGGTGAACTAGAGAGAAATAACTTGGACATTTAGACTTGGTATGATGAATAGAGGTGAAGTTAGTATGAAATGACTACATTGGAAGGTCCGGTTATGACGACAGACATATCATTGGATGATTGACATCAGCAAGCAAGGCAACGACTAGTACAAAGGCTAGTACTCACTACAGTCCAACAAAGACAAGAAAGAGTACCACCAGACTGTTTGTCTGCTTAGTGTAATTTTCGTCGGCCAACGACTAGATTTTGATGGAAGAGCTGTATATACCCCCATAGTGTTGCAGCCTGTTCGTTTGAGCTATTCAGCCAAATTAGTAGCCATCCAACTGTGTTTTTCTCTCACAATAAACCAACGAACAGTACTTTCAGCCACAATAAACCAGCGAAACGAACAGGCTGTTGGTCTTTCGGGGTGTGTTGGAGTACCTGGAAGATATAGGAAGCTAGTGCAAGTGTTAAAAACACTCCATGCACTATGTGAGAGCTTGATGAACATATCCAAGGGTTATGATTGTGAGAGTTTAGGCCTTTTCTTTAGAGTGCAAGTGAGTTTAATTGAGTGCCTTTATAATATCGGTGTGTAGGAACACCTGGTGGCATGGTGCCTCTCGTGATGTCGATGTACCTCCGAGCTTGTTGTGGAGTAGTGGTGACTTGGTGTGCAGGGGATGAGAAGACCCCTTTCTAGTTGAAAAAGCCTATAGTGGATGGGACGACCTTAGTGACCATTGGAGTCGGTGGACAAATGGTTGAGCCTAAGTAGCTTAAGGCACTTGGCTTGGTTGACAGGAGCTCTTATAGCAAGCCCAACACTTTGATCAGGGGAAGCCTTGGTAACCACTCTACCCTAGTGGAGTTCCAATGTGGAATAAGGGTTGCATTCGACAAACCGACACCATGAGATATGTCACCATGTCTTGAGAGTTTGCACCTCATTAATTGAGCTCTTTACTTACCACATTTACTTTTCCACACATGCTTGTTTGTGTGGCTTTACCTTTCCTTGATTAGCTTGGTCTAATTGATAGGTTTGACTCTAGGTCACAAATAAACTCTTTGTGGGTGTGTCTGAGTAGAGAACACTATAAGTAAACTTAACTTTATAGTCAATTGCTTAAGTTTATCAAGTGTATTTTCAAGTTAGGTTTCTAGGTTAAGTTTTTAGTGACCCAATTCACCTTAGAGCATGAGCACTTGAAACAAGGAATTGTAACCATTTTGCATTCGCCAAAGGCAATAGACAACAATGAGCGAGATGTAGGGTTGTTATCTGCAAGGAGGATGAAATAGGGGTAGATCATCTGTTGACGTTGGATGTTGTTTAAATCACACACCAGCAAGGGCATTGGACGCCCGGGCCGCCACGGACCGAAGAACGCAGCGAGGATATCACTCTTACGTGGTGAAGCACGGAGAGGTTTACAAGCAACCCACCAAAGGATAACCAACGTACTTGCGTGACGAAGAACCGGCTAGTTTTCAGGCAAACTAGCAAAGAAACCGCCAAAGCTCTTGCCCGGGAGAGACCCCGTCAGGGCAAGGACGTCGCCGGGTTGCGCTAGGTCAGCCGACGAGCCTAGAGCGCCATCCTTGGTCGTGGATCAAGGGATGAACAACATGGAGGTTGAAGGAGAAGAGAAAAGGGGTAAAAGGAATAGATTGATTTGTTTTTAGGACGATTGAATAGATGGGAACTCAATCGATCATGATCCTCTCATATATATAAAGGGGGGTGGTCTTATCCCAGTAGGAAACCTCTCCAAGAATTAATCTTCAAGTTTTTCATGTCCAAAACTTACCAAAAACCGATCTAGAAACAAATTGGTTCGAAATCTGAGAGTTAGATTCGGAACAGACCCTACCGGTAGTTCATATTCACGCCAAACTGCGCCTCCTTCCGCCATCCATCGGTAGTACCGGTCTCAGACCGGTAGTACCGGTAGTTCATATCTGCGCCAAACCTTCTCGGACCGGTAGTACTGGTGATCTCGGACCGGTAGTACCGGTAGTTCATAGATTTTCTCTGAGGCATAACTCTCTCATACGGACTCCAAATTGAACGTTCCATATATGTTTTTGACCACCTCGACAAGAGGAACGTAATGGTGAAGTCTGTTACATATTTTAACAACTTCACAAAATGGACAGTTTTGGTTGTTAACATATGCCCCCCTGTTTTCAGGTTTATGATGCATGAACCTGAAAACACTTGATCAAACAAACATAATTAAACCAAACAGCAACGATACCTTTCTCATCGGCTGTATGGTGACTAAGGGCGATGTATAAATCAGCCATTTTTATTCTAAAGATGATACATGTATCGACCATTGTTTGGAGAGCACTTAGGCTTCTTGCCAAACACTTGGAAAATAATTTTTTCAAGTATCTCCCGTAGAATGCTACTTTGAGACGTTCACCTTGCAATGTCTCTAGCAAATAAGAATTACAGTATATGACATTGATCACTTTGTAAGGACCTTCTCAACTTGGTGACCTTTTGCCGAACTTGCTGCTCCTCATTCACTTGGTGGCATAGTTCTAGCACCATTCCTAAATATACAATGTGCCCATAGAGCTTCAAACAACACTTTAGGCCACCTCCTTGGATTATCCCAATTCTCTTCTTGATGAGCTTGATCAAAGTCCATAGACTTTTCCTATAACCATCCTTGCTTGATCAAATCCTAAACACCTCAGTGATAGATCTTCAGCAATTTTTAGTATAGCTCATGGTGCAAAATAAACTCTGCACTTCATCGAACATTTATCAACTTTGGTGTTTGGACCATGTGAATACCATAATATGGGAATCCTTCAATCATCTAAATCGGCCCCAACACCACTGGAAGTTTCGTTGGGCCGATTTGGAAGGTTCTCGAACGAATTGACCGAGCTGGTCACAAGTGAGTCGGCTGAGCCGACTACGGAAGTCAGCTTAGCCGACTTGGAGGAGTTGGCCTATCCGACTGTAGCAACTGACTGAGCCGTCTTGGCTTTAGTAGAGGGGAAGTCGGCTGAGCCGACTGAGTCAGTCAGCTTATCCGACTGGTCTGCACCTGCACGAGAAAAATTAATATTTTTATGCATTGGCTGTTCTTGAATATGAAAATTACGCCCACCGACGTCATAGTCAGATGCTTGTTGAGCTAACATATTGGCCTTTTGATTTTCATGCCTTGGAATATGCTGAATTTGAAATTCGACAAAAGAACCAATGATATCAAGGTAAGCATCAAGACAAACTTTTAGTGACTCTTCTAAGCATTGAAATTCACTAGCAACTTGTTCCACCAGCAAAGAATCACCGTAGGCTTCAACATGCCATACCTCATGGATCGCAATATGATCAAGCCAAATATGAAAATCACATTCGGCTTGAATTTTGGTGCAAATGTAATTTCTAATCGGCTTGATGTCTCTAATAGCACCATTGTGAGAAATAATTATCATGCCAACACCTTGGCCTCATTTGCAAGTCGATTAATCATATTGTCACATCATGAAGTAAATCAAAATACATAAATCATGCCCCCGGGCCTAAAAATCATCAAAGTGAGTTCCATGGGGGCTTTTCTAATAGCACGATGGTTGCAAGCATTCATTGGCTATATTTTATACTAAGGGCGACATCAAAATATTGGCCATATGAATTCATCCACAAGAGTATGCACAACCAAAATAGAATAACCCTCCATGACATAAAAATCTATACCAAGGATCAAAGTAATGAGATGAGGGATAACCATTCATACCATGAGATGAATTCCACATAAGCATAGGCAGAGAACATGGTTGATGCCAAGACCAATGACTCTGATGATCTGGTGCAAACTTCCAACTTGGAAATTGCTTCTTGAATCTTCTTCTTCTTTCTTTTGCCTTTGTCGCACCACTTACTTGAGCATCATCCTTATGAGCTTGAATACTTCCTTTAGGAACCCAAGCAAAGCCTTCTTCTCTGAGCTTCTCGGCACTAAGCTTTTGCAACTTCTTTTCTTGCCACTTTGGTAAACCGATTGAGCATATCGGTTTTATTTCTGTTTTGGACAGCGGCAAATCATTCCTGATTTTAGGCACTTTCATCTTCTTTTGTTCAAATTTGGCACCTACAACATCAATAGATGATTTCTCTACTTCTTTGCCATCATTAGCCGGATTTTTCAACAACGTAATCGGCTTTTCAATAGTTGAATTTAGATCTGAACTTTTATCTTTCCGACCATCATACTTCACGCGGTAAACTTGTTTTACCACTTTCTTCTTTGCTTGAACTCCAGACCGATTTTGATCAAATCAGTCTTTATAAGAAGATGATTTCTCTGAATATCTAGGAGTTACATACTCTATGTATTGTGGTCTAAAATATGGTGAAATATGTGCCTCTTGATCAAACCAGCCCCAAGATAAATAAGGATGAAAATATACGGACTGTGATTCATTTGACATGGGAATTGGCTGCTCAAAAGGAGAATATGTTGCTGCTGCGTGAGATCCAATGATTGGACTTTCTTTGATCGGTTGGCAATATTTGCTTCTCCTATCTTTTCATATTTAGCTAGAAGTTTCTCGAAGCTAAGCTCCGGCCTTCTAGTCCTTTGTTTGCCATGACCCTTACCTCCATTAGCTTTATGAGCATCCTCCCCCTTCTTTTCATTTTGACAAACATGTTCCAAAGGAGGATTCTCAGCCGATTCCCCTTGCTCAATGGAGTCAATCGGCTTTTGCTCTAGTCGGAGAGATTTCACCTGCCCTCTAGTATCTTCTAAAATTGTAGTGACATTGTCATCCATTGAAATATCTTCAACTTGCAATTGATGGACAACAACCTTGTCTTCACTTGAGGGCTCCACCTCTCTCTCTTGGGCATTTGAGCCTTGAGCTTTGAATGAATCAGCTAATGCAAGCCGATTCAAAATCTGTTTGCCATCAAGACCAATTGAATCCAATTGGTCCATTTGTTGAGCTTCAGAAAATCTCAATCGTCCATTATCAATGGCCGATTGGATCACTCGACGAAACACATTGCAGTTAGAAGTATTATGATCAGAAGAATTGTGCAATATGTAAACTCTTCTTGGTTTTGAACAGATGGCAAAGTATTGTGATCAGTGATTCTAATAAAATTATTCTTGAGCAAAATATCAAAGATGTGATCATAAAAAGTAAAGTCAAAGGTGTACTTTGATTTCCTTAGCCGAATCTTTTGTGGAGTCGGCTTTAAAGCTAGGCAAATGAAGGGATCAGATTTAACATCAACCCATTCGGCCACACCTTTGTAGCTACTTTTGAGAAGCCTTAGCTTTGACAAACTTCAGATTTAACATCAACCCATTCGGCCACACCTTTGTAGCTACTTTTGAGAAGCCTTAGCTTTGACAACTAGCAACTATCCGGCCTTGCCATATGGCACAATGTGCTGGCCGATAGAATCTGAATTTATTTTTGTCACCAATCGGTCTATTACCAATATTAGCAAGAATATCTCTAATAGATGTAGAAATTGAAATAGTATGACCGGATTGGAATTTGAGCAAAATATTTATGTTTTCTACCTTGTTGATCATGTTGGAGAAGTGCATGTCCTTGATTTGCATGATGTTGCTCTTCATCCCTAGAAACCAATCAACAAGAGGCGTCGAACCATCCGAAGATACATTGGTGGCTACCGGAACCGAGAAAGTCAGCTTAGCTGACTGGGAGTCGGCTAGGCCGACTTGGGCACTAACAGACACAATAGCAGCAGGGGCAGTCGGCCTGGCTGACTTGGAAGTCAGCCTGGCCGACTTAGGGCAGGCGTCAGAGGCAGCCGGCTTGGCCGACTTAGAGTTGGCAGGAGTCAGCTTAGCCGACTTCAAAGTCGGCTCAACCGATTCTGAGCAGGCAGACAACCCTCCTTTGTTGTTTGTAGGGGCTTGATCTTCATCAATGATGTAGTAATCACTAGATAAATGTACAACCCCTTTAGCTCCTGAAAAATCAAGTCTAGCTGATTTCTGTCGTTTTCCATGCTTTTCTATAGCAAGACTTGTTTTTTGAGATGTGATTGATTCGGAAAGGATATTGTGTTGTTCGGCTTTTGTAGCCGAACCTTTGCTTACATCTGAATCAAGTCTTTCTTTCATGCCCACTAGCAATCCTCTTTTAGCCGATGACTCAATTGTGATTGGCCTTTTCTCATTAGTCTTTCCAAAATATTCATAGAATTGCTCCTCTAGTTGAGACCATGAACCAACAGTGCACCGGGGCAAAGATGTAAACCATGCAAAGGCAATACCAGTAAGAGATAAAGGAAAATTTTGCACTCTCATATAGTCTTCTTTACCAGCAAAACCTAGCTGTGAGAGATATATACTAATATGTTCCATAGCGGTTTTATCATCTTCACCACTAAACTCATAAAAATCAGGTATCCACCAACCATCAGGAGTTTTCAAGTAATCAATGTGTAATGGGTACTAAGCCTGGGCAAAATACCCGATACCCATTACCCATACCCGAATTACTCGAATCCGGACCCGAATTACCCGAACCCGAGGTACCCGATCCCAAATTCGGATAGCGATTTTAATTACCCGAAATTAGTTTGGGTAATTCGGGTAATATCCCCCGGTACCCAAACTACCCGAACAACCCAACGATTTATTTTTGTCTTTCTATTTATCATATGTTGTTAGTTGAACACTTTCACTTGTCACTTTTTTAGAATATAATTCTCTCTATTTGAACGAGTGACTGTAATATATTATTCTCTGCAAATTGCTATTGAAATTCTATACAAATTGCTGCTGAAATTATGTATAGATTACTACTAAAATTTAGTGTAGTTTGTTGTTTTCCATAAATTTGGGTATATCGGGTAATACCCGAACCCGAATTATCGGGTACCCGAATTTGCGGGTAGTGTTTTTTCGAGGCAAAAATCGGATAGCAGTTTTCATTACCCGAATCTTGAATTACCCGAATTACCTGACCCGAAAAAATCGGGTAACCCGAACGCCTAGGCTTAATGGGTACGGTCTATGATATGCAGGCACCTTCCATTTAGAGCAGCCATATGGATTTTCAGTATGGGCTAAATCTTCATCGATTCGGCTTGATTTGCGAGCAATATATAAAGCCGAATCACCCATTGCTGAATTTTTTTGATTCGGCTACAGTTGGAAGTAACATATGAAGCCGAATTATGAATATGAGTATTTGTATAAGGTGCTGAATTTTGAGAGCAATTGGCTAAATAACTAGCATTGTCATAACCAATTCTCTCATTCATCGGCAGGTCATGTGATGGAACCACATATTGTGAATTTATAACCGATGAACAAGGATTTACATGTTGTATGTTGCTAGTAGCATCAAAACTCAAAGAATTCATAGTTGACATCGGCTCTTGACCATGATATCCATAATTATTATGTGTATGATGAGGAACATTATCAAAAGTATCAGCCGATGCAACATATATAATATCATTACAGCTAGCAACACCAACATGAGAGCTTATATGACTTGTGAAAGGATCAAGATGCCCAAGAGGGGGGTGAATTGGGCTTTTCTAAAAATTAATTGCAAGAATTAAATCCTACAAGCCGGAATTCACCCCTAGTGCCCACTTGTGTTCCTAGAGAGTCTACCGATAAAAAGTTTTGCACCCTAGTTTCCAATCCTAGTCTAGCATTGCATTTCTAGGAAAGTAAATCAAGCAATGAATGTAAATACGAGAATGTAAATGCTTGAATGTAAAGGGCAAGGAACACGGCGATGTTTTTTCGAGGTATCGGAGAGTCGCCACTCCCCACTAGTCCTCGTTGGAGCACCCGCGCAAGGGTGTAGCTCCCCCTTGATCCGCGCAAGGATCAAGTGCTCTCTACGGGTTGATTCTTCAACACACTGTCGCGGTGAATCACCCAAAACCGCTCACAAGATGAGTTGGGTCATCCACAAGCTCCGCCGGATGATCACCAAACTCCCAATCACCACCAAGCCGTCTAGGTGATGGCGATCACCAAGAGTAACAAGCTAGAACTCTCACTTGACCACAACGAGCCTAATGAGAAGGTGGATGCACACTTGCTACTCTCTAATCGCTAGTGAGGAACTCTCAAGCTTTGATTCTCAAATCACAATCCTCACTAGAGCTCTTGCACTCCCTTGCACTATAAAGGGTTTTCTCAGCTGATCAAATGAGCAAGAGACCTCTAAAAGAGGTGGTGGGTATGTATTTATACACCCCACAGACAAAACGAACCGTTACCAGCTGACTCAGCAAAACACGGGCTAACCGGACACGCCGGTCGAAGCGACCGGACGCGCCGGTCGCTCGTAACGGTCGAAATCCGAATTTCTGGCTGAGTGACCGGACGCGCCGGTCAGGGGTGACCGGACGCGTCCGATCGTGCAGGGAGCATACTGTAAACGCACCGGACGCGCGACCGCGTCCGATCGGTGATGACCGGACGCGTCCGGTCGTCTCTGGACCTTACTGGACTGTGACCGGACGTGCCGATCACACCCAGGTCGCGTCCGATCGGGTGTTTCCCTCAAGTGACACGTGTCGGCTTCTGACCACCGCGTCCGGTCCTCGCAGGGACCGTGTCCGGTCGTCAGCGCCGAAACCCTAGTCGCGGATTTGTACTGACCGGACGCGTCCGGTCATGCCGAAGACCGCGTCCGGTCAAGGGAAAACGACTCGAAACTTTTCGAAACGCGTCGCAACTTGAACCAAGTTGCTTCCAACTGAACTTTGAGCTATTCTAGAGCTGCCTAGCGCCAAGTTTAACAAGTGTGCACCACACCTAAACATAGGACTCGCCTAGGTCAAGCTACCCGCTCATGCCCCCCTTTATAGTACGGCCAAAAAAGAAAAACGAAGATCCTAACGACTATTCCGAATGTATCTCAACACCTCGACATCCGGAACTAACCGTCCTTAATCTTGACGTCACTCTTTTGAAAACCGAAACGATTTCCATCAAGGGACATGAATACCATGGTGCCCAAAGCAGTTATAACCTCCATGACCTAACTTACCAAAGTTTCTGCAAAACACACGTTAGTCATGGTAATAAAGCGTTGTCATCAATTGCCGAAACCAAACCTCGGGGCCTAGATGCTTTCAATCTCCCCCTTTTTGGTGATTGATGACAACACTATGTTTCAAAAGATTAGAGTTAAGGTTTTTCGAGCATGCTTGGTTCACATAAGCAAAAAGCAATAAGCACAAAGGGTTAGGAGTTGCTTATGTGCCCCAAGCCAAAAGAGTGTACTCATAAGATAAGATAAAAAGTGTTAGTACACATAAAGATATAGCTCATAAGAAATCGGAGTAAGGCACTGAAGCACAACCTTAGAGCTATAACCAAAACGGTGACATTAATTAACACTGTGACTAAATGAACCATTAAGACTCAAAGTTTAACACACGACGACATGTCACACGAAAGCAAAGACTGAACAGTAAACATGATGCATGAATGTAGCACACAAAGAACGAAAACCCTCTAACAAAGCTCCCCCTGAAACTACTGTCTCTCCCCCTTTGGCATCAAGCGCCAAAAAACTAATCTAAGGATCTGACGGGGGGACAGACGGAGTCGTGTCGGGTGCCGAGGTGCTCGGAGTAATCACAAAGTGCAGAGAATCACCCTCGAAATCTGAGCTATCTAGCTGACCCTCTGAAGAAGCACGTGGCTGTGAAGCGGTCTGGGTCTGAGCAGCAGGAACTGGTACTGACGTAGTAGCAACAAGAGGATTCGTCTATGTGACCTGAGCCTGTAGCGAGCCAATAGCAGGGGGATCTGTCGAGGCAATTGACGAAGGAATAGTCTCTGTAGTACCGGTCCCTGTCACTGGAGGAATAGCTGCCTCGGGAGCTGACAACCCTGAAGAAGTAGCAAATGTAGTAGTGTGCGAGGGTGTCGGCTGACCAGTTAACTCGCTGTAGGTAGCACTGTAATCACTGAATGGTGTGCCTGTCAGGAGGTGAGGGCGAGGCTGGTCTGAAGGTGTAAACCCTGTGTGAATAGGAGTGAAACTCGGGGACTGGAACGACTGGGGAACCTGCTGCTGTGGAGATGTGAACTGGAAGCTCGGCTGTCCCTGACTCGATGGACCACTCGACTGTAAAGCAGGAGTCAAAACAGAAGCAGGCGGAGGAACCCCAACAGTGACAAGGTGGCGCAGGAGATCCAAGTACTGCTGCTGACTAGCTGCACTCTGTCGCTGTATCTCGTACTGCTGTCGCTGCATCTCAACCTGCTGCCTCTGGATCTCAAGCTGCTGACGCTGAAACTCGTCCTGACGAGCCTGTATCTGTGCAAGTGCTGCAGCTGTGTCCTGAGCCTGTCGCTGTATCTGCTGCTGCTGCTGCTCCTGTGCCTGGGTCAGCCTCTCAAGTATAGCCACCATGGCTGGGTCTGAGCGGGAGGCTGAACCAGAGCCACCGGCCTCGTGGTCGTGAGACCGAGGAGACCGGTACCTGGGGATGGGCTGGTAGTCCTCATCAGTGCTGTCAGATGTCACATCCTCAGGAAGATCAGCAGGCTGAGCGTCAAGATCGGCAAGCTCTGCCTCAGCAAGCTCATCAACTGTGGCGTCCTGCTCAGCTGCTGTCTCAGGAACCTCAGGTCGCTCACGCTGTCCTGGCACTGGGGCCTGATCTCTAGTGACTGAAGCCCAAAGCTGATGGATATCATACTCAGGGAAAGAAGTGGTAGTGTCTGATATCTCAGCTCGGATCTCTGCTGGTAGCTGAATGGATGATCTAATGATGAAGCAGATCCAGTGTGCATAGGGCAGCTGACGATTTCCCTTGAAGCCCTCAGCTATGGTGTCCTCCATCTCACTAAGTATGAGATCCCAAATGTCAAACTGTGTCTGTGAGAGGAGGTGGTGAACAACCCATAGCTGCATCCGAGTCAGTTCCTCTCTGTAGCCAAGTCTGGGAAGAAGAGTGCGTCTGACTATAGCGTCCAGGACTCTGGCAAGTGGTGTCAGGCTGGCAGGCGTGCGATGAGACCCTTCGCCAAAAGGCTCACGGAAGCAGGGTCGGACCAAGTCTGTAGGTGGCACAGTCCCGCCGTGAGGGCGTCTCGGTGGAGGAGTCTGACCAAAGCACAACTGATGTATCTTCATGTCGGAAGCTGGGAGTCTGAGAATCTCCCGCACTCTAGTGCTGTATAGTCTGTGATCGCGGCCTCGGAATGCAAAGTGAATAAACTCATGGGCAGGATCAATCCAAAGTGAAGCATAAAACTCTCTGACCCATGTGCCGCAGTATGCACCTGTCCGTCCAAGAAGATCTGACAAGCCTGGCAGAAAGGATAGATGCGAACGGAGCTGCTCTCCCACAACCTCAACCAGTGACTCAAGCCGACAGACTCTCTGTGGTCGAAAAGCAATACCGCTGTCAACTAGAGCTCTGTAGAAATCCTCCTGAAGTGGGGTATAGAAACCCTCTGAAGCTCTGTGATCCCTCACAGGTGGAAACCACCGACTGACCTCAACGAACCTCAACCCCTGCACCTGACGTGCTATAGCACCCCTCAGGTCAAAGTGCTCGACCAGGGGTGAACCTCTAGCTCTGGGAGGAGGACGTGCTCCACGACGCTGGCCCTCTGGCCTAGGAGTCACCTGAGTACGTGTGCGTGTGGAGCGGCGACGCGGTGGAGACTGAGCTGGCTGCTCCTCTGTATCCTCTGTAGCCTCTGGAGCCACTGGAGCCTCTGTAGCCTCTGTAGGTGGATCAACTGACATACCCTCTGTAGCTCCAGTATCTTCTGTACCCTCAGTGGCCTCTGTACCGAGATGTCGACCTTCAAGATGAAAGCGACGCTCGCCTATGCGTATGCCACTGCTCCTGCCACCTCTCTCTGCCTGCTCTGCTGCATCTGCCACGGGCTGAGCAATCTCTGCCTCTGTAAGTGTCTTCTTCTTCTTTCTGGCCATGATCTTGATGCGCTTTCCACGTGCAATCTCAGACCGACGAGGAGGACTGTCGTCCCTGTCACCAGGAGCACCACCAGCGTTCTTGCAACGCACCATGCTGACAAACTGACTGAAAACCTCTGAAAGATGGTGAACTGTCACTCGAGAGGCTTGGCCTCAATCCGTATCCGCAGGCTTGGCCTCGGATTCAGCAAACTGATCTCACCCTGACACACCGACAAACTCGCTGCAACGACGGAATAGAGAGATCTACTATAAGCACATATATAACTAAAAGGTACAAAACCCTAATGATAGCAAGCATATGAGATACGATGTGAATCGAAACGCGAAGCTACCTCGGATCGACGAGACGACGGTGACAAGATAAGGTGACCTAGATCGTGAGATTCCCCGAATTCGTCGAACGAGCTCTGAAAGGACCGAGTCGATGATAAGCAATGGAAAGTGATGGTCAAGGTAAGCCCTAACGACGAAATTGAATAAAATTGAGTGAAAACGAACGAGTTCTTCACCTCGGAAATTAGGGTTAGGGCAAACCCTAGAAAGAGAGCGCGGCCAAAGAAAGATTTGAGGGCCTAGGGTGGATGCTTGGCACGAGGGAGGACGTAGCTGTAGCTGTGGAAGACCGGCGAGGCACGTGGGGCCAGCAGACACGGCGGCGGCGGCGGTGGCGCAGCTGCGGCTGGCGCGGGTGCGGCTACGGGCAGCGAGCGAGCAGCGTGCGCGCGCGAGGGCAGGGAGGCGAGGAGGCGCGGCGGGGTCACGGCAGGGCTCGCCGGAGGCGAGGAAGACGGCGAGAGCGCGGCGGATTCCGGCGAACTCGGCGAATCGGCGGTTAGGGCAAGGCGGCGGCGGCGGAGGCAGCGAGCGGGATTGAAAAAGAAGGCCGAGGACGAACCGTTTTATGAAGGGGTTAGATCCGCTCGACACGCGATGCCCGGACGCGGTGGTCGTTATGACCGGACGTGGTGGTGCAGCGTCCGGTCACACTCCAGTAAGCTCCTGGAGTGACCGGACGCGTCCGGTTAGGACTGACCGGACGCGGTCAGAGTCCGGTCGAGGGGAACTCAGGAATTCATCGCGAATGACCGGACGCGGTGGTGGTAACCGGGACCGGACGCGGTGGTCAACAGAGGCGCGTCCGGTGCAACGTCCGGTCACTAGGTCTGGAGTTGGTCTTCTGGATGACCGGACGCGCTGGTGGACGCCGGGACCGGACGCGGTGGTGAAGCATCACTGCGTCCGGTGCAGCGTCCGGTCCAGCGTCCGGTCACTGTTTTTCGCCCTTCTTCGTTCCGAACTCCGACGCGACTTCTCCCAATCAAGTTCCAATTCAAAGAGACACAAATAAACACCAATTGGAACATGATATGAGTGACCTCACTCAAACCCTCAAATTTTTCAAAATAGTTTGCCTTATGCTAGTATGATTTTTAAGAAAATAGGCAATAAACACCCGAGGAGCAACGTATGGCCATGCAATAGAGTTTTTGAACCTTTAGGAGCGTCAAAATGCTCTCTCTATCCATGGACGAACACAGCGGTTGCTCAAAGCCAAACCGAAAAGAAACGACAAACAAACAACCATGCATATGCAGTGCAATACAAGTAAGTAAAGCTAGATTGCTTGTCAAGTTTGATCCACGGTTAGGCTTCTTCACTCCTCCAAAGGAGGGTTATCGTAACCGTGTTAGCCAAGCCCTAAATGCATTGCGATAAGGTAAACATGGCATATAATACAATGCAATGCAAGGGACAACACACGCTCATTTTTTAAAGTTGCTAGAATCAAGCACATTTAGTTCACTTCTTAACCTACAAAAAGTGGCCTCATCCAACGGTTTAGTGAAGATATCCGCTAATTGATTTTCACTTCTTACACCTTCTAGTGATATGTCATTTTTAGCAACGTGATCTCTTAGAAAGTGATGGCGGATATCAATGTGCTTGGTGTAACAGAACCGACCAAATTATAAGAGCACAAGTACGAAAACAAGCACCGAAGCGCTCAAATTTTCAAACTTGAGCCCATATAATCCCGGTAGTCAATTGAAATCACGAAGGATTTCAAACCAAACTGCTTACAACCAGGATCGCATCATTCAACATACACATCGTACGTTACATTTCACAAGTAGTTCCGAAATAAGTTTACACCACGGAGTAGCAAATATTACAAACCGAGTTTGGAAAGTAGCGGAAGCATAACACACACACTAGTTGATTAATTACTGCCAGTCTTGAAGATCGACAACCTACAAAAGTATGAGGAAAGTACATAAAGACGATCACGCCCTAGTGATCTAGTCATCATCACCCGCAGGGTGGAGACACGTCTTGCAGAAACCTTGATAAAGCATGTCATCTGCAACAGGAGGGAATAAACCCTGAGTACTGGAATGTACTCAGCTAGACTTACCCGTCATAAACCAGAAATAAAGTGACACCAAGGATTATGCAAGGCTTACACAAGAGGCTAGCTGACACCACATTTTGCATAAAGGCATAAGTAGTTGAAACTCTTATAACCTGTACTAGCAGTTATTTTTAGCATTTACCTGTCATCTATCTTAGCACCTGTACTAAACATGCACTTGATTATCATCAAACAATTATTCATATTATTTCCATAGCAGGTATAAATTGTGGCAACATTGTATCATTCACTTAACCATCTGTTCAATTAATGAGATCTACGTTGCCGCTGCTCAAGTCAAGTGCTCACTAACCGGGAGCGACGGCGATTCGAATCGAATTCCTATCCAGCTGGAGGGGTATTTCTAACACTCACCGAGACACGCCTGGCGAGGGCTGCTCAGGTCATCTTTCGTACAGTTCAGGAATCGCGGGTCCGAATGATGTCGCGTCCCCAAGGGCGACACTCTGCCAGGTGATAGGGACTCTAACCCCCCCTTGGTCTCACGCCAATGTCCCCAAGCACATCCTTTCTCTCCTCCAAGATGCAACCTACCATTCGATTCCCGGCCTGAACCATACTACTCGACTTCGCGGTTGGAACGACTTATCCGGCCAACTAAGTGTTAGACTGCGTTCAACATGACTCAAGGACGTACAGCGAATCGGTCCTTAAACGACTCAGACGGGCATGGCTCCACACCCAAGACGTGAAGTGTCTTGCAGCTGTACCATCGAACTCCCGCCCGGTCTCAATTTCATTTTAAAGCATGGTTCCATCACGATAGCCATAAGCCACTCGCGACCCAAACCTATATCTCGCGGATGACCGGAAATCACCCGACTTCTACCGCACTAAGCAGGGCTAAGCATTGACACGTGCCTAAACCTAATATAGGATTTAAGTACAATATCTGGACAAGGGCAGGTATCATGCAACAATTGTTTTCATACAACTCCTACCACTTAATGCAATAAACAATTAAAAGTACTCAAGATATATTTATAAATGATGGGTTCAGCATGCACCGGGGCTTGCCTTTGAGAAAAGTTGAAGGTCTGTGGTCCGGGCACTTGGGTAGATCTTCAGCGGCGTCTCCTTCGCCGACTGGTTCTGTCGGCTCCTCCGATTGACTCTGCACCTCCTCTGGTATCGCTTGTTCGAATTCGACGAGTGTCACCCCCTCCGGAACACCTATTGCATGAGTGCATAATAAATCTCATGAATGCATAGTGAAAGATGCAGTATGCTCGGAATGAAATGCAGTACAACAATTTTAAAGCTCTATTCAAATCACTTCAAAAGAGTAGGTGCAAATTTCCTCTCCGGTAGAGAAGTACTCACCAAATCTACTTAACCTAAGATAAAGCTGCTCTTCTTCAGTTAAGGCCCTAACACCTAACAATTACAAGAGTAGAATTTCTTAGGATACCACACCACAACAATCAGCAAAATACCACAGTAAAACATTCTGGACAGCAGCTACTTGTTTTTATCATAACCGGAGATTTCCAATTCCAAAAGATATGATCTAAGACAATCTGGAAAGCCTAAGAAATGCACTACAATTCCTTTTCAGAACTCAACCCCAAACTCCTAAGTTTTCCATGTCAAATTTCACAAGTTCCAGAATCTGTTCTCTTTAAACAGAGAGTAGCAGATTCTGGACTGCCACTTTAAACAGTAATAACTCTCAAACTATTAAGCCAAATGCTCCCAAATTTTGACACAAGCTAGTTTATCAAGTTTTCTACAACTTTGGTATTTACAAGTTTTCCAGCAACTATATTTATCAAAGGTTAAACTTAGGAATGCTACCAGCTGTCCAGAAAACCTAAAATTGCAAGGGTTAAATATTTATCGATGTGGCCAATATTCCTTAAGACCAAACTAATGCTACCACAAGTTCATATAGGTCACAAAAAAATATCAGAAAGTAAGGTGTGACTACCTAGAACATTTATTTATACTCATTTCTTAATTTACTTAATTAATTAGGTGGAATTTTAAACATATATGTAAACTGCTCCAAAAATTCTACAAAAATTATAGGGGGCTCTCTGACCCAAAAAGAGACTACTGTAAAAATTTGAACCTATTTTATTCACAGGAACTCCCTATACAAAATTCACAAGTCCAAAAGGCTGATTTTTGTATAATTAATACATCATATTGAAAAGTATCAAACAACAGATTTCATATTTTTCTTAGACACTCTATGGTACCAAGACATTCTCCAACCAGTTTCAAGAACATTGCATATGTAGAAAAATTACTAAAATTCATTCCACTATTTCCTAGAATAACAAGATAGCCTTATAACTTAAAAATTAATTAAGCACTGATGCCCAAATTTTTACCAGAGCTAAGGCAAGTATAAAGTAACCTACCCACCAAATTTCATGATGTTTGGGACACTACAGCTCAAGTTATAAATTTAACAAATTTGCATGCATTTAAAAACATATTTGCAAGATCTATTTACTTCTCCCAGAAACTAAACATAACATACCAGATTTCTATTTTTCTAAAATACTACACATCATGGAGATCATAAAAAAAATTATCTCATGATTTTTGAGCAAGTACAACCCTAGATCTATATTTTCTAAACTACCACAAAAATCTGTGACAAAAATAATTAAAAGAAATAAATCTCAATCGAACTGGGCCGGCCCGGGAACAGCGCGGCCCATGATGCGCGCGCGCGGCCCGCTCGGAATCCCGCCCGCGCGCGGCACTGACGGCGAGGGCCCGCAGGCCAGAGAGAGAGAGAGCGAGGGGAGGAAGACAACCGCGACTCCGGCGAGCTCCTGTTCGCCGACGGCGGCGCCTCCGGCTGCGGGAAGAACACCAACGGCTTCCCCGCGACCCCCCGCATCGACCAAGCCTAGATTTGCTGACCCTAACCTAACCTAGCTACGACGGCCATGGAGACCGCGGCTCCGCGTCGGCACCCGGTGGCGGTCCAGCGAGCTCCGGGGACCAGAGACCTAAGTGAGGTGCGCTCCGGCTCCCTGGGGACATGGCGGACCTCCCCATGCCAAGGAATAGGACGGTGGTGGAGCGAGTGTCGTTGACCGCGTAAGCACCGCATCGGCGGCCATGGCGCGGCAGCGCACGTCGGTGTTCCGACGTGTTCCGGCCATCCCATCCGGTAGCGTCACGACCTAGGCTGCTCTACCAACCCCGAAACCCAGAACACGCGGTGGGACAACTGGAGGATGACTGTATGGAGCTGGCCACGGTGAGCCGCCGCGCGGACAGTACACCGGCGAGGACTCGCGGTGGCGGAAACCAAAATTCGCCCTCACCTCTGCACAATCCGGTCAAGCAACGGTTGACGGAGGTGGAGGGGATGCTGGCGGAGCAGTGGACGGGATTTGGAGGGTGGTGGTGAGACGGTGAGCTCGCACGAGCCGGAGAAAGCCGTGGCGGCAATGGCGTCTCCGAGTTCCGCCTCGGTGACCCCGGCCAGAGCGAGAGGGAGGAAGAAGAGAATGGCGCGTGTGAGGGAGGTGGAGGTGGCCGCTCGGGTTTCAATTTGCGCCTGAGCTCGCGACGTGGAGGGAGTTGCAGCACTCGGTCGACACGCGGCGATGCTCTTCTGCCCGAGCGCCACGATGCGCGGTGGTCGAGCTCGTGACTGAAACCGACTGCAAGTGTCATCGTGGTCGACTGACAGAGCAAGTTCGACGCCGATTAATTTCCAATACAGCTCGATTCGGTCCAAGGTGACAACATCAAGTTTGTAGAACTATGTTAGGGCAACAAGTTTGTCAATTAGTGTTTGGGCTGGTTCGGCCTATATTTGAAACTACATGGCCCCAAAGTGGTGCTCGGTGAAACTGAAACAGGTTTTCAGTTAATGACACCGACTGAAAGCCTAATTTCATGACACTATATCTCCTAAACCATTGAGAACCAGGCTTGGGTGATGTTGGCAATGTTGTAGAGCTACATGAGGACTACAAGTTTGTCAATATGAGTGGAAGCTGGTTTGGCCTGGTTCGTAAACTACAAGCCTCTAAAGTAGGCCTCAGTAAAACGGGAGGGTCCAATTTCAGACTTAGAAAAATTCTAAGTATTGAGGCCACTCCTCTAGCTGACTTGTGGGCCACTTTTGAGCATGTTCTGATCAATTTCATGAGATGGTCATATTGAGACTTTTGTTCCCCATAAAATTCTTTACAACTTTGCTTAAGGGTGATCTTCCATGCAAGGTCTTTAAGTTAGACTTTTTAATTGGTCAAATTAGAACATTCTAGGGTCAAAGGGTAGTCAACCATCTCTTGAAGGGCATTTTTGCAATTTTGATCAACATGAACCTTGCTCCAAGAGTTACCCTAAGTATAACTAAGGTGTTATGGAACATAATTGGCTATGCTACCTTTTTGTTACACCAACCATCAAGTATTCCAAGTTATAAACCAAACAAAACTCCTAGAACAATCACATGTGTTGCCTCACATAAAATAACAAACATGAGTGATGCATGCTTATGCTTATGCAAATGCAATGCAATTATGGACTAAACACTTGAGGTGTTACACTTGGTGCGAGAGTGTTGTACCGGATTGTTAGTAATTTTAACGGCACTTTCATTGTCACATAAAGTGGCACCTTTTCAAGAACAATTCCATAGTCTAGGAGGGTTTGTTTCATATATAAGATTTGTGCACAACAAGCCCCCGCGGCAATGTATTCCGCCTCGGCAGTGGACAAAGCCACACTATTTTGCTTTTTAGATGACCAAGATACTAAAGATCTCCCAAGCAAATGGCACCCTCCGGATGTGCTTTTTCTATCAATTTTGCAACCGGCATAATCCGAATCGGAATAGCCAACTAGTTGGAATCTAGCTCCTTTGGGATACCAAAGACCAATGCTTGGGGTGTGCTTAAGATATCTTAGGATTCTTTTTACGGCACTTAAGTGAGGTTCTTTAGGGCACGCTTGAAAGCGAGCACACATGCACACACTAAACATGATATCGGGCCTAGATGCGGTAAGGTACAACAAATTACCAATCATAGAACGGTAGAGAGTTTGATCAACCGGTTTACCTCCCTCATCTAGGTCGAGATGTCCATTTGATGGCATTGGGGTCTTGATTGGCTTGCATTCTTCCATCTTGAATCTTTTGAGAAGATCCTTGGTATACTTTTCTTGAGAGATGAAAATCCCTTCTCTCATTTGCTTGACTTGAAACCCAAGGAAGAATGTGAGCTCACCAATCATTGACATCTCGAACTCCTTCGACATCAATTCACCGAATTCCTTGCAATAATCTTCATTTGTTGATCCAAAGATGATATCATCAACATACACTTGACAAATGAAGATCTCCCCATTAAGCTTCTTGGTGAATAGTGTGGTGTTGACCTTCCCAATGGTGAAGCCCTTCTCAATGAGGAAGTCCCGGAGGCGCTCATACCACGCTCTAGGGGCTTGCTTGAGCCCATATAGCGCCTTGGACAACCTATAAACATGATTAGGATATCTAGGGTCTTCAAACCCGGGAGGTTGATTAACATAGACTAGTTCATTTATGAAGCCATTTAAGAATGCACTTTTCACATCCATTTGATATAGTTTCATATCATGATGTGATGCATATGCAAGGAGGATACGTATGGCTTTAAGTCTTGCCACGGGTGCAAAGGTCTCTCCAAAATCAAGACCTTCAACTTGAGAGAACCCCTTTGCAACTAGTCTTGCCTTGTTCCTCACTACTATGCCTTGGTCATCTTGCTTGTTTCGGAACACCCACTTGGTTCCAATGACTCTTGCACCTTTAGGATGTTCTTCAAGTGTCCATACTTGATTGCGGGTGAAGTTGTTCAATTCTTCATGCATAGCATTCACCCAATCCGGATCTTGAAGAGCTTCTTCTACATTCTTAGGTTCAACACAAGAGACAAAAGAGTGATGTTCAACAAAAGAAGCTAGCTTTTGAGATCGAGTCATTACTCCCTTTGTAGGACTCCCTATGATGAGTTCTTGTGGATGCGCTTGAAGTAGTGGTGAGTTTCTTCTATCAACCACTTGAGGAGGTTGATGGGGAGCATCAACATCTTGAGCTTGTGCCTCGGCTTGTTCATGAGAGACATAAGTGTCTTCATTTTCAACTCTCTCATTCTTGTCATCATCTTGAGGCACACGTGATGAAGATGGTGGATCAACAATTTGTACATCATCATCATCATCATCTTTTGGCTTGATGTCTCCCACGGGCATGTTCTTCATGGCCTCCCTCAAGGGTTCATCACCTACATCATCACAATTCTCAATTGTTCCTTGAGAGCCGTTAGATTCATCAAATTCCACATCATATGTTTCTTCAACCAAACCGGTGGCATGGTTAAATACTCTATATGCTTTGGACTTTGATGAGTAACCAACAAGAAAACCAATATCACAACGTCTTTGAAACTTCCCTAGGTGTTGACGCTTCTTGTAGATGTAGCATTTGCAACCAAACACCCGGAAGAATGAGACGTCCGGCTTCTTCCCATTAAGCAACTCATAGGGGGTCTTGCCAAGAAACTTTTGTAGGAAGAGGCGATTTGAAGCATAGCATGCGGTGTTGATTGCCTCGGCCCACAACTTCTCCGGAGTGTTGTACTCATCTAGCATTGTTCTTGCAAGGGTGATCAAAGTCCGGTTCTTTCTCTCAACTACACCATTTTGTTGAGGAGTGTAGGTTGAAGAGACCTCATGTTTGATTCCAATTTCATCACAATAAGCTTCAATGTTGGTGTTGTCAAACTCTTTGCCATTGTCACTTCTAATCTTCTTTATCTTGACTTCAAATTCATTTTGAGCTCTCTTTGCAAACTTCTTGAAGCAATTTGCCACTTCGGATTTGTCATGAAGGAAGAAAGTCCATGTGTACCTTGAGTAGTCATCCACTATCACAAGACAATAGAGATTACCACCCAAGCTCTTGTATGTTGTAGGCCCAAACAAATCCATGTGTAGAAGTTCTAGCACTCTTGAAGTTGACATGAAAGCTTTGGTTGGATGAGTGTTTGCAACTTGTTTGCCCGCTTGACATGCACTACAAGGTTTATCCTTTTCAAACTTCACATCCTTCAATCCTCTCACTAGTTCTTTCTTCAATAGCTTGTTGAGAGTGTTCATTCCAACATGAGCAAGCCTCCTATGCCAAAGCCAACCAAGTGAGGTCTTGGTGAACAAACATGTCATCAAATTTGCATCTTCGGAGGTGAAGTCAACAAGATAAAGATTGTTGTATCTAAAGCCTTTGAATATCACTTGCTTGTCATCTATCTTTGAAACTTCAACTTCATTTGGTGTGAACAAGCATTGGAAGCCAAGGTCACAAAGTTGCCCAACGGATAATAAGTTGAAACTCAATGAAGCAACATAGAGCACATTTGAGAGTGAGTGATCATTTGATATTGCAATCTTGCCTATACCCTTGACTTTGCTCTTTGAATTATCCCCAAATGTGATCTTGTCTTGACATATCCCATTCTCTTCAATGGAGGTGAACATACGAGGATCACCGGTCATATGTTGAGTGCAACCACTATCAATAACCCAATGAGATCCACCGGTCTTGTAGTTCACCTACACACAAGAGATCAAGCTTTTTGTTTAGGGACCCAAACTTGAGAGGGGCCCTTGACTTTCTCAACTAGTGACTTGGCAACCCATATTTTCTTTGGCCTATTCTTGTTTGGGGGACCCAAAAACATAACTTTCATCTTTCCATTTGAATCTTTTCTTAACATATAATGAACATTGAAGGCAAAGGGTCTAGCATGCTTGGGCAAGGGTTGTGGTGGTGGAGTTTTGCATTCATGAGCAAAATGACCTTCTTGACCACACTCAACACATCTCTTTGGCTTGGGCTTTTACTTGCTTTGTTGTTGTTGAGCTTTTGCCTTCTTCTCTTGATTTGCCAAGTACCCAATACCACTTCTATCCATCTTCATTACGGTGTTCATGAGGAGCTCACTTTGCAAATATTGACCTCTAGTGAACTTGCTTAGGCCGGTCTTGAGATGCTCCTTTTCTTGCTTGAGCTTTTTGTTTTCTTCAATGAGTGACTCATTTGTTGGTTGCTTCTTAAGAGCCATCAAACCTTTTAGCTTCTTGTTCTCATTTGCAAGCTTCTCATTCTCACACTTGATCTTGGCATAATCATCATAGTTGCTTGACTCAACCACACTCTTACCTTTGCTACTAGAACCTTGCTCAATGCTTTCAATAATCAAGTCATCACATGATGTAGCTATATCACACATAACAACATTGTTAGTAGCATCATGTGTCTCAAGAGCAAGTTCATTAGCAACCACAAGACTATCATAGTCAATTTTTAATGTGGTGTATTTTTCTTTTAGAGAGTTATGTCTAGTGATGAGCTCATCATGCTTCTTCTCAAGCTTATCATATTGATCTTTAAGCTCTTTATTAGAGGTTTTGAGCTCATTGAGATGAGAAGACATAACTTCATTTTGATCTCTAAGCTCACCACTAGTCTTTTGAACATTTTCAAGTTTTGATGAGAGTGATTCATTTTCATTTTAAAGTTCATCATTTTCATTTCTAGTCCTTCTTATGATTTTAGTGTATTTGTTTAGCAATTTTACAAGTTCATCATAAGAAGGTGCATCATATTCATCATCACTATCACTATCATCATCATCATCACTATCATGATTTTGTACCTTTCGTTCACCTTTGGCCATAAGGCATAGGTGAGTAGTGGACGATGATGGTGAAGGTGGCGGTGAAGGTGGTGATGAAGATGTCGGTGAAGATGATGGCCCCATCACAAATGCGGCAACCTTCTCTTTCTCATCATCGCTCTCATCTTCAGAGGACTCACAAGATGATTCAATGTCGGTGAGCCAATCACCAACAATGTATACCTTTCCTCCCTTCTTCTTCTTGTGGAACTCCTTCTTCTTGCCATCCTTCTTCTTGTATGGCTTGTTTTTCTTCTTCTCTTCTTCTTCATCACTTGAATCATTTTTCTTGCCCTTGTTCTTGTTCTTGTACTTGTCTTTTGGTGGTCTAGGGCATTGATGAGCTAGGTGGCCAAGTTCACCACAATTGTAGCAATCCATCTCCGAGATTGGCTTTCTTTTGCTACTTGTGAAGAATTTCTTTTTCTTGCCATCGAACTTGATGCCACTCTTGTTGAGCTTCTTTAGCATCTTGGTGGTCTTTCTCACCATGAGTGCAAGTGATTCATCATCGACATCACTTTCACTTGAGCTTTCTTGTACCATCATGGCTTGGCCCTTCTTCTTCTTCTTGTCATGGCTAGCTTTGAAGGCCAAGTCTTTCTTCTTGGAAGATGATGAGCCCTCTTCCGGAGTGATATGCATGTACATCTCATGAGCATTGATCTTCCCCAATACTTGTGTCGGTGTTGCGGTGGAAAGATCACTTTGGTGAAGCACGGTGACAATGTGACCATACTTCTCAACGGAAAGAACACTCAAGATCTTCCTTGCAACATCCGATTGGCTCATTTGAGTGAGCCCAAGAGCATTGAGGTCCTCTACAAGAACATTCAAGCGAGTGTACATGTCATTAGCACTTTCTTTGGGAAGCATCTCAAAAGAATTAATTTTCTTTAAAGCAATGTGATAGCGTTCCTCACGCTCACTCTTAGTTCCCTCATGGAGAGCACAAAGATTTTCCCACAATTCATGAGCGTTCTTTGCATTACGCACACGATTGAAGATATCTTTGCCTAAGCCCCGGTAGAGTGCATTTTTGGCCTTTGCATTCCACTGGTCGTACTTCTCCTCGTCACCAATGGGGTTTGCGGGATCCTTGATAGCGGGAAGCCCTTGGGTTGCGGCTCTAAGACACCCAACATCTATGGCTTCGAGATACGCCTCCATGCGGATTTTCTAATATGAAAAATCATCCCCCTCAAAGGTGGGAGGTGGTCCTTCCCCGTTAGACATCTTGCTCTAGGCGGTAAAGCCTAAATTAGGAGCAACTCGGCTCTGATACTAATTGAAAGGATCAAGATGCCCAAGAGGGGGGCTGAATTGGGCTTTTCTAAAAATTAATTGCAAGAATTAAATCCTACAAGCCGGAATTCACCCCTAGTGCCTACTTGTGTTCCTAGAGAGTCTACCGATAAAAAGTTTTGCACCCTAGTTTCCAATCCTAGTCTAGCATGGCATTTCTAGGAAAGTAAATCAAGCAATGAATGTAAATACGAGAATGTAAATGCTTGAATGTAAAGGGCAAGGAACACGGCGATGTTTTTCCGAGGTATCGGAGAGTCGCCACTCCCCACTAGTCCTCGTTGGAGCACCCGCGCAAGGGTGTAGCTCCCCCTTGATCCACGCAAGGATCAAGTGCTCTCTATGGGTTGATTCTTTGACACTCCGTCGCGGTGAATCACCCAAAACCGCTCACAAGATGAGTTGGGTCATCCACAAGCTCCGCCGGATGATCACCAAACTCCCAATCACCACCAAGCCGTCTAGGTGATGGCGATCACCAAGAGTAACAAGCTAGAACTCTCACTTGACCACAACGAGCCTAATGAGAAGGTGTATGCACACTTGCTACTCTCTAATCGCTAGTGAGGAACTCTCAAATCACAATCCTCACTAGAGCTCTTGCACTCCCTTGCACTCTAAAGGGTTTTCTCAGCTGATCAAATGAGCAAGAGACCTCTAAAAGAGGTGGTGGGGATGTATTTATACACCCCACAGACAAAACGAACCGTTACCAGTTGACTCAGCAAAACACGGGCTGACCGGACGCGCCGGTCGAAGTGACCGGACGCGCCGGTCGCTCGTAACGGTCGAAATCCGAATTTCTGGCTGAGTGACCGGACGCGCCGGTCAGGGGTGACCGGACGCGTCCGATCGTGCAGGGAGCATACTGTAAACGCACCGGACGTGCGACCGCGTCCGATCGGTGATGACCGGACGCGTCCGGTCGTCTCTGGACCTTACTGGACTGTGACCGGACGTGCCGATCACACCCAGGTCACGTCCGATCGGGTGTTTCCCTCAAGTGACACGTGTCGGCTTCTGACCACCGCGTCTGGTCCTCGTAGGGACCGCGTCCGGTCGTCAGCGCCGAAACCCTAGTCGCGGATTTGTACTGACCGGACGCGTCCGGTCATGCCGAAGACCACGTCCGGTCAAGGGAAAACGACCCGAAACTTTTTGAAACGCGTCGCAACTTGAACCAAGTTGCTTCCAACTGAACTTTGAGCTATTCTAGAGCTGCCTAGCGCCAAGTTTAACAAGTGTGCACCACACCTAAACATAGGACTCGCCTAGGTCAAGCTACCCGCTCATGCCCCCTTTATAGTACGGCCAAAAGAGAAAAACGAAGATCCTAACGACTATTCCGAATGTATCTCAACACCTCGACATCCGGAACTAACCGTCCTTAATCTTGACGTCACTCTTTTGAAAACCGAAACGATTTCCATCAAGGGACATGAATACCATGGTGCCCAAAGCAGTTATAACCTCCATGACCTAACTTACCAAAGTTTCTACAAAACACACGTTAGTCATGGTAATAAAGCGTTGTCATCAATTGCCGAAACCAAACCTCGGGGCCTAGATGCTTTCAACTTGCAAAATAACCATTAGGATCATCAGATGTATTTGCAAGTTGTACCTTGGGGTAATTGTAGTAGCTTTGTGATGAACCACATTGGTACTCCATGATTTATAACTTGACCGCCTTGCTGAATTTTCCAATGTCAAGCGCAACACGTTGCAAAATTGCAAGCAAGATCACAAGGGGTCAAAACCAGATGCGATCGGCCTTTTAGGCTAGATGCAACGGTAATGGCGAGCTCAAGAAGATAGATTAGTGAGGAATAAGGCTAGGGCAAGAAGAATCGGCTACAAAGTAGAGCTGAAGCAAATTCTTCCCCAGCGGAGTCGCAAAAAAGTGTGTTGACATTGGATGTTGTCCAAATCACACACCAGCAAGGGCATTGGACGCCCGGGCCACCACGGACCGAAGAACGCAGCGAGGATATCACTCTTACGTGGTGAAGCACGGAGAGGTTTACAAGCAAACCACCAAAGGATAACCAACGTGCTTGCGCGACGAAGAACCGGCTAGTTTTCAGGCAAACTAGCAAAGAAACCGCCAAAGCTCTTGCCCGGGAGGGACCCCGTCAGGGCAAGGACGTCGCCGGGTTGCCTTAGGTCGGCCGGTGAGCCTAGGGCACCATTCTTGGTCGTGGATCAAGGGATGAACAACATGGAAGTTGAAGGAGAAGAGAAAAGAGGTAAAAGGAATAGATTGATTTGTTTGTATGACGATTGGATAGATGGGAACTCAATCGGCCATGATCCTCTCATATATATAGAGGGGTGGTCTTATCCCAGTAGGAAACCTCTCCAAGAATTAATCTTCAAGTTTTCCACGTCCAAAACTTATCAAAAACCGATCTAGAAACAAATCGGTTCGGAATTTGAGATTTAGATTCGGAACAGACCCTACCGGTAGTACCGGTCTCGGACCGGTAGTTCATATTCACGCCAAACTGCGCCTCCTTCCGCCATCCATCGGTAGTACCGGTCTCGGACCGGTAGTACCGGTAGTTCATATCTGCGCCAAACCTTCTCGGACCGGTAGTACCGGTGATCTCGGACCGGTAGTACCGGTAGTTCATACATTTTCTCGGAGGCATAAATCTCTCATCTGAACTCCAAATTGAACGTTTCATATATGTTTTTTTGACCACCTCGACGAGAGGAACATAATGGTGAAGTCCGTTACACATTTTGACAACTTCATAAAATGGACATTTTTGGTTGTCAACATCATCATGTTTACCTATGAGATCAAGAGATTCCAAACTATTCAACTCCCATAGCCGAACTCCTTACTACTCTGCATTCAAAATCTATCGAGCATGTTGACAATGGTCAACAACTACATGGAGTAGTATTGTTGTCGGTTGGTGTTTCATGTGAATATGGTCCATGTGGACTGGGTGCATGTGATAGAGACAGTAGGGCTAGCATTATATGCCATTATGGTAGGCCCACTTGTCCGGTTATAGTTGTAGATGGAGATGATGTTGAGAGAATGGGGAGGAGAATGGCGGCATCGCCATGGTGTCTCACATGTTTCCCCTTAGCTCCATCATGAACATGGATGTAGTTTTTTTTAATTCAAAGTTCAATTTCAAGAAAACACAAAAACAATCAAAGAAAACTATTGATCACACTTCACAGTTGACACGTCGTGGACCACTGGACCATGCGTGGTCTCTCGACGTATAAGAATCCTCATGGCATACTCATCTGAGAGTAGCATTCGACACTCCCAGTGGTCGCGAAGCAATCCCTTTGTAGGAGTACAATACATAATCACCTGCTGGGAGCCTGGGACGCATACGGATACATACTTATTGACGTACGGATATACGATACGGTGGCCGGTCGGTAGAGTACGTGGACGTGGACGAGCTAGCTTCAGTTGAAGCTGATGGGGTAGACGCGTTGCATGTTGGGGTAGAAGAGCCCCCAGTTCTGCTCCACGCCGCTCTCCTTGAGGTTCTCGTTGAACATGGAGAAGAGGATCGTCTCGATGGCGCCCGGGTGGCGCGGCGTTCCCCGGCCGACGTGGTTGATCAGATTCTGGTTGTAGAGGGCCGCATTCTCGGGCGACGCCGCAACGCCGCCAGCGGACGGCCACCCGCTCTCCGACACCACAAGGGTCACGCCGGAGCCGCCGTGGTTTCCCATCGCCACGTAGAAGGAATCGACGGTGGCGTCGAAGAGGTTCTGGTACTCGTAGGCGCCGTCCTTGAGGACGGTGCCGGGCGCGGTGAAGAGCGCGTAGCTGACGTCCATGGCAGACGGGTTGGTGGCGTAGATGAAGTAGGGGTACACGCTCGCCATGAGAGGCGCGCCGGTGCGCGCCAGGAAGTCGAGGACGGGGCCCATGAACCTCTGCGCCTCGTCAGTGAACTCGGCGGCGGAGGGCGGCTTGTACCCGCCGAGGATGGCCTGCGACACGGACGTGGTTACCTTGATGCCGTCCAGCCCGGCGGCGGCCAGCGCGGCGCGGACGTTCTCCATGGCCGGGACCAGGTTCTGCGCCGCGCCGCCGGCCACCTCGTTGCCCACGCAGACGCAGCGGAAGGAGACCTTCGGGTACGCCTGGATGTTGTTGCGGACCCACGACGCGGCCGCGGCCGGGCTGGCGGCGAGGCTGGACAGCACGTCATTGGGCGCGCCGACAACGACGCGGATGCCCGTGCCGCCCACGGCCTGGAGCGCCGCCTGGTCCGGCGCGTAGATCCGCATCAGCGAGATGCCGTTGTCCTTGTACATGCCGATCACGGTGCTCGCCGGCGGCAGGTTGTCGCCGCTCATGCCGTAGGACACCCCGATGGACTCCACCACGGCTGCACATACGTACGTATTCCTCCAGTCAAACTTATGAATTAATCACAGTAAAATTGTTAATGGAACAGGAAACTTGTGCATGAAACAAGAGAGGCAGCGAGCATCGCTGTCCGCTGTTTGTAACTGAAATTTCAGTCACTGCTCTAGTCCTCCCACTTCTTATCTCTACATCGAGAAGACATTAACTTCCCCATCTCTCTCTCTCTCTCTCAGTGTATCTATCCATCTATCTTTCTTTCTTTCTTTCTTTCAACAATCTATCTGCAATATAATCTTTGCAACAGTCGACGTCACAAGCAACTGATTATATTTTACTGTCAGCTGTTGCCGCCACATGCGAGAGGCCCAGAGAGAGGAAACGTCCGAACCGTTGAGTAATTCACCAATGACCGATATGGATGGCCACAGCCGTTAGCTAGAGCACGAATGAGGCTAACGGCAAATAGCTAGCATTTTTCTAATCATAGCTAAAAGGCCAACAACTAGCTAGCTCCCGCATGTTTATGGTCTTCTTTGACAGGGTTTTTTATTGTGGCTCTTTCACCGACTTAATCAAAAGCTTTACTGAACAAAGCACATGCGAGAACGGCTGTCGAAGCCAAAACCAAGGTAAAAATAGTGAAACCTAAGCCACCGTTGTTTTGGCAAGAAGTTGAAGCCATGAAAAATGTGGTTTCTTCTAGCTTTATTGTTTTTTAAGAGGCGAAAACCCTGCCACAAAGGCACTAACATTACTTTAACATGACATAACTCCAGTAATGATCTTATTTTTGTATTTAAGTTACTGCCAAGAGTTTACATTCTCCAAAAAAAAAAATCTGGTTTCGTCTTTCTAGCTGCAAGCACAAACATACCCTGAAAACATACAGTAAGGAAAGGGGGAAAATATAGATACTTGGAGCGGTGTTGGCAAAGACGCCGAGAAGCAATGCCGCCGTAGCCAACATGGAGGCTGCACTCTGCCTTGCCATTCTCTCTGTTCTCAGATCCTCCCCGTGCGTGTTCAAGAGGCTACTGTATCTTCTTGTGCCTGTGCTTACACTTCTCTCCAAAAACTCTGTGCTTGTAATTGCTTCATGAAACAAACCACTGCCAACAGCCATCTTATATAGAACTATAGATATCAGGGTCCAATATATCACTTGACCCAACGTCACAAGCACCGACAAGCTTTTCTTTTCGAATATCCAGCACCACCGACATTAGTTTACGTCTCTTTCATTTTTTTCTGAAAATCTTTTTCGTTTTCTTTGTGGGCCTGAAGCCTTTTTTTTGAAAAAAAAAGAAAAAGAAAACTACTCTTCATCAGCGCTTCAGGAATCGAATTGAAGCGTAGCTATTAGTTCCTCTCCAGTCATTTGGTCACATGCTTTTGATGGGCTTAAACTTTGTTGCTTTTTAATTACCCGCTTGGTTGTAAGTACTTAAGCCTTTGGCTTGTTTTGTGGTTAACGCTCAGCTATGTACCATTCCCGGATGATAGGAACTAGAATTTTGTTCCATTATGGCCAAGTTGGGTGTACGTCCGCAGCAGCCGACTGCCCTGACGGGTGTGGACGGAGCGTTTAATGAGTACCTGGCCCTGTTCGGTGAGCCCCTCTCGGAGTCCAAGCGGGAAGCAATCAGGACGCTGTTCCCGGCAGGCTGTGCGATCGACGGCATCCAGCTTGTCGAGGGGGTGGAGCTGGAGGTCTAGGCAACCTGTGCTTCCTCGTCGACCGCCTGTTTCTCACGTTGAACGACAACATCTTTGTCTGAAACGTCCGTGGCCTGCTGCCTGCTGTGGAAGGAGCGCAATGCCTAGACGTTCAGAAGTGAAGCCTCGGTTGTTCGCGAGTTTTGCTTGACGTTCCTGCAGGTGGCTGCCCTTTGGTTGCGGGCCGGTTACTCGAGGCTGTTGTTGCTCTTCGCTCTTTTGTAGTCTCTCTGTTGTGGTGTTGTTTGGTTTCGGTTTTTTCCGTTCTTGCGGCTCGTCAGGGCAACCTTTGGTTACCCTTTGTCGACGCTTTCGGTGTTTGTTCGGTTGTTATCTATTTCCTCTTAATGAAACACGTGCTACAGTGCACGTTCGCCAAAAAAAAAAACTATCTACCGTGGATATCTGCAGGGGCAAATATAGAACCTCTACATTAGGTTAAAACTATTCGACTGCCGTGTCCATCAGCATTATGATTCTTTAGAGACCCATAACACTGCAGACTGCACCCACATCCATTACAGCCTCTCGTATTTTTCTATCGTCACGTAGATCGGGTCCAATAAAGTTTGTTTAGACATGATATGATCAGATCAATAATGGTTTCTATTCAAAAGCCAACTTTCCCTGATTCCTTTCCAGTTTTCACAGCACATATTAATTTTCTTAGTTTCACTTGGAACATCGGATGCTAAATATCGAATATCAGTGAGATTATTAAGAGGTGCAACAAATTAAATTTGTCCATGATCTGCAATGCAAATAGATGAAAAAGATTCTACTTTACATGGAGTTAGTTCTTACTACTAATTTTATCAGAAATAAAAAAAACTTGGGAGGTGGTTCTATCGTATGGTAGATCATGCATTCAGACACGTTGAATGGTAGTTAAAAGCTGATGAGCTTTGAGTAGAAATATTCCCTTTTGCTAAAATGTGGCCATCACAGTTAGAAAAGGACACCTAATCGCATTTGATTGAAATGCCGTAACTCACTTCTAGCTGATAACATAGTTGGAGATAAAGGGACAATGGATCGCATTTGATTGGAATGCCATAGCTCACGGCTAGCTTGAAGCACAAGATCGAGCTGAGATGCGACATAGACTCCGCTTTTGTACTATATATTCCCGTTCCTATGAGTTCTGCTCTGGTGGTCCGCCCAATCCAGATCCAAAACAAAATTAACTATAATTAATCACCCTGGTGCTTTAAGATTCGTACAATTTTTTAAAAGCGACCGCTGGAGCAAAACTCAAGTAAAATATACCATTCTCATTTTTTGGGTATACCATTATCATATTTTTGAGGGGGCAATAAAACTCAAGTTTATAATCAGGTAGATAAAAAATACTAGCATGATTTACAATATGTAACAATGATTATTAGATGAGTCATGAAATATGTTTTTTATATAAATGTTGATAATATTTTGTATGTACCTAATGAAATTTAAAAAGGTTTAATTTAGTCTAAACCCAAATTCGAAAATAATATTATTTAATAGAGAATATGTTACATAGAGTTGGTTATCCTGCGCCTATTGGTTGGATACCATGTCACCTTAATAAGTAGTACATCTCTATCTCGCTAAATTATTTGGACACAGTGACATACGACATCTCGACTTGTCACAAGATTGCTACCGGCTCTTAGTTGGTAGCATAACGTGCTGGAATTATCTTGCACAATCTTTAGGTCTGGGGTGTTTGGATCCTTCAGAAAGTTTAGCTCGGGTCAAATGGGATGATTAGATATCAATTAGGGGAACTAAACATGAGCTAATTATAGAACTAATTGCATAAGACGTGACTAATTCGCGAGATGAATCTATTAAGCCTAATTAATCCATAATTAGCATATTTTTACTGTAGCATCACATGGGTAAATCATGGACTAATTAGGCTTAATAGATTTGTCTCACGAATTAGTCTTCATTTATACTCCCTCCGTATCCTAATTAGAGGACGTTTTAGCCTGTGGTGCCGTTTGCACAAATGAAGACGTTTTAGATCTCTTAGTCTTGTTTTGGACGTGAATGCCCCGCGCCGTCTCCTCGGTTCCGTCGCGCCGCTTCACGAGAAGTAAAGTCACACGGCTTCACGGTGTTGCTGTCCCCTCCGCTCCCTTCGAAAAGCCGATGGATTAGTACTACCAGCTTGCTCGCTCATTCGCACAGAGCGGACGCGCGCTCGACGCTCATACTACTAGCTTTCTCGCTCGCGAGCACAGGATCTGAGAGCGGACGCACACGCGGCGCTGGTGTCACCGGAGCTCTTCGGCAGTCATGGAGGTGGCACCAGAGTACCGGACTCCTTCACGTCAGAGGAGCCGAGGAGATACGGCAAAAATACGCGCCATACGCAGCCAATACGGCAAAAATACGCGCCATACGCAGCCAATACGGCAAAAATACGCGCCCATATGCAGTCGCGCGGGTGCTGGATGTCGCGCCGTCGCTGCTCGCCACGGACTTGCAGCTGGACGCCATGCAAAAATCGTGAATAAAAATCGTGAGTATAATTATTAGTTTTATAATTATTTTGTATTTAATACTCCTAATCTATTACACCTAAAAAGCCAAAGGAGGTTTCGTACACAAGCACCATCGTGTGCGCGCTCCTGCGCTTCTCTACTCTCCAAAAACAAATACACTACGGATACGGAGGAGGTCTCGTACACAAGCACCGTCGTGTGCACGCTCCTGCGCTTCTCTTCTCTCAAAAAACAAATACGCTTACGGATACGGAGTGAGTCCGCGCGCGTTACGCCGTGCCGTCGTCCCGCTGCGGAGCCTGTGCTACACTACATACGCCCCCCACTCCCCTAAAAAAAAACCATACACCCCAACGGTAGAGTGTCTGCTTTACGCAATGAGATCGTTTGGCTGAAACGGAACCGAGGCCGTAAGTTGCATGCCAACATGCATGCAAATAAGTGTATGCGCCGATTAAATACGAAAACACCTGCCATCCATGTCCGTGACGAGCACCCTGGTGAGATCTCCTGGAGGCCTTGTTCGGTTATTGCGGTTTGATTCCCGGTCTCACCGTTCTTGGCCATACCCGGAATGTGTTATGTGAGAATAATTTGTTGGCCGTTCCACACCCGGAACGAGCTAACCGAACGACGCCTTATTCATGCCTTCCTTTTTTGCTTGGCATTTTCTACGGCCACGGCGGCGGCGAGGTCACTCCTGGCCGGCCATACCGGCCGTTCGATCCGATCGAGAGTATGTGAGTTCGTGATGTAATTCAGCAAGGACCTGATGGCAAGATACAAAAAAAATGGAGGGTTCTAGGTGAAAAAATTCAAAGAAATATAAACAAAATGAATAGTAAAAGTGGATCTCAGGATCTAAATAGACTTCAGGTTCCAATACAAAGTGTTTTGTTAGCTTCTTGTCTTTTTCCAAACAATGCACAAATTGACTGAAACTTATAATATACTAGCAAATATACATGTGCGACACACACGTGTTTGTATTGTTGGACGTTCCTTTATTTTATTTCCACCTCCACGTTGCAGTTATTGTTCATTCACAATTTGATACTAAAATGCAAGGCTTTTGCTAGTTTTTTCTTGTTTGTCATAACAAACAAAATCATGTTTGTTCAATTTTTTATTATTTTCTTTTTAATTGCTAATACATACGCATGCATGCATTCGTACTTCATATTATTTTACTTTTCTCAATTAATTTATTTATTATAGTTGCATGCATGCATCCATATTTTCCTTTTTTCCAATTAATCTATTTATTATAGTTGCATGCATGCATCCATATTTTCCTTTTTTTAATTAATCTATTTATTATTTGCATGCATGCATCTTGACGTGTATTATTTTTTTCTTTTTTGAACGATCCGCGGCAGGCGGCGGTGCATCCAAATTAGGATGCATTTTTTGCAGCATTAGTAGTGTTAGTCTTTATATTCCAATGATGCATGTATAATATTATTTTCCATATGATTAACTGGTAGTAGCAGGGGCGGATCTAGAATTTTTAGCCATTGATGTCACTAATGTATAACTGTACAGAACCTTTAAATTCTTTTGTTATAATACATTAGTATTGTAGTGGTACTTGTACAAAGCTATTGATGTCACGGGACAACAATACTTGTACTGTGGATCCGCCCCTGGGTAGTAGCCCGGAGACCATATAGATTTTTTATGTATCGTGTGAGGCATAAGAGAGAAGTTGAAAAATAATCATTATCAAATATAAACATATTATTAGTGGAACGAAGGAATTAGAAGTATGTAGCTAATACAAGGCATCATTTGAAAGCTCATTGTAAATACCTGAACCTGGCGTTTTGAGTCCTGCATGACCTCAGTTGATGTCGAACTCTGAACAACGACCGCCAAGTTAGCCGACGATCGGATCAGATGATATGATTCTGCGATTAGCGTTGTGGCCGTTTTGCAAGCACCGTGACTGCCTGAATGGGTAGCACCAGGACAGGTCCGAGCAGGTTGCTGTGTCGTCATGCAGCGTCGGATCGGATCTGACGATGTTTGTGACGAACCGGATGCGGGTGGGCTGTGCACCACCATCGCCTCCTTCCGGCACTGGCCCATGCGAGCGTCGCGCCGAGGCGTGGGTACTGCCACCAGGAGGAACACGTCGTCCCCCACCACGGCCTCCTTCCAGTGGACCTCGGCCACTACGTACGATGAGGAGGAGGCTCTAGCACGGTCTGACGGTGGACTCCAGCTTATTAGCCAGCGGAGACGATGGCAAGGTGAGCAGCTCCAGGAGCTCGTCCTGCCGCCTAAGCAGCGTCATTGCCGCCGTGCCTGTTGCTGTCTGGGTAATCATATATGCTATATTTAATTTGGGTTCTACATGTTTCGATCTTTAATTTTCTACTTCTCCGTGAGTTTGTATCAAACTCGGAATTAATCTAATCTCCAAATCAACCAAGATCTCACACCTGATGCGGTGATGCCTTCCATATACCTTGACCTACACGTATCAATCTTGAACTCCTATAGTATATCGTGTAAAGTCCTAAACAGGCGCACATGCCGGGCCACATAAACCAAGCTGCTGGTAACGTAAGATCTCAGGACGATGGAAGGCTCATATTATATGACGTTTTGATCAAACGGTTATTAACATGGGAGAGTAAGATGTAAGATCTCAGACGACGGATGACTCATATAGCACGAAGTATAGATCTAACGGTTATAACGGTTATTACAGAGGGAGAACCCCTCACAAATTACTCGCTCTTTTATAGTAGGATATATATATAAAATAAAATATCAAATCCAAAAATTATAATTCAAAATTTTCATGTTCCTTTCAACCAAAGAGTGTAACCGTGTCATTACGTGTGAAATATATTCTGAAAAGCCCAAGGGCATGTACAACCAATTGACATTTTGCTCCAAAGTCGATCTAAAAAGCTTGAAAATTGTCAAGTTCAAAGTCAGGAATATAAATCCATATGTACGGACCGAAAGAGGCTCAATGTCAATGTCAAGGCCGTACTTGATCTGGAACAAAAGAATTGGCATGCACGTGAATTATTTCGAATACGATAAAAAAGCCTAAATGCATTTGGAAATAGTTATGGTTCCCAATGCAAAATCGTTTAATAGTTTTTTTATTTTTTAAAAATGATCAAATCCTTCGCAGTAGACGTGAACAAAAATCTTGGCCCCCGTGCAACGCATGGGTACATATCTAATTAGTATCAAACATTCGATGTGATACGGAATAAGTTTTAGTCCTCGTGATCCAAACACTAGCTTGGCTGAGCATGACAAAAACGGTTATATCATGTAAGCGGTACCCCAAGGTTATTTTCAGGGGACCTACTGGATAAGATTTTGGACCTTTCTTCAGAAGGAGTACCGCCAATTAATGATGATGGGATGCAGGAAAATTGAGACAGCCGCAATGGAGGTGTTTGCAAGAAACGGTTGGAGATTCGTTAATAGAATTACAGTTTAGATGTTTCTTCGACAGACTTTTCCTTCGTCCTTTTTGGTTCAAAACTCTGTGTTTGAGATTGCTTGTACCTTTGTGCTTCAGTGTGTAATAAGAAATAACTATATGCATTAGTCGATGCAGAAGCTGAGATATTAATATATTCTCTTTTTAAAAAAACAACACCTAATGACGCTCTCTGTAGGTAAAGGTAATTAAACAAGATATGCAAAGTACACACGCGGTCGTTTTCCATTGTTCTTGTTATTACAGAACCACTTTTTGAGACACAATTTGCAGGACAATCAACTGGTCGATCGACAAGTGTCGTATCCACAACAGGAAAATGACTTAGCCGGTAGGATTGGTGATGGAACCACGCAACACAATGACATGCTATTCCAACGCGATGAAACGGAGAAGTGGTTAAGGCTATCCGGACTCGTGTTACTCTAAATTCATCCTCTATATATCTTAGTCACCAAGATTCTCTCCTCTATACCTAATTCTTCCGCATCCATCCATCCTCTATATCATCTTTTATCCACTGTAGGGCTCACTTGTCATTTTATCTAAATATATCCATGTGACATCTTGTTTTGAAGTATTTATTGAAATGAATTTAATGGTGCAATCGGAATTTAATTTATTATTTTTGTTTGTGAGTTATAATATTTTTTAGCAAGTTAAAGTAGTGGGGCCCACCACGCATGTGTTCTTTCCACTTTTTTCCCTCCTCTCGGCAGCATCGCGCAGAGGACGAGCGCACGGGCGGCAGCGTCGCCGGCTCCGTGCTGCATAGCGGACAAACAGTGTAGCGCTAAATTTAGCGGACGTTCTCTTTTACCGTAGCTTTTACAGGACCGCGGTGCAGCGGTTTCATCCGCTATTTGGTCCTCCAGGACAGCATAGCGTACTGCAGTGCGGCTAGCCTAAATGAAACAAATCGGCCGGATTACGCGCTACACCAAATTCAGTCGGAAGAAATCACCATAGGGATTATGCCGCGTGATACCATGAGCAGCCATCGTCTGTTTATTAGGTGGCGATCTGGCTCCGCACAATCAGACTTCAAATGTCAATTTTTTTTTCACATTTCCTACATCATCTCAGTCACCTGAGATTGAGGATGACGCTCATGTGACGATGCCACGCCCCGCGCCCACTCCCACGAGCCCCTACGCTTGACCGGTGCGCCCGCGCCCGCGCCCGCGGCTAGGGTTCCGGCGAGACCTTGCTGGCGTCGGAGACGACGACCTCACCTGCGCAGGGTAAGTCCAGCGCCCTATCTCTCCAGCCTCTCCCCCTCTTTCTTCTCCAAATTCGGCGGGCATAGAAGGGGGTTGGAGGGAGGCCAGCTGGCCAGGCAGTGGAGTCAGGGTGGGCGACTTAGGGGCCCTGACGACAATGGATGCGGGCGGGCCAAGTCAGGGCTGGAGAGTCACGGCCGTTTTCACCGGAGTTGGAGAAGAAAGTGACGGCGGGAGATGGGGAGGGGAAGAGGGAGGATGCCGCGGGCGCGGAGCTCCGGCAAGACCCTAGCGCGCCGCTGCGGGGCAGTGGTCGGCGGCGGGGGAACGTCAAAGCCGTTGTTGAAGACGGGAGGAAGGAGTATAGTGATGGCCCTGAGATCCGTCAGATGTTTATTGAATGGTGGAAATTCGTCGCCTGAAAGGAAGCCAGTTTTCAGACGCAATGGACCATCATAGTTAGCCCTACATATTTTAGCTTTTACTAGTAGCTTAATTTACTAATAAGGTGTAACAAATTTTAAGCTGAAATAAACATGACCCACACTTAGTTAAGTATGTTGGATGTGATCTCGGCTAACCGAGTCCACTTGACACAAGTAAGGGTCTACATGTCAGTTCCAAATCATTAAGTTATTTACCGCGATCCGCGGCAAGCTTAAGGATTATTTTAAGGAAAAAGTCTAGATCCACCCCTGAAGTATGGGGTGGTGTCTAATTTACCCCCTCAAGTATGAAACGGTCTAATTTACCCCCTGAACTTTCTAAAACCGTCTACTTTACCTCCTGAAGCAGTTTTGGACGGCGGTTTGCTACAGTAACCATGGTTTTGCTACAGTAACCAAATCTTTAAAAAATCCTAGTAAATCACAGAAAAATCGTAAAATGGAAAATTTAATTTTCTTAGACTCCACGTGAGTAGATCTACACAATGAACATATAATATGGTATGCTTTAGTACAAAGTTTTTGCTATAGCTTTAAATTTATTAGGATTTTCCAATAAATTTAAAGCTACAGCAAAAACTTTGTACTAAAGCACACCATATTATATGTTTATTGTATAGATCTACTCACGTGGAGTCCAACAAAATTAGATTTTCTATTTTACGATTTTTCTGTGATTTACTATGATTTTTTAAAGATTCGGTTACTGTAGCAAAACCATGGTTACTGTACCAAACCGCCGTCCAAAACTGCTCCAATGGGTAAAGTAGACGGTTTTGAAAAGTTCAGGTGGTAAATTAGACCGTTTCATACTTGAGGGGGTAAATTAGACGCCACCCCATACTTCAGGGGGTGATTTAGACTTTTTCCATTATTTTAAGTCGGACCCAGTCCCACAGTGTATAATCGACTCCACGACTCTGGCGTGCTGCACCTCATCTCTCATCTTCGTCTCCCATCTCGTCGTACAGAACAAGCTGGCAAAGGCGCAAAGCTGAGCAGAGGCTAGAGGGCACGGCCGCAGTCCCGCAGAGGCAAAGCACGCGGCAAGCAAAAGCAAACCTGCCCGCAACTCAAGCCATTGCGGCAAGGTGCCAAAATATACTGTACAGCACTGTGTACATCTTCTGATCTCCACTATGTTTAGTAGATTTGTTTATTCCTTTCACTGTTTGTCTGTTTCAGTGATCACAAACGGCTGTTAATTCTATGGTTGATTTCCTTTTCAATTTTTACCTTGAATTTAGGCATTTAGTATTTGACGATCAAGAATTCAAGATGAAGAGATCCAGAATGATCAATAGTTTTTTTAAGCCGAGATCAAGCTTTGGCAATGGCAATGGTGAAAACACTAATGCTATCAATAACAATGATCAGCATATAGAAGTACAACTGACTGATGAGCAAACTCCCAATCACGGTACTTCTGCTCCCTGCCCTGAGTACATTGCCATCACACTTGCTGATCTAACAAAGGGACTAGTGAGATTAGGTAAAAATTCTATTTATCCCATGGCCGATAGATTACTAAGACTAGTCATAACTCTTCCAATATCAACAAGGACTACTGAGAGAGTCTTTTCAGCCGTGAAACTTGCCAAGACACGTACTATAACTAAAATGGGAGATGGATTTGGCGGAGCTACATGATAGTTTATATTGAAAGGGAATTGACAGCCAAGATAAGTTCCAATGATATTATAAAATCTTATGATCTAGTTGGTAATCTTCGTGGTAAATTCAAAGTTAGTGGAGATGTTACTAGATGTATGCTACATTATTTTGCCATATGTGCTATGATTGAATTTATACGACAATATATTGCATATGCTTAAATATACATGTGTTATGTGTATGTTTAATTTTGCCGATAGACGGCGCCTAGGGCCCATAAGGCCATGATGGCGCCTTGGCAGGTCCCTGGCTCTGCCCCTGCACGCATGGGAGACAGAGCATTTTGAACATATATGTCGAGTCGATGGTTTGCTCAAACGTTGTAGATCATACATGGATCGGAGTACTGTACTCCGAGTACATGTTTTCTCAAAGAAAAACTATCCTTTATAACGTACGTACACGCATAGCACTTTACAAGGCGATCTCTCAGATCGATCGGCTGTTGACGATTACCCTAGCCAAAGCCAACCTAACTACAGTAGTGTACAACGAAGCAACACAGCTTGGAGAAGGAGAATTATCAAGCTTCATGCATGCATGAACACCACGAACCGCCTTGTCGATCAGTCATCAAGCGTCGACGTCCCAGCCGGTGGCCACCGGCACGTAGTCGTCCCGCAGCTTGGCCACCTGCAGCCTGCGGTTCTCCTCCCACGCGACCTCCATGTCGCGCAGCGCCGCCTCGTACTCCGCGTCCAACTCGGGGTCCACGCTGCCCTCGCCCTCGGGGATCAAGTCGCAGTACATGCCAGGGCCCGGCGGCGGCGTGACGTCGACCTTGAGGCCACCGTTGATCTGCGCCCAGTAGCGCTTCTTGGCCGCGAGCAGTGCCTCCACGGCGCCCGAGTCGTCCCAGCGCGCGACGCTGCCCTCGGCGTCGGCGTTGAGCCCCACGTCCGGGTCGGTCACCTTCCTCCATGGCACCCCGCGGGACTCGCAGAAGTCCTTCTCCCACGGCGCCACCGAGCGCCGCACCGGCGGCGGGCGCGGCGGACGGCGGGCGCACCATGGGCGTGCCGGCGCCGTCATCAGGTGGGTTCTACCGCTGTCCCAGCATCTGAGCGCCGCCATCGTCCTCGACTACTACTGATCAGTCGCACGCCGTCTAGTCGTCCTCTAGGGCTCCGATCGAATCGTGCTTGCGAGAGGGTTTAGGATTTACGAACTGCGAGATAGATGAGACACGCTGGGGCAACAAGAAGTTGCTTGCATTGCATGTTATATAGACATTGTTTGTTCGCGCCATGCGTGGATCCGACGCGCGCAATTGTAGGAACGCGGTTTCTTCGGAAATTGAATACGAATCGGATTAGAAGTCGTGGCTGTTAAGTTTTGGCGAGGCCGCCTGAGTTTCACGCTAGTACACACACATACTATACATGGCGAGTCTATACCTATTTCTGCTGGTGTTTTTCAGCACCGCCTGCGCTGGAGGCCAGTGAAAATAGGACCACAACAGGCCACCTGTAGAAATGAATTTCCACAAACGGTTCAAAGGCAACCACCTATGATGTTAGATATTTTTATATTATTAAATATATACATATACATTGATATTGGAACTCTAAATCTTATTGGATGGTGTTCAAATATAGCAACATGCAATTTAAATATTTTATACATACATTTATATATATCAAAGTTTCATGCTCACAAACATAAAGTTACAAGAGTATCTATACATCACACATTATATACATCAACGTTTTCATCCGTTGTCTAATAACTGTCTTGACTAAGTTAAAGCCTACTAATCTTTGTGAGCATTCTATACTCTGAGTGTGCTAAGACGCTGGTAGCATCGTGATATTTCCCATCGCATGGAATGACTTCTTTCAAGATGAATGAGCACAGGTTCTCAACTATGTTGTATAAAGCATGTTCGGTCATGTGATTAGCCTTTTTACATCAAATTTCTGGAAAGGAGGTTTATAAACATCATATATTTACACTTGATAATACATTTACAAATTTAATGTTAAAAATACATACATGACTATTACTTATATTACCTTAGAAGGGTTCTTGATGTATTGTTCGTTCTCTCTCATGAACTCGCTACGTAGAATCCACAGTGGACCGATCTGGGTGGTTGCTTGTGGCACTATATGATATGTATTCATAAATTTTCATACGTACCGACCAGTTATGATATATTTTCAATGGCTGCCCTTGTGTTGATGACTCGCACCTTCCACCTTTAATCTTGTAATACCTATATGCCCTATAATCTCGAATAGAATCACCTTATTATTCTCAACATCTCATCGATTAAAGTATGCATGCAAAATCTCGACTTACAGCTCTAAGTGCCTCACGAATGTTCCATAACTTGTAGTCAGGTAATCTGCGGAGTCACATACCAACACCTTTTCAGACCTAGGAAAAATCATGAAGCAGATCCAATGGTTCTTGCACAAATCAAATTTGTGATGCATATGTGTACTAAAATAATTAATTTGATATATACAAACTCACACTAACCCAAAGTTGTAGGGACCACTATGGATTCCCAGTGTTGAAATTGAAGCATTGTGTGTCCTAGGTAGAAGGCGTATCTGGCTTCAAACTCCTTCATACGGTCTGCTATTTTCTTCTTCCGTTCTTCACCTTGTAAACCCTATAAGTCTTCATGAAGATCCTCGATTTTGAATGTGTGCTGCTCCTCACATATTTTCATTGGGTTCAAATACCCAACCCTTTGACTGGCATTATAATTAGGATTCGGACCGTAACGCATCTCCTACTGATCATATTGCATTCTGCAAGACGCACGTACATGTAAGATATTGAAAATTGATACAACTCACTAATAATAACACATGCATGTGTTAGTATGAGTGACACTTACAATGCAAACACTATTATGAGCTATACATCGAGTCTCTGGAGGTTCATCATCAACCACATGTCCTTGAAGGTAATAATAGTCGTTTGTCTGCCACTAACAAATGCAACTGGTGGTATAGACACATTAATGGTGTCGATGCCAACAGAGGATGCTCTCATGTAAAACACCCTTGATGTTATAGTAACTAAAAACATGTCATGTCATCATATGCACTGCAAATCATCCATGATTAGGCTAACTATGTTATGCATCCACTAAAACGAGTTTACCTTCTTAGGTTGGATGTGTTTCTAGTTGTGTGACTCGAATCCGAAAAACCCTAATTTCGAATGTCACCGCAAATACTTAGTTTATGCCTTGCGTAATTTGAGGTGTGCGACTGTGTTACACACTAGTGCCAAGTGAAGGGTATGAGCTCAAGTCCAACTTATAAAATAAAGCTTCAAGTTTGAGTTTGCTTTTGGAGTCCAAAACTTGTTGCAAGTTTTCCGATTCGAATTCAAATTCAAATTTGAGGAATTATTAACAGAATTTCTGAAGTCAAACTGGTCAACCAAGAGTGACATTTGGTCAAACATGTGATGCTTGACTCAATGATGCCCTTGGGTGATGGGTTGATCACTAAATAATCACCAATTAATAGAGTATCAAGTTTCAATTTGAAATCTTTTCGAAAACCCTGAAAAGCAAAACCCTAATTCTACCCCTTTTTGGATAAATCAAAATCTAAGTAAAATTTGGAAAAAGTGTAAAACAAAGTTTGTAGATCTTTTCAAGGGCTACAAGATTGGTGTTTTGAATTTTCAAAGTTTCAGTGTAAAATTTGGAGTAATTTTGAAAAGATTCAAATCTTAAATTTGACCCCTTTTCATCTCCCCTATCCAATTTCAAAATGGAGGAATAATTTGAAAATGTTTTGAATATAAAAGTTGTAGGTCTTACCTATATGTACAACTTTGGTATTTTGAGTTTTTATAGTTTCAATATAAAATTCAAAGTAATTTTGAATTTATAGATTTCCAGAAAATATCCCTTTTTGAATTCAAATTCAAATTTCAAAATCTAGACTGAATTGGAAAATGTTTATATTGAGAAAGTTGTAGAACTTTTAAATTTGAGCAACTTTTGTATTTACAGATTTTAACCTTCTATAGAAAAATTTAGAGTAATTTGTAAAAATTCACCAGTGGCATTTCTGTAAATATTTTGAACTTCAGCCAACAGCAAGGCAACACCTCCCGCCCGACGCCGGCGAGCTTCGAACGCCTTCCAGGCGTGCCTTCGATCACCAGCTCGGGCTTCAGCGTGTTCACGCGTGCCACACGTCATCGTGAGGCCATCTCCTTCGCCCTATAAGTACCGAGCACCGTCATCGTCGTGTTTTTTCTTTTTCTCTGTTTCCACCGCCACCGAAGCTCTGCCGCTCGCCATCACCCCCGTCGAGCCACCTCCAGCCACGCAAAGCACTCCACCGCAACCGCCTCGCTCCCACGCACCTACTCGGCCACTCGCACCCACCTCTACCGCTTGGGACGTCCGCGTAGCCGTCGTCTTCTCCGCGCACGGTCGGAGCACCGCCACCACCGCCCTCACCGTGGCCCGGCCTCTCCGGTCCGTCTCCATCTTCACCGAGCGCACCGTTGTGATCGCGGTGAGCTCCTGAGTGTTTTCCTCGCTTTGTTTTAGTCGTTACTTCACCGGTGGCGCGTTTTCACGGGTTGCCGTCGCCTTTAGTCCGCCATGGCCATCGGGGAGGGGTCACTGGAGCGCTAGCTTAGGCGTTGAGGGTCGCAGTGAGTTCGCGAGGTCGGTTAGGTGGCACTGGTCCATCTCAATCTCACCGGAGCACCACCGTCGGCGAGGTAGCGGTCGGCGGTCACCGTTGGCCACGGCCGGTGGAGAGGAAGAGGATGACAGGCGGGGCCGCCGTGTCAGTCAGAGCTAGAGAGGGAGCGAGAGCGCGCGCGGGCGGGCCGCGCTGTTGGGCCGCGCGCTCAGCTAGGCCAGGCGAGCGAGCGCGCGAGGGAGAGCGCGGGCGTGCGGGCAGGCCGCGCTGATGGGCCGAGCTGAGGGAGAAGAGGAGAAGCGGCCCGTGTGACTGATTTTCCGTTTTTCTATTTCAAAAAATGTGAATAGTATTCAGTTTTATTTATTTTGTTGTAAATTATTTAGAATTTCAAAAATAGTGAAATTTTTTGTGTAACCTCTATGTACTATGTACTATTTAAGAAAAATATTAAATGCCAATTTTTATTACTTTTTATAAGTGATTTAATTAGCTCAATTAATTAGTAAATGGCTTTTCTCTAATTTTTCTAGGCTTAAATAATTGTCCAAAAATCATGAAAATTGTTTTACCACTTAGTTATGATATAAGCTTCCTAAAATAAAAATTTGAGCTTAATTAGACCAAGTTAGTGTTATTCTTAATTTATGCTTTATTAATTAATTAGTTAATCAATTAATTAGGGTTTAATGATTAGGGTTGTTTGACTTTGTGATTGAGTGTTGACTTTAGGTCATTAACACTTAATGACCTTTAGCATTCTTAATTGATTGTTTAAGCTCTATTAATTATGTTGTTAAGTCTTAATTAGTGTTATTTCATGTGATTAACGAAATTCCTTAATGAAGTCTTTAACGTAATCGAACCCTAGTTTAGGGTTAGGTTAGAAGCTTTTGTTGTTCAACTGTACCGTGAAGGAAAGTTGTACTCAAGTTATTAACTTTGTTATGCATCCATCGAGCATAATGTTTATTACTTAATCATCTTAAGCATACATTATCGTCGCGTGTAGTCCCCGTGAACGAGGAGGTTACCGAAGTCGAATCCGTTCTCGAAGAAGAGCCGACGTCCGTGGAAGTGGGGTTTGACATTTGCGGTACTGATCCGGAGCCCGAGTTTCCCGTCAACCAAGGCAAGCCCCGGTTACTGTAACAGAACCGACCAATTATACGAGATTAAGTAAGAAAATCATCCACCAGAGCAGACGATTTAACTAACTTAAGCCCGTATGACCCGGTAGTCCATGAAATCACGAAGGATTTTAAACCAACTTGCATACCTGCCAAGATCGTAATAAGTTTAGCGGTCACCATCATAAGTTACATAAAAGTTCGCGGCACAAAATACATTAGAGTTTAAACATAGTTATTACAAACCAGGTTCGAATAAAAGTAGCGGAAGCAGTAGTTCAAGTCACGCACACACACACAGCTTTCGAAATAACGTGCCAGCTTATGATCATCTCCAGCAAAAGCATTAGACGAGAAGTAGCGAATGACCATTGCCCATGGTCCTAAGCTTCGCCCATCGCAGGATAGAGGCAGTTGATACAATAGCCGTAATACATCTGTCCATCTGCAACAAGTGGGAACAAAGCCCTGAGTACGAGAAGGTACTCAGCTAGACTTACCCGACAGAACTAAAAATAAAATGACACCAAGGATCATGATAGGCTTTCTGGTGGGGTAGCTGACTCATTTGCAAGAAAAGTATTTTCAACTTAACAATTCTTTTCCAAACGCATGCAGTAATTTAATCTTTATTACCCTGTCAACTATGTTTGCACCTGTGCTAGAGTAACATGTAATTAAGCAAGTAAGGATTATCAACGATCATTAACAATAGTTATCATGTCATCTTCCACATAACTATTGTTGATATTTGGTAACGCAATTAGGAAATGATCCGCAAGCGCACGGATATCGGTGAGCACTTCACCCTGGATGTTATCCAGAGTATTGTATTTATTTTTTTACCACTAGGAGAAAGCGTACATCTGACTAACCAAATCTATTACTACTAACCTTTAGGCTACAACCACTGTGATTTGATGTGAGCGATGTATAGAGAAGACTGCAACTGCACTCTCGTTCTAACCTTGGTAAGGATGATCTACTGCTCTATTGGGGAGGCTCACGGAATCTAGACACCTCAAAGGATGTTCGACCCGCACCTATAAACCCTATCGATCCTGCTAACGGGATATGGAATACAAAGGTAGCTACAGAAATGTCACGTTCCTCGCTACTACCATGGTCCGGCTAGACAGGGGATATCTATGAGTATCCTAGCCCAAACACCTCGTTTACGCTAGAGATGATTACTCTAAACTCTACGCGAAGAGATTAAAGTAAACTCATAAACCAAAGAACAATAAAACAAAGAACTTACTAGAATTTAGAAGTCGAAATACTGAAGAATCCTAGGAGCAAGCCTCGGGTTAGGAGAACTTGATCCTGCAGGTACAACCTCGAAGTAGTCACCGAAGGCTGGGCTTTCTTCGATCTATACCTCCACTCTATCTCTCTCAATCTAGAAGAACTAAGTCTAATCTCACATTGGATGCTAAGCCCTAATGAGGTGGGAACCCTAAGGGAACCTCTCTCTCTGAATCCTCTCTGGAAAATATGAAAATAATGGACTTGGATTCTCCTCTCCAGGGGCCAGGGGTCCTGCTTATATAGTCCCTTCAAGTGAACCTGGGCTGTCGGATCAAACCGACATTAATCGCACGGTTTTCCTTGATCCTTTAGGTCGGTGGGGCATAATCCGCGAGACTCATCCTGATTGGTTGCAGACCTAGGGCGGGCGCCCCAGGGTCCAGGGCGGGCGCCCTGGTCCCGGGCCCGTTCGGCCTCCCGTTCGATCCCGTGGCTTCTGGAGTCTTCTAGATGATAGAAAATCGGTGAACACGTTAATATCTCTATGTAATTCCGACGTGTGGGCCTTTCCTTTGTATTTCCTGATAACCCCCTGCAGAAACAGATAAACAACAAAACTCGTAGAATTCTGTCAGATCAAACCCTAATTCTAGGTGTTGCTTGCATATAAGTCCTTTTTCTTATTTATTGGATAAATAAAATTGATACTTAAGAACCGTCAACAACGATCCAAGTGTTTCATCGATATTACTATGATGAAGTAGCTCAAGTCAAGTGTTCACTATCCATTGAACGATGGCGATTCAAATCGATTTATTAACCAGCTGGTAATTTATTCCTCACACAAACCTCACTCACCCGCTAAAGTGAGGTATTGGTCACCGAGCCAACTATTCAGGTAAAGTCGCGAGCTTGCCAGGAACCACATGTACCCGGGGGCCGCCCGACTGCTCTTTGGCCTTATCATCGCGCCCTCGTTTCCTACCACTACTGCTCCGGTATAGTGCGTTGCGAGCAATCCACTCGGCCCGAATAATCTCCCAGCTTCGCGATCGAAAGGTACCTTATTCGGCCAGCTAAATGTGAGGCATGCGTTCAACATGACTCGAGGCCCAACAATGGTCGGTCCTTAATCGACACAGACGGAAATCACCATAGTCCGAAACCCTGTAAGTTTCCGTCCGGTCTCAATTTCACATTAACACTTAGTTCTCCCACAATGACATAACTATCCAAACAAATCCAGGTAACCACCTAAAGCTCGCAGGTGACAGGCAACCACCCGACTTCTATCGGTCTAAGCCAGTTAAGCATTGACTTGACTGCGATTACCAGGGTAACAAGGATATGGTAGAACAAAGGTAAACAAGGTATAATGCAGCAACGGTTGCAAACAACTCCTAAACGTAATGCATCAATTAAAGTAGAGCATTAATAAAATATTTGCAAACCGGGAGAGAAATGCTCCGGGGCTTGCCTCTTTCGAAAGAGCTTGGGTGATGGTCGGGACACTCTGGAAGATCATCACCGACCTCTTCGTCCGCCTCAGGCACCTCCTGCTCTTGCAGCTCTGGCTGTTCTTCCGGCTCCTCGGGAACTGCTACCAGAATCCCTTCCTGCGATCCTGTATGATGCAAATGTATAGGTGCTTATGCATAGGTGCATTGGAGAGATGACATGTAATGATCATGACGAATGAAATGTAGATGAACATGTTCACTTTATTGGATAGAGTAGAATTACAACTCTTCTACAAGGTAGTCAACATCATCCAAGAACATGTACCAGTATACTACTACTACAACCACTATTCTACCATACCAAGTCACCACAGCAAGCTAAGATGCTTCAAAGATACACCAAAGCAAACCTTATTAACTAATCATGCATTAAAATGGTTAATTAAACCCTAGTTGAAACTAGGTTTGAATAGCAACATCTCTTTTGGTAACACAGAAAAATCTTAGAAAATTACAGTGGATTACTATCATCAATTCTAGCATGCCACAAAAATTTCATTGCATTTGGATTACTAGAACTGCCTATACAAAAATAACAAGCTAGGGCCTAAAAACGAGCAGGAAAATACTTTGTATTATGAAAAGTATCAAACAACAGATTTAGCATTTTTCCTACATTCTACACAATAAAAAATCACTATACAAAAATTATCATATACATGTTTTATACAATTTTTGCTCTTTATCAAAAATAACAAAAATCATCAAATAAAAGCACTTGAACTACACATCAAAGTTTTTCTACAGAACATGCATGTCACATATTTTTTCTAGAAAGCACATCACAAAATAAAACTCGTGCAAGTGGAACCATATTTTTCTGAGTTTTTTTTGATTTATTACACATTTTCTAAGATATCAGCAATTACAAGGATTAAATAAATCACCATAGAAAAGTACCACAAAAACATTATGTAATATTTTTACATCATAGATCTGGTCCTAAGAAGTCTACCAAAATTTGTTTCACAATTTTTGGAGCTAAAATGAATACACAAACATTTTCCAAATTATTTTTCTCCCTGAATAATAAAAGAAAAACAAAAAACGATTTTCCTTATTGACACTGGGCCGGCCCGTGTAAGCCAACCGGCCCGTGGCCGTTTTCGGCCTGAGCGCGCGCACGGGCGAAAGGTGAGCCGGCCCGCTCGGAGGCGCGGCCCACAGGCGCGGCGGCCCAGCGGAAATCGAGGGGGAAAACAGAGGGCGGCCTCGCCGGCGCTCTGGACCGCGGCAGCGTGGCGGTTGCCGGCGGCCAACTGCCATCTCCGACCATGAGCTGACCAGCGGGCATGCGCACGGTGTTCGCGAGTAGATGGCGAACTCAGGAGAGGGGTTCATGGGATGGAGAGGGAGCGAGGGTGCCGGCGGGCAGAGTGCGAGCTCGGCGGCCCGGCTCGGTGGCGCGTGCGGGAAGAGCTCGATTGAGCCTTACCGTAGGCGAGCAAGGCACACGGTGGCCCGTTCGGAGGAGAGGAGAAGGTGGCGGAACGTGGAGCGCAAGCAATCGGGCGGTGGCGGTTCACCGGCGTCGGAACGCGACGGCGGAGACGGCGGCAAGCAGTGGCGAGCGGGGCGAGCGCGGCTCCCGTTCGGGTTTTCCAAAGTGAATGAGAGGGAGAGCGAATGAGGAGGGGAAAGGAGGCAGGGGCGCGGGCGTGGCGTCAAGAAGCCGGGCGCGCGGAGGCCACGGACGGCCACGCGGAGGGCGGCGTCAGCATGCGGTCGCCACGCGGCGAGCGCGGTCTGCCGCGGTCGCCAGCGAGCGCGCGCGAGCGGGAGGGAGAAGGAGGAGGCCGCACGGCGTGGGCTGGGCCGAGGCGGCGGCTGCGGCGCGTGCGCAAGAGAGCTGGGCCGCTTTGGCCTGCGGGCCGAAAGGGAGGCGGCGGCCTGTTAGGTGAGAAATCGATTTTTCAAATTACTATTTCCAAATACATTCAAATAATAGTTTTCAAATCTCATTTTGAGCAAGAAAAGGACCTTTTCTGAAAATGGCCCAAAAATGAAAGTCGCTTAGAATTTAATTCTCTACAACTTTTATTAAGGGACCAACTCAAAATTCCCAACAGATTTTGAATTGAAGATAAAAGCTAAATATGGAGGGTTTTTGACCATTTTTCAATAATATTTTTAAAAGCAAATTTGACAAAACTTTGAATACCAAAGTTGCTCCAAAATTTGTGCTAACTAATTCTAGACGATTTACAATTATAGACACCCATGTTTTATTAGCCTAGCAAGTATAACTAGGGTGAAACAATTCTAAACAAGTGTATGCAACATTTACGTTTCATAGAAATATTTCACTCAAAATGCACTCCACTTCACATGTGATTATAAATGCAAATGATGCATCATGCATATGATTTGCAATGCTAAATGCATGCGTAACACCGGGGTGTTACAGTTACATTTTACCTTTCCTTGCGTTTTGAAAAGTTTACTTCACTTATATTACTGCTTTATTGCACTAAGTGATAGGAGTTGAGTGATAACCTAATTACTGCATTACCATCCTTGATACTTCGATATCATCCTTGTTACTGTTTTTATTTGAAAATGCTTAGTATGCTTAGCCATGCTTAATGAGAAAACTTTAAAAATGTTAAGCAAAGTTTGAAGTTTTGTTGGACAACCGCTTCATGAATAATGATGATGATAATCTGGGACCGGTCGATCGACTTGCATCAGGAAAGGAGTCCTCATGTAGTGTGTCCGACTGAGTCAGTTAAGGACCATACCGTTGTTTGAATTGTGTGCATCGAGACTTTGTAACTGATCACATGCCCCGGTAAGCCTAAGATCCGGTAATGCCAACATGTGAACGGCTAACCGCGCACTAGGAGTGGAGAGATGGCGAGAGTAGTGTGTACCCTCATAGCCAATGGCTGGATTGGAGGTGTACTGTACTCTCGGGTGGCGCTGGACCCGGTCACATTTTGGAGGATCCGAGTGAAGGTTGATATATGTCGGTTAGAGTCCTACATATATCGTGTGGTTAGGAATCCCCAGCTGGGTTTAATCGATTCGAATCGTCGCTGCTCCTTGGTTAAGGAGACTCGATTATCTGTTCAATATCGTAGTTAAGAAATGGAACTTTGGTCAGGGAATCAGAAAGATATTGAATGAGTTATATGATCTAGATTAGAATCACTTACATTCTGGTGATAAATAATATTAAAATAAAACATTGATCTTAAGGATTCACTATTAGTAGCTTTTATGCAAAAGAACTTTGATTCTTGCTAGAACCTCACCTTGATTCCCCTAAGCCTGCATTTCTGAGTCGTTTCACCCTGTTTCGTCGGTTAAGTCTTGTTGAGTACTTTCGTACTCAGGGTTTGTTGAACCCCTGTTGCAGGTACGTCTCATGAGCAGGTGTGTTTTGGACCCTGTTGCATGACAGTTTTTGCAGTGAGCGATGACGAGTAAGATGTTTGGCTCTTGGGCAGAGCATCGTGTTTTGGTGTTTGTAATAATGTTAATAATGCTACTCCACTATTATGGTTGTAACACTAAACTTAAGCTTTGTAAGTTTGGAACAACGGGTTTGTAAACTTATGTTATGTAAGACTTCCGCTTTTGTACTCTGATGTAATTTATTATATAAACTGTTGTAATACTGTAATGCCTCTGAAATGTGATCCTGCTCGGAAGATCGTGGATGATTCGGGTTTCCTGAGGACACCCGACAGACTTCTTAAGTTCTGTGGTACACATGTACAGTGGTTAGAGGTCTTTAAGACGATAACAAGTACATGTGGGCCATATTAATTAGGAAGTTCTGCCACATCATGTACCAGTCATGCAGCCTTTTAACACCAACTGGGATCTTCGTGAGTGTATCCCACTTGAGTAGAGGCCTTCCAGGCACGTATTTATCAGGAACATTTTTGTAATCGATCATTGTTAGCTTCCTGATACTTACGGTAATTACCTTAGGTTTTTTGCTAACTTCTCATGCTCAGCCAAGTCAAGGGTAAATGTAGTGCGGCTTAGTGCAATTCCTGACAAAAATTTGGCTATGTTGGCAGTCATTTTCTTTGGCTCAAAGGGGGAAACCAATTTGGGTACTGGAAATTCCTTCTTTGGCCGCTCTGGTGCCTCCCGTGTTGGTTCAGAATCTTTGGGTGGTGGAGAAGGTGAAGAATTGAATAGTGGCAGAGATGATGGGTGGTCAATAGGAGCCACAATCGGTGACGATGGTGGGTTAGAAAGAGGATCGGCAGGTGCTGACGAGTCCTGAGTGAGTGGCGAGGCTCGAGAGGATGGTGGTGGCTCACTCAACTGGACGTCTCGTCGAGGCCAAAGGATGAAGTTCTTGATAGCCTGTCCAAGTTTCTCAATGCCCTCGGGACCAGAGATGTCTAGCATGTCGTCCTCGTATCCTTGGACGACCGTCAACACTTCTACCTTGCAGTTGTCTTCTGGAATATCGCTCTCATGGTACTTGCATCCTAGGATCACAAGGCCTACGACTACTTCCCTTGTACGATGATTGTTAATACCATATCTTATGACTAGGGAGCAAGCCACCGGCCTATCAATGTCGTCAACTGGATAGTGAACCTTGTTTGCCGTTGACGCGACACTGCTTGGAATGGTTGTGGTACACTGTGTCAACAACGGTTGTGTTGTTGGGACTAGCTGCATCTGGGGATCCTGAGTGCTCATCTATTGAGAAGACATCGCACTCGCCAAATGCTGCATCAACACTGAAGGAGGATCAGATAGAATTTTGGACATCATCTCTTGGAAGTCTTTCTTTGCCTCATCCTTAAAATAACTTTCCATTTCTTCCTTGTATTGATCACGTTTCTTGTACTCACCCTCCCACTCCGGTCCGAATCCTTCTTTTGATGAGATGTCTCGAACATGATTAGGGTGCTCAGGGTTACCTAGGCCAGCAGTAAGGATGTCCCTCTCTCTTTGTGGATTAAATAATCCTTCGTGCTGCTTAGCTGCCACCGCAAATATGCTCTTTGCTGCTCCATCGAGCATTGGGTCATCAAAGGACACACCGGTCTCAGTTTTCCTTAGTTTCCAAGCACGAATCCAATTTGCGGTCCTTTCTCCAAGTTGCTCAGACAGCGTCGGTAACCCTGCCGCTTTCTTGGCAGCCTCTTCTTGCCTCCACTTGGGAACCTGACGTTGGCAACCACCTGTGCCTAGGTGGTGGTGGTACTTGTTCTTCTTTGTGAGCTCGATATTGGCTTCACTCCAAGCTAAGAACTCTGTCTCTCTCCTTTGCTCTAGAAAAACCGCCCACTGCCCGGCCATAATCTTGTACCTTTTTATTGGATCCAACCCTTTCTTTGCCCACTTGGTATTCATCTCGGACCTCCAGTTTCAAAACATGATCGCCCACTGCTTCATGGCATATTCCTTCACGAGTTTGTCTGAGCCCGAGGAAAAACGAACCTGGTCACCAGCTTATCCCAAATTTTTTCTTGTCATCATCTGACATATCTTTCCACTGTCGAACTGAGATGTCAAGATTGTCCCTAACTAAGAAACCAAGGGCGTTCTGAAACTTAGGTAGGGCTTCCTCAAGAGCTAGGGGTTGTCCTTTTGGGCTCACTTCTAAGATTCTATATGTATCATCTGACCACCTGTTTAGTCCTTTGTTACCTCATTTTCGGTCACTCTGCTTCCTTTTCCTTAAACTCCCAGTGATCGTCTCAGTCGGGTTCGGTGCGTCTTCGTGTGCCACTTCTTCTTGAGCTACAATCTCTTTGAACTGAGACAACACCTCCTATTCAACAAATTATCAATTGATACATATAGATACAAACATGAAAATCATGAATGTGTAATTTACCTTATCATCTTGTGGATTGTAATCAGGGTCATGTGCCAATTCACGACGAGCCTTCCTTACTTTGGGAGGCTTCATGTTGTCGTTAACGCTTTCATATGAAGACGTGGCGGCCCCTGATGCTTGGCCCGTTTTGTGGGTCCCTTCTACTTGCTCCATGGGGTGGGACGACCCCAGAGCTTGGCGCGTTTGGTGGGTCCCTGGGGCTTGTTCCGTGTGTTCGGACCCTGGGGCTTGTTCCGTGTATTCGGACCCTTGTGCTTGGTCCTTGCGCGGAGAACTCATCGCGAAAATCTAACATATAAATATATAATGATATCATAAGGACCCTAAACCCTACTTAGTAGAGTTTACATGAAAAAAAAATAATTACATCATTACATACATAAAAAATAATACTTATTTATAAAGCATAGGCAAAAAGTAATTTATAAAGAAATAATAATTACATCATACATATTTATAAAGAAATAATAATTACATCATGCATATTTATAAAGAAATAATAATTACATCTAACAAACATATATATTTATAAAGAAATAATAATTACATCATACATATTTATCAAACAAAGCAAAATAAAAAAGGTCGCCAAGCAATTGGGCCGGCCTACTAGTTCGCATGCCGGCCCAACTGCTCGGCTTGCCCCCACCACCTCCGCCACACCTCCACCGCCCCCGCGCCCGCCACCTCCGTCACCTCCGCCACCGCCACCGCCATTGGCCACTTGCTACCGCCACTGTCCACCTCCGCCAGTTGCCTCCCCTCTGCCTCCGCCACTGGTCGCCGCCGCCACCGCCACCGGCACTGACCGCATCCACTGCCACCAACCCAATGCATAGAGAGAGAGAAAGAAGGAGAGAGGAGGCACAGAGAACTCACCGACGTGACGATGATGGCGAGGCGGCGCGATGCGGCAGAGGTGGCGGCGGGGGTGATTTCGATAGCATAACGGCGTCGATTCGAAAAACTGGCCCGCCAAGACACTTAGAAAATTTCAGGGCTCTTGCGCTTTCTTATATAGGATGCGCATTTCTACAGGCGATTGGTATTGACCACCGCCTGGTATTTCCAAATTTGTTTCTATTTTTAAATAAATTTACAGAAATTGTTTAAAAGCTTCAAAAATTCATATCTTGAGAAATATTGGTCCAAAATTAGTGAAAAAAATTTGTGGTGTTTCTCTTGAGATGATCTTCATGTTAAAAATATGAAATGCCATGTTTGAGAAACTTTTATATGTAGCTTTATTTAAAATGATTTAAATTGAATATATGCCTCATATCTTGTTTAATACATAAATAATTCTAGGGATACTAGAAAAATGTGAATACAATTTTGTTAGCTTTATTGTATTGTGTAGATGCTGTGAAAAATATATTCCTTGGTGCTCTTGTTACTTAGAAAAATGGATTTGTGTTTTTCCTAATTAAATGCTAATTTCTTATGAAATTCATAGAAGAAAATATATGTATTCTTTTTTATTTATGTTAGGTTTTAGCTAAGGTTTAGGGTTAATTAAGCTAGAGTTTAGCTAAGGGTAGATTAGGGATTACAAATGAAGACGATACAAGCTAGATTATAGAAATAGATTGCATGAAGTTGAAATAAGTATAGGGTCTCACATGTAGAAACAGAGAAGGGTACGTAGTATAAGGTACACATTGTAACATAAATGGATTACATGATAAATGACAAATATAATCTAGGCAGCTACTGTTCTTCCTTATCCATCGTGGCGCACCTAGGGAAACGAATTCTGTGGGATGCTTCGCTCAACATTCCTTATCTTTACTGGATGGTCATCTACAAAGAGACTTGTCGCTGAACTCGTTAAATTCATCTAGGCCAAATACACCATCAACTCCTATAGCTTGTTGTTTTCCACGAAAAACTACATGCTTCGGCTTGTCAGTACTTTTTTCTCATTAGGAGAAAGGATCTATTTAGCATAGAAGACCTGTGCAGCATGGTTAGCCATTATTCACAGATCATCTTTGTAGCCTACCTTACTTAGATCAAGAACTCTGACACCATAGTTATGCACTATGACATGTTTGTCTTCAACCCATTGACATCAAAACATAGGGATTTGAAACGTACCATAGTCTAGTTCCCATATGTCCTCAACGAAGCCAAAGTATATAGTTTCCTCACCAGTTTCAGAGTGTAAGGCGTCACATCGAACTCCACTGTTCTGTAACATGCTCTTTTTGTCCTTGGACTTGGTACAGCATGTGAAGCCACTAATGTCATAGCTTTGCCATGTCATGACCTGGCGTGATGGTCCAGAAGCCAACACCTTGATGGTGCGTTCCTCAATTGTTTCCCCATCTGGAATGTCATGCTCCCTTAGCCATGAGGTGAACCAATTCTTGTGTTCCTTCATTAACCATTCATCCGTGTGCCCATGATTATATTCGTGAAGCTCATCAATGTGTTCCTCGATCAAAGGCTCCATTATTGAGAGCTGATGTAGGATGCTGTGATGTGGCTCGAGGACTGTATTGTAATCTTGCGGGATGAATGATTTCTTTCCCATCCTTCCTCTTCCACTCAGCCTACCCTCGTGTCGTGACGGAGGCAAACCAATTGCAACCTGGTCTTTTAGGACCCTGTTGCAGAATGGACCTCCGGACTCAATTGCCTCTTCGGTTAAGTACCCCTCTACCATGGACGCCTCAGGACGAGCATGAGTTGATACATAGCCATTTAGTATTGACATGAAACGCTCATATGTCCATATTTCATGCAAGTACATCAGACCCAGTGCCTCTATTTGTGGAACCAAGTGCATCACAAGGTGAACCATAATATCGAAGAATGCTGGGGGAAAACACATCTCAAATTGTGACACTGTCTCCGCTGCGAATTCCTTAAGAGATGCCAACTCATCATGGTCAATCACCTTTTGTGAGATCCTGTTGAAGAAGTAGCACAACCATGTGACCGTAACCTTTATCCACACTGAATTTATAGCTCTGATGGCAATAGGGAGGAAAGTAGTCATCGTGACATGACAATCATATGAGTTGTAGTTGGTGAGTGTAAAATCTTTCATTGACACAATACTTCGTATGCTAGAGCAGAATCCAGATGAGACTTTCAAATTCTTCAACCACACACACATCGCATGTTTCTCATCATTGTTGAGGTTGTAGCTTGCTGCCGGGAGGTGGCACTTCCCATTTTCTTGAAGAACAGGGTGAAGTTCTTTTTTTATGTCTAACTGTACCATGTCAATGCGTGAATTTAGTCCTTCCTTTGTCTTGCCCTTCATGTCTAGCAAGGTTCCAATTAGGCTTTCAAACACGTTCTTCTGAACGTGCATACCATCGATCGCGTGGTGGACGTCTAACTCTGGCCAGTATAATAAATACTCGAAGAAAATAGACTTCTTCTTGAATGTAGCCCCTGGAGTTGGTTTGACATCATTTCTTGGTTTTTTGTCTTTTGTCTTCTTCCTGAAAACAAATTTGAGTTTGCTAACTATGTTGAAAACTCTTTTGCCTTTACTGTTACCCAATGGAGCAGTAGACTATAGTTCAACGTTATTATCAAAGTACTTATCCATCTTTTTCTGGCAGTACCTGTGTCCTTTCGATAAGAAGCGTCTGTGCCTCATGTACATTATCTTCTTAGATGTAGTAAGGGACATGTAGGCAGTTCCATCTATGCATACCACGCAACCAACCTTTTCCTTGAACTACCCTGACAAAGTGAAAAGAGCAGGGTAATCGTTGATCGTAACAAAGATACTTGCTCTCAGCGTGAATAATTCTTTGCGGTACTCATCCAATATTTGAACACCTGTTTCCCATAATATTTTGATGTCCTCCATTAAGGGCTCCAAGAAAACATGCATGTCAACTCCAGGCTATGTAGGTCCAGAGATGAGGATGGTTAGCAAAAGGTACTTTCGCTTTTGCATCAACCATGGAGGAAGGTTGTAGATGGTGAGGATCACCGGCCATGTGTTGTGCTTGCTGCTCCTCTCAGCAAATGGATTCATTCCGTCAGTACTCAGTGCAAACCTAATATTTTTTGGTTCCTTTGCAAAGTCCTTGTGGTTTTCATTGAAATCTTTCCACTACTAGCCATCGGCTGGGTGCCGAAGCTTTCCATCATCTTTGTGCTCATCAGAAGCATGCCAACTCATAAGTTTGGCATCCTCTGGGTTAGCGAACAACCACCTCAATCGATCGACCACAGGCAGGTGCCATATCACCATCCAGGAATCTTTTTCTACGCATAATAGCCTACTTCTTATTTTTCTTTACTGGTAGATTTTGAACTACTCTTCTGGGTCTTTTGTTGGGTCCTCTTTCGCTTCTTTCCTTTACACAAGGAGGCAACACACTCTTTCTCTCTGTAGTCTTTATTCGTCTTGTACCTACTTGCACCACAATTTGGACAGCTATCCAAGTCCTTATAATCAGCACCTTGATATAGGATACAATGATTTCTACATGCATGGATCTTCTCAACACCCATCATCAGTGGACTGATTAGCTTCTTTGCATAGTACGTGTTAGCAGGCACTTTGTTCTCCTTTGGAAGCATGTCTGCGATAATACTCAAGGACACATCGAAGCCAGCATCAGAAAGACCATACCTAGCTTTGCACACCAACAACTTTAGCACAGACCGCAGCGTCATGAACTCTTTGGTGCAACCCTTAGACTCATCGTACAAAGGCTCTTCTGCTACCTTCATCAGGGCCTCCATACCTTTCATGAAGAACATTGATGGATCTTCCGCATGACGACGCAACATTGCCTCTAGAAATTCTGCATCTTCCGTAGCCATATTATTTGGCAGGACATTAGTTCTGACGCCTTCATTTTCTCCAATGAAACCATGATCAGGAACATTTGGCACAATATGTTCAGCGTCTGGACCATCGGCGTTAGGTTGTTGTGTCTCGTGTACGAACTGAAACCCGCCAACAAGCATATCTGGACCATCGACGTCGATGTTCACAGGTTTCCAGTTGTATAAGGCGCAGAGCTACCCTCTCCATGCTTTGTCCAAATTAAGTAATCCTTCATAAATCCTCGGTGGACCAGATGAGAAAGGATTTGTTGAGTGTCATCAAATATAACAACATTTCTGCAGTACATGCATGGACAATGTATGTGCGTCTTCTTTGTTCTCCTTGTATGGTTCTTAGCGGCATCAATAAACCTATGGACCTTGGGTATGTATGATGGATCTAGTCTTGATAACTTATACATCTAAAAGGACCTCTCCATCATTACCTGTAAAAATCATGACACTGTGGACCTCGGGTATTGTAATCAATGCAAAACAAATAACCATATATATATATATAGAGATATTTATTAGCACCTTTTGATGTGAGGTAGGGTATAGCTATGGTTTATTAGCTAGGGTTTACGATTTATGTGAGATTTTAGCTAGGGTTTAGGTAGGGTAGCTAGGGATTAAAGTAAAAAACCTAATAAGTAGCATAATTAAAAAACCTAAGTTGCATAATTACAAAACCTAAGTAGCATAATTAAAATAGATACATATGGATAAAATAAATTGAGAAATAAAGAGAGAGATTAAAGTAAAAAAACCTAATGAGCATAGTTAAAAAAATAACAAAAAAACCTACATTTCTCTCCCTACATAAATACACAAGAACACACCATTGATGGAATATATATCTTGCATAAACTAGCTAAATTGAGAAGCAAACGTGAAAAAGGAGAGAGGAGAAACATTATGTAACCATCTTAAGCAACCTCATTAGAAGAAATAAAAACAAGAAGCTAGATTTTCTGTTCTCTAACTCATGGTGAAACCGTAGATCCAACAAGTAGCTCAAATTAAACAAGAATGAACAAAATGATGGTACTGGGACATAAACTAATCTTTCTTATCAACCTCCTTACAAAAAATCAAGATCAAAACCTCTTTCCTTATATTTTGAGAGATCTGGACCTTCAAAATGCCCTTCAATAGAAGGTGGCTGCGATGAACAGTTCTGCTCGGGGAGGAAGGAGGGGTATATATACCAGAAACACCACTTGCGGTTGCCTTTAGTAACCGCCTATGGAAATCCATTTCTACAGGTGGTTGTCATAATCCAACCGCCAGTCGGTTTACATTTACACTGGCGGTTGCCTTATGACAACCGCCTGGCGGTTTGATTATGACAGCCGCCTGTGAAAATTCATTTCCACATGCGGTTATAAAGTAACATTTTGCACTGGCGGTTGGCTTATGACAACCGTCTATGAAAATGGATTTTCACAGGCGGTTACAAAGTCGTGGCCCACTCATTTCTTTACACAGCCGGCCCTAAAGTGAAACCACCAGTAAAAAAAGAAGACCGCCGGCTTAGAGCTCTTTTCTACCAGTGTCAGTTCGTTGTAAAACGAACAGATGTACATCTGCCATGCCTTGCCGCTCTGGCTGAGCCTGTGGGCTAGCACTACACGGCTCACTTCCTTAACTGTGCCTTGTCAGATCAGGGCCGGGACAGGCGAGGCCATGTTGCCCATTTGTCGCTTATACCTTTTGTTGAACAATACATGCAATACGATATTTAGAACCAAACACCTACTAGTTTTTTTTGAGGAATCACCTACTATTTTTATTTTTGCAGTAATAATTCAGAGCTTTTATCATTTTTTTGCGAATCTTATTCTTTCATCAGTTCAATTAGCTTGTAATAGCCATTGTTCCAATATTGTACTAGCGGAAATGTGTTTCTCCTATATATATAAAATAAAGACGGGTCATGTAATTTATGAGATGAAACGTTTCCCAATAAACTGAGAAAACTTCTACAAACGCAGAGAATTCAGAGGTTTTTTCGTGTGGAGTTAGGGAAGCAGGGGTAGATCTACCAATCTGGCAAGGTCCAGCATTCGCCAGACCTCACCGTCGGCGAGGTCGCCACCTCTTCTCGTCGGACTGCCACTGATGGTCGTCGCAAGTGAGTCTCGTTGTCGCGAAGATGACGAAAATAGACGTTCTCCAGGATGCGAACAGATGGACCGCCGTGGCTGGGCCTAATCTCCTACAACTAAAAAGACTAAACAATGGACACCGTTTTGGTGCGACATTCGAATGTGGGTCCATAGTTCTGCCTGCGATCCCCCGCCCCGCCCCCTCGCTACTACGTCCGTCACTTGCGTCAAAACTCAGGCCTTGTTTAGATTCCCAAATTCATCCCCAAATTCTACTATGCAAAAAGAAGATTCTTCATCACATCAAAATATCGGTACATGCATAGAGTACTAAATGTAGATGAAATAAAAAACTAATTACACAGTTTTATTGTACTTTGCGAGACGAACATTTTGAGCCTAATTACTCAAAGTTTGGACAATTATTACCAAATAAAAACAAAAATGTACAGTGATTCGGTACAGTATTTTGGGTGCCGAATTCGTCGATCTAAACACGGCCTCAAAAAAGGAAAGAAACCTTGCTCCTCCCCTCCCCCGCACCCGACGTGCGCCGTCAATTTCGCACCTATGTGATCCCTGTCCACCCTCGTGCGACTCCCTCTCTCCCTCGCACGCCCGACTCCTCTCCCACGACATGCGCCAGGACGGGAGGCCGCTAGGGCTCTGGTCGCTGGCCATCCGCAGTAGCAGGAGGCGCATCCGGTGCTGCAGTCATCCAAGGCCTCGGTCTCCGAGTAGATCGCATCTGGCTGGGCCTCAGTCTCCCAGCGGCTGCTTGCACAAGAGGATGTCGAGGGCACGCTGACGCGTGCACGGGAGGGGAGCCTTCTGGCAGTGGCGGCGCAGCATCATTGATGCCAGAGCAGGTACTAATGCGCGAATTTATGCCTCAGTTCGGGATTTAGGGTTCCAAATTTGGGGAAAAAAGTTTTGATGAGCAAATTAGGGTTTCGAGAGTCCTGCTCGCAGCCCCGGCCTAGGCCTTGCAGCGGGGACCCTCATCCGGTCGCACAGAGCCACGCTCGCCGGCCCGTCCCATGCCGCGCATTGGCACCCTCGCCGGATCTCTGTACTCCTCGTCGCCACCTGCAGGTTCTTCCCTCTCCTTTCCCTGAGCCAGCCGATGATAATCTATACCCTGACCTTCTGGGAAGTGTTGAATCTTGTATTCCTGCAGGTGCTTAAAGCTATGGTTAAAATGGGCGTCCTTTTTCCTATTGGAGAAGTTTGAAAAGAAGCAGAAACTTGCTGCAATTGGTAATGTTGTGTGACCTACCAATTTGAAAAGAAGAAGTTCATAGTTTATTCAATCAATTTTATTATGTTGACTCGAATTAAAATTTTCAGGAGAGGATCTTTTGGCGATTGCTGCTGACCAACCATTTGTGGTCAGAGCATTCTCAAGTTTCAATGTCTAAGGGCACGTACAACAGAGAGACAGCTGCTGTCTGTAAGTTCTTGAAATTCACGATACAGACAGCTAAACAGACAGCTCGTACAACCCACAGATAGTTGCTGTCTACAAATCATTTAATGTTTGCATGGTAGCCATGATCAATCATGCATATCATTTCCATATACCTTTATGTTGCTAATTGATACAAAATAAATCCTTCAAAGTAAATCATATATGGGTCATATATATATATATATATATATATATATATATATATATATATATATATATATATATATATATATATATATATATATATAGGGAGAGTATACTCTATAGCTAGCTACAAAATAAGTTATTTTGTAGCCACCTCTATTTACGATAATTTTATATACTAATTTACGATAATGTCAGTATATATTTACGATAGTTGAATTACTATAACACATGGGGATATTTACCATAATATTATAATAGGAGTTACTATAATCTCGTAAATTAGCATAGCAATTATCGTAACTCAAAGTGGCTACAGAATAAGTTATTTTGTAGCCAGCTGTAGGGTAATAGTAACAAAAATACTCATGTTTTAGCATTTTAACAAAAATACTCATATAATATACTCATGTTTTAGCATTTTACGTTTACGTTTTAGTAACAAAAATAAATATATGTATATATGTATATTTTTTTGAGAAAATTTTTTTTTGGTGGAAGAGAAAATATATATAGGAGTATGTATAATGGTACAGCATACGCAAATTTTTTTGTGACTTACAGCATATGCAGTTTGTTACATTTTCTCTAGCCCAATAGAAGCTAGCAGTAGCAGCCCAGGAAGCCAGAGCAGAAACCCCATCCCTCGGTTCTCTCTGTCTCTCGTCTCTCGCCCGCATCTGCTGGGATCCACGGAAGGACAAGCGGCGGCGCAAGCACGCAGCAACACGGCAGCCTCCCCTCAGCCCTCCTCTGGCTCTCCCCCTCGGTCCTGCACCCTTGCGCGGCTGCGCAACCAGCGCCCAGCGGCGGCCGGTAGTGGCGAGCAGCAGCACTAGCCGGCATTCCGACCCTCCCCCTCGGCCTTCCCAGTCCTAGCTCGAGCTCCGGCTTAAAGGTTGTCGTAGGTTCGCGCTGGTCAGGACGAAACGACGGAGAAGACGACTTCGATTTTTGGCGCGATTGTTTCACCTCTCGCGCGTGTAGCTTGATCCCCGCAGTGTCAGGCGAAGACGACGGCTCCATACAACGCGAAGGCAGCCATCGAGTCCGTCTCGGAGCACGAGCGCTTGCTGTCGTCTCACGACGGGACGGCTCCACTCTCTCTCTTCATTTACAGTAGCAAACCGAGGGGAATTTTGCAAAATCACCACCCGGAGACGACGGCCAGCACAGCCGTTGTACGTGCCCTAATAGTTTACATGTTTATTACAAGGAAATTGTTATTATGCTGTCATTTCTCCCTTTTATGCAGTTCGAGGTTGTATTGTTAAAGGCCTTGATCCTAGGTTTGAAATTTCTACAGAGATTGCTAAGCCGTGAGTACTTCTTGCATTACTAGCATCTCAATACTTATTAGCCCTCTAATTATTTTGACACTGATTTGGAAAAAGGGTTGGTTCCTGCTGCCTCTCTGGTTGCAAATATATGCTTTCGTGCTCAAATATTATTTCTAAATGTTCTATTGCTAAGTTGATCTTTTACTATTAGGATGGGAGCATTAACTGGACCTGATTAATACAATTATGTTGTTACCAAGCGCAGTTGGCGTCACTTCCAACAAGCATTCTATAGGACGAAGGAAGCTGTTAGTTTCATGTGATACAACTGATGCTAAAAATTTGCCACCTCAGGTGACCCCTAGCATCCCCTGATCTGCAGGTAGAGTTCTTGGCTAAATTTGGACTGAATAAGTAATGTGAGCACTCCTTTCCCCCCCTCTGTCCTGTGACATTGTGCTGCAGTTTGTGCTGGTGCTATCAGAAATCGAAAAATTTGCGTCTTTAGGTTACTGTGGTTGAGGCGGCTGGAGTGGTGGCGTGATGGGCATCTCGGCGAAGTGGCTCAGGTCATTAGTTGGGTTGAGGAAGGTGGAGCAGCAGCAGCGGCATCGTAAGGAGGATGCAGACGTTGGAGTTGGACCTGGATGAATGGTACGCACAGGGTTTCTTCCAATCATTATGCAGTTCTTGCATATCTTGTTCTTAAATTCGGTGTTGGTGCATTCATTTTACTTATTGCCTAGACCTATGTGGATTATGCAAGAATCATTTTTCTTATGATCGTTCTGTCGGGAATTAGTAGGGTTTCTCTTTAGGGGCTTGGGCTTTCCCTTATCAGGTTGATGAGCGTAGTATTGTTCTTTTGTTGCTGGTTCAACATTTGATAAGATGCCTGCAGCATAATGGCCAGGGCTTTTTCTTTTTCTCCGTGCTGCAAGTGTTTGTTTTGGATATCACTATTGATCTATGCAAAAGGAACAAAAAAGGTTAGCATGTACTTTTTGGCCAAGTTCTAGACCATCTATGTAAATACTGAGTTCCTGAACAAAAAAGATTGAAAACTTAAATACTGAGTTGCTGAACAATATGCAATAGTTCTAGACCATCTATGTAAATGGTTGGTGGTAACTAACAACCATGCTTTACCTTTTTATGCAACAAATTTCTTGAAAAAATGATACATAGAACTATATAAATCACGATGTAATAAGTTGTCTCATCTGCACTGTGCATTATATCATAATATTTTCCACTTCTTTTGGTATTCAGGAAGCACATCCAAAATCTAACAAAAGAGTTCTTGCAATAGTTGATGCTCTTGAGAAATTGGAGCTTAGTCCCAAGGTATACCGGCAATACTACTTCGAATATTCACAACTATTCTTTGGAACTTGATCTTAAAGAAAACACCTTTATTTTTTTCATTTTACCTATATTTGAAACCATGCTAAAATTGAATCATATAAAAAGAAATAGGATGTGCAATCAACTTGTGGACATTATCTTATCTCACTATGTTTCAACTGTTCCTTCTGCCTTTAGTCAAACCTTCTGAGGCTTTGGCATGTTTCTTTCTTATACCGTGTACAATTGCATTTCACTAGAAAAGGACGAGTACTCATAAGTTAAATGTCATCTCATTTGTTTAGTTTTCAGCATCGTGGTTCACAGGTTCTTGAAATTCAAAATTTCAACCCTACTTCTCTAGATGATGTTGCACATGTTCATTCAAGATCTTACATCACTGGACTCGAAAAGGTACCTGTCATGAAGCTGTCCTTATTTATCTTACTTTTCTGATAAGAAGTTGCTTTTCTCTACTGGTGAAAACCTATTAGATAGGTTTGAAATAATGCTGCAATTTCCTTAATATGTGGCAGCAGGCTATGGGTAGAGCTTCAGATGAAGGTCTGACATTTATTGAAGGGACTGGACCAACATACGCTACAAAGACTCTAATGCTTTATGTATGTGCCCTTTTCGTTTTTACATGCTTCTGATGTTAATTGTGCATGCCCTCTCCTATGCCGTGCCAGTATTAATTTGGTTGGAACTTGGAAATAGACAGAGTAGTACTCAGCATGCTTACAACTGATAGCGTTATATATGAGTTATTTCTTATTTGGCGGTTATCATGAGAAGTATGAACTGGTGATTCATTCAGGCGCCTTATGATTTTGATGTTATTGATAACTGCAAAAAAATCTGATCCATAAATTTGACACTGAAGAACACGTTAATGAAGTCTGAACTGGCACTAAGGCACCACCCAAATTCTTTTAAGAAAGCTATTAAAGTATATAAGACATTGTTGATTTCATCACTCAAATTTTCTGCGATATAATTTTAAGTTGCTATAATTTTATCATGCTGTTCCTCAAGGTCCCTTGGGTTTTCGTGTCTTTGGGAACATCGCAGTGGTAGCTCTGTACGCTCAGCATCAACATGGACTAAAGCGTGTGATAATAATAGCTTTTGATGTTCACCATGGCAATGGGACATCCGATGCATTTTATGATGATCTAGACATATTCTTCCTTTCAACTCACCAGGTTTTGTACCCCTGTTTTCTGTGAGTCTGTGACATCTCTTTGTGCAACTAGGTGCTGAACTTTACCATGAAAGAGTCTTTGTTTTCCATGTGTGATGTAGCTTGGAAGCTACCCTGGTACTGGTAAGATCAATGAAATCGGACAGGGTGATGGTGAAGGCATGACACTCAACCTTCCTCTGCCCGGTGGCTCCGGTGACTACGCCATGAGGTGTGCATTTGATGAGGTCATTGCTCCATCGGCTCATCGAAGCCGGGTGAGATCCTCCTATCCATCCTTAAAATCAAGGCTCTTCAGTTCATGAACATCCTGAGAAATAACTCCGTTGGTTATATGAAACCGCAGATCTTCTAAGGAACGAACTTGCTGCTACTAATACGAAGTCAGAAGAGAATGAAGTAGAGTTTTGCTTGTACTGTTTTCTTTGGGGTATAGAAATACAACATGCCGATCACTGGACTACTTAACTGAATGCACAATTGTCTTTATGATTTCATATTTGTAGAGAAATTAAATTGTAAAATCCTTCAAAAGTACAAAAATACATTGCTTTTATTGAGAACTGTGGCCTGTCTTCCCTTGCTGCTGCTATAGTTAGGTTGTTATTTTGTATCGCAACTGCCAATTGGGCAGCATGGATATAGCATTTGTCTCTGCTTTCTGTTATCATCTCTGGCTCTACATCTGGTAGTCTCTCTGCAAGGGTTGGCTTTGATTATTTTAAGCTTTGCACTCTAAAGATGTTAGATTTATAGTTTAATGAGCATTGACCCTGAGTGGTCGAGGTGGAACTGACTGGACGTTGCGGTTAAGCTCAGGACATGCAAAATGGAGGCTTCACGAGGTGATGATGGCTAGAGGGGTATATGGTGGTTGCCATCGTTTTTGTGTTTCAAGAATATGGTAATTAGTGGAGTTGCAATGTAATAATTCATAAAGGAAAACATTGGAAGGTAGTTAGAGAGTACCAATTTGTGATATCTTTCGATGATTCTAATTTGCATACCCAAATGTTGCCGTAGCGTAGAGCCATGGTTCTAATATTGGTAGTCTCGGAGGAAAGTCTTAACAACCTACAAAACAACTTAACGGCAACGCCGTGAGTACATTTCATACTCGTAGGACTTAATTCCAACATATAGATATTTGGTGGATGCACAGGTAATTTATCAGGCATTTGTAATTTGCAGAAAAGCAATGATGTTTATTAAGAGTATGATGTGCTATGTTCCAATACTAGAACGAGAGTAGCTATACATCATATATAATTAAAGATGCTCATATTCCACCAGTAATGCTACCATGGGTATAGAAAATAGGAACAATAGAATGATTTCGTCCCAAAGGACTTCAGGCTTCCGAACTCTGCAGAGGTGTACAACTGTACCCACACAGAGACTGGGACAAACCACCATACCTGTGCCCGAGTAAGGGTTGCCTCATGTTCCCCAACCTTTCCCCAATCTGGCCTGAGGTTCCGACGAAAAGTTCAACTGGTGCTCAGTCAATGTCTTAGACATTCCCGACCAACGCCACCCTCTTGCCAGTTTCACGGATAAACCGGTCACAATTAGTTACTTGGCTTGTCGACCCTATCCGCGACATGTGGTCTGTATGGGTGATTACTCGGATTCACGTATCCCAATAAATGGTCCTTAACTGCTCCATGAGTTATGTCTTTGAGATCCAACACTCACAATGACCTACCCCTCGCATTAGGTGTTACCAAGGAGTTGTCCAAGTTCATAACTTTTAGTGGTATTATTCCTCAGCCAGATTAATGAAGTAAGTCAAGTTGTACCCTCATCAATTTTAGTGATTAATTATCCAAGTGTAGCATCCTACACGCACAAGAATGAGTTCCCTTCTCAGACTCGACTTCTACAGTTGCTAAGTAACTAAGCAAATAAGCAATTAAGCGTTTCCATTCCCGTTGTTTAGATGAAAGGCTTCTAACAGATTAAAGAGTTACTCTAAGTGTAGGGTGAACAAGTTTACTAACCAACACTACATGTGATGCATAACTCATAATGAAACTGCATAAGTATCCAAAATAGGGTTTATAGTAGTGGGGTGCCTGCCTGACAGTGCTACCGATTCCTGAAGATCCGGTTAGCGGTGATGGCTCACACAAGATTCTCACAAGACGAGATAACCGAACCTGAAAAGATAGGATCTGGTGATTGGAGACGGTTGCGCTATAGATTACATTCAGAGTTGATTAGGAACTTAGGAAGAGACTCTAACTATGGCTCCACTGTTGTACTATTAGTAGCTAAGCTCTTTAGGTAGCGGTTGGCTCTCTAGGTAGGTTACCTAATTAGATCCACATTCTCATTGACCGGCGGACACTCCACCCTAAGCGACGGATGCTCTGCTGTACCGGGTATTTGGGTGAGGTGCCTCTGTTCGGTTCTGTACGGGTTAATGGATACTCCGTGGAAGGTCACTGAGACTCCGGTAGGTTCAAGACTTAATCGGTTCTAAGTTCTCCGCTTCTATTGGATGCCCGACCGACTAACGGATGATCTGGTATGAACTAGATACTCTCGGGTTACTCCATCATGGGTGACGGAAGCTCTGGTATGGGATGAGTGCTCTCGAGTTCCCTGGCTGTGTGCCTCTATTAAGTAAACATTCCGCCATGAGTGACGGACACTCAGCTGTGTCGCTCAGAAGGAACTTAAGCTATAGGTGACTAGGCTTTGGGAATGATGGACACTCCGTCCTATTGACAGGCACTCCGTCAGTTGGGAGACAAAACCTATGCTCTTGGGTTCTTGGTGAAAGTCATGGGGTTTATGCCTAGATCTTGGGTTGAGGCCTTCATGCATGTGCATGACATCCCTATTGTAGCTTAGGTGGGTAACTAGGCTTGGGATCCTTATGGTTTGGCTTGGGGTAACTAGTGCAACTTAATGACTTACTAAACTAAGAGAAAATCCTAAAGATAAAGAGTGATTGTGCATGGCACCTTAGCTTGGGCTCTTGATGAGTTCCTTGTCATCAAGGTTGAAGATCCACACTTGCCATTCTTGCTTGCAAGCTAGAGAGAGATTTCTTACTTGGATTGCTTTCCACCAAGAGATCCTCATGATCCATTCATGCAAGAGAGAATACTTGAGTTAGGGTTTGAGGATTGATCTCTAGATAGTGAGAAGGGATTCTTGAGCTAACCATGAGATGAGAGATTGTGGAAGCTCAAGTGCTTGATCTTGCTACCCTTTGCAATCTTGGTTCTCTTCTCCACCTTCTCCTTCTTCACTTTCTCAATCTAGTTCATCCTTTCCTTCTCTTGTTTTTCCATCTAGAGAGAGTGTGTGAGGGAAATGAGAGGAGAGTGAGTGGAGCTGAGGTTCAGGTGTTGGGAAATATCTCCAACTGTGTTGACATGAGGGCCATGCCCCTTAATGGATAACAACTCATTTCCTACTCAATTCTGCAGTCTCTACACTATTATCGGATGGTCCGAAAAACATGGCGGACTGTACGATAGTCTCTAGTTTTGCCTATCCAAACTTAAGAACTTGATCTCTCTGACCTTGAGTCCATGTTGAGGCTTGCAATGGCTTTGCTCATTCCTTTGGTGAACACAAATGCCTTAAGCTGGATTCTTTGATTGGCGTCCTCCTTTGACGGTCGCTTGGTTGACTTGGTTGACCGGTAGTTAACTTGTGTGTCGTCATGTAGTTGGTTACTAGAGCGTAGCACTCTTAGGCATGGTTGCTAAAGGTGTCTATGAAATCTGATGGGTCGTATCTCGGACTTCCAAAAGGGAAAGCCTAGGGTGTAATGGACTCAGGTTGTTATAGAGTCTGTACGAATGCACTTGATTACCAGGGTTTCATGCCAAACTATACAATATGGAGTATGCTTGGGGAGGTTGGTGTGAATGTTCCACAGGAAAACAATAATGATGTGGCCATGCCTGACGTTGCCCTCCACGATGCTGTTACTAATGAGGAGTTTGGTGTCAACAAGGAACCTATGGCTACAGTTAGTGATGTGTTTAGGAATATGCTAGCTGACGACACACTACATCTCGATGGCATTGATCAGCTGCTACGTAATGTAGAGAGCAGATTTCTTAGTGATAGACAGTTGAGAAAGCTAGAGATAATGAGACAAGATGGTAAAACACCATTGTATAAGGATTGTCCAGTAAACAAACTGGAAGCCGACATCATGCTGTTAGAGTTCAAATCTATAAACGGATTGAGCGATAAAGGTTTTGATCAGTTGTTAGGTACAATAAGGAAACTGCTCCCAAAAAATGAGTTGCTAGAAAAGACATACCTAGCCAAGCAAATGATTAGCCCCATCGACCTCGAGGTTGAAAAAATTCACGTGTGTTCCAATAATTGCATATTGTACCGTGGAGACAAATACAAAGACTTGGATGTGTGCCCCAAGTGTGAAGCTCCACGATACAAGAAAGGGCCATCAGATGAGGGTACCAAGACCAGAGGAGGTCCCATAAGGGTCGTTTGGTATTTCCCTATAGCTCACCAGGTGCATAGGCTGTCTACAAATGCAAAGTCAACCAAGCTATTGCACTGGCATGGCGAAGAGCATAAGAAAGATACAATGATGAGGCACCTCGCCGATGGGAAGGACTAGAGGACTGTCAATACTATGTTCTATAAGAACATCGGTGGAGAGGTAAGGCACCTTTGGTTTAGTTTGAGCACAGATAAGATGAATCCTTTCGACCAGGTTAGAAGCAATTGTAGCACCTGGCTAGTGATGCTCTATATATACAACCTTCTACCTTGGATCTGTATGAAGCGGTCATACATCGAGATGCCACTATTGATCTAAGGGCCAAGACAACTTGGGAATGACATCGATGTGTTTCTAGAACCAGTGATCGATGAACTAGTGGAGATGTTTAAAACAAGTGTGAAGAATGTTTGGGACGAGTACAAAAAGGAACATGTCATGATCAAGGCAGTACTTATCGCTACAATCACCGACCTGCCAGGGCGAGGTTGCTTGTTTGGAGAGAAGACAAAGGGCTATACTGGATGTGTCGAGTGCTTGGATGACACTGATGTGGTACATCTACCAAAGAACTCAAAGACAGTTTATATGGGACACCGTAGGTTCCTACCTAAGGATCACCCTTATCATAGGAACAGAAAAGATTTTGATGGGACTATTGAGAAATGCTTAGCTCTAAAATATCGAGACGGGCCTACGATACTTCAAGAAGTCAACAAACTAGATGATGTCCTTGGGAAGGGGACGAGGTAGTAGACACAGCGCCTGATTGGAGTGTGTGGAAGAAGAACTCGGTTTTTTTGGAAACTACCTTACTGGCCAGTGTTGAGTGTATGCCACTATCTTGATCCCATGCACATTGCTAGAAACATGTGCAGTAACACGCTTAACACCTTGATGAACACCGGGGGGACAACATAGGATTCACTAGCCACACGCCTGGACATGCAACACTTGGGAATCAGGAAGGAGCTACATCCCGTGGAGCAAGAGGATGGCCAATTTGAACTTTCGGTTGCGTCATGGAGCATCCGCCGCCTGAGGAGCATCCATCGCCCGAGGAACCAGATGGTTCAGGTAGCAGCAAGGCCAGGACCAAGCGAGGCATGTCAAAGCTTTCTACTGGTAGGAATGCACACTGGCATGTCTCTGAGATTGACCAAGTCAGGGAGCCGGTCAAACCGCATAAAGTTTTGGGCAAATACAAGATTGTCCTCGGGGCACTTGTAAGGGACTACATCCCAATTAAGTATAGGAAGTGGATTGAGAAAGATGATGATCCGTGGAGGGTTCCCAAAAGTGAGAAAGATGCCATATGGGAGAACATGTTCCCATAGTATTTCACTTTCCCACCAGACTATGACAAGGAGCAAGTCAAGAAAAAATCAAAAAGAAATCATGGGTATAGCCTTCAAGACTTTTAAGGGGAAATTGTACAAGAAATTTATCCTTGAGGGTAAAGAGCTAAATTGGGATGGTGAAAGTACACCAAGCAGAGGGACTTCTTGCAGGAATTCAAGCAATACAGGGAATCCAAGGAGTACTTAGAACTGAGCAGGAAGAATAAGGAGAACTCATTTCAAGCAATGAATCCTCATCACCTCGGCTCTCGTGGCTACGCCAATAAGATGGATGGATTCGAAAGTGAACTTGAGCAGTTGGAACGGCCTGGCGTTGAGCCTGAGACTGCCGGTTGGGAGCCCAGATCGATATATTACTGTATGGCGAGGGGGTACACCATGGCATGGATGGGAGCTTTAGCGTGACAAATCCAGCCATGAGCAACCTTGTCCAGAGGATCTTCGAGGTAACTAATGAGGTGAGGCAAGGGACCCGCACTTCTGATAGGGAGAATGACGTGCTCACCCAAGCACTCAGAAACAAGGAGCACCATGGTCGCACAAGAGGTGCTGGTCTTGTTCCTTGGAAAATAGCATTCGAGATAGAATCTTCCACTTATCAGAGCTGCTCGAGGGGTAGAGTGAAACAAGAGACAGAGTATCTGAGGCAACTGAAAGAGATTGAAGACAGATTCAAAAAAGGATTGATGCAACCATTGAAGCACGAGTCAAGCAAGCTATACAGTCCATGGGATCAGGAGTACCAGAAGAACCTATTCCGACTAGCTTTAGCCCACAATTCAAGGGTCGCAGTAGCTACGGATCGACCCCGCTCGACGAAGAAGAGGTGAATGCGCCTCATCTGGTGGATAGCATCACCGAACCCGTCAATGTTAGGTTGTACATCCGTCAGCAATAAACAATTGACAAGGTGGTAGTCAGCCAGGCCTGGCCTGCTGAAAGTCCCTAGTTTGGTTTAGGCTAATTGATGAAACCTAGGACTAACCTTTGTATCTAAGTGGATGATTTAGATAAAGGTGGTCATTGAATATGAGACATGACATTGACTCATATGACCAAGATGGTGAAGACCAAGATGAAGCTTGGCTCGATGGACCGGTTGTGAAGGTGAAGGGCAAGTCGAGGCTTCGAAGCGAAGGACCATGCGATGGTGAAGCTTGAGCAAGACTTGGCGCCGACGGACCGATGCAACGGTAATGAGCAAGTGAAGTCAAGGTCGATGGGTCGAGACGGTCATGTGATGATATGAAGTGGATTACATCATTTGGAGAAACAAAATGGGCTCAAGGCAAAGGTATAACCATAGGGCCATTTTGTTTTACACTCAAGACACCATAGAGGGTGTGAGTGGTTTAGGGTCGATAGCCGAACTATTAAGAGGGGAAGTCTTATCGGTTATTCGATGCACGGGTGCCACTAGGTGAATTCATGAAGTGCATTGCATGTAGGGCCTAGTGAGCTAACTGGAAAACCTTTGAAAATGATTGAGAAAAAGCTAACACACAAGCACATGGAGATGTACACTTGATGGTGTTGGCACATTTGCAAAGGTGGCGTTGCGGATAGGCGATTTCGAGGAAATGAAATGCCTATTTTCCACTACGCCGGAAGTCGGAAAAGAAACGGAGGCGAACGGAGGTCACAGATGTGATCGGACGCTGCACCGAACACGGTCACGGTTTGATCGGACGCGTCCGGTCAGTTCAATGCAGTAGTCAGGCGCGCGGGCTAGGGTTTGCATCCGGCGCATCCGGTCACTCGCGGGACTGGCGCGTTCGGTCAGGCACCTAGAGGAGCAGAGAGTGGCGAAGAGCTGATCGGACGCGCGACGCGTCCGGTCACACGCGATCGGACACGTCCGATCGTTGGGGGAGCTTACTGGACTCTGACCGGACGCTGGCACTGTCAGGTCCGGTCATTGCATGGAGCGCGTCCGGTCGATGCATCGTGGGCGCGCGGCACTATGCGATCGACGCGTCCAGTTGGTTGAGCAGCGCGTCCGGTCACGCGATGACCGTTGGAACGCTGAGTCGACCATTGAGATCTGGCAGCCGCATTTGAATTCGAGGGACACATGGACGGCGCAGGGCGACCGGACGCGGTGAAGCGCGTCCGGTCAGTTTCGACCGGCGCGTCCGGTCGCTCGTGAAAAACGCCCAGTGAGTTGCTAACGGCTCTATTTATTTGGGGTGCTTATAAATACGTGTTGGTCGGCCCTTAGGGAGGTCTCTTGGCATTTCCAACACTCTTGTGCATCCTTTGAACTAAAGCTTCTCCTCCCACTCATCTCTCTTGCTTGATTGCAAATCAAAAGTGAAATTGAGTGATCCCAAAGTGCATTGCATAGCTTGAGGGCATCTAGTGGCACTTGTGGGTGGTTTAGCCGATGGATTTCTTGTTACTCTTGGAGAGTACCGATCCTAGCCGGCTTGGAGATTGTTGGAGGCGTTGGCAAGAGAAGGTGATTGCTCTTGGCCACCTCCGGTTGATTGTGAGAGGTTCTTGTGCTTTCCTCGGCGGGATGCCAAAAGCAACTCTAGTGGAATGCGTGTGTCATTGAGTTACCTCACTTGAGAGTGGTGTCTTGCGGTGCCTTGCGGGGCGTGCCTTGAGGGGCAAGTGACTTGAGGGTCACACCGGGAAACCATCTAAGTGTTGGTCGACACAACCGGTGACGTAGCTTGTTGGTGCACAAGTGAACACCGGGTGAACAAAAATATTGTGTCTCTTGTCTCCCGGTGATTGGTCTTCATATTGTGTTGTTGTCAATATTAATTGATTGTATATCATCTTGGTGATTGGCAACATCTTCACTCCACCGTCGGTATAAGAATCACAATCCTCTCTCTTGCACTTACTTTTACTAGATTATCTTGTGTAGCTCTAGTGGTAGCTTTGCTAGTAGTGTTGTTAGCTTGCTCTCTAGCGTAATATTAGTGACATAGCTCTTGTGTGAACTAGAGATCATAATCTACTAGACTTGTGGATAGGAGGCTTGCATCATAACCTTTGGCTAAGCAAAACTCGCTTTACGCCATTTGTTTTTCTAACAAATTTGCTTAGTGGTTTTTGTAGATTTTTTGTAGGCTATTCACCCCCCTCTAGCCATCTAGGACCTTACACCTGCGGGAGATGAGACCATTAATGGCCACCTAATTCCACCAGTGTATGCTGTCACGGAACCACCCAAATTATAAGAACAAAAGTACAAAAACAATCGCCAGAGCAATTAAATTCCCGTACTTAAGCTCCTATAACTCCGGTAGTCCAATAAATCACGAGGGATTTCAAACCAACCAACATACAAGCCAAGATCGTAGTGGTCCAACATAACAAGTCATATGTTACATCCATTTCATAAGTAATTCAACATATATCGGAGTTCAATAGAGTTATTACAACTCAAGTTCAAAAGTAACGGAAGCAAAGTAGTTTGAAACTAATATCACCTTAATTCAAATACATGCCAGTACCAAGGTCAATTTCCCATAAAAGCATGAGAGACAAGATAGCTCAGACAGATCATGCCCATGATCACACTCCGCCACTACAGCCGGAGTCTTCCAATTCTTGCAGTAGCTATGATACATCACAACCTGCAACAAGTGGGAATAAACCCTGAGTACGAGAATGTACTCAGCTAGACTTACCCATCATAAACCAGAAATAATATGACACCAAGGAGTATGCAAGGCTTTTTTTCAGTGGGCTAGCTTGACTCATTTGCGAAAAGCATAAGTGATCATGAATACACCATTTTAAGCACTTTTAGCTCATCTTTGTTATAACCTATTAATCTAGGTAAGCACCTATGCTAAAGCAATCACTTGATTAATCATTAACAATAAAGGTTACCATTTTAGGTTTAGCATTTTCAACATCATCCACATAACCATCCGTGTTCCATCGTCATTACTACGATGCCGTAACTCGAGTCAAGTGTTCACTATCCAGTGAACGATGGCGATTCGAATCGATTATTAACCAGCTGGTAATTTGTTCCTCACACAAACCTCACTCACCCGCTAAAGTGAGATATTGGTCACCGAGTCAACTATCCAGGTAAAGTCTCGAGTTTGCCAGGAACCACATGTACCTGGGGGCCGCCCGACTGCTCTTTGGCCTTATCATCGCGCCCCATATCCTGCCACTACTGCCCCGGTACAGTGCGTTGCAGACAATCCACTCGGCTCGAATAATCTCCCAGCTTCACGGTCGAAAGGTACATTATTCGGCCAGCTAAATGTGAGGCATGCGTTCAACATGACCCGAGGCCCAACAATGGTCGGTCCTTAATCGACACAGACGGAAACTACAAGCATCCCAGAACCCTGTCTGGTTGACCAATACTTATTCCGTCCGGTCTCCAATTGTCCATCAACACTTGGTTATTTACAGGATTTCATCCATTCCATAGCTAAAATATTCCAGTAACCACCTATAATTGCAGGTGACCGGAAATCACCGATCGCTACCGGTCTAAGCAGGGCTAAGCAGTTATTCGACCCTAAACCTAGTAGGGTAAGAATGTAATATGGTAGGCAAGGATAGTAATAAATGCATCAACGGTTTCACTCAACTCCTACAACTTAATGCAACAATACATATATAACATATATATATACTCAATTGCTTTTATAAAGTAGGAGGCTTAGAATGCTCCTGGGCTTGCCTGAGATCGAACACTTAGGTTAGTGTTGACAGATGACACTCACTTGGCGAGCATCTCCTATCCCGTCAGTTGCTTAGTCCTTCCATCTTCGGGATAGGTTCACCAAACACCGTCTTCAGGTTTGGCTTCAACATCTCATCCTTCACGTGGTGCATCTAGCGAACCTAAATGAGATGCAAGATGCATGTGTATGAATATGATGAATGGTAACACAAGATGCATCACATAATCATTCCAGTAAACACACGATTAAGACATAGACACCAAAAGCTAATTAACTAACATCACACAACCAATTAAAGAGGGCAAGCACATCAAGCATAACACAAGTTTGACAAGATCACAAGTATCTTAACTTGACCATCATCAAGGGTATAAGCCACACTTAGCAACAATGGAGTAAACAACCATAACTATCATCTATCTATTTCTAGACTGCAAACAACAGCTGCATGTTTGGATCATAACTGGAGTTATACAAATCCAATAGCCATGCAACAAGACATTATGGAAAGCTTATGAAATTGTCTATAATTCATCTTTAATCATTTTAGCATGATTCTCAAGTTAACCAAATCAAACATGCATAATTACAGAATCTGGTCCAGAGATTCCAGAGAACAACTATTTCTGGAACCTAACTTGAAACAGTCATTACTCACAAACTATAAGGCCAAATGCCACCAAAATTTAACACAAGCTAGATTAATGAGTTAGCTGCAACTTTCCTATAAGCATGTTTCTCATCAAACATCATTTTCATGGTTCAATTACTAAAGTCCCAGAAACTGTCCAGGAAAGCATCAATTGCAAGAATAAATATTAACTTATATTCCAAACATACATTTGGCCACAACCAATGTAACCATCATAAATTTCATGTTAAATTATCACCAAAAAGCATAGTGCTCATCACTAAATAAATTCTTTTAATGCATTTCTTAATTTATTTAGATAGCAAGGTGAAATAATAAACATATACCAAAAGTCCATAATAAACTCTATAAAAATTACAGTAGCTCTCACATACACCCAATAGTCTACTGTACAAATTTTAAGCCATTTGGACATGTATATCAACCTATATGAAAAAGACAAATTGCTATTGCAAGAATTCATGTGAGTAAGATACACTAATAACTCACTCAAAGGGCAACCAAAATTCATAAACTTTTTACCACACATCAAACATCACATGAGTAGCATGACACAAAAATTTCACTTCAATTGGAGCCCTAGATCTATAGTTATGAAAATGACAAATACATCTAGCATTAAAAACCTAGCTGTACAAATCTATTTTTACAGAGAAAACTTTATCTAAAACATGCCGTATTATAGATCTACTGCATAGAGAATTTCACAAGGATTCCAAAAAGTCCTCATTTGCTATTTTACGATTTTTCTACAATTTACTATGAATTTCCAAAGTTCCTGCAAAATAATCACAAAACAGCCCTCGCGACACTATTCACATGAGTCAGAAGTTCTGCATAAAACCCCCTGGACTTGTTTCCCTCTTACACGTGGGTCCTTCTTCTTCTTCCTCACGATGGACACAGAGACAGACTGTCACACCCGGTTTTCTAAAGAACAAAACCAGGCTAATCATATGTGTGCCCAGGAAGTCCACACATATGCCAGAATGAAAAAGTATCAGAAACAATGTCATTATATAACGTATACATAACTATATTAACACTTACATCAGAGTATCGCGGAACGGTGACTAAACTTCAGGCTCCATTCTTCTCAGGGACGGCTGACTGGGGGTAACATATGCCTAGCACTTCTACTAGTCTTCTGGAAACTCCACTACACCTTTGTCCTTCTTCCGAGTAGCATCTTACTACACACTGTAGTGTGGGGGAAATAGCAAGAGTGAGTCCATGTCGAACTCAACAAGTACAACACAGGGTTCATGAGGCTCAAAAGGCTAGACACTGTTTGACTGCGTTTAACTTTTATTCATTATATAATTAGCAATTGAGTAGCATCAAGATGAACCAATTCCCATTAAAGAACCAATGATCAATTGTAATAAAGATAATGAATAGCATTAACATGAGCATAATAATAATCAACAATATTTAAGCATGATATAACCATGGTGATCATCTATCTGTAGATGTTCCAAGGCCGCTCGTATCCGTGAGCACGGCTAGTATACCAGTTTTTAACTCTGCACAGAGGTGTACACTTTCACTGTGAGTCATAACTTCCAAATGCATGGGTTCGCGACTCCCCAAAACACCAGAAATCATATAAAGCCACTCAAAAGTTCGTCTAACAAGTTAGGGCCATTAGATTCACTCGGCAGGCAGATGTAGAACCCCCCTTCCCTGTGGCACAACAACCGCAGCCTATACACACTAGGCCAGGGGCTCGCACTACACCCAACGTGTCAAGCCATTCTTACGCCATTTAAGGTAACCACTAACAAGCTAGAAAAGGTCTCTTGAACAACTAAAGCCAGAGCCATATAGCCCTCACAGCTGTACTATATGTCCCGGATGATCACGTACAGATAAGTCCTTATGGAGAGAAACTAGAGCAACAATATAACCCCTTGCTCTAGCCCCCTTTTCAACAATAAATAAATCATCATTAAAGGTTGATTGCTTAATCCATTAATCAAAATTACAAGATCATTGTTCATGATTAAGCACTAGCAAAAGCTACCCAAATGCACAACCCATAGGTGACAAGGAAACAAGATATCAATAGCTAAGTTATAATCTCTAAAGTTGTCAAGGAAGACACATGCATATGTATGATAATTTCAGTGAATAGGCAACAAGGATGGTCCCATGTTATACTTGCCTTGATCAAAGTTCTCCGATAGATACTGCTGGTCCGGCTCAAAATAATACTCCTAATCGTCGTAGTACTGCTCACCGTCTAAATTCGATCACCAAGCATCAACATACAAACATTCCGAGCAAACATACACGAAGCAAACAAAAGATACAATTAGAACAGTACACCAACAGTAGAAAAACATTTAAGAAAGCTTACAAAACTATTCTACACGTTACTACGATCACACAGACGTAAAGATCACAAAATTCGGATTTAAAACGTGAAAGTTATGAATTTTCTAAGATTTCCTATAGATAAATAATTACTTTAATATAAACTCGAAAATTAAACTTTTCAAACCTACTGTACAGCTACACTAACATATAGGGCTTGCAAATACGAATCTAACGCAACTTGAACGGGTCAAATCGGAGTTAAAATGCGAAAGATATGACCTAAACAAAATTGTATGTATATGTATTTCTATTGTATTTCGGGATTTGTTTTACTAAAGAAAAACGGCAATAATACCTGCATGACGTGATGATGAGGTCATCAAACTAGCAAGTAAACGACAGCAACGGGAACGACCTACGGCCTTCATGATTCCAGCAATACGACCCATACCTGGCTGGAACGGAGTTGATCTCGTCTTTGTCGGCTCGCTTGACATAGCCGGACGGGATGCTTTGGTCTCGTGTTGGAGTCGGACGGACGTAGAACAAACAGACACGAGCATGCATGTTCCCATACTCGAGCAAGTCATGCATGTAGATACGTGTACATGCAACAAGCCAAGATCTATTTGGCTTGCATGTTGCGAGTCAAATCAGGACTCCCGTACATGTCGAGTTAGAATAGGATTCCCATAGTCCCGTGCGGATGCAGCTCGGCTTGTTTGTCGAAGCCTAGGAGTCGGCACCGGCCTCGGCGTGGTGCAGGTCTACGCGCGCCGCTAGCTCCGGCTGCAGCCGGCTCCACAAAACAGCTATACGCGAACGGGTTGGGCAGCGGCACGTTGATGCAAACCGAGTCGGCGGCGGGCGGCGACAGCGGCGGCGGCGGCAATAGCGGCGGCGGCGACAACAACGGTAGCGGCGGCAACAGCGGCGGCGGCGACAACAGCGGCGGCGGCGACAACAGCGGCGGAAAACAGGGCTAGCAGACAGGCCGGACATATATATAGGGAGGAAGACTCTCCACCTACACGTCAACTAGCGATATGGTGCTAATTGACGTTGCACCCTCCATCTTTACTAATAGGCCTAATTAATTATTAAAGCCCATTAGTAAATAAATGAATGGACATTTATGATTATTGCACACAAGCTTTGGTGGAAAATGAGATATTTATTATTTTCGGAATTAATTAATTTCATGGATAAAATAATTCTAGAAAAGTCCAGAATTATTATTTAAGCCGCGAAAAATACTCCGAAAGCTCCGAAAATTCGGGGAAATTTTCCAGAGACATTATGGAACATGAGGAACCCAAATAAAATATTTGGAGCTTATGAAAAGATGGATGAAGAGATCAAGGAAAAAGATTAAGCTCACGAAAATTGGAATTTTGGATCCAAAAAATACCAAAAAGTTTTCCGATGAGAAGTAAACGTCGTCCTACGGTATTTTGAAAATAATAGCACTCACCAACACCAAAGACAAGCATCACACAAACACCACATTATTAATTTAATATGAAAAAGTTTAAAATCACAATTTTCTATATTTAAATTAGCAACAACTTAACTTATCTAATAAATTTATTCAGATATTGAAATAATTTATTTTATTTAGCGTTTTTCCCGCACAACCCAAAATAGAAATTTTTGGGTGTGACACAGACGGACGAAACGGTCGGGCTTGGGCGGTTGCTGGCCGGCGGTGGCGACATGGAGGGGCGTCGTGGCCTGCCGGCTATAGAGCGCAGCCGCAGGAGGCTCCAGCCCCGCTGGATATGGCCCGCGGCTCCTGGCCATGCGCGGTCGAGGAGCAGGCGGCCTGAAGCCGAGCGGCGTCGACATGGAGCGGCTCCGGCGACCTAGAGGCAGCGGTGCAGGCAGCTTGGGTGCGGACACGGCCGAGGGAGATGGCCTAGAGTGAGGAGGGCGCATGGAGGAGCATGAGTACCAGCGGCAGCGAGCTCTGCTTGACCATCCATGGCTGTAGACACGAGGAATGCGAACAGCGGCGGCGGAAGAGCGAGCTCGGAGCGAGGGAGAGCGAAGCAGAGAGCCGAGAGAGTGAGGGACCAGCTGAAGGGGGCTCGGCGTCCACTCCAAGAGGGCAGGAGCATGGGGCACGCGGCAGCAGCCCTCAGCCATGGTGGGGGCGCTCTGCATGCATGACGACCATGCGGCCAAAACGACGAACACCTGGCGGGCGACCGTGAGGGTGAGGTGGGATGCTGATTCGGGCCAGCTGCGGGCCAATTTAGACCATGGGCTAAAAACAAAAGTTGAAGCCCACATGAAGCTCTACGTTTTTCATTAAGGGACCAAGGTCATTAGAGAAACAGATTAGCGGTTAACTAGTTGCCAAAATAACAGTGTCAACACCTTGACGGCAGTCACGGAAACTTGCATTTGATGGTCAAAACTTCGTCAAAATGAACTCAACTTTTTGTATGCTCTTCATCATCATGTATTCTCCAACTTTTATATTTGGCTCAACTTGAGTTGCTTAGCAAAAACATGAGAACGCGACGTGCCAACCGTATTGTGTTGCCGGTCCAAGTCCATGAGTATGATGAAACTAGCAGTTTTGGGAATTAATTTTGAAGGTCCAAATGAGCTCCAAATCCATTCAAACTTCTCTGAGCTCTTCTCCACTCTAAAACTCCAACTTTTATAAAGAGTCCAACTCCAGTTGTTTAACAAAATTTTGAGAACGCAATGTGCCCACCTGTCGATGTCAGTCCAAATTTTCCATGACTTAAGAATATTTTCCAAGGCTGAAAAAGAGCAGCTAATCCAAACTTCGAGCCTCTGTTTAACAAGCTTACAAGCTGATCGAGCTCTTGGTCCAGAAACAAAGTTTCTTCTAAAAAACATGAACTACAACTTTTCTTTAAGGTCCAACATCAAAACTGGTATAGAAACTATATTTCTACTTTGACCAAAGTAGGATCACGATAAAGCTTAAATTGTCCTTTTTGATCAATTGGAGCATTTTCTGGGCATTTGCTCAACATGAACCTTTCATGACTTTTGTTGTAGAGTCCATCTAGAGTCATTTGGGCAAGGTTAAAAGGTTTGGTTGATGACCTATATTTCTATCCACTTAATAATGCAATTCCAGCACTTAGTAAAGTCATTCCAACAAGGATACAACTTATCATTTCATGTGACTTTTTGATTCCAAACGTCATGAAACTTTACCAGTGACCAATATAGATAGGTACTAAGGTGAGACACATGAAGATATTGTAATAACACCACACAAGCATATATCTTGAAAATGGACTATATGTAAAGCAATGGTGCAACATCCAAGTTTAGGTTGGGGCTCGCTTCCATAGGTTTGACCTTGACATCTTCATCACCACTTAATCTACCATGTTTGAGCTCAAACCCACTGCTTAACTGGTGGCAAACACCTCGGGTGTTACAGCCCTCCCCCCTTAAAAGAATCACGTCCTGAGATTCGGTGCGAAGAACTTTCCAAGGGAAGAGAAGCATGTTATCCAATTCCAACACTTGCAAGCGCATCAGGCTACTTAGCTTCAAGTAGCAGAGAGGCTAATTGGGTAAGACACTTTTCGATACTCGCTCTATGTAGAAACTTTTGTCTAAAGAATTTTCTTCACTGACTTCCATGAAGAATTGTTACTTTAGGAGGAATCCAAGACAATACGGTACTTCGTTCACGGTGCACAGAGAGTACTACAAGCATGGGCTAATTACTCATAGCATTTACTTTTCTAGTGGCATAGCATGTACACTTCCGATAAGGGTTGGAGCCATATACGAGGTAATCATTCTTTGAGGCTATCAAAAACCGTCTAACCAACAGACAATGTCTATACCGGTCATAGATGACTCACTCACTTAGATGCCAACTGATGGAAAACTACATATTGCTCCACGTGTGCAGTTCTCTTTCTCTGATGCCAACACTGTATTATCTGAGTCTATTAAGGGAACAGTGAAAGTGATAGCTGACTCTATCGGTTCTGGATTTATGCCAAATGTCACCTAAAAAGATTCTCTTATACAAAGACAACAGTTATCTGGGTTGAATCAGAGACAATCTCTTGAATAAAAACACATATAAAGTACTAGAGGCACATCAGCACTAGGGAACCATTACTGCAAAAGGATGATAGCCATGTTTGAAAGACAACCAAAAGTTGCAAGTATTCACCAATCTTCAGGAAATAGTTCACTACCGAGCAAATTGAATACAATTTCCTTCATGGAGTAGTTGCACAACTAGTTGGGTTGACATGCACTATGGCAAAACTAGCCTTCTTGATCTATATTTGATATTGAGGCTTCCATTCTAATGCCAATCAATACCTCAAAACCATAATCCGAAAATATGTGGTCTGACGCCTTCCCAAATGCTTTCAACTCGCAATGGCACAATTTGACTTATAGAACACCTTGATTGCTCACGCATTGCCAATCTAAGAGGGCAAAAACAAGGCACATAGGGGTGTAGTTAGTCTTCCCAAGGGTATTGAGGGTTGTCTAACAGCAGGATACCTATCAATTGCAAGTTCTTGGCATGCATTACAAACATGACCTTCCAATGCAAAGGATGATCGCAGTCACAGAGAAATTACCGATTTTGTACCCTTTTGTTTTATGTTCATATCACACAAACTACTGTTCCAATGTGCACAAATTTTTGGTGGGCATATAGATCCATGGGTCTTCTAACTACTTGCCAAAATTGAGCTCAAACGGACACCGTTTGACTATCCAACAACCCATCTACCAAAATAGCTCTATTCTGAAATGGTGGCAAACCGAGCTGACAAGACATCTCTCAAATCTGATGTTTTACTCAATCAATACTCAAACCAACTTAAGACATTTAAGGGTCCTAAGCAAGGAATGAGATCACCAAGTTTGGGGTCAATCTAACTTCGTTTGAGTCACTAATCGTCGGCTTGAAGATACCCGGTTTAGTGCCACAAAATTCTAGACAGATTTCGTGTTCTTCCTTTTCTTTTGTTTCACATGTTGAGGTGTGTGTTTTGCACTCTCTGATATTTCCCATAGTAGTAGAAGCCTTTCTCTAGCTGAGGATGGAGGCTATAGTCTTCCTGACATGTTTCTCAGGGAACAATTTCCACCGTTGATCTAGACACCAATCTTGACGATGCACAAGCATTGGACTTGTGGGCTGTTTTCACAGAGCACAAAGCATTATTCCACATGGAGGGCATCCCTACGTAGATAAGGAACCATTTCTGAATATTTTCTGGCACTTCGTCCAATAGAACCTTGAACCAAAACTGTTTGTGGTACTTAGGGGCATAATGATGCAGATCGAAACTATGGACATGCTTTCTCTAGTTCTTCACATGGCTAATACAACATCTTGTACTATATACGTGATTGTCCAAGATGGAATTGACTTGATAGCGCATTTGGAGAAGATGCAACACCTGCATTGCTGACCGGCTTCATGGCCTCTTTGCTTACTAATGTTCGTTGAGACATAGCCATCATAGCTATCGAAGAATCGTTATGTGACTGGAGATTAACCTTCTTACTAGTAACTAATCAGTTGTCTCTCAATTCTCAAAGTTCCAACCATTACTTTTGACCACCACAATAATTACAGTCGAAGCACAAATGGATGGTCACCATCGAAGTTCGCAGATAAGGAGTCACACCAGAGATGGTTGATTTTGACTGTATGACCATCATACACACACAGATCAAGACTTTGATAACTAGGTCAAATGCACAATGTGACGATAAATTATTATCCCACGGATAACTTGTCCAATAGTAAGTGTTATGTGCCCGTTTGATCTACATGGATGACGTACGTTGCTCACTCGATGACCGACGTCATACAAGGACACATAGGGAGAGTCACTTGTCTACCACCTCTTGCAGTCTGTTAATGTTTATGTCAGTGACTATCCTTCACAGGTTATTCTCTTAGCAACTTCAGGAGGAAGCTCTACTACATAAGGTCTGAGATATGAATCTTCAGATAAGATATAGAGAGATAACCAAGGAAAACGGTCACAAGAAATAACACATCGACTGTCGTTTCATAATGGATCATGACTAGCAACCCTGATACCAGCGCGTGCCGAGCAGCACAACCTTGTGTGCGCGCCCACAGGAGGCTCTCGATTTCGTCGCAGCACCATAGAATGCTAATCGTAACACCATTATTAAACGCACAAACAAAGTGGAATTTCAAGTGGCACCGATTGGGTGGTAAGAACAAGCACCAGGCAAGGGAGGAGTAGCAAGCAAGGGTAGTTACAAGGTTTAGGGTCAACAAGGAGGTGATTCAAAGATTAAAACACAGCGCAAGGGAACATAGCTTAATTGCCGAAGACAACTGAGCAAGGGTTCTCGGTCACGTTGGACAACAACATGAGATCAAGATTAATAACGTCGAGAGACGTTAGAAGTTGAGATGGACTTTAGCAGACTTCTAGAACAAAAGGATACACCGATCAGAGATTGGGTTGATAAGATAGCCACCTGATTTCGCAAGCAAAGATTTCTAGATCAGACAATGAGAGATTAGCGTTGCTCGGATCATCTGTAGGAGAGACAATCGGGAGGTCCAACATGGAATTGGGTATGGTATCCAAAACTTGGCAAGCAACAACTGTGGTCAAGATCGATGTTCATTAGGACTTAACTTGGTTGGTCAATCGAACAAGGGCATTCTCCAAAAGGTAGCGGACGTCCAAGGCCTAAGCAAACATATAAGGGGACTACGCTAGGGCCTACGGTTCAAGCAAAGCATGGATACACAAATATTCAAGGGCTAGCAACCACGTCTACAGGCTCTGGCTCCTACGAGAGAATCTAATTAGAGACGGCAACCATGTGATTATGTAACATGAGCGTTGTTCTAGGATAAAGCATCTTCAACACTCATATGCTCACCGAGGACAAAAGAGAGGTCAACTATGACACTACCTAGATAACAAGCATCTACACAACACCATGGTTTTAAGCGGACACTTGAGACAATCAATCAGGTTAGCTTAAGCACTCAAAACTAATCACAAGGCTCACACCCAACAAGCATTTATCCAACAAAAACTAACTACAAGTTTAGCCAAAACAAAAGCATGCTAAAGTAACCAACTTAGTCTATACACAGAGCCTAGACAGCAACGCAGCAGACGTGTGTTTTAAACAAAACATAAGTTGTAAGCATCAAACTAAGGTGGTACTAGACTTATTGGAAAGCTTACTAAGTTATCTATAACTTTCTTATTCACACTAAGGACTAATTCACAGATTACATTATTATGACCATAAAAATATTACTACAACAGAAACTTTCTAGCAGCCAAAGTTCATTACATACAAAACAATGTTTCCACTTGTTTTGTTAACAAGAGAACACACAATCACATTATGCTATTAACTCCAAACATTATTACTTTAGACTAATCACTAATTTAGTTTAGTCACAAGATTCACAATTACTTGAGTGAGATCTAAAGCACTTGCAAGAGCTTGCAGGAGCAACACATCCACTACTTGACTAATTTAGAGGACATCTATAAATTCAAACATATAACCCTAATTATTTCTATCAAGGCTAAGCACACACTATTTCAAGCACTTTCTATTCAAGTAACATGGAACAAGGCATTCTTGACTAACTCCATACAAGGAGGATAGTGCAGCACATCAATCACAAGTTACTTATTTATTAGGACAAAGGTGGGAGGAGCATAGTTATATGCACAAGCAACAATCATGATGATGCATGCTTTGTCCTATTCGTCCTCACAAGATTGCCAGCCTAAGGTGGCAATTACGTTCTATGTCGGTGGCATGACACGCATTCTCTCGATATAGAGCTAGTCGTCAGGTACATTCAACTTACGCATTCGTGGTTAGCGTACCTGCAGAAAATTTTATTGCAGCCCAACAACTCCCAAAATAGCACACAATGAAAGCAGTAAACTAAATACTCTCCATACATACATCCCCTGATGCATATACTTCAGTATCATAGCTACCCAACAAATATACCCACAATTAAGTACTTTCATAATTACATGGTTAAATATGTAATTATGTTAGTAACCATAGCTAACTCTCCCCTAGACCGATGGTTGAACGGTCATGCTCTCCCAGCTCACACTTACCTTGGCGTAGGTGCGACGTTGCAAGAATGTAACTCTAGCGACATATATGGCTATTTCATATATGAAGGTTACCACTACCATTCGACCACAGGGTAACGGTGCGGTCAAGTTATCACTCATACATACCTTGGCTTGCGCGTAGATACAAAAACTTAAAACCCCCAAGTTAGTACTTAATTAAGCCACCTAAGGGTCCTTAATTGGGCATAAAGGAAATGACCACTGGCATACTTAGATTTAAAATTTAAATTTGAACAAACCTATATATGTAGTAGCTATAAGTTGTCAAAAACTGGTTTTTGCAAACAAAACCTGTGTTTTCAATACACATATGACATGTTTAGTGTTGAACCTTCCTTCGATACCAGCTGTCACGGAACCGCCATATTATAAGAACAAAAGTACAAAAACAATCGCCGGAGCAATTAAATTCCCGTACTTAAGCTCCTATAACTCCGGTAGTCCAATAAATCATGAGGGATTTTAAACCAACCAACATACAAGCCAAGATCGTAGTAGTCCAACATAACAGGTCATATGTTACATCCATCTCATAAGTAATTCAACATATATCGGAGTTCAGTAGAGTTATTATAACTCAAGTTCAAAAGTAGCGGAAGCAAAGTAGTTTGAAACTAATATCACCTTAATTCAAATACATGCCAGTACCAAGGTCAATTTCCCATAAAAGCATGAGAGACAAGATAGCTCAGACGGATCATGCCCATGATCACACTCCGCCACTACAGCCGGAGTCTTCCAATTCTTGCAGTAGCTATGATACATCACAACCTGCAACAAGTGGGAATAAACCCTGAGTACGAGAATGTACTCAGCTAGACTTACCCGTCATAAACCAGAAATAATATGACACCAAGGAGTATGCAAGGCTTTTTTTCAGTGGGCTAGCTTGACTCATTTGCGAAAAGCATAAGTGATCATGAATACACCATTTTAAGCACTTTTACCTCATCTTTGTTATAACCTATTAATCTAGGTAAGCACCTATGCTAAAGCAATCACTTGATTAATCATTAACATCAAAGGTTACCATTTTAGGTTTAGCATTTTCAACATCATCCACATAACCATCCGTGTTCCATCGTCATTACTACGATGCCGTAACTCGAGTCAAGTGTTCACTATCCAGTGAACGATGGCGATTCGAATCGGTTATTAACCAGCTGGTAATTTGTTCCTCACACAAACCTCACTCACCCGCTAAAGTGAGATATTGGTCACCGAGTCAACTATCCAGGTAAAGTCTCGAGTTTGCCAGAAACCACATGTACCCAGGGGCCGCCCGACTGCTCTTTGGCCTTATCATCGCGCCCCCGTATCCTACCACTACTGCTCCGGTACAGTGCGTTGCGGACAATCCACTCGGCTCGAATAATCTCCCAGCTTCACGGTCGAAAGGTACTTTATTCGGCCAGCTAAATGTGAGGCATGCATTCAACATGACCCGAGGCCCAACAACGGTCGGTCCTTAATCGACACAGACGAAAACTACAAGCATCCCAGAACCCTGTCTGGTTGCCCAATACTTATTTCGTCCGGTCTCCAATTATCCATCAACACTTGGTTATTTACAGGATATCATCCATTCCATAGCTAAAATATTCCAGTAACCACCTATAATTGCAGGTGACCGGAAATCACCGATCGCTACCGGTCTAAGCAGGGCTAAGCAGTTATTCGACCCTAAACCTAGTAGGGTAAGAATGTAATATGGTAGGCAAGGATAGTAATAAATGCATCAACGGTTTCACTCAACTTCTACAACTTAATGCAACAATACATATATAACATATATATACTCAATTGCTTTTATAAAGTAGGAGGCTTAGAATGCTCCGGGGCTTGCCTGAGATCGAACACTTAGGTTAGTGTTGACAGATGACACTCACTTGGCGAGCATCTCCTATCCCGTCAGTTGCTTAGTCCTTCCATCTTCGGGATAGGTCCACAAAACACCGTCTTCAGGTTTGGCTTCAACATCTCATCCTTCACGTGGTGCATCTAGCGAACCTAAATGAGATGCAAGATGCATGTGTATGAATATGATGAATGGTAACACAAGATGCATCACATAATCATTCCAGTAAACACACGATTAAGACATAGACACCAAAAGCTAATTAACTATAACATCACACAACCAATTAAAGAGGGCAAGCACATCAAGCATAACACAAGTTTGACAAGATCACAAGTATCTTAACTTGACCATCATCAAGGGTATAAGCCACACTTAGCAACAATGGAGTAAACAACCACAACTATCATCTATCTATTTCTAGACTGCAAACAACAGCGGCATGTTTGGATCATAACTGGAGTTATACAGATCCAATAGCCATGCAATAAGACATTATGGAAAGCTTATGAAATTGTCTATAATTCATCTTTAATCATTTTAGCATAATTCTCAAGTTAACCAAATCAAACATGCATAATTACATAATATGGTCCAGAGATTTCAGAGAACAACTATTTCTGGAACCCAACTTAAAATAGTCATTACTCACAAACTATAAGGCCAAATGCCACCAAAATTTAACATAAGCTAGATTAATGAGTTATCTGCAACTTTCCTATAAGCATGTTTCTCATCAAACATCATTTTCATGGTGCAATTACCAAAGTCCCAGAAACTGTCTAGGAAAGCATCAATTGCAAGAATAAATATTAACTTATATTCCAAACATACATTTGGCCACAACCAATGTAACCATCATAAAGTTCATGTTAAATGATCACCAAAAAGCATAGTGCTCATCACTAAATAAATTCTTTTAATGCATTTCTTAATTTATTTAGATAGCAAGGTGAAATAATAAACATATACCAAAAGTCCATAATAAACTCTATAAAAATTACAGTAGCTCTCACATACACCCAGTAGTCTACTGTACAAATTTCAAGCCATTTGGACATGTATATCGACCTCTATGAAAAAGACAAATTGCTATTGCAAGAATTCATGTGAGAGTAAGATACACTAATAACTCACTCAAAGGGCAACCAAAATTCATGAAATTTTTACCACACATCAAACATCACATGAGTAGCATGACACAAAAATTTCACTTCAATTGGAGCCCTAGATCTACAGTTATGAAAATGACAAATACATCTAGCATTAAAAACCTAGCTGTACAAATCTATTTTTACAGAGAAAACTTAAAACTAAAACATGCCATATTATAGATCTACTGCATAGAGAATTTCACAAGGATTCCAAAAAGTCCTCATTTGCTATTTTACGATTTTTCTACAATTTACTATGAATTTCCAAAGTTCCTGCAAAATAATCACAAAACAGCCCTCGCGGCACTATTCACATGAGTCACAAGTTCTGCAGAAAACCCCCTGGACTTGTTTTCCTCTTACACCTTCTTCTTCCTCACGATGGACACAGAGACCGAAGGACGGAACGGTCGGGCTCGGGCGGTTGCTGGCCGGCGGTGGCGACATGGAGGGGCGTCGTGGCCTGCCGGCTGTAGAGCGCAGCCGCAGGAGGCTCCAGCCCCGCTGGATATAGCCCGCGGCTCCTGGCCATGCGCGGTCGAGGAGCAAGCGGCCTGAAGCCGAGCGACGTCGACATGGAGCGGCTCCGGCGACCTAGAGGCAGCGGTGCGGGCAGCTTGGGTGCGGACACGGCCGAGGGAGATGGCCTAGAGTGAGGAGGGCGCATGGAGAAGCATGAGTACCGGCGGCAGCGAGCTCTGCTTGGCCATCCATGGCTGCAAACACGAGGAACGCGAACAGCGGCGGCGGAAGAGCGAGCTCGGAGCGAGGGAGAGCGAAGCAGAGAGCCGAGAGAGTGAGGGACCAACTGAAGGGGGCCGGCGTCCACTCCAAGATGGCAGGAGCGTGGGACACGCGGCAGCAGCCCTCAGCCATGGTGGGGGCGCTCTGCATGCATGACGACCACGCGGCCAAAACGACGAACACCTGGCGGGCGACCGTGAGGGTGAGGTGGGATGCTGATTCGGGCCAGCTGCTGGCCAATTTAGACCATGGGCTAAAAACAAAAGTTGAAGCCCACATGAAGCTCTACGTTTTTCATTAAGGGGCCAAGGTCATTAGAGAAACGGATTAGCGGTTAACTAGTTGCCAAAATAACAGTGTCAACACCTTGACGGCAGTCACGGAAACTTGCATTTGATGGTCAAAACTTCGTCAAAATGAACTCAACTTTTTGTATGCTCTTCATCATCATGTATTCTCCAACTTTTATATTTGGCTCAACTTGAGTTGCTTAGCAAAAACATGAGAACACGACGTGCCAACCGTACTGTGTTGCCGGTCCAAGTCCATGAGTATGATGAAACTAGCAGTTTTGGGAATTAATTTTGAAGGTCCAAATGAGCTCCAAATCCATTCAAACTTCTCTGAGCTCTTCTCCACTCTAAACACTCCAACTTTTATAAAGAGTCCAACTCCAGTTGTTTAACAAAATTTTGAGAACGCAATGTGCCCACCTGTCGATGTCAGTCCAAATTTTCCATGACTTAGAATATTTTCCAAGGCTGAAAAACAGCAGCTAATCCAAACTTCGAGCCTCTGTTTAACAAGCTTACAAGCTGATCTAGCTCTTGGTCCAAAAACAAAGTTTCTTCTACAAAACATGAACTACAACTTTTATTCAAGGTCCAACATCAAAACTACTATAGAAACTATATTTCTACTTTGACCAAAGTAGGATCACGATAAAGCTTAAATTGTCCTTTTTTATCAATTGGAACATTTTTTGGGCATTTGCTCAACACGAACCTTTCATGACTTTTGTTGTAGAGTCCATATAGAGTCATTTGGGCAAGGTTAAAAGGTTTGGTTGATGACCTATATTTCCATCCACTTAATAATGCAATTCTAGCACTTAGTAAAGTCATTCCAACAAGGATATAACTTATCATTTCATGTGACTTTTTGATTCCAAACATCATGAAACTTTGCCAGTGACCAATATAGATAGGTACTAAGGTGAGACACATGAAGATATTGCAATAACACCACACAAGTATATATCTTGAAAATGGACTATATGTAAAGCAATGGTGCAACATCCAAATTTAGGTTGGGGCTCGCTTCCATAGGTTTGACCTTGACATCTTCATCACCACTTAATCTACCATGTTTGAGCTCAAACCCACTACTTAACTGGTGGCAAATACCTCAGGTGTTACATATGCCCATGTGAGCATTGATAGTATAACTGATAAGAAGTATAACAAGATGCACATTGATTACCCCGCACAGGAAGACAGGCAACGCCTTTTCCAAAACAAGGGCACTCATGTGGCCTAGCGCAAGCGCTTCATTAAGCTTGATCACCAGTTGTCTTCGGATAATGAGGACGACTGCGAATCTTCGCCACATAGAGATAATCACTAACCATCTCCCAACAGAGGAGATCACTCTGCCTTTCCTCCTTCCTCTCTAGCACCCCTGAGAAGACAATAGTCTCCTTCTCTTCCTCCTCTTCCTCCTCCATCTTCATCAGCCGCGACAAAATAGAAGACTCCTCCTCCCTGTCATCAGCCCTGAGAAAACAGACTTCTCGTCCTCCTCCTCCACCTCCGGCCAAAACAGGATCAAAAGCATCCTCACAATCATAGAAAAGGTCCTTGGATTTGGTCGCTAATGCTCCCAAAGTAGACCAACAAAAAAGAAAAGGATGATCAGTGGCAGCATTACAAACATGATGAACCAAAAAAGTCAGAACAATGCCGCAAGGAAGATGCTAAATTCTGGAATCTATTTGCCTCACTGCCTGAGTGGAGGGTGAAGTCCAAATTTAGAAGGCAAACTGAGAATAAATAAAATCAAACAAGAGTCGAAGAAATACACCAAGAAGATTGGATGTATTGTATGCAAATGGTCCAAAACAATCCCGAATTAACCATGGATGAGGCCACGAAGATCTATTATGATACAAAATATGAGATGGCAAAACCCGCAATCTAGTATGAAAGAGGCAATTTCTTTGTGGACGAGGAGGAGTATAAAAAATTGACAACATATATGCATGATTTGCATGATTATTACATGGCTGAAGCAACAGAGACGGAGCAGATGGGTTTCGAAGTTATGACCCGAAAGCCGCTTGTTTTTCATTATTCTGATGAAGAGAAGTGAAAGCATCTAGGCCCCAAGGTTTGGTTTCGGCAATTGATGACAACGCTTTATTACCATGACTAACGTGTGTTTTGAAGAAACGTTGATAAGTTAGGTCATGGAGGTTATAACTGCTTTGGGCACCATGGTATTCGTGTCCCTTGATGGAAATCGTTTCGGTTTTCAAAAGAGTGACGTCAAGATTAAGGACGGTTAGTTCCGAATGTCGAGGTGTTGAGACGCATTTGGAATAGTCGTTAGGATCTTCGTTTTTCTCTTTTGGCCGTACTATAAAGGGGGCTTGAACGGGTAGCTTGACCTAGGCGAGTCCTATGTTTAGGTGTGGTGCACACTTGTTAAACTTGGCGCTAGGCAACCCTAGAATAGCTCAAAGTTCAGTTGGAAGCAACTTGGTTGAAGTTGCGACGCGTTTCGGAAAGTTTCGGGCTGTTTCCCACTGACCGGACGCGGTCTTCGGCACGACCGGACGCGTCCGGTCAGTACGTTACCGCGGCTAGGGTTTCGGCCCTGACCACCGGACGCGGTCCTCGCGAGGACCGGACGCGGTGGTCAGTGGCTGACACGTGTCACTTGAGGGAAACACCCGTCGGACGTGACCTGGGTGTGATCGGCGCGTCCGGTCACAGTCCAGTAAGGTCCAGAGAGGACCGGACGCGTCCGGTCATCACCGATCGGACGCGGCCTCGCGTCCGGTGCGAGTACAGTAAGCTCCTTTGCACGATCGGATGCGTCCGGTCACCCCTGACCGGCGCGTCCGGTCGTTCAGTTGAAAATTGCGTTTTGACCGTTACGGGCGACCGGCGCGTCCGGTCAGTTCGACCGGCGCGTCCGGTCAGCCCGTGTCAGAACATAACGGTTCGTTTTCTTTGAGGGGTGTATAAATACATCCCCTCCACCTCTTTTAGAGGTCTCTTGCTCATTCAAACATCTGAGAAAACCCTTTAGAGTGCAAGGGAGTGCAAGAGCTCTAGTGAGGATAGAGATTTGAGAATCAAAGTTTGTGAGTTCCTCACTAGTGATTCGAGAGTAGCAAGTGTGCATCCATCTCCTCATTTGGACTCGTTGTGGTCTAGTGAGAGTTCTAGCTTGTTATTCTTGGTGATCGCCATCACCTAGACGGCTTGGTGGTGATTGGGAGTTTGGTGATCATCCGGCGGAGCTTGTGGATGACCCAACTCATGTTGTGAGCGGTTGTGGGTGATTCACCGCGACGGAGTGTCGAAGAATCAACCCGTAGAGAGCACTTGATCCTTGCGTGGATCAAGGGGGAGCAACACCCTTGCGCGGGTGCTCCAACGAGGACTAGTGGGGAGTGGCGACTCTCCGATACCTCGGAAAAACATCGCCGTGTTCCTTGCCCTTTATATTCAAGCATTTACATTCTCGTATTTACTTTCATTGCTTGATTTACTTTCCTAGAATTGCCATGCTAGACTAGGATTGGAAACTAGGGTGTAAAACTTTTGTCGGTAGACTTACTAGGAACACAAGTAGGCACTAGGGGTGAATTCCGGCTTGTAGGATTTAATTCTTGCAATTAATTTTTAGAAAAGCCCAATTCACCCCCCCTCTTGGGCATCTTGATCCTTTCAATTGGTATCGGAGCCGTGTTGCTCCTAATTTAGGCTTTACCGCCTAGAGCAAGATGTCTAACGGGGAAGGACCACCTCTCACCTTTGAGGGGGATGATTTTCCATATTGGAAAATCCGCATGGAGGCGTATCTCGAAGCCATAGATGTCGGGTGCCTTAGAGCCGCAACCCAAGGGCTTCCCGCTATCAAGGATCCCGCAAACCCCATTGGTGATGAGGAGAAGTACGACCGGTGGAATGCAAAGGCCAAAAATGCACTCTACCGGGGCTTAGGCAAAGATATCTTCAATCGTGTGCGTAATGCAAAGAACGCTCATGATTTGTGGGAAAATCTTTGTGCTCTCCATGAGGGAACTAAGAGTGAGCGTGAGGAACGCTATCATATTGCTTTAAAAAAAATTAATTCTTTTGAGATGCTTCCCAAAGAAAGTGCTAATGACATGTACACTCGCTTGAATGTTCTTGTAGAGGACCTCAATGCTCTTGGGCTCACTCAAATGAGCCAATCGGATGTTGCAAGGAGGATCTTGAGTGTTCTTCCCGTTGAGAAGTATGGTCACATTGTCACCGTGCTTCATCAAAGTGATCTCTCCACCGCAACACCGACACAAGTATTGGGGAAGATCAATGCTCATGAGATGTACATGCACATCACTCCGGAAGAGGGCTCATCATCTTCCAAGAAGAAAGACTTGGCCTTCAAAGCTAGCCATGACAAGAAGAAGAAGAAGGGCCAAGCCATGATCGTGCAAGAAAGCTCAAGTGAAAGTGATGTCGATGATGAATCACTTGCACTCATGGTGAGAAAGACCACCAAGATGCTAAAGAAGCTCAACAAGAGTGGCATCAAGTTCGATGGCAAGAAAAAGAAATTCTTCACAAGTAGCAAGAGAAAGCCCATCTCGGAGATGGATTGCTACAATTGTGGCGAACTTGGCCACCTAGCTCATCAATGCCCTAGACCACCAAAAGACAAGTTCAAGTACAAGAACAAGGGCAAGAAAAATGATTCAAGTGATGAAGAAGATGAGAAGAAGAAGAACAAGCCATACAAGAAGAAGGATGGCAAGAAGAAGGAGTTCTACAAGAAGAAGAAGGGAGGAAAGGCATACATTGTTGGTGATTGGCTCACCGACATTGAATCATCTTGTGATTCCTCCGAAGATGAGAGCAATGATGAGAAAGAGAAGGTTGCCGCTTTTGTGATGGGGCCATCATCTTCACCGACATCTTCACCACCACCTTCACCGCCTCCTTCACCATCATCGTCCACTACTCACCTATGCCTTATGGCCAAGGGTGAACGAAAGGTACAAAACCATGATAGTGATGATGATGATGATAGTGATAGTGATAATGAATATGATGCACCTTCTTATGATGAACTTGTAAAATTGCTAAATAAGTACACTAAAATCATAAGAAGGACAAGAAATGAAAATGATGAGCTTCAAAATGAAAATGAATCACTCTCATCAAAGCTTGGAAATGCTCAAAAGACTAGTGGTGAGCTTAGAGATCAAAATGAAGTTATGTCTTCCACTCTCAAGGAGCTCAAAACCTCAAACAAAGAGCTTAAAGATCAACATGATAAACTTGAGAAGAAGCATGATGAGCTCATCACTAGGCATAACACTTTGAAAGACAAATACACCACATTAAAAATTGACTATGATAGTCTTGTGGTTGCTAATGAACTTGCTCTTGAGACACATGATGCTACTAACAATGTTGTTAAGTGTGATATAGCTACATCATGTGATGATTTGATCATTGAAAGCATTGAGCAAGGTTCTAGTAGCAAAGGCAAGAGTGTGGTTGAGTCAAACAACTATGATGATTATGCCAAGATCAAGTGTGAGAATGAGAAGCTTGCAAATGAGAACAAGAAGCTTAAAGGTTTGATGGCTCTTGAGAAGCAAACAACAAATGAGTCACTCATTGAAGAGAACAAGAAGCTCAAGCAAGAAAAAGAGCATCTCAAGACCGGTCTAAGCAAGTTCACAAGAGGCCAATATTTGCAAAGTGAGCTCCTCATGAACACCGTAATGAAGATGGATAGAAGTGGTATTGGGTACTTGGCAAATCAAGAGAAGAAGGCAAAAGCTCAACAACAAAGCAAGTCAAAGCCCAAGCCAAAGAGATGTGTTGAGTGTGGTCAAGAAGGTCACTTTGCTCATGAATGCAAAACTCCACCACCACAACCCTTGCCCAAGCATGCTAGACCCTTTGCCTTCAATGCTCATTACATGCTAAGAAAAGATTCAAATGGAAAGATGAAAGTCATGTTCTTGGGTCCCCCAAACAAGAATAGGCCAAAGAAAATATGGGTTACCAAGTCACTAGTTGAGAAAGTCAAGGGCCCCTCTCAAGTTTGGGTCCCTAAACAAAAAGCTTGATCTCTTGTGTGTAGGTGAACTACAAGACCGGTGGATCTCATTGGGTCATTGATAGTGGTTGCACTCAACATATGACCGGTGATCCTCGTATGTTCACCTCCATTGAAGAGAATGGGATATGTCAAGAGAAGATCACATTTGGGGATAATTCAAAGAGCAAAGTCAAGGGTGTAGGCAAGATTGCAATATCAAATGATCACTCACTCTCAAATGTGCTCTATGTTGCTTCATTGAGTTTCAACTTATTATCCGTCGGGCAACTTTGTGACCTTGGCTTCCAATGCTTGTTCACACCAAATGAAGTGGAAGTTTCAAAGATAGATGACAAGCAAGTGATATTCAAAGGCTTTAGATACAACAATCTTTATCTTGTTGACTTCACCTCCGAAGATGCAAATTTGATGACATGTTTGTTCACCAAGACCTCACTTGGTTGGCTTTGGCATAGGAGGCTTGCTCATGTTGGAATGAACACTCTCAACAAGCTATTGAAGAAAGAACTAGTGAGAGGATTGAAGGATGTGAAGTTTGAAAAGGATAAACCTTGTAGTGCATGTCAAGCGGGCAAACAAGTTGCAAACACTCATCCAACCAAAGCTTTCATGTCAACCTCAAGAGTGCTAGAACTTCTACACATGGATTTGTTTGGGCCTACAACATACAAGAGCTTGGGTGGTAATCTCTATTGTCTTGTGATAGTGGATGACTACTCAAGGTACACATGGACTTTCTTCCTTCATGACAAATCCGAAGTGGCAAGTTGCTTCAAGAAGTTTGCAAAGAGAGCTCAAAATGAATTTGAAGTCAAGATAAAGAAAATTAGAAGTGACAATGGCAAAGAGTTTGACAACACCAACATTGAAGCTTATTGTGATGAAATTGGAATCAAGCATGAGGTCTCTTCAACCTACACTCCTCAACAAAATGGTGTAGTTGAGAGAAAGAACCAGACTTTGATCACCCTTGCAAGAACAATGCTAGATGAGTACAACACTCCGGAAAAGTTTTGGGCCGAGGCAATCAACACCGCATGTTATGCTTCAAATCGCCTCTTCCTCCAAAAGTTTCTTGGCAAGACCCCCTATGAGTTGCTTAATGGGAAGAAGCCGGACGTCTCATTCTTCCGGGTGTTTGGTTGCAAATGCTACATCTACAAGAAGCGTCAACACCTAGGGAAGTTTCAAAGACGTTGTGATATTGGTTTTCTTGTTGGTTACTCATCAAAGTCCAAAGCATATAGAGTATTTAACCATACCACCGGTTTGGTTGAAGAAACATATGATGTGGAATTTGATGAATCTAACGGCTCCCAAGGAGCAATTGAGAATTGTGATGATGTAGGTGATGAACCCTTGAGGGAGGCCATGAAGAACATGCCCATGGGAGACATCAAGCCAAAAGATGATGAAGATGATGTGCAAATCATTGATCCACCATCTTCATCACGTGTGCCTCAAGATGATGACAAGAACGAGAGAGTTGAAAATGAAGACACCTATATCTCTCATGAACAAGCCGAGGTACAAGCTCAAGATGTTGATGCTCCCCCTCCACCTCCTCAAGTGGTTGATAGAAGAAATTCACCTCTACTTTAAGCACATCCACAAGAACTCATCATAGGGAGTCCTACTAAGGGAGTGATGACTCGATCTCAAAAGCTTGCTTCTTTTGTTGAACATCACTCTTTTGTCTCTTGTGTTGAACCTAAAAATGTAGAAGAAGCTCTTCAAGATCCGGATTGGGTGAATGCTATGCATGAAGAATTGAACAACTTCACCCGCAATCAAGTATGGACACTTGAAGAGCATCCTAAAGGTGCAAGAGTCATTGGAACCAAGTGGGTGTTCTGAAACAAGCAAGATGACCAAGGCATAGTAGTGAGAAACAAGGCAAGACTAGTTGCAAAGGGGTTCTCTCAAGTTGAAGGTCTTGATTTTGGAGAGACCTTTGCACCCGTTGCAAGACTTGAAGCCATTCGTATCCTCCTTGCATATGCATCACATCATGATATGAAACTATATCAAATGGATGTGAAAAGTGCATTCTTAAATGGCTTTATAAATGAACTAGTCTATGTCAATCAACCTCCCGGGTTTGAAGACCCTAGATATCCTAATCATGTTTATAAGTTGTCCAAGGCGCTATATGGGCTCAAGCAAGCCCCTAGAGCGTGGTATGAGCGCCTCCGAGACTTCCTCATTGAGAAGGGCTTCACCATTGGGAAGGTCGAAACCACACTATTCACCAAGAAGCTTAATGGGGAGATCTTCATTTGTCAAGTGTATGTTGATGATATCATCTTCGGGTCAGCAAATGAAGATTATTGCAAGGAATTTGGTGAATTGATGTTGAAGGAGTTCGAGATGTCAATGATTGGTGAGCTCACATTCTTCCTTGGTTTTCAAGTCAAGCAAATGAGAGAAGGGATTTTCATCTCTCAAGAAAAGTATACCAAGGATCTTCTCAAAAGATTCAAGATGAAAGAATGCAAACCAATCAAGACCCCAATGCCATCAAATGGACATCTCGACCTAGATGAGGGAGGTAAACCGGTTGATCAAACTCTCTACCGTTCTATGATTGGTAGCTTGTTGTACCTTACCGCATCTAGGCCCGATATCATGTTTAGTGTGTGCATGTGTGCTCGCTTTCAAGCGTGCCCTAAAGAACCTCACTTAAGTGCCGTAAAAAGAATCCTAAGATATCTTAAGCACACCCCAAGCATTGGTCTTTGGTATCCCAAAGGAGCTAGATTCCAACTAGTTGGCTATTCCGATTCGGATTATGCCGGTTGCAAAATTGATAGAAAGAGCACATCCGGAGGGTGCCATTTGCTTGGGAGATCCTTAGTATCTTGGTCATCTAAAAAGCAAAATAGTGTGGCTTTTGTCCACCGCCGAGGCGGAATACATTGCCGCGGGGGCTTGTTGTGCACAAATTCTATATATGAAACAAACCCTCCTAGGCTATGGAATTGTTCTTGAAAAGGTGCCACTTTTATGTGATAATGAAAGTGCCGTTAAAATTGCTAACAATCCGGTACAACACTCTCGCACCAAGCACATTGATATCCGCCATCACTTTTTAAGAGATCACGTTGCTAAAAATGACATATCACTAGAAGGTGTACGAAGTGAAAATCAATTAGCGGATATCTTCACTAAACCCTTGGATGAGGCTACCTTTTGTAGGCTAAGAAGTGAACTTAATGTGCTTGATTCAAGTAACTTTAAAAGATAAGAGTGTGTTGTCCCTTGCATTGCATTGTATTATATGTCACGTTTATTTTATCGCAATGCATTTTGGGCTTGGCTAACACGGTTACGATAACCCTCCTTTGGAGGAGTGAAGAAGCCTAACCGTGGATCAAACTTGACAAGCAACCTTGCTTTACTTACTTGTATTGCATTGCATATGCATGGTTGTTTGTTTGTCGTTTCTTTTCGGTTTAGCTTTGAGCAACCTCTGTGTTCGTCCATGAATAGAGAGAGCTTTTTGACGCTCCTAAAGGTCCAAAAACTCTATTGCATGGCCATACGTTGTTCCTCGGGTGTTTATTGCCTATTTTCCTAAAAATAATACTAGCCTAAGGCAAAATATTTTGAAAATTTTGAGGGTTTGAGTGAGGTCACTCATATCAGGTTCCAATTGGTGTTTATTTGTGTCTCTTTGAACTGGAACTTGATTGGGAGAAGTCGCGTCGGAGTTTGGAACGAAGAAGGGCGAAGAACAGCGACCGGACGCTGGACCGGACGCTGCACCGGACGCAGTGATGCTTCACCACCGCGTCCGGTCCCGGCGTCCACCAGCGCGTCCGGTCATCCAGAAGACCAACTCCAGACCTAGTGACCGGACGCTGCACCGGACGCGCCTGTGTTGACCACCGCGTCCGGTCCCGGTTACCACCACCGCGTCCGGTCATCCGCGATGAATTCCCGAGCTCCCAGCGACCGGACTCTGACCGCGTCCGGTCAGTCCGCACCGGACGCGTCCGGTCACTCCAGGAGCTTACTGGAGTGTGACCGGACGCTGCACCACCGCGTCCGGTCATAACGACCACCGCGTCCGGTCATCGCGCGTCGAGCGGATCTGAGCCCCTCATAAAACCGTTCGTTCTCGATCTGTTTTTCATCGACCGAATCCGCCGCCGCCGCTCGACCTCAACTCGCTGTTTCGCCGTCATCCGCCGCCATTGGCCGTTCTGCTCGCCGCCGGGGAACTCGTCGGAGCCCAGCCGCGTGCCCCCTCGCCAGCTGCCCGCGCGCGCCTGCTTCCTCGCGCCCGAGCCGTGCCCCCATGCTGCCCGCAAACCACGCGCCACTGCCGCCGCGCCCGCCGCTACACCTCGCCGCCGGCAAATCTTCCGCCGCCGTGGGCTTCACCGCAGCAGCCACCACTCACGTGCAGCCTAGCCCCTCGTGCCCGAGCTCTTTTTCCTCTCTCGGCCGAGCCACCTAGGGTTTAGCCCAAACCCTAACCTAGGGTTTGCCCTAATCCGTTCGCGAGGTAACGAAATCGATCGTTCTCGATTCAATTTCGTTCCGTGTCGTCGCTAGGGCTAACCTTGACCGTTATCATCCATTGATCATCTCGCTCGGTCCTTTCAGTGCTCGATCGTCGAATTCGGGGATTCTCGCGACCTAGGTCACCGCTTCTACTCACCGTCGTCTCGTCGATCCGAGGTAGCTTCGCGTCACGTTTCACTTCGTATCTAATGTGCTTGCTATCTCTAGGGTTTCGCACCTTTTAGTTATGTATGTGCTTATAGTATATCTTTCTATTCCATCGGTGCAGCGAGTCAGTCGGTGTGTCAGGGTCAGATTTGTTTGCTGAATCCGAGGCCAAGCCTGCGGATACGGATTGAGGCCAAGCCTCTCGAGTGTCAGTTCATCATCTTACAGAGGTTCTCAGTCAGTTGATCAGCATGGTGCGTTGCAAGAACGCCGGTGGTGCTCCTGGTGACGAGGACAACAGTCCTCCCCGTCGTGATGAGATTGCGCGTGGTAAGCGCATCAAGATGATGGCCAGGAAGAAGAAGAGGACGCCTTCAGAGGCAGAGGTTGCTCAGGCCGTGGCAGATGCTGCAGAGCAGGCAGAGAGAGGTGGCAGACGCAGTGGCATACACATAGGCGAGCGTCGCTTTCACCTTGAAGGTCGACAGCTCGGCACTGAGGCCACTGAGGGTACCGAGGATACTGGAGCTACAGAGCAGATGTCAGTTGATCCACCCACAGAGCCGACAGAGGCTACAGAGGCTACACAGGCTACCGAGGCTCCACAGGCTACAGAGGATACAGAGGAGCAGCCAGCTCAGTCTCCACCATGTCGCCGCTCCACACGTGCTCGTACACAGGTGACACCTAGGCCAGAGGGCCAGCGTCGTGGAGCACGTCCTCCTCCCAGAGCTAGAGGTTCACCCCCGGTCGAGCACTTTGACCTGAGGGGTGCTTCAGCACGTCAGGTGCAGGGGTTGAGGTTCGTGGAGGTCAGCCGTTGGTTTTCACCTGTCAGAGATCACAGAGCTTCAGAGGGTTTCTATACCCCACTTCAGGAGGATTTCTACAGGGCCTTAGTTGACAGTGGTATTGTTGTGGGAGAGCAGCTCCGTCCGCACCTGTCCTATATGCCTGGCTTGTCAGATCTTCTTGGACGGACAGGTGCATACTGCGGCACATGGGTCAGAGAGTTCTATGCTTCACTGTGGATTGATCCTGCCCATGAGTTCATTCACTTTGCTTTCAGAGGCCGCGATCACAGACTGTACAGCTCCAGAGCTCGAGAGATCCTCAGACTACCAGCTTCTGACACGAGGATCCATCAGCTGTGTTATGGACAGACTCCTCCACCCAGACGCCCTCACGGCGGAGCAGTGCCACCTACAGACCTAGTTCGACCCTGTTTTCATGAGCCTTTTGGCGAAGGGTCTCGTCGTACGCCTGCCTGCCTGACGCCACTTGCCAGGGTCTTGGATGCTATTCTCAGACGCACTCTACTTCCCAGACTTGGCTACAGAGAGGGACTGACACGTATGCAGCTTTGGGTTGTTCACCACCTGCTCTCACAGAGACAGTTTGACATCTGGGATCTTATTCTTAGTGAGATGGAGGACACCATTGCTGAGGGCTTCAAGGGTAATCGTCAGCTGCCCTATGCACACTGGATTTGCTTTATCATCAGATCTTCTATCCAGATGCCACCAGAGATCAGAGCGGAGATAGCAAACACTACTACTGCTTTCCCTGATTATGATATCCGTCAGCTTTGGGCCTCGGTTACTAGAGATCAGGCCCCAGAGCCAGGACAGTGTGAGCGCCCAGACGTTCCTGAGACAGCAGCTGAGCAGGATGCCAGAGTTGACGAGCTTGCTGAGGCAGAGCTTGCGGACCTTGAGGCTCAGACTGCTGATATACCTGAGGATGTGACTTCTGACAGCACAGATGAGGACTACCAGCCCATCCCCAGGTACCGGTCTCCTCGGTCTCACGACCACGAGGCCGGTGGCTCTGGCTCAGCCTCCCACTCAGACCCAGCCATGGTGGCTATTCTTGAGAGGTTGACCCAGGCTCAGGAGCAGCAGCAGCAGCAGATACAGCGACAGGCACAGGACACAGCTACAGCACTTGCACAGATTCAGGCTCGTCAGGACGAGTTTCAGCGACAGCAGCTTGAGATTCAGAGGCAACAAGTTGAGATGCAGCGACAGAGTCAACAGCAGTACATGGATCTCCTGCGCCACCTTGTCACAGTCGGGGTTCCTCCGCCTGCTTCTGTCATGACTCAGGCTTTGCATTCAAGTGGTCCGTCGAGTCAGGGACAGTCGAGCTTCCAGTTTACATCTCCACAGCAGCAGGTTCCCCAGTCTTTTCAGTCCCCGAGCTTCACTCCTATTCATACGGGGTTTACACCGTCAGACCAGACTCGCCCGCACCTACTGACAGGCACACCTATTGGTGATTTCAGTGCCACCTACAGCGAGTTGACTGGTCAGCCGACACCCTCGCACACCACTACGTTTCACACTTCGTCAGGGTTGTTAGCTCCCGAGGCAGCCATTCCTCCAGTGACAGGGACCGGGACTACAGAGACCATCTCTTCTTCAGTTGCCTCGACAGATCCCCCAGCTATTGGCTCACTACAGGCTCAGGTTACTCAGACAGATCCACTTGTTGCTACTCAGTCAGTGCCTGTTCCTGCTCAGACCCAGACCGCTTCGCAGCCACGTGTTTCTTCAGAGGGTCAGCCAGATAGCTCAGACTCCGAGGGTGATTCGCTACACTTCGTGATTACTCCGCGCACCTCGGCACCCGACACGACTCCGTCTGTCCCCCCGTTAGATCATTAGATTAGTTTTTGGCGTTTGATGCCAAAGGGGGAGAGAGAGTAGTTTCAGGGGGAGTTTTTGATAGAGGGTTTTCGTTCTTTGTGTGCTACATTCATGCATATCATGTTTACTTTTCAGCATAGCATTCGTGTGACATTGTCGTCGAGTCGTAAACTTTGAGTCTTAATGTGTTACTCTCGTCATAGTTTTAATATATGTCACCGTTTTAGTTATAGCTCTAAGGTTGTGCTTCCGTGCCTTACTCTGATTTCTTATGAGCTATAATCTTTTTGTGTACTAACGCTTTTTGTCTTATCTTATGAAGTACACTCTTTTGGCTTGGGGCACATAAGCAATTCCTAACCCTTTGTGCTTATTGCTTTTTGCTTATGTGAATCAAGTATGCTCGAAAACCTCAACTCTAATCTTTTGAACATTAGTGTTGTCATCAATCACCAAAAAGGGGGAGATTGAAAGCATCTAGGCCCCAAGGTTTGGTTTCGGCAATTGATGACAACGCTTTATTACCATTAATAACGTGTGTTTTGCAGAAACGTTGATAAGTTAGGTCATGGAGGTTATAACTGCTTTGGGCACCATGGTATTCGTGTCCCTTGATGGAAATCGTTTCGGTTTTCAAAAGAGTGACGTCAAGATTAAGGACGGTTAGTTCCGAATGTCGAGGTGTTGAGACGCATTCGGAATAGTCGTTAGGATCTTCGTTTTTCTCTTTTGGCCGTACTATAAAGGGGGGCATGAACGGGTAGCTTGACCTAGGCGAGTCCTATGTTTAGGTGTGGTGCACACTTGTTAAACTTGGCGCTAGGCAACCCTAGAATAGCTCAAAGTTCAGTTGGAAGCAACTTGGTTGAAGTTGCGACGTGTTTCGGAAAGTTTCGGGCTGTTTCCCACTGACCAGACGCGGTCTTCGGCACGACCGGACGCGTCCGGTCAGTACGTTACCGCGGCTAGGGTTTCGGCCCTGACCACCGGACGCGGTCCTCGCGAGGACCGGACGCGGTGGTCAGTGGCTGACACGTGTCACTTGAGGGAAACACCCGTCGGACGCGACCTGGGTGTGATCGGCGCGTCCGGTCACAGTCCAGTAAGGTCCAGAGAGGACCGGACGCGTCCGATCATCACCGATCGGACGCGGCCTCGCGTCCGGTGCGAGTACAGTAAGCTCCTTTGCACGATCGGACGCGTCCGATCACCCCTGACCGGCGCGTCCAGTCGTTCAGTTGAAAATCGCGTTTTGACCGTTACGGGCGACCGGCGCGTCCGGTCAGTTCGACCGGCGCGTCCGGTCAGCCCGTGTCAGAACATAACGGTTCGTTTTCTTTGAGGGGTGTATAAATACATCCCCTCCACCTCTTTTAGAGGTCTCTTGCTCATTCAAACATCTGAGAAAACCCTTTAGAGTGCAAGGGAGTGCAAGAGCTCTAGTGAGGATAGAGATTTGAGAATCAAAGTTTGTGAGTTCCTCACTAGTGATTCGAGAGTAGCAAGTGTGCATCCATCTCCTCATTTGGGCTCGTTGTGGTCTAGTGAGAGTTCTAGCTTGTTACTCTTGGTGATCGCCATCACCTAGACGGCTTGGTGGTGATTGGGAGTTTGGTGATCATCCGATGGAGCTTGTGGATGACCCAACTCATGTTGTGAGCGGTTGTGGGTGATTCACCGCGACGGAGTGTCGAAGAATCAACCCGTAGAGAGCACTTGATCCTTGCGCGGATCAAGGGGGAGCAACACCCTTGCGCGGGTGCTCCAACGAGGACTAGTGGGGAGTGGCGACTCTCCGATACCTCGGAAAAACATCGCCGTGTTCCTTGCCCTTTATATTCAAGCATTTACATTCTCGTATTTACTTTCATTGCTTGATTTATTTTCCTAGAATTGCCATGCTAGACTAGGATTGGAAACTAGGGTGCAAAACTTTTGTCGGTAGACTTACTAGGAACACAAGTAGGCACTAGGGGTGAATTCCGGCTTGTAGGATTTAATTCTTGCAATTAATTTTTAGAAAAGCCCAATTCACCCCCCCTCTTGGGCATCTTGATCCTTTCAAGAAGCACTTTGTGGGTTGGGAGTGGTTGTTTTAGCTATACCAGAGTTGCTCTCTCGATACACAAATATTGACGTTGTAGACTATGTAAGTACCCTACTCGCATGATATTATAATTCACTACTCTCTCAATACACAAATAGTTAACGACTAGACATTCCTCATGATTTATATAGGTGTCTAGCAAAATATTGCTTAAACAGAAGATACGCTCATATAGCCTTCTTGGACCCCCAAGCTAATCAACGAGAAAACATGGCAGGCAGGAAATAAAGTGGAAGATCTGATAGAAACATTGGTTGAGATTTTTGAACAATTCAAGATGAACAGAAAAACCCACATACTGCTAGCCTACAACTACGAGTATGTGTTCTCTGCTCTTATTTTTATGCTTCCTTTTTAGTTATGATTATTCATTAACTAGGATTTTGTGATTGCAGTAACCATTTCGTCTTCATTGTTATCGATATTAGCAAAAATCGTATCGAGGTGTGGGACTCGAAGAAAAAGCGACTTTCTTTGCTCGATCCCCTAGTCAATGTGCTTAATAAGTAAGTGAACCTAATAACATATTATTTTCTAATCGCATAGAGCACATTCTAATGTTGCCCCTTTTTCACACTTTATAATGTGGCACAGTGTCCAGGGAAGAATGGTTGGTGGGACGAAGGTCCCAGTACAGGTTGCAGAAATGCAATTGGAGACCCTAAAGCAGCCGGCGGGAAACAATGAATGCAGGTTCTACGTAATGTGGGCAATGCTTCGCTACCTCGGTGGGAAATCAGAAAAGGCAGATGCTTTGGTGTGTATAATCTCCATTTCATTTGTATCTATTAATTCAACAAAACAATCTGTTGTTTTCTCTTACATTTGTGCCTTTCGATATTATCTTTTTTGAACGACAGCGCAAGAAATTTGAACACCAAAGGCTGACAAAAATGGAGATCATAGCACTGTCTTCAGAGCTAGCATATTTCATCCTATCCGAGGTATTGGAAAGAAACAGAGTATTCTCCATTGCACAGTCCGTGAAGTTCAAGAAACAGTATGGGCCAGAGCGGCTCGCTAGACTATTGTAATTTCTTTTTTATTTTAAGGGATCGATCTTGATAAGTACATTTGAAATGTAACTGTAATATTTTAATGTTGATGGACCTGTCGTCTACATAGCGAATATAAAGCGTAACCGGATTCCACGAATAAAAATATAAAATAAATTATAAAACAATAAAATATGAAAAAGAGATCACTGCTGGTTAGCACAAAACCGGCAGTGATGGCGACCAGGGCACTGCCGGCTTGAGCTACGAGCCGACGGTGTTGGCCTAGCCATTATTGTCGGTTTGGAGGTCGAGCCGGCATTGTTGTTGAAGCCATCACTGTCGGCTTGTTGAGCTACGAGCCGGCAGTGTTGGCCTAGCCATCACTGTCGGTTTGGAGGTCGAGCCAGCATTGTTGTTGAAGCCATCACAGCCGGCTTGAGCAACAAGCCGACAGTGTTGCTTCACCAACACAGCCGACTAGAGCCACCAGCCAGCAGTGATGGCTCGACCAACACAGTCGCCTTGAGCTACCAACCAACAATGTTAGCTTGGTCAACACTGCCGACTTGAACCACTAGCCGACAGTGTTGCCTAGACCATCACTGTCGGCTAGCGCCACCAACCGGGTAGTGTTGGCACAACTAGACACTGCCGGGTGGCGCTAGGAGCCGACAATGTTGCCTAGAGATCACTGTTGGTTTTCGGTTACTGGCAGTAATGTGTCCCCCCACCACTACTGGTATGCCACTGTCGGTTCAAAATCCGGCAATGATGGGGGGTTTTGAACCGACAGTGATGTCGTGGCCTGGGTAGTGCTAGAGTCTCTACATGATCATGCCATAGCAAATATAGTTGTACAAAAGGCACGAGACACATGGGGGACCTCATTGTCTGCTATTTTGGACCGATCTAGGCATGACTCGGTCTGACTAAATGACGGTCCGTTGTCCTCACTACATATATATAATCCCTCGTCTCCAAAATCAAAATCTAACTCACTCTTTGTAGTTTCTACACTACCGTCATCGCCTACTCCTCTTCCTCCTAGGTCCCTCTTCACCTTCTCTGACGATCAAGCACCGAGCCACCCACCACTCGAGGCTTCTCCTCCATCCTGGCATCCTCTCTTGCTTCCTTTGCATCGGGCTTCTCCCCATCCCCACTTGCTTCCTCAGCGACACGACCCTAACTACCGCGCGACGTGGTCTTCAGTGACACGCAGAGGTGGCACGTCCCTAGAAGATGCGTGAAGGAAGAGAGCTCGAGGTGGAGGGTGGAGCGGCCCCGTCCTGCATACAAATGCGGAGTCAGCACAACGTTGCCCAATGCGCAGGTGTGGAGGATGGCTCATCCCTAGCGGACACGTGAAGACGAAGGGTAGCATGGTCTTGGCAGCGCGCGGAGGCAACGACATCCTTGTTCAGCTAGTCAGGCCATCACGATCCGTTGTGTTAGTTGGGCCGTTACAACACAACTAAGCAAGCTTAAGGCTGTGCCTGAGCCACTTGTTGAGCTTGTGGGTTGGCACGGCATAGCACGATTAATATATAGTAGGGCCATGTTGGCCCTTGTGTCGTGTCGGGTAGCCCATTTAGCCATCTATAATAGCAAAGGACCATTTATACGGTTCAAGCCAATGACCATAAGGGTGTTGTCTACAACATTATAAACTCTGGTTACATGAGAAATAATTGATATAGAGAACTCATGATACATTTTGGTTTTGATCTCGGCCATCAGAGTTCCCGTCATCGAACCTATCGATGCCGGGGTTACATAAAATTGATAGATGCAGTGATTAAATAATCTGGCATAGTGTAGCTTAATTAGTTATCTATCTTAATTTATCTGCTGATACCCTGATACTTATTTAGTGAAAATGGCATCCTTATGATGAAAGCTACTGCATTTAGAGTGAAAAGACGAAAGTTTATTCTTTTTGGAGTATCGTTCCTTTTGTGAGTGTGAATGCAAGTGTGACTACATAATTCATGTGGCATATTTGACCATAACATCATGGTAAAATCTAATTTTGTATTAGTCTATAAAACTGTGAGATAAAATTATACATTAAGAAATTATACATTAAGAGTGATTATTTCATTCATCCACCACCACTAAATAGCGTAATATGTCTTAAATTAAGATACAAATAGTTCAAATAGCACACTAATAGTGTAGAATATGCATGATAGAAACTTGACCAAATAAGATTACGACACTACTTTTTGGGCCTAACGCTTTCTAACGGACATGAAAGTCTTGATTACGTCGTCTTCATCTACTTCATCCAAGATGACAGTGATATTTTATTGCACAGTTTTTTTGATAGTATCATTTTCTTACTTTGAACATTTTTTGACAATACATTTTTTTGGACGATGAATATTTTTTTGGCAGTATAGTTTTTTGCACAGATTATAGTTATGACAATACAATTTTGTGGATAGTATCAAATGCACAATTTTGTGTATGTGTGAACAGTTTAGCACTGTAGAAAATATCATTGTCCACAAAATTGTACTGCCTTAAATAATCTGTTCAAAAATTGTACTGTCAAAAAGGAGTTTTAAATTTAACTAATGTATGGTAGGTAGTACAAAACTAAAACGAGTTTTTTTTTACGGAGATAGGTAGCACTATACTATGGAAGTAAATTCTGAGGGCTTGTTTGGAACGAAGGATTGTAAAACAGAGGAAAGGAATAGGAGTGAGATTGCAAAACAAAGGAATAGAAAATATAGGAAGATAATGAAAAATGGTGTTTGGAACGCAGGAATCCATGACACAGGAATAGAAAAACATGAAAGTGATAAACTAATATTAACATCTCTAATAATAGTGGTCAATTTAATTGTGTTCTATAATTACTTGGCATTTAATAATTTGTGACTCTTACATATGGGCCCTAGACCCTGTGTGCAACTCTATCGCCAACCATTGACTGTACACATGTAGCACGTTAATTGTACCAGCTAAAAGCATGGTTAGCAGAGGAGAGAAACCGTGAATGGCCGTAGGAAAGTTTCCCTGAGCTCTGAGCCCATTTTCTGATTCCTGCAAAAGTACAGGTACCACTGCCGTTCCTCTTGAAAGTATTTTGCTGCTTCCCTTTTCCAAACGATGAGAAAGAAAATGATTCCTCTAGAATGAGTTTCGTGTACCTTCTTCGGTCAATCCAAACAAGACCTGAGAGACCCGGTCTTTTCCCAATCTGAAAGACCTCTTCCTTTCAGGTGACACATGGCGTGTACACCAATCTCAAAGCAAAGCTTGAACTTTTTCCATCTTCGCCCCGTCTGAGTTACGGACACCATTAGCATACGTCAATCTGTGAGACTCTGACTGATGAAGCCAATCGCGAGGTGATTGAGTGAAGCAGACTTTGCCGCGGTGCGGCGCGGCTGATCAAGGCATCCACGCAGCGCTCCGAATTTGCAGCTGTGACGTCGATGCAGCGTTCAGGAGATGGCGTTGGTCGCTGCTACGGCCACAGAGGACACAACGCTGTCTCGCCGGAGCTCGGCGCCGCAGCGGTAGCGCGTCCTGATCTGCGCCGGAACTCCTCCAGGTCCCAGAAGCAGCAATAGCAAGCAGGTGGTGTCCGGGCCAAGAAGCCGCAGCACCGTGGACTCGGCGTGGCGTAGGTCGCGACATTCGTCGCAGACTGCATACAGCATACCACCAGTCCACCACCTCATGACTGCATGCCGCTTCTGCTGCCCTCATCACTGCAATGTCCATGGTCGACGTGGGCATGGACATGGTGCACCGCGCACGACAACTGTTCGATGGAATGACCAGTCCGTATCTGAATTCGCAAGCCATTGGAATGTCGTGATTGAAGGTGACAAGCAAGATGGTTTGTGCCCACTGGTTCAGACGAGGAATCCCAATTTGCGTCCATGCCGTGCAGCTCAAAGACTGTTCGTCGCCATTGTTAATCAGATAATGCCTGGACCACATTGCGAGTTCATACATCATTTAGACGCACTATACTGTTCTCCATTAGGATTTTGGGTCCATGCTCTCATTGCTTGATCTCTCTCCTTTACCTAGTGCTCACAGCTGGTGGTCCCGGCACCTCCTCGCTGGCACTAGGCTCAATCTGCATCCTTCACTTGACCAAATGGATTATCTGGTGTTCTAAGTCTACATTGGCTCAAGGAATTTATATTCTATAGTGCCGAATGTGAATTGGTGGTATTAATGCAAGTACACATTTTTATATTACATAGTACCGAATGCGAATGACCTTGCATACTGTCATGGATTCAAATGCTGGTGACCAAAAAAAAAAGACAAACACAAGCAGATATGCTAAAATGGTTTGACCATGTAACAGTATATCAGTAGCAATGAACAAGGAGACATATTGCTGCCTCCTTGTTGAAGCATGTTCTTTCTTGGTTGGTATTTTGGATTAGTGTTCTTGTGACATTCATTACTGCAAACAAAGTACTTTGAAGATAATGTGCCATCTGCTCTATGTTTAGTGTGGCATTTCTTGATGCTGAACCCAACTTTTTCAACATATGCACTATAAAACATGTATGCATCATTCTATGAACTAAAGGTCATGCATGTGAAGCTTCAGCACAAGTTCAGTTGAGAAGATTTGGTCATCCTCCAAATCTATTGTAGCAATTTCTTCAGATTTCTCACCTCCAAATCTGTTGTAGATTAGTTGTTCAGATTCCTCATAGTCAGAGTTGACATCTCCATCACCATCCTTGAGGCAAGAGCTTGTGCCCACATCACCATGAATAGTTGGCTGCAACATCGGGGCAAATGGCAAACCGGCAAGCAGGAAGATGAGAAGCTGCCGCTCGGCTAGCTTTCTGTTCTCTTGGGCTGATCTGGCTGGCAAGTATTGCTGGCTGGTTTCTTGTGAGAGAAAAACACCGCTGGTTGGTTAGCTAACTGATTTGACTGATAATATTAAGCGAACAGGCTTTGTTTCTGTTCTTTTCATTTTGATTTGATCACTAGCGCTGTGTCGAAAGGAGCTGCATGAAGCTTCCAACGAAGGGTAGTCAATTCTGTCAACGTCTTGCCACGGAAGATAGCTGTGCCAAGCTTCCATTTGAAGGGGGCATTAATTCGGTTGGTGTCTGTTCCAAAAAAAAAAGTTTGGTGGCTTACGTTGGAAGACAGCAGCAGCTGTCGGGATTTTTTTATATTTTAATCTTTTTTATTCAATATTTTAAAAATAATTTCACCTAAAAAATATTTTTAGATCTAACCCTTACTAAATAATGTTGTCGCGCCACATACATTGGCGCGGCAAAGTCCACCACATTAGACGGTGTTTCCGACGTGAAAAACGTTGTTACGCCACTCCTGTTGGCGTGACAATATTGTTCTGTCGCGCCATCGGAAGTGGCGTGACAAGACAAAATATTCGAAAAATCATAACTCCTTGGTACAATGTTAGATGAAGATAAACTTTATATAAAAATTGTAGCCCTCGACGAGATATATAACTTTGTAGTTTTGAGTTTTTTCATTTGAGGATGTTAAGATGCTCAAAAAGTTAATAATAAAATTTTAGGACCATAATAACCGCGTATAAGTGCTTGTCGCATTAGAAAAATAATAACGTTTTTGTATGGCGTCAAATAAAGATACTTTCTACATGAAAGTTATAGCCCTCAATTTCTACATTAAAGTTGTAGCCCTCAATGAGATCTACAACTTTGTAGTTTTAAGTTTTTGTATTTGAGATACTTAAAATGCACAAAAAAATGTTATAAAATTTCAGCAGTATAATAACCGTTTATTAGCGTTTGTCACATTAAAAAAATGATATCGTTTTTATATGATGTCAAATGAAAATACATTTTATATTAAAATTGTAGCCCCTAGTGAGAGTTACAACTTTATACTTTTGAGTTTTCATATTTGAGGTCGTTAACATACTCAAAAGGTAATATAAAGTTCTAGCAGCATAATATGCTCCTGAAATTTTAGTTTATTTTTTTCGCATCTTAACCATTTCAAATGGAAAAATTCAAAACTATAAATTTGTAGACCTCTCTTAGGGCTACAACTTTGATATAAAATATATTTTCATTTGACATCATATAAAAATGATATCATTTTTCTAATGCGACAAACGGTAATACACAATTATTATGCTGCTGAAATTTTATATTATTTTTTGATGTATTTTAACTATTTCAAATGTAAAAACTCAAAACTACAAAGTTGTAGATTCCATTGAGGGCTACAACTTTCATGTAGAAAGTATTTTTTTTCGCCATACACAAGCACTTGTACATAGTTATTATGGTCCTGAAATTTATTATTAATTTTTTGAGTATCTTAACGTCCTCAAATGAAAAACTCAAAACTACAAAGTTGTAGATCTCATCGAGGGCTACAATTTTCATTTAAAGTTCGTCTTCATCCAACATCGTATGAAGGATTTATGAGTTTTCGAACGTTTTATCTTGTCACGCCACTCCCGGTGGCGCGACATAACAATACTGTCACGTCAGCGGGAGTGGCGCGACAGCGTTTTTCACGTTGAAAACGCCGTCCAACGTGACGGACTTTGCCGCGCCAATACATGTGACACGACAACGTTATTTGGTTGCGCCAATGCCGCCGACATGATCAAAAGGATCAGATCTGAAAATATTTTTCAGGTGAGATTATTTTTAAAATATTGAATAAAAAAAGATTAAAATATAAAAATCCTCCTAGCCGGCGTCCCTTCGTTCGTCAACGCTCACGACGTCGCTGCTCGCTATGATCCTGCCCTTGTTCAGTTCCTGAATCGGGAGTGCCCGATTTGGAACAGTTTGCTACAGTGCGCATTAAATGCGTACTGTAGCAATTTGTTTGTATTTGGTAAAAATTATTCAAATTTTGACTAATTAGGCTTAAAATGTTCGTCTCGCAAAGTACAATAAAACTGTGCAATTAGTTTTAAATTTCATCTACATTTAATACTCCATGCATGTGCCGGTATTTTGATGTGATGGAAATCTTTTTTTACATAGTGAAATTTGAGGGTTAAATTTGGAAACTAAACAAGGGCTCAGCTTGCTCTAAGATCGATGAGGATTTCCATGTGTCACCTAAAGGAGAGAGGTCTTTTTGACTGGTGAAAGACCAGGTCTCTCCGAATTTGTCTATGGTATTTTCGTACAAGTATTTGTATTTTACATTTGTGCACGTGAATCGAGAAAAGACAGAGAACGGTGTGTGCAATCGCTAAACTAAATTGGGTTAAGTCCACTTTAGTCCTGCGTGCAATCGCTAAACTAAATTGGATTAAGTCCACTTTAGTCCTCCAACTATTGCAGAAATCTGGATTTCAACCTTCAACTTCAAAACCGGATAACATTGGTCCTCTAATTCTTGAAAAAGTTCACTTTTCACCCCTAGGTGGTTTTGCATGTCACTGTTCATGATGCTGACGTCAGCGATGGCGTCAGCACTTATTTTTAATTTGTGAAATTAATATCTTTTTATTCGGAGCTTTAAATATAGCAAATAATATATCGATTTTGATCGTCTCGACGAGCTCTTTGCAATGGTGTACTCCGTTTTGTTGTTTGAGATAGTTTTATTTCGTAAAAAATTAAATATTTCTATAAAACAAGTGAGAATAACAAAACTCGTGGTCATCGTGTCGTTGTACCGGTACGATGAGCGGATGAACGGGTACGTCCTGCTCATGCTCTACTCCGTGCACGTCTACCCCGGGGCGTGCGCGGTGGCGGAGGGGTGGTGGGCCGCACATGAGGGGTGGTCGCGCGCCCTAGCAGTGCCCTCGGCTACAAGCACACTGGCCGCGGCATGGGCGGAACACACGCTGGCGGAACACCCACGCGGCTAGCACACCCACGGGGGCGCCAAGGCGCGCGCGCACGGGGCGGAACACGCGCTGGCGGAGCAGCGCCGGTATAGAGAGGTTCCACCTCAGGCCCCAGAAGTCACGCAACAAGGCCGAGAGGTAGGGCCGGTCGAACCGGGGCTCCAGCTCCAGCCCAATCAGCGCGCGCGACGCCGCCACGACCGCCGCCAGAATGAGCTCCAGTGCTAGGTACACGTGCACGGAGTACAGCGTGAGCAGGACGTACCCGTTCATCCGCTCCTCGTACCGGTACAACGACACGATGGCCACGAGTTTGGTTATTCTCACTTATTTTATAGAAATATTTAATTTTTCACGAAATAAAACTATCTCAAACAACAAAACAAAGTACACCATTGCAAAGAGCTCGTCGAGACGATCAAAATTGATATATTATTTGCTATATTTGGAGCTCCGAATAAAAAGATATTAATTTCACAAATTAAAAATAAGTGCTGACGTCATCGCTGACGTCAGCATCGTGAACGGTGCCCTGCAAAACCGTCCAGGGGTGAAAAGTGAACTTTTTCAAGAGTTGGAGGACCAATGCTATCCGGTTTTGAAGTTGAAGGTTGAAATCCAGACTTTTGCGATAGTTGAGGACCTAAAGTGGACTTAACCCAAATAAATTAGGCTATGGTTAAAGCTAACGTATCTAATGCAAACCAACCTCTCTATGTAGCCGTACAAATTTCTAATATGAGTCACATGACGTTGATCGAGGGGGCACAGGGGGAGTGGGAAGGGGGATTAGCAAAAATGTGATTAGGAGCGAGCGGTTAAGCATAAAATTACTCAATCCCCATACGTCTCTTGGATCAACATCACGTGGCCCAAATTAGAAGTTTGCACGGTTACACGGAGAGGTTAGTTTGCACCAGATGCGTTGCCATATTTAAATCTAAAGGCTAAAGTTTAGAAGTGTCACATCGGATGTCACATGGGATGTCATATGAGATGTGTTCGGATAATAATAATAAAACAAATTACACAAGTTCTCAGTAATCCGCGAGACGAATTTATTAAGCCTAATTAATCCATCATCAGTACATGTGTTGTAGCACTACATTGTCAAACCATGGACTAAGACCTTATTTAGATGCCTTCAAAATTCCAAATTTTTACTTTTCGTCCCATCACATTAAATCTGTGGACACATGCATGAAGCATTAAATATAGATAAAAAAAATAACTAATTGCACAGTTTGGTTGTAAATTACGAGACGAATCTTTTAAAACAAATTAATCCATGATTGGACACTAATTATCAAATACAAACGAAAGTGCTAAAATAGCTAAATTTTAAAAGTTTTTTCATCTAAATGAGGCCTAATTAGACTTAAAAAATTCATCTTATAAATTAGTCACAATATGTGCAATTAGTTATTTTTAGTATATATTTATTATTTTATGTATGTATCAAATATCCAACGTGATAGGACTAAAGTTTAGGAGGAACAAACAACGCCTTAGGCCGTCTCCAACAGGATAACCATTGGGGTACCCCAACCCAAAATGAGTCTTCGATAAGATATCTATAGCCTCCAACAGAATACTTATTTGAAAGACCCATTTTAGGTGTTAGGAGATCTATAATCTAAATATAGGTATTCTCTCTCTAAAAGACTCATTTGAAGAAAGGATCGTCTTTTGAGTCTGGTTGTTGGAGAAGACTAAAAATAGATATGAAATCTTTTGACTGTAGCGTTATCTAAAAGATAAATAGATCTTGTATTTTAGGTTGGGGAGACAGCCTTGTACACTTTTGAGATCGAGATGCATGAAAGAAAAGGAGGAGAATAGTCAAACCATGCGGCCCGAAAACATGCAGGAAACAGCGTAGATGCTGCCTGCGGGGGAGAAAAAAAAGAAAAAAGAACAAGAAAGAATAAGCACCGGATTCGTATTATAAAGAGCTTGTTTAGTTCAAAAGAATCTGAAAAGTGCTACAGTACCTGTCACATCAGATTTTACGGCACATGTATGAAGTATTAAATATAGACGAAAGAAAAAACTAATTACACAGTTTAATTGTAAAGAATGAGACAAATTTTTTGAACCTAATTAGTCTATGATTGACACAAATTGCTAAATAAAACGAAAAAGTGCTACAGTAATCAAACCCAAAAAATTTCATCAACTAAACAGACCCAAAATTTTAAAAAATAAATAAAATAATAAGGACAAGCACCAACAGCAACAGCACTCATCTTCCGAGGGCGTCCCACGCGCTGAGCTCCAACGAGCGAGAACTCGAGAGACGCGGGCGAGCATCAGGAGAGGGCCAGCCATGGCGGAGCTTGGAGGCATGCTCGCCTCTGCCATCCTCAAGGTCGTGTACCAAAAGATTAGCTCGGCCATCGAGGACCAGATCAAGCTGCAGCAGTACTTTGGCGACGATTTGGAGGGGATGAAGATGACACTGGAGTCTGTGGCGGCATTGCTCAGCGATGCAGAAAGGCGGTCGATCGACGAGGAAGCGGTGCGGCTGTGGCTGAAGCGCCTCAAGGACGCAATGTATAGCATCGATGATATGATCGACGAGTTTGAAGCTGGCACCAAGCCATCTGCATCCAAGGTAGGTTTGCATTGATTTGCTTCTGTATACGATTACGAGGCGTTACAGTTACAGTTCGCACGCCACTTGTATGCTTCGGCCGGCGATTCCCTAGCCGTGGTTGCCGGAGCAACTTGCCGGACACGTCCCGGCGAGCAGCGAGCAGGGCGGCGGCGGGGCCATCTCTCTCCGCTCCCTACCCGTCGGCTACTGCTCGGGAGCTCCAGCAATGGCGTCGAGGCGTGGTATTTGCTCGTGACCTACTCCGGCGACCGGATCCGCGGTAGCTGACGACGGATCTACTCGCTGGGGGCGCGCCTGCGCAGCTCTCGGTTTGGACGGCGATGTTGCTCGCGCTGGGGTGGCGGGGCCCATCTGGGCCTCGGCGTGGGCCAGATCTGGGCTCGCTCACGGGTCTGCTTGTGCTGCCAATGGTGCCAGGAGGTTGGCCGGTGGCCACGGCCCACGGCCCCAGCCGCGGGTGGACGCGCGATGCTCGTTCTGGGACCTTCCATTCTCTCGTTCTGGATCTTCCGGGTGAAAACCTGATATTTGTTGGACAAGCGATTCAACGCTTTTATTTGTCCTACGGTCCTCCCGCCGATGTTATCACTTCTCCGGTGGATGCTTTGCCGTCGACCTTTTTCTTCGGCGGATGCTCCGTCGTCGATGTCGCTGTTTCCTACCTGAGGTTGTCTATGTCCTTCTAAAAAATTTTCAACCCATTATATTGGATATTTGATATATGCATGGAGTATTAAATGTAGATGAAAAAAAATAACTAATTACACATATTACAATAAATTTGTGAGACGATTTTTTTAAGCCTAATTAATCCATGATTTGACAATGTCGTGCTACAGTAAACATATGCTAATGACAGATTAATTAGGCTTAATAAATTCGTCTCGCGGTTTCTAGGCGAGTTATGTAATTAGTTTTTTTTATTAGTATCCGAACACCCCTTCCGATATCCTATGGAACATCTAACGTGACACTCCAAAATTTTTAACCCAGGAACTAAACACCCTCTGAGCGGATACTTTGTCGCTGCAAGTCTCTTCCCTAACAGTTGCTTTGCCGCCGTGTTTCGGCTCTTGAGCGGTGCATTTCGTCTGTGCATTTCTTCTTTTGGCGGATGCTTTGCCATCGTAATTGTGCTTACTAACTTGGCGGATGTTTTGCTGTTAAGGTCGCTTTTGTCGTTTCTATGGCGGATGCTTTGCCGCCACTGCTGCTAGAATCTCATCTCGTCTTTTTCTAGGTGGATGCTTCGCCACCGCGGTTTGATTGCTCTATAGGCTACCACTGCGTTGATGTCTTACTGTATGTTTAGTTTGAGGGTTGAGGTGGGTTGGAACGGGCTGAACCCAGATGGCACATTTGGATGGAGGATTGAGTGGAATGGGTTGTACCCAAGGGAGAATATTCCACCCACATGCGGGTCAGTCCCATTTGCCCCGACCCACATCGGGTGAAGGCTAGGTGCGAGCGGGCGGCCTTGTTGGCAGCGCTATGAGCACGGTTGGGCTGAGGGGCCGGAGGTGCAGGGGCAGTGCGCGTGGCCGGAGAGAGCTGGTGAGCGGCAGCGGGGGCGGCGCATGCGGCCGGACCGAGCAGCGGCACGCGTTGCCGAGGAGTCGTGGCGCACGCGGACAGGGAGCAGTGGCACGCGTGGCTAGGCCGAGTAGCAGTGCGCGGCCGGGGAGCAACAGAGCATGAGATAGAAGAAGTTGAGAGGTTGCCATATGGGCCCCACCAGTCAGTGACTCATCCCACTCATACAAAATCTGGAAAACCAAACATAGAACTAGGTTGAACCCAATCTCCTGAACCAAATATGAGATGGGTTCGACCCATCCCAAGAATCTGGGTTGGGTTCAACCCATCCCTAATGATCCTAAAACCAAACACACGCTTATTGTCACAAGTTTAGTGTATTGGGGTTTTGAGATTGAGGGTCTTTGTACCTTTTCTCGTGCTTCTCTCTTAGCGTATCTTTAGGACTGCTGCGGTAATCCTACGAATACTTCCATGTTTGTGTACCTTTTCAAACTCTACCTCCTTTTAATGAGAAACACGTCTCATGGTAACAGTCACGTGAAAAAAACCCAGTTATAGTTCGCAGATTTTTTTTACTCCTGGAACTATATAAATTGGCACCATTTTTTGTACATAGCATTTGGATAATTGGATCAATTGATCTATAAAATGATAGTAGAGCATAGTTCACGGATCTAGCTCTGCCTACAATCCGGACAGTGCTGGATCATCTTGCATGTGCCACCTGTTAGTTACCCTCCAGCGTCTTCTTCCCGCAAATGCCTCTACCGCCAACAAAATGGACCAACCTTTTGTCATAGTTGAAGGTGGAGATATGAAGTTTATACTTCGAGAATTGTTCCTACAATAGACATACTTTGTTGTAACCATAATTCTTTTTTGCTAATATTTTTCTGAGGGTACACTATATTCCCTTCTATACGTTTGAAATTACAAGGCTTATTTTGTTTCGTTACCTAGAATACGAATTAGATTGATAATTACTCTAGCAATGTCATTTATGAGATACAAAATCATAATATAATTATTTTCTTATACGGAGGTTTGGAAAAGTATATAGTTCACCACAATTTTGCCCTGCCATACTTTTCGTCTGATTTACTTCACAAGTTTTGTAAGCAATAAAGGTGAACTTTACATTCCAAATGAGCTGACAACCAGATAAAAATTCTTGCAGCTGGTAGCTATGATCCCCTGTCTCACAATCGGCCCCAAGATGAAATTAGCCAATAAGATGAAGACAATGAGAGCGAATTTGGAGGAGATCACAAAACAACACAGGGATTTCAGTTTCATAGCAGGTGGTGGCTCCAACATCGAACAAATGACTGATACACGGGAGACATCATCGGCCATTGAAGAAGCACTAATTGTAGGCAGGACAAAAGAGAAACAAAAAATAGTGGCCTCCTTGTCTGAGAACCGGACAGAAGAGTTGACCATACTTCCTATATATGGCTTTGGAGGCATGGGCAAGACAACCTTGGCAAAATTAGTTTTCAGTGATGCCCAATTCAATGAGTACTCTCGGGTATGGGTCTATGTGTCCCATTCCTTTGACTTGAAAAAAATTGGTAATTCTATAATTTCACAGCTATCAAATGGAGACAGCCACATAACTGAGAAGCAGTTGATAAATAGGCGTCTTCAGGAGCTACTAGCGCGTAAGAAGATTCTGGTTGTTTTGGATGACATGTGGAGAGATAACGACAATGAATGCCAAGTGGAAGATGTGAGGGCTATGTTAAGGGTTGGAGAGGACAGCAGATTGGTTGTCTTAGTAACCACACGTGATGAAGGCTTAGCGGAGGAACTTTGTACCATTGAACCTCACAAACTAGCTCCACTGACGAATGACATGTGCTGGACTATAATAAAGCAAAGGAGTGCCTTTGAATCTAAAGATGGTAAGAAACAGTTAGAGCAGATAGGAAGGGACATTGCACGGAAATGTGGAGGTGTGGCTTTGGCAGCTCAGTCTCTTGGATACATGTTGCGATCCATGAGTTATGATGAATGGAAGTCACTGAGAGACAGTGATATCTGGGATGTTTCTGCTTCCTCCGGAGGTACACATTCTGCACAACATAAGGTGCTTGCATCCCTGAGGTTAAGTTATAACAGTATGCAACCATACTTGAAGCTATGCTTTGGCTACTGTGCAACCTTTCCAAAAGGTCACGACATAGCTAAAGGCAGTCTAATTCACCAATGGATCTCTCTGGGTTTCATCGAGCCATCAAGCATATTATCCACTCGGCAACTCAGTGAAAAATATGTTCGGCAGCTTTTGGGGCTATCCTTCCTTCAAGTTTCAAAGTCACCTTCGGTGAGTGGATACACACCTTACAATATATAATTGAGCACTATAATAATTTTAGAACTATTATGTAAAACTTCTAGAATGCATATAGCTGTGGCTACATAATATCGAATTAAATGCACCGACATTGTCTGTGAACAGAAGAATGTGAATAAAGACTAGAAAAGAATCACAACAAAAAGTAGACCATTTTTTTTTGTCTAGGAAGCGAATATATATAAATATTTCATTGATAATGCAAAACGCTACAGTTTACCCACACATCTTGGTATATATGTGTACTATGCAATTTTTTTAGTGGGGTTGGAGGGGCCGGGGGTGTGGGGGGGGGGGGGGGGGGTTGGGTTTGACTCTCATGGTCCTTATCTATATTTGTGGTGTCGACGCACAATTAGTTGGAACTAAAACCTGAACAACCACACTTGTTGCAGATTGCCCGATTGGACAACGAGGATGGCGTGACATTCACCATGCACGACCTGGTGCATGACTTAGCGCAATCAATCATGGTTCATGAAGTTTTGGATGCTACAAAAGGATGCAGTAGTGGGGCAACGGCTTCGTGCCGCTATGTATTGCTTAATGATTGTAGCAAGCCATTGGGGCTATCCACGACTTCTCCAGGTAAAATAAGGGCAATGCGCTTTCTGGACTGTTGCAGAATTGAACTACGTGGCGCAGCATTTTCATCTGCTAAGGCCTTGCGAGTCTTGGATTTAAGGGAGTGCTCCATAATAAAGTTGCCAGATTCTATTGGTCAATTGAAGCAACTGAGATATCTTAATGCTCCACGGATCTCTAATCAAAATCTTCCCAGTTCTATCACCAAGCTCTCCAAATTAATGTACCTCAACCTAAGTGGGTCTATGATGTCATCGCTGCCAGAGTCAATTGGTGAAATCAGAGGTCTGATGCATCTTGATATCTCAGATTGTGTGCTAATGAAAACCCTTCCAGAGTCATTTGTGAACCTCAAAAAGTTGGTACATCTGGATATGTTAAACTGCTGTCAACTTAGAGGTGTATCGAAAGCTTTGGTTGGCCTTACTAGTATCCAGTATTTGAATTTATCACTTCGAGCAGACCTTGAAAACATTTTACCTCTTGAGGGGATGCCACAAGCCATCTGTGATCTTGCTGAACTCTGGTACTTAGGTTTATCATGGGCAATGCATTCTATCTTTGGCCATAATGCCTCACATGAAACCCTCAGTTTCATTGACCGTATTTGTACCCTTTCCAATTTAGAGCATCTGGACTTGTCTTGTAATCATAGTATTGGCAACGTGCCTGAAAGTATTGGCAACCTCAGGAAGCTGCATACACTGAACCTCTCGAACTGCACAAGGCTGGTGAAGCTTCCTGAATGTATTGTCAGAATGGATAGCCTGAAGATCCTATATGTGTGGGGCTGCTCTGAACTGGATAACTCTACACTCCCTCCATCCAAGAATTTTGCATTGTTGCCACACTTTGTAGTCCATGCTGACGATGGTGAATCTAGCAGCAATATTGCTTTGCTTCGGCAGGCAAATCCTCACGAGCTGCACATAAGTAACCTTGATAATGTGAAGTCTGCAGAAGAAGCCCAGCCCATAAAGCTGGTAGAAAAACAGGGGCTTTATCTTTTGAATCTTGAGTGGACTAGAGATGCTTGGAGGTCCGTGGAGGACGTGGAAGTGTTGGGAGAGCTTGTGCCACCAAGCACCTTATGCACATTTAATATGAAAGGTTATAGCAGTGTGAGCTTTCCAGCCTGGTTTATGGGTATTAAGCTTTATCTTCCCCATCTTATGCATATTGAACTGTGGGATTTCTGTAAATGCATCAGCCTACCACCACTTGGCCAGCTACGAAACCTGCAAGAGCTAACTTTGGGAGGAATGGATAACGTTACAGAAATTGAACAGGGTTTCTGTGGTGGTGCGGGAGCTTTTCCTCGTCTGAAGAAATTCTGTTTGCGCAGTATGGAAAACCTTGAAGTGTGGAACACAATGCACTATGGCAACGGTAGTGCGAAGGAATTCATGTTTCCCAACCTTGTGGAACTGTCAATATGTGGTTGTCCAAAGTTGAGACTGAAACCATGCCCACCTCAAGCTAAGAGATGGGAGATAGATAACAGCGATAGTGTATTATCATCATGGGGTGAAGGCGAAGCTTGTGCTTCCTCCTCTGCTGTGCTAACAGAAATGACTCTGACTGTGAAATCCAGCAAGGTGCCTCTGGATCACTGGAGGTTGCTTCACCACCTCCCTGCCATTACTGAGTTAAGCATAATTTGCTGTGTTGATCTGGTATGCAACTACCCAAACATCATCCGAGGCCTCTCCTCCATCAGATCACTGTGGCTAAAAGACAATGCTCAGCCAGAACTTCCGAAATGGTTGGGTAGCCTCATCTACCTGCGAGAATTGCTCATCACAGAGTGGACAGGGCTCAGTGAGTTGCTAGAGAGCATGCGGCATCTCGCCTCCCTCCAGGCGCTGTCTTTATATGGATGTCCATGCATTGCAACGCTCCCAGAGTGGCTGGGTGACCTTTCGGCTCTCAAGGAACTTGTGATCTCGGATTGCAGGGGCATCAAGTCTTTGCCAAACAGCATACTGAAGCTCAACAAGCTGGAAGAACTAAATGTATACGACTGCCCTGAATTGGTAGAGTGGTGTGAATTAGAGGAAAACAAAAAGAAGCTCGTGCACATTATAAAAAAGGTATATGCCCAGTTATCTACTCTCTCTTATATATTCAGCATTCGCAGCTCCTCTTCTATCATCTTTTTATCGAATTTATTCTACTTTGATTCCCTTAGGAGCCGTTTGGATCCCTTCATTTTGGAGGAATTGAAATCTACAAATAGATTAGATTATTTGGTTTAGAATTTGACATTCCATAACATTCCTAAGCTCACAAATAAGCCTATCTCAAATTTATAGGGTGAGAGATGGAAATGGATTCTATAAATCACTATGCTATAATTTTATTCTCCAACTTACAACACATTCTTCAACTCACTTACCTACAATAGAAATGCAACATATAAGTACGTCCCTTGTATGCCTAACAATAAATATACAAATATATTCTATATATAACTATATTAGCTTAATTAGTCTATGTCTAGATTGTAATTGTTAGAATGAATTCAATTCTAAGGATCCAAACGGGCCCTTAGAGAATTGTTTGATACCTTGCCGTTTTCATAAAATTATTTATTCTGTCTATAATGGAAAATCATTATTCAACTCTTAGAAATAAGAATAAGATTAACCATCTACATGGAAAAAATATAGTGATGGTCCTTGCCCCTATAAGTTACTCCACCCATCCTAAAATATTAGTACGGATTCTGAATCGTTCAAAGCCTTGTATTTCACCACAGAGGGAGTAGTATAATAGTAAGAAAGAAGGACCATATGCATGCAACACAATAGCTGATCTGCTACTCCTGCACTGTAATTTCACAAATCAAAGCAACTCTTAAAAATAGGAATAAGATTAACCCTCAACGAATTCTCAAAAAAAAAAAAGATTAACCCTCAACGGGAGAAAAAATATATATATAGTGATGGTCCTTGCCTCTACAAGTTACTCTCTCCATCCTATAATACAAGGCATTAAAGCAATTCTAATGATAAGTTAACGATAGAAAAAAAAGATACATATGTCCCTGATTTGATCTTCTAAAATACTATGCTCTGGTGGTTTGTTTCCTTTGCTAGCGCACAATTGGCTGACATGTTCATTTAATGGGCTGTTTTAATGGTAAGTAATCGCCCTAATTTAAAAAGAAATCACCCTAATTCCTACAATGCTTTAAATTTCAGCACAACTTTTGAATCATTCAAAGCCTTATATTTTGAGACGGATGGAGTAGTAAAATAATAAAGAAGAAACAACAAAACGTGTAATGGAGTATAATTGTTAATGAAAATATAATTCTGAGGATGAGATCTAAGGCCAATCTCAGTGGGAGTTTCATGTGAGTTTCATTTGCATTAAATGAGTTGCCACATAGACATTTTTGATGACATGACAGTGTATTTAAGAAGAGAGAGAAGAAATGGGTTTCATCTAGATGAAACTCTCTTGGCACGATTACCAACTCTCTATGAGTCTTGGAATTAAATGCTTATGAAACCACGTAATGAAATTCTCCATTGAGAGTGGGTGTTTCATTCAAGTTTTATTTCATTTCAAATGACGTGGCAGTCTTGGAAACAACGTAATGAAACTCCCCATTGAGACTGGCCTAATAAACACTACAGTGGTTACCATTTTTAGGATGTGTTTGTTTGAGCTTCTGGACACTTTTGTACACTTAGCTTTTGGATCTTTCAAGAACCAAAAAGTCCTAGAAACCAAAAGCCTAGAAGGTCACTATTGGTTTCTAGGAGCTTCTAACTTTTGGAATGTCCGAAAGCTAGTAGTATAAAAGTGGCTAAAAGTTCAAACAAACAGAGTCTTAGTGTGAATAGCTAGAGAACCATTTGTTTAATTATTTAAATTTATCTACATGGCATTGTGTTAAAGTCAGACAATCAGCCCCACGCGCTTAATTTCTTCTATACCTGCTAAGTATTGGCCTTCTTTATTCTGTAGGATTTCTCCATCAGATAATGTAAGTGCATGCAAGGCAGTGTCTTCCACCAACAAGAATATAATGGTAATCACGAATAATCCTAACCAAGGATCAAAGACTCGAGGGGTTTCATATTGTCACTAGTTGGTGGATAAGTAATTTATTTTCTGGAGTACAAGATGATTTGGTTTTGACTACGGAAGTGCATGCTTATTGGCAAGATCGAGCTGATAGGAGTTGCTGCTGTTCTTTGGAAACTACACTCTCACAGCTGTACTATTCGGTCGGACAGTAAAAAAGAGCCAACTTTTAGCTTTTACTTTGAGTTGCAACCTAGTGCAGCAATAACTAGAATATGGTTGTTTCTTGTTGTATTAATTACTAAATCAGTTGTTTACTTTAGGATTAGTTTGCAAGTCCTATGACTAAATCAGTTGTTTACTTTAGGATCAGTTTGCAAGTCCTATGAAAAGGAATGTGCACTATCCTTAAAATGTACTGAGCCGTAACTGTACCGTAACGCAGCAATAGCTGTATACATACTAGAATTAAGGATGAAAACGGTCGGAAACGGTCGAAAACGGACTTACGATATAGAAAAACGAAAACGGTCGGTTCGGGATATTTTTACATTTAGCAATTAAAGAGTACAAAAAATGGTTGAAAATGGTTGTGAAACCAATTGAAACTGATAATTTTTCATGTTAAAAAACGGTTTATAATATAGAAAACGAAAACGGTCAATTCGGAATATTTCTGTTCCGTTTTCATCCCTAACTAGAATACTAGTGATAGTGGCGCTGCGTGCGGGTTGGCACCACAAATACTGTTACATTAATACTCAATATAAAAAAGAAAACCAAATTATTATCATTTTTGACAAAGTAAAACTGATTATGGATAATGTCATATACAAAACAAAAGTGCAGAGCAAGATCCAAGATTTAACAGAAGTGTTCTATTGCTCTAGAGAGTGTCACTTTACCATACTGGAAAATCATTATACAAACATAAAATGAGCTGTGATTACACATCATAAACTGATTAATTAGAATGGCAAATAACATCTATCAAGTAGGATAAAAGCCTCAATCTAGGGTTCATCCGGAAGTCATGTCCAAGAAGCAAATAGCATGAAGTAGGATAACAGCAGGGTTCATGAGGAAGTTTTTTCATAGAACGACAGAAGTCTTGATCTAGGATAACCAGTAGCAACATAAACCGAGCTGTGGCCATATGCTGATTAATTCACATACTCTTGCCTCAAGAGAACCTTGCTCATAGATTCAAAGCAACGTTAAGGAATCCTTGTTAGCAAAGTGTGGAGCATTGAAATCACTGAAAAAAAATAGATGGAAGCATTCAAATTCTGAAAAGAGGCATAGGTATCTCATGAGTCTTAACACTGTTTTTTCCTTAGGCGACTACTTATGGGGCCATATAATAATTAAGTGTAACTGTTGCACCAAAATGTCCATTGGATTCTGAACTTCAGTTAGAGGAATGCAGGAAACAGCAATCTAAGTTTCGTTATGGAGTAAGGAGCTTGTTTCAGTTTTTTACGTTCTCATATACAGCCTAATGAAAGAGTATACTGGAAGAAATCATACGAAAACATTGTGCAGTTAGTTAATATCTATGAAGGGAAAACACATTTGGATTGCAAAAATATATCAGAGAAATATGAGATTTGTTTCAGAAATCGTAATGATGTAATAGTAAAGGCAGATGGAGAAGAAATACCAAGATGTCATCCCTGAGGTCACTCATACCATTCAATCAAACTGAGCTTCCTACAGGATAGCAACCAATCGCAGGTCATAGCTAAGCAGCTACAACAAACAAAGCACCTAAACAAAGAACAATGGAAGTCTTGCATTAGCATCCTTGTAATTGTGTCAAGTATGTATCCAGCATGTAGTTGCATTAGCCAGGGTTAGATTTGTCACGAATCATGTTTGTATTAGCGTAGAATCGTGGGTGATGTGGAGACTGCACACATCATGCCATGACCGCTTCGTGAGGCCACTTCCCCGCCACGGTGACCACGCCGTGCATGTCACATGGGCGCCCGGAAAAGAAGGCGCACTGTGTAGCTGTTCTTCGTGGTGGGGGATGCGGATCGGCCAGGTGATAAGTATCAAGCAATGTATCAGAAAAGTTGCGCCATTCACAGTGAAATGACTCGCCTACTTTCGTGCTCTCGTTCGCTCTCTCTCACAGCCGTTCCGTGGTGACCACGCCCTGGGCATCGCCGGTGCCGACCAAATCATAGCTCCGGCGAGCCGCCGGTCCTAACACGTGGTATCAGAGCGTTGGTTGATGCAATTTGGTGGATCTATGAGTCCACCGAGAGAGCCTGCGAAGAAGAAGCGTGTCGTCCCGCGTCGACAACCGCCGCCATCTGCCATGGGCGATCCTGCGAGCTCTGGCAGCGGCGTGAAGGAAAGTTCGCTGATGTGGCCAATGCTCACGCGCGACAACTACACCGAGTAGGAGATGTTGATGCAGTGCAACTATGAAGCGCTGGAGATCTGGGGGGTGATCAACCCAGGTACCAATGTGAAGTGTGCACAAGATCGACAAGACATGAGCGCGCTTTTGCGCTCAGTCCCTAAGGAGATGTGGCAGTCGCTGGGCCGGCACAAGATGGTGAAGGAGGCGTGGGAGGCGGTGAGAACCATGCATGTCAGCGCCGATCGGATCAAGGAGGTTAATGCCCAAAAGCTCTTGAAGGATTTTGAGAACATTGTGTTCAAGGAAGGTGAATCCATCGATGATTTCGGCATGCGGATCACCAACCTCGCCAGCAACCTCAAGACTCTCGGAGAGACCATCGAGGACGAACGTGTGGTCAAGAAGTTCCTGCGCGTCATACCTGCAAGATTCAATTAGATGGTGGTTTCAATTGAGATGTTTTGTGATCTCAAGAAACTGTCCATCGAGGAATTGGTGGGGCAACTGCATGCAGCGGAGGAGCGCCTGGATGACAAGGTTGACCAGATTGTCGACAAGGCGGGGCGGCTCTTACTCGCCGAGGAAGATTGGCTCAAGAAGCACAAACATCGCTTCCACTCCGGGGCCAAGCCGGGTGGCAGCGGTAGCGGCGGCAGCTCCTCGAATGGCAAGATGGCGGCACGCTCTGATGGCGGCGCCTCAGGACAGGTCAAACTGACCTCTGAGGGTACGCCAAGAAGGAAGGGCCAGTGTCATAACTGCGGCATCTATGGTCACTGGGCGGAAGACTGCAAGAGGCCCAAGAAGGAGAAAACAAAGGAGGCAGCACAACCGGAGGCTAATGTCGCCATTGGCGGCGGTGATCATGGTGGCACTCTGCTGTTGGCCACGTGCGACGTCGTGCACGGACCACAACAGATCGTGCACCTCACAGAGAAGGTAGTGCCCGTGGACGTCCCTGATGGTGTCTGGGTGCTGGACACTGGTGCCAGCAATCACATGACCGGCACCAGGTCGGCGTGATGTAGCTGGATGAAGGAGTCCGGGGCACGGTGCGCTTCGGTGATGGATCTCGCATCGAGATTCAAGCCGTGGTGATGCAAGGTCGTCATCAACAACACAAGGTATTGACTTATGTTTACTACATTCCAAAGTTAAAGAGTAACATAGTCGGCCTGGGCCAATTAGAAGAGAAAGGATTTAAGGTGACTCTAGGGCATGGAAAAATGTGTGTTTATGATCAAGAACATTCACTGTTGATTGCTGGTCCAAGAACTGCTAATAGGCTATACACTGTTAAATTTGGATTAGTTCCTCTAGTTTGTCTGTTAGCAAAGTCAGATGAAAAAGCTTGGCAATGGCATGCTAGATTTGGGCATTTAAATTTCAGAAGTCTGAATGAGCTCAGTGCTAAAGATATGGTAGAAGGCATGCCAATTGTGAAAAAGATTGAGCAAGTATGTGATGGATGTGTTCTTGGGAAACAACATAGGAAGCCCTTTCCAAAATTGTCAAGTTTCATAGCAGAAAAAGGCTTATAACTTATGCATGCAGACTTGTGTGGGCATATCACTCCTAAATCTCTGGGGATGCCTCCTAGTTCTTGCTGGTGGTTGATGATCATAGCAGGTACATGTGGGTTGAAATGCTCAAGACAAAAGATTAGGCTCTAGACTACTTCAAAAGAATCAAGTTGAGAGCTGAAATTGAATATGATGGCAAGCTGAAAGCCCTAAGAACAGATAGAGGGGGAGAGTTTATTTCAAATCTGTTCTCAATTTTCTGTAGTGAAGGTGGAATCAGACACTACATCACCACTCCATACTCCCCATAGCAGAATGGAGTGGTAGAAAGAAGGATCAATCAGTTGTTGAAATGGTAAGGTGTTTGATGAAGTCAATGAATGTTCCATTAGTCTTCTGGGGTGAAGCAGTAAGTACTGCAGTATATATTTTGAACAGGTCACCTACAAAAGCCCTGAACAATAAGACCCCATTTGAAGCTTGGCATGGAAAGAAACCGAGGGTTAGTCACTTGAAGATTTTTGGATGTGTTGCTCATGTGAAGCTGGTTGGTCCTGGTCAGAACAAGCTGTCTGACAGATCCAAGAAAATGGTGTTTATTGATTATGAATCTGGCACCAAAGGCTATAGATTGTTTGGTCCTGCTACTAACAGATTGGTGATTAGTAGGGACATGATCTTTGAAGAGAACAGGCCATGGGATTGGACCAATGCAGAGAACAGCACAGTTCAACAAGAGACTGAAACCTTTATTGTGCACTATGAGGAGTCTGACCAAAATCCGACAATAGAGCAAGCTCAAGTGCCTCCTATTGTACAGACACAGGTGAGCACTCAGGAGCTGGAGGAGGGGTTGTGGATCCACAAGAAGCAACTCCAAACCACAGTGGTACTCTAGGCTCACCTCAAACACCATCTACTCAAAGTTTAGATGAAGGTCCAGTGAGATTTAGATCACTGACTGAACTTCTCGATGAGACTGAAGAAATCCATGACTTTGAGTATAGTGGAGTGTGGAAGAAGCCCTTGAACAAGAATGCTGGAAAAGGGCTATGCAAGAAGAAATGAATTCAATTCACCAGAACCACACCTAGGAACTTTCAGATTTGCCAAGAGATCATAAAGCTATAGGTTTGAAGTGGGTTTTCAAAGTCAAAAGGGACCCAGCTAGAAAAATTGTGAAATACAAATCCAGACTTGTAGCAAAGGGATATGCTCAAATCCAAGGGGTAGATTATGATGAAGTCTTTGCTCCTGTGGCAAGGTTGGAGACTGTCAGGTTACTGCTGGCTCTAGCAGCTCAAGGGGAGTGGGAAGTGCATCATATGGATGTAAAGTTTGCCTTTCTAAATGGAAATCTCATGGAGGAGGTATATGTGCATCAACCACCAGGTTTTGCTAATCCTAGTTCTGCAAAGAAAGTATTGAAGCTAAACAAGGCTCTCTATGGACTTAAGTAGGCACCTAGGGCCAGGAATGCCAGGCTTGATCAGGAGTTAGCAAAACTGGGTTTCAACAGAAGCATAGAAGAGCATGCTGTTTATAGAAGAGGAATAGGTACTTCCCTAGTGCTTGTTGGAGTGTATGTAGATGATCTTATCATTTGTGGGCCTGATAGCAGTGGCATAGCTAGATTCAAGGAGCAAATGATGAAGACTTTCAACATGAGTGACTTGGGGTTGTTGAGTTACTATCTTGGCATTGAAGTGAAACAAAAAACAGGTGAAATAACCATCTGCCAAAGTGCTTATGCAGAGAAAAATGTGGAAATGTGTGGTATGAAGGGCTGCAACCCTATGGATATACCAATGGAGCAACATATCAAGTTGCTGTCTGGCAAGCCTAATTTGATCCTAGATGCATCCAGATACAGAAGTGTTGTTGCCAGCTTAAGGTATTTGGTCAATACCAGACTTGACTTGGCCTTTTCAATTGGAATGGTGAGTAGGTTCATGGAAATGCCTAATGCTGAACATTGGAGTGCCATTAAAAGAATAGTGAGATATATTGCTGGGACAATTCAGTGTGGTTGCAAGTATACCAAGGGCACAAATGCAGAGTTGCTTGGGTACTTTGATAGTGACCATGTAGGAGACCTGGAAAAGAGAAAAAGTACTACTGGAGTTGTTTTCTTTCTGGGGAAAAACATTGTTACTTGGACTTCACAGAAATAAAGAGTGGTGTCCCTATCCTCTTGTGAATCTGAGTACACTGAGTTGCTTGGGTACTTTGATAGTGACCATGTAGGAGACCTGGAAAAGAGAAAAAGTACTACTGGAGTTGTTTTCTTTCTGGGGAAAAACATTGTTACTTGGACTTCACAGAAATAAAGAGTGGTGTCCCTATCCTCTTGTGAATCTGAGTACACTGCAGCTGCAATTGGAACCTGTCAGGGTGTATGGCTTAGCAGGCTATTGGGTGATCTGACATGCTCTGAGGTGAAGAAGTTCAGACTCAACATTGACAACAGGTCTGCTGAAGAACTGAGCAAAAATCCTGTGTACCACGAAAGAAGCAAGCACATCGATACACTATCATTTCATCAGGGAATGTGTTGGCAATGGTGTGGTGGATGTAAATCATGTGAGCACTGATGAGCAGTTAGCTGACATTCTGACAAAGCCTCTTGGGAGGATCAGATTTGCAGAGATGAGAAGGCAACTTGGCATCGTCAGAGTTTGAGCTTGACACGATTAGGGGGGGTGCAATGTTGCATTAGCATCCTTGTAATCATGTCAAGTATGTATCCAGCATGTAGTTGCATTAGCCAGGGATTTGTCACAAATCATGTTTATATTAGCGTAGAATCGTGGGTGATGTGGAGACTGCACACATCACGCCATGACCGCTTCGTGAGGCCACTTCCCCGCCACGGTGACCACGCCATGCATGTCGCACGGGCGCCCGGAAAAGAAGGCGCACCGTGCAGCTGTTCTTCGTGGTGGGGGATGCGGATCGGCCTGGTGATAAGTATCAAGCAATGCATCAGAAAAGCTACGCCATTCGCAGTGAAACGACTCGCCTACTTTCGTGCTCTCGTTCGCTCTCTCTCACAGTCATTCCGTGGTGACCGCGCACCGGGCATCAGCAAAATCATAGCTCCGGCGAGCCGCCGGTCCTAATAGGAAGTAGGGGGGCTACAAAACACAGCAATAAACAACAGTGATAGGTAGAAGCATCAATACATCCAAGATGCGATGCACACAATTCTCGAACCAGGAAAGTTTCTTGTCAGCTGAATTACCTTTTCAACTCTTAAGCAATGACCATAAAAGAAATATCTATCAGGTATTGCATCCTTTTCAAGTTTCGCAAGGCTTCTTTGCACTTTTTGCATAGAATAAAAAGAACTTTGTTTATGTTAGCACTGATGTAAGCCATGGAGAAAATTTACAATAGAATCTCAAGCACTATGTTAGACTAGAAAATAGACATTGAAAAGACAAATGATCTGATAGAGTATGTCAGGGGCCTATCGGGCCTAGGCTGGCTAGATAGCCCGTTAGTGTTAAGGTTAATTAGAGATAAGGGTTGCTTGCTTAGGGGTCAAGTAAGCCTTACTTAGGAGTCAAGTAAACCTCTCTATATAAGGAGATGTATCAATCTAATCAAGCAAGAATTAAGAAGGAAATCCCTTCCCTCTTGCTCGGCCGTGGGCAAGGTCCCGCGGCCAGCCCTTGCAGCCCTAGCCGCCACAGTTCTAGGCATGAACAGTACCCATAGCCGTAGCGCGCCCATCGCCGCCTCTCCTCAACTCTCTCCCTCTCAATCCTAGCATCCACATAACAACTCTGTCCCTCTTAATCCCAACAGGCACATAACATCCATAACATTAACACTAACAGGCTATCTAGCAGATAGAGTATGTCGAGGGCCTATTGGGCCTAGGCTGGCTAGATAGCCCGTTAATGTTAAGGTTAATTAGAGATAAGGGTCGTTTGCTTAGGGGTCAAGTAAGCCTTGCTTAGGAGTCAAGTAAACCTCTCTATATAAGGAGAGGAGATGTATCAATCTAATCAAGCAAGAATTAAGAAGGAAATCCCTTCCCTCTTGCTCGGCCGTGGGCAAAGGCCCCGCGGCCTCTCACCCTCGCAGCCCTAGCTGATGAACAGTACCCACAGGTACTATAGCTCGGAAGTCGCCGTCGCTCCCCTCAACTCTCTGCTCTCAATCCCAACAGCCACATAACATGATCACTCACTGAATGTTGAATCTTAAGGGACCTTACATTTGATAAATGCGATGGATGGCTATGATAAGATGTGATCCATATATAAAGGCTAATGCTATGATAAGATGTGATCCATACATAAAGGCTAATGCTATGATAAGATGTGATCCATACATAAAGGAAGAACATTGCTTATAAGGCATCACTAACAAAAAAAACTGGATAATGATATGTAGTTAATGAGTTGTAAGCCAGGGCAATCAATGGAGTTAGAAAAGGAGTTAATATAGCCATGGGTTTGAGATAGGACTATAGGAGCCATAACAAGAGGGTTGAGAAATTTATAGGAACCATAACAATGTTTTTAATCCTTCTCAACCAATCAATTGTTTGAGAAATTTATAGTAGCAAAAAATAGAAGTTTCGGACAATGGACTAATGAGTAAAAATGGTTGAGATGAAAGCTATATGAATATACCTGATAAGAAGATGTTTCCTAAATGCATTACAAAAAACCAAATTATTGACTCTAGAGCATCCATCCTCATGTGTGGCTCACTGGCTGTGTTGACCTAGAAAATAGTGTCATTTCAATGCTGTTTTTACAGATCCCAATTTTGTAACAGAACACCTAGCCATTAAATGTTGAAAAAATGGCAAGGCAATAACAGATGGGAGCGATCTCAACATGACATACCTCAAAAATAAGGACCTGAGTAAACATCTGTGAGTTGCAGGATAAGATAACACAAATTTCCTAACAGACAGGATATGCTATGCTCAGCAAATAGGTTTCAGATAATGTATTGTTCAGATAACTTACTGAATATCTAGTACAAAGTATTTATTGTGATTTGTGATAGGAGAATAGAAAGAGCACACATGTTAATTCATGCTCAGAAAGATCTGGTATGTTTTCATAAACACTGTTTTTCTTTTTTTATATAGAACATAATATTCTGAGTAATTGTCAATGTAACTTAAATCTAAAACAGATTATGATATAGCTAGCACCGATCATTTATTTGGAAGTTACATACCGCAAGAAAGGACCTACATAGCACTGTATCTAAAAAACAGCTAGAGATTTACACTTCTGTGCTCAGCTTGGTTCACTGAGGCAGTGAAAACTGGAAGAATGACAAATTGTAAATTGGTAGATTTAACTGAAATTTGCAAAAAGATAAACAAATAATACAGTACCCAGTCAGAAATAACAAAGGCACCCATATAAAACCTTATCAATGCTCTATATTATAATACAAGGAACAAACAGACGCAGAGCAATGCCTTTTGCATCAGAAACACCGATCAAATTAAACTGACGACGACGACAAAAGAGAAAGTGAGCAATGGGCTCCACACGCCCCCCTCCCCAACCACCTCCCTCCCACCGCCGTCCACCCCACCTCCACCACCCTCGCCGCCCGGCGACAAAGGCCCCTGAGGCCCCCGCGGCGACCATCCAACCTTCTCCACACCTCCACCAGCTCCCGCCGCAGCCACTCTGCTTCGGCTCCCTCCCCCTTCCCTTCTCGCGCCTGGGAGCCACCTCCCCCTTTCCCCCTCGTCGCCATGCCAGTCCCATGGCTCTGCAGTGCGGGGACTGGTGGCGGATGAAGCGGCATAGCAGGGCTGCCCAACGGGGACGCCTCCACCAAACTCACCCCTTGGGTGTTCGACGAAAGGCCACCAAGAGAAGTCAAGCTCCATCCACCCGAGCAAGCTCACAGCGCCACGATCAGCTGCTTTTCGTCTGATCATCAACAATCGGACCTTGGCCTACTCTACGTTTCCGATGTTGCCTGGTACGAGATTTCAAACCTTCGGTTTGGAAAATTATTATTGCCCCGTTGTTAGGCCTTTGAGTGGTAGTTCTTCCCCCATGTCTTCTGGATTTCCTAGACAAATGGGACCTCCCCTTCTTCTTCTGCTTTCGTGGCCTCTGGCCTCGATTATCACTTCTGTGCCTGTCCTGAGGTTTTCCATGTTCGGGCTGATACCCCCTTTGTCTACTCCTCCACGGTCGCCTGTCATGTCGTTAAACTCCTCCTTCTGAGGATTGGTGTCTCTGCCATTAAGGGCACTATCTTCCTCATTCACGGTGACCAGCAAGCGGCGGTGCTCACGGTCCGTTCAACGGCTAACTCCAAGATGGCGGGGCAAGTTTCAAATTTTGAATATGGTGACGCCCCCATGGCCCATCAGCAGTCCGGAATTCAGCCCAACAACTTGGGCCTTGTTTAGATTCCTGATTTTGGGCCCCGAATTGGCACTTTTGGCCCAAAATCGGGAAGAGGATCTAAACGCCCAGGCCCGAATCGGTGCCGAATCGGCCCAAATTCGGCCTTCCCCGCAGTCGGTGCTCTCTCCTCAATTATTGGCTGCACCGATGCCCTCCCCTCCTTATCCATTCGGCCGACACCGATGGCCTCCTTCTCCATTGGGGCGGCACCGACGCCCTCCTTGCCCCTCGCGCCGCCGCTCAGCTCCCACCGTCGGTGCACTCCTCCGCCGCTTCCCTCGGCTCCCCTGCTCCGCGCCCCCCCTCCCCCCCGCCGCCGGCACCGACGTCCTCCATCTCCCTATCGAATCGGGCGGCACTGACGCCCTCCTTCTCCCTCGCGCCGCCGCTCCGCTCCCACCGGCGGTGCTCTCTTCCGCCGCTTACCTCGCCTCCCCTGCTCCGCTCCCCACCGCCGGTCTCCTTCTCCCTCTCCTCCCCCGCTCTCCCTCTCCTCCCCCAAGCTCTCTCGCCTCCGCCGCTCCGGTCACCACCGGCGGTCGTCTCCTCCGCAGCTATTCCGCGCCTCCGGCGGCACTATCGGCCGGATCCACCGCATCCGGTACCGGATCGACCGTTCGTTTCCTCTACCCCGGCGATGGACGGCTACCACGGCCACGGGAGCAGCTCGGCGTTCAACGCCAGCGGATCCGGCAACCCCGACGCCTACGACTTCGTCAACCTCTCCGACAACGACGACGGCCGGCGCACAAGGAACCTCTTCTCCCTGGCGCTGCCTGCATCTGAGGCGGGTGCGTACGACCCGTACACCTCCGGCCCGCCGGCATCCGGATCTCGTGGCCATGCTGCGTACGCCTCCAACCCCCCGGTGTTTGGATCGGGTGCCTACCACCCCTACTCGGTGCCGCATCCTAACTCGTCGGCGACCCCAAGCCACCTCGGGTTTTCTGGGCTCAACCTGAATGCAAGCTCGGGCTACCCGCACATCAATGAGTACGACGACATGCTTCGTTCCGGGCAGCCACAGGGAGGAATCGGCAGCAGCGGGGCCGCCCCTCCCGACGTCGAGCCTGCCGGCAGCGGTGGTGTCGACGCGTCGCCCGGTCCTGGTCAGCGGCGAAGGGTATCCAGGGGTCGCGGTGGGCGTCGTAGCGGCGGCAACAACAATCCTCCTGTCCCGGTATATTTCCCTTCACTGCACTCCCTACGTATTCTGATATGAAGATTGTACATGCTGGCTGGTTCAGAGGGTGAGATTGAGACTGTGAAATAGAAATATGTATTGTAACTATATTAGGTTGGGCAGTCAGCAACAATTCTTTCTTCTTATTTGCTATGACTACACTTACCAGTTTGACAATGTGAATGAGGTATCACAGGAGTGCTTTTGTTTTCTTTTAAGTTTGTGTGTTACAAGATTGTGTGTTACTTATAGTATTCCACAATGGTTCTAGGCTTCTAGCATTACCCCTTGTGTTGGTGCCATTTTTGTATAGTGGCACATTTTCAATTCTTCTAGACACAGAATAGTCATGGTTTTGTAGTAGCATCTGTCCTACCAAGTGCATTACTTTTTTTTTCATACCTGTACCTATTTCCCTGACGAATGGATTTCATTTCATTCTCTGAAAAATGCTAACATATAATGATATTTTTTAAGGGTCCCTAGACTGCACACGTAGTATAATGTACCCACAAAATTAAATCTCATTTTGTTTCTAAAATATTTCCTAATGCATACCTCTATCACCGTCATGGTTAGGCGCTACCATATCTCTCAGCTACAGGGTTCGGGGCTCGGCTACTTGGAATATTTGAGAATGGAGTAGTTCAGTCATTCATCTATGCTCGAACATGGTCTGGTAGATCAGTATATGGTTCCTCTGTATTGTGTCCTCCACCTTTTGAACCCCTAAATGTGGATAGTGGCTTGTCAATTGCCACATTTCTTCATTGATGGAGAAGTTGTTAAGCAGTGAGTTGTCTTTGATCAAGTGTATCAGCACACCAAAAATTATATAAGATGTGTTGTGGCTCTGACAGGACCATCGAGTACATCTTTTGCATCATCTAGTAGAAATACACGTATTAGTGGTCCTCTCTCAGTGACTGATACTTGGTATTGAGTGATAAAGCATTTTTTTTGACTGATACATTCGAAGATTCAGAACCTATTCTGCCTATGTCTGTGTGCTGCTACCTTTATTAGATGTTTGCATAATGCCAATTCCTTGTTCATGCATTGCTTTCTTCTTTACAATGTCAACAGAAACAGATTGTCAGAGCCAACTAGACCAAAGAGGACAACAAGCTTTTCTGTGAATTTTACTGCCTCCAACTGGACGTGGGTACTTGCAAAAATGGGGTCATGAGCAAGTTTGGATGGAAAGACATCCAGGACAGGTTCTATGAGGCAACTGGTAAGCTCCATGATAGTGAGCAGTTCGGGTACAGGTTCAGAGAGCTGAGAAAGTTGTGGGTGTTCATCGATTATCTTCGCCATGTCGCCACCGGAGTAGGAAGCAGAGAAGATGGTTCTGTCGTTGCTAGTGACAAGTGGTGGGATGACAAGCTCGGCAGTAACAAGGTACATCACCGTTCAACAGTTGTTTGTTTACACATTATCTTATTTATTACGTACTGACTCGTAGTGCATTGTTCTTTGCACTGCAGAACAAGCAAGAGTGGCAGGACCTGAAGTTTGGATGGCCAGAATACATTGATGCCATGGACCGCATGTTTTCTGGAGTTGCTGTAACCGGAGAGACCGCCTATGTGCCTGGGGTGACCCGCCACATCAACTTTGCTAGCAGCGGCGATGAAGATGAGGCACTGCCTGCTTTTGGGACACCTAAGACGGATGGTACCCCTACCAGTTTCGGTACCCCTCAGTATTTTCAAACACCGGGCAGCAGTACCCCTGGCAGCAGTGGTAGCAAGAGGAGTGCGAGCAGCACCCGTAGCACTGCAAAAAGTCCTGGCAAGAAGCCCAGGAACACGGCGGCTCGGATGAAGGATGCCACCATGAGCAACTGGAACTCCTGTTATTAGTCTCGTACCCAAATTATTCACAACCTGATGATGGAGAAGAAAAACTCTGAGGAACAGGCAGTGAGGCTGAAGCAGCAGCAGATGGAACTGCAGAAACACCAGCTGGCGGCCAAGGAACATCAGCAGGAACTGATTACAAAATCAGCGGGGGAGCTTGGGTTGGACGACATGGAAGGTGACCTCTGGAATGGTGTCCTCAATATCTGCAAAGATGAAGATGCCAGGACTGTCTACCTCAATGCTGGACCAACAGGAAGGCTTCAACTCATCAAGAAATATGCCAAAGTGGTTTAAACCAGCCTCTTGCATGCATGCATTTGATGTAGATGTGGCTGTAGTTGTCATGATGACTTTTGTGTATGGTTGATGTTGTCGTATGTGAACTATGTGATATATGTCTGTGGTGTAGTTGGTGAACCTGTCATGTCGTTAATATGAACGTTTGTGGTTGAAATAATTTATTGACATGTGCTGTAAACCTAATTGTTGGGAAATATGCATGTTATTATGCCATTCATGTTGCTTACTAACTATATGTTGTGGTGCATTCGGCAGGACATCCACCCTCCACCACAATCTGAAGAAGGAGCAGAAGTTGAAGCTGAAGTGGAGACTGAGGAGGAGGACAACTGGTGGGAACTATTTTGGAACCTAGTGGTTGAGGAGGAAGCTGAAGTTGAAGAACACGTCTGGAACTATGGTATGTTCGATTATGTTCAGCATGTAGACAAATATTGCAGTAGACGCCCGTATAGGACACCACCATTGTCTGGGGAGGAGTGGGTACAAAACAAGTTGGCGGATGAGGAAGCTTGCTATGATATGTTTAGGATGAGTCCACGCATGTTTATTAGCCTGCATGAACTGTTGACAAGAGATTATGGCCTCAAATCATCAAAGAAGTCCACCTCTATGGAGGCTTTAGGCATATTCCTTTGGGTCTGTGGGCCACCACAATCAGTTAGGCAAGCAAGGGATAGATTTGAGAGATCACTAGCAACAGTCCACAACCTGTTTTACAAAGTACTCGAATGTATGGTAGGTCTAGCTGATGACATCATTACACCTAGGGACCCCTTGTTTAGCACAGTTCATCCTAGGCTGCAGCAAAACCGATTCTCCCTTGAATTCTCGGGATGCATAGGGGCAATAGATGGCACCCACATTCCTGTGGTCGTTCCACATGATAAGTTGAAGCAGTACATGTGTCGCAAGAACAAGACAACCCAGAATGTCATGGCTGCATGTGACTTCGATATGTTTTTTACATTTGTACTTGCTGGGTGGCCTGGATCGGCGCATGACATGAGAGTGCTTGACGATGCAATCGCAAGATTTAGCAACAAATTCAAGCAGGCACCTAGAGGTACACACATTTCAGTATTTCATAGATTTCTAATTGTAGGCAATCAACACTTACAGGTACTACATGGTGTAGGCAAGTTCTACCTGGTCGACTCGGGGTATGCAAACCGGCGAGGGTTTCTGGCTCCTTACAGGCAGACCAGGTATCACCTCCAAGACTTTCAAAACGCCCCCGAACCACAAAATATTAAGGAGACGTTCAACCATGCACATTCGTCTCTTAGAAATGTTATAGAAAGGACGTTTGGTGTGCTGAAAATGAAGTGGCGCATATTATTGGATATCCCGTCGTACTCAGCTGAAACACAGTCACATATTATATGTGCATGCATGGCATTGCACAACTTCATTAGGCTGAATGGTGAATATGATAGGGACTTTGGTTTCGTTGATAACAATATAAACTATGTGCCTGTTGAAGCCAGTTTAGATCAGCCGGAAACTGTTGATTGTCCGCAAGGATTTGACATGCCCAGCATGAATGCAGTCCGAGACCAGATGGCTGAACAGTTGTACATTAGGTATCATTCTTGATTGAGGGATTGTAATGGATTCTGTCGTTGCTGAGGTTGTCCTTTTTGAGGACCTGTATCAATTTTCGATTTGTTGCATTTGATTTTCTATCATTTGAATTTGTATTATTTTTTGGGTATGTAAACTATAACAATTTTATGCACTCTTTGAAGCTATTTGGAAATGTGGACATGCAGTGTAACAATGCATGGACAATTGCATGCACAAGCATTAAATATGCTGAACAGTACCGCCAAAGTTGGCATCTGAGAATAAAGTGACTGCTGTAAACAGTGACGTTTTTGCTCAAATAGTAAACTCCTAACTTTGAATCTCCCAAATTAGGAATCTAAACAAGGGCTTGCCTGAATAGTGCACTGACATGCAGCTGGACGCCACCACCACTGAGCCTGCGTGTCATCTCTACAGAGAACCCGACGATCTCAACAAGAACAGCTTGGTCAAAAGTACTTTATCGCACCGCCTAGTTTGAGCTCTCCTTTTACAGCTACCTCCCATTTACTGCACCCTACCTCTCAACATAGCCTTCTGACGAGAGATTGTGACAGCGGTGCTTACTCATCTCACATTACCAATGCTGGTGCTCAGGACGATTGCCACCGCAACTATCAGGCGCAGGGGATCCTGACACGTACTCAATTCACCGGAGATGGCTCTGACGCCATGCCTGTTTGCAAGCAGCTCACAAGGCCTCTCCGTCCTGCAACATTCCTTAGGACCAAAGGAAATTCTCTGCTGAGGAAGTGCTTCAGATGTTTGGCAACTGATCACCTAGTCTCCACCTATTGTGATCCTATAAAATGCGCCCGGTGTCTTCGGTCTGGACATAGGAGCTTTCAGTGCAAAACCTTTGTTCCCAACAAGATGTCTGACTCATCTGACTCTTCTTCTAACTACACCGACGCCCACGCCACCCTCGACACCTCTGCCCTACTCGCCGCCACCGCCAACATCCTTCACTCCCACATCACCAATCCCGCCCACCATGCCACCGCCGGCTCCCGCCAACCATCCCCCTGCTCCACCTCCTTCACCTGGCGCGGGGTCCTCCAACTCCCTCCCAGCCAGGCGTTCCATGGCTAAAGCTCATGTGAGCAACGACAACTTCAAGGCGTCCTGGGTGTTGGCCTACGTCTACCTGGAGAATGCGGTCCACAGCCCGCACCTCCTCGTTCGCCAGGCCATGGAGCAGGTCTGTGGCGCACCTCAATTCCACCTCGTGGCCTCCTCGCGTGGGGTCGGCATCATGGTGTTCGCCACTTCGGAGGAGTGCGAGCAGGTGGTCACGATGTCTCCCATCAACTATGACGGCAACAACATCACGGTGGAGAGGCACAAGGAGGCGGACAACTGCTTCTACGCCTTCTACAACGTCTACGCTGAGATCGCCGTTGTCGACTTCCCGCTCGAGCATTGGGAGGAGCCACTAGCCACGGAGGCCCTTGGTGCTATTGGTAACGTATGCTGCATCGATCCTGTTGCCTCCTTGAGGTAGACTACACTTCTCTGCGCGCTGTGTTGCGTCTTGATCATGATCATGAGGTCCCTGAGCAGCTGTTGGTTCGCAACCACAGTGGTCTTGCCTCCATTGCTAGAGTCTATACCATTCGTACTTGGCTCGATGCAAACCCCACTCCAGACTTCAGCAACTACACCTTTGGTCCCATGCCTGCCTTGCACACTCCTCCTGCTTATCATCTGGTTGGCAACCCTCCCACTCAAATGCCTACTAATCCACAGAATCTGGTTGCCACCGTCCTTGAATGGGAGGTCCCCAGTGTCACTCCCAACCTTCACCCTGTCCGCAACAGAAGGGAGGGTGTGCCAGAGCGGGAGGAGCTCTGCCTTATCCTACTGATGCCACTGTTCTTTGCAACATCCCTCTTGCTCTGCCTTGGTATGGTGTTGGTGGTGTGCCAGAGCGGGAGGAGCTGGAGTCTGGCGCGGAATCGGAGGTTGGCGAACCTCTCTTGGACGCCACTATGGACGATGATGCAGTTGTTGCCATTGCTGATCCGAGCTTGGAGGAGCCCCCCACTTTCGCCAATGGTGGGCACACTGAAGATGAGCATGTTAGCCGCGCTTAGAAGAGACGTGCCAGGCGCAAGAGGGCCAAGGACAGCGCCTGCAAGCTTCGTCGCAGCTTGAGGCTCAAGGAAAAGGAGGAGCCAAGCTTCGAGCTCCCTGAGGACAGAGCTGCATGTGTTCAACGGGCTAAGTTCAACTACACTGGTGTGTCCCGTCGCCTTCGCTATGCCATCTCTCAGTCTTATCTCTTATCTGATAGTTATTTATTCTTCAGGTGATGATGAGTGCCTAGCTGAGATCGTTGCTGCCTGTGGAGCAAGTGAGGAAGAAATGGCAAGCATTTCTGGTGTGATGGCCCTGCCGTCATCTGGGCAGTAATGAGTTCCCAAGTCGACGTCCGTAATGGTGGCACCAACTACCGCTGCAGGAAGCTGTTTGCTTCCAATTTTGTTCCTAGTTGTAGTAGCGCCAGGAACCCCCTAGTAGTTGCAATGTGATGCTTCTCTGTTCCAATTTAGATGTTAGTGTCTGCACCATGTGTATCCAGAACCATGGTTCCCTCCTGAATAATGTACAAAGTCTGTCAGCTGCTCTATGCGCTGCCCCATGTATGGTGTTGAACACGGTTATGATAAATAGAAGCATCAAAGTTTGTTGTTGGAATGTAAGAGGTTTGGGTGACTCTGTGAAATGCGGTGATGTCCTCTCTAAACTCCTTTCCTCTAATCCTGATATCCTCCTTCTTCAAGAAACTAAACTCGATGATATCTCTAATAAGAAACTTTTCTCCTTTCTCCCTCGCCGTCTTAACAAAACAATTTATTCAGGAGCTAATGGCTCCTCTGGTGGTATTCTAACTGCGTGGTCTGATGCCTTGTTCACTTGCATCGGGACGAGTTGCTCTCCCAACACTCTCTCTGCTCACCTTGTTTCCTCTTCGTCTCAGCTGAACATGTTTATAACTAATGTCTATGCTTCGTCTTCCCCTATTGATAGGCTTGATTTCCTTAATGAGCTTAAAACCATTTCCCCACCTCCTTCTACTCCTTGGATGCTTTGCAGTGATTTTAACATGATCAGATATGCTCATGAGAAGAACAACTCCAAATTCCGGGTGGTTGAGGCCGAGGCTTTCAATGACTGCATTAATGAGCTTTGCCTCCTTGAGATCCCCCTTCTTGATAGAAATTTCACTTGGTCTAATAAACGCAGCAATCCAACCTTAGAACGGCTGGACAGAGTTTTTATCAATCTTTGCTGGGATGAAATGCTTCCTAGCACAATCTTGTCCTCCCTCACTAGGACTACTTCTGATCATGTCCCTCTAAGAATTGACATTGCCACTTCTATTCCGAGATCCACTATCTTCCGCTTTGAAAACTATTGGGTTAAATCCCTCGGTTTCTAGGAAGTTGAGGCTACCACCTGGAATTGTCGGACGGGGAACAACCCTTCTGATGTTATTACTGCTAAGCTAAAATGTACCAGATATGAGCTCCGAGCATGGAAAAAGCGGCAGCCCCATCTCTCCCAGCAGGAAACTGACTGCCGCATTGTTATCAATTTGATGGATCATGTGGAGGAAGGTCGCCCACTTTCTATTCCTAAACATAACCTTCGTACACTAATCGTCAACATCCTCAGTAAGGTTACACAGGCTAAGCTCCTTCTTTGGAAACAGAGGAGCAAAGTGAGAGTGGCTCTTGAAGGTGATGAAAACACTCGTTACTTCCATGTCTGTGCTAACCAGCGGCATCGACACAACAAAATACAAATTATCGAGCATGACGGGTGTGAGTTGCATAACCATGGATAGAAGGTTGTTGTGCTTCATTCTTTCTATATCAACCTTCTAGGGAGCTCCCGTGCTACCAACTGGAGGTTCCATCTCGAGGATCTCTACCCCGAGGGGGCTCTTGACCTTGCTCACCTTGCCGATACCTTTGACCGGGCTGAAATCCATCAAGCTTTCCACCATATGCGTATCAATGCCAGTCCGGGTCCTGACGGCTTTGGCCCTCTCTTCTTCAAAACCACGTGGGCTACGACTTCTTCAGCTCTTTACTCTCTCTTCAACTCCTTCCACTCGCACTCCACTGACATTGAGCGCTCGAACCGTTCCTACCTAGGGATGAAAATGGTACGGAAATATCCCGTACCGAACCGCATCGTTTTCTACATTTAATCCGATCGAATTCGTATTTTCAGACAAATTTGAATTCGGTTTGAAATTCAGAACACCAAATTCGAAATCGGAACGAAAACGGTTTAGACATTTTTTCGACCGTTTTCTACTTTTCTACTTTTAATTCGGAATATCCCGATTTTGAAATTCGGTTTCGAAATTCGGTTTAAACCAAATTTGGCCCAATAGAAGTCCAACCTTAGAAAAATTGTATCTTTCTCGTACGATCTTGGATGAAGATGATTTTTATATGAAAATTATAGCTCTCAACGAGATCTTCAACTTTTTAGCTTTCAGTTTTTTCATTTGAGGTCTTTAAGATGTTCAAAAAATTTAAACAAAGTTTCAGCGGTATATTAAATCGCGTACAAGTGCTTGTTGCCTTAGAACAATCATATCTTTTTTACATGGTGTCCAATGAAGATACTTTTTAAGAAAGTTGTAGAATTTGTTAATTATTATTCACATGTTAATTATTATGCACTTGGTCCTACGTGTCAATATTCCGTATTGATTTTTCGTATACCGACCGTGTTCGACATAATTCTGCTCGAATTAGTTCGTTTTCGAAATTCCGTAAGTTCGTGTTCGTTTTCGTGTCCGACTTTACCGCTTTCGTTTTCGTATTCGTATTCAATTGTAAAAGTAGAAAACGGTTGAGAGGTTTTCCGACCGTTTCCGACCGTTTTCATCCTTATTCCTACCTTGTTCTTCTTCCTAAGAAAGAAAATGCTCGAAAACCTCAGGATTTCAGGCCTATTGCCCTTCAGAACTCGACCATCAAAGGTATTTCTAAGGTTCTGACGAAGAGACTCCAACCGTTTATCCCGCTGCTCATTGGCGCCGATCAAACCGGCTTTGTTTTGGGGAGATGTATAACTGACAGCTTCATATATGCTGCTGATCTTCTTCACTATTTCTATCGTCGTAACTCTCCAACTATTATTTTGAAGCTCGACTTTCATAAGGCCTTTGACTCTGTAAACTGGGACAGTCTGGATAGGGTCCTTTGCTGCCGTGGCTTTCCTGACAAGTGTTGCATTTGGATTCAAGATTTGCTTCGCACCATCCTCCTCAACGGTGTCCCCGGACGTTGGATCAATTGCCGCAACGGTCTTTTGTAAGGGGATCCCCTATCTCCATACTTGTTCATTATTGTTGCAGACATCCTTCGTAGGCTCCTCCATCATCCCCAGTTGGCTAGTTCCATTGGGCACCCCCTCATCCCCGATGCTCCTTGTCCTGTGCTCCAATACGCTGAAGACACCCTGATTTTCCTTCGGTGTTCTGCTGACGCCATTTTCCAAACCAGGCAAATCTTAGAAATCTTCGAAGAAGCTACGAGTCACCCTGGGCAAATTACCCGCTACCCAATACCCGAACCCGAACCCAAACTACCCGGACCCGAATTACCCAATTGCTACTTCGGATAGTGATTCCAGATACCCGAAATTAGTTTGGGTAATTCGGGTAGCACTGCCCGGTACCCGAATTACCCATTTTACCCGATCTTTTCAAAGCCCATCAACTACGCAGGAGCTTACACAGGCACATAGCCTAGCAACGCAGCCAACTCCAGGCTCCAGCCGAGACCGAGCGGGCGAGCGGCAGTGGCCCCCAAATCCCCACAACCCCATTCCCCAAATCCCCCTATGCCCCCATCTGAACCCTACCCGAACGCAACCGAGCCCCCGACATATGCAGTTTTTTCTGAATATCAGGTAGTTTGGGAATACCCGAACCCGAACCTGAATTATCGGGTACCCGAAATTTCGCGTAGTGGTATTTCGGGGCTGAAATCGGGTAACGTTTTTCATTACCCGAATTTCTTATTACCCGAACTACCCGACCCGAAAAATTCGGGTAACCCGAACGCCCAGGGCTAGCTACGAGTCTCTCCATCAACTATCACAAGACCACCTTTCTTCCCGTTGGTGTGCCTGATGACATTTCTCAATCCCTCGCCAATATTTTTGGCACTTCTGTGTCCTCCTTCCCTCAACCTTACCTTGGCCTCCCTCTTTCCCCCAATAAGATTTCTGTTAACGACTATCTCCCTCTTATTACTTCTTGCGACAAGCACCTCACTGGTTGGCGTGCTTCGTTGCTCAATAGAGCTGGACGCCTCACCCTCTCCACTGCGTTCCTTAGCTCTGTCCCTTTCCATTACTTATCTGTGATTAATGTTCCTAAGACTGTGATCAAAGCTATTGACCGTCGCCGGAGAGCCTTTTTCTGGACTGGAGAAGATTCTTGCCTGGTTCCAAATGCATAGTTGCTTGGAATACTGTTCAAACCAGCAAGGATGCTGGCAGCCTTGGCGTCAAAGACCTTCACCTCCAAAACCGCTGCCTCTTGCTGAAATTTATTGACAAACTGTTCTCTGATGATCCGATCGCCTGGAAAAAGTGGATTCTTCGCGACGCTGCTGCTTTCGACACTCCGATCACCGGTTCCCATAGCTATCTCTGGACGATCATCGACACTGAGCTCACCACCTACCGCTCCATCACCTATGTCAATGTCCATAGTGGTGCTTCTACCTCCTTTTGGTTTGACCATTGGCTTCCTGATGGTCCCCTTTGCTCTTCTCATGCTGCACTCTTCTCTCATACCACTCGGCCAAACGTTTCAGCGCAAAATATTTTCCAAAATGAGTTTGAATTGAGTCTCAGGCCACGTCTAACTAACGCTGCTAGTGCCGAGCTTAGACAGCCTTCTTGCTTGTTTGCAGGAGTTCGAGCTCAGGGATGGAGCTGATGAAAGGCTACTGAAAACGACTGGGAAACCTTACACCTCTAAAGCTGCTTACGCTGCGCTTGATCGGACCCAGGAGATGCCAGACATGCATGGGCGCCATATTTGGGCAACTCGTGTGCCTAATAAGGTGAAGGTGTTTGCTTGGTTGTACTTTAAAAACAGACTGAGCACCAGATCCAACCTTCATGACAAGCATGTTTTGGATGATGATCAATGTCAGAGATGTGGCCGTGCTGTTGAAAACAGGCACCACACTTTCTTCCTTTGCTCGCTAAGTTCTGAAGTTTGGCGAAAGACTGGCCTTGAAGGTGCCGCTTCTACAACTGACGAAGACATATGGAATTATGCCACTCCCCCCAATCTGGATGCTCAGTTATGGCCATTTGTTTTGCTCACCATTCTCTGGAGATTATGGGATGCTAGGAATGGTGAAATCTTTTGAGGTGAATTTGCTGACAGTAGGCTAGTCATCAATAGAGTTTGTGATGACTTTGTTATCCGGCAGAAATGCCTAAGGGTCGAGCATCTTGTAAATGGTCTCAATGACTGGCGTAGCTATCTCCTTGCCTGTAACACTGCTACTCCCTCCAGCTAGCTAGAGGTTTTTGAATGAAATTTGGTGGGGAAGCTCTCCCCCCGTTTATGTTCAAAAAAAAAATACAAGGAACAAACTGAATATACAGAAAATAAACAGAAGGAACTACTATTTAAACTTCTGTACAGGATTAGCCCCATCAAAATCAAAATCCTACCAGTGTACATTCTACTCTATGAAACAAACTGAACATGAAGACACACACACAAAGGAGCTTCTATCTGATGAAACTATCGTGGAATCAGACAATTAACAAAATAATCCTACCTCACAAATTTGTGGAATCGGACAGCCAGCAGCTGGGAAGCACAGACCAGGCCAAGACACTCAATGTCAACCCTACAAAATCTGCATCCTTAACTGGAATTATAGAACATCAAAATACAGATATCATTACTGTACATAAAAAACGTGACATAATTAAGTGCAACACCAGACCTGAAGGCTGCAGATTATGGTAAATCGAAATTGTCCTCTTCAGTCGCATGCTCCTCTTCCTCCTAGGTCCCTCTTCAGTCTTCACCTTCTACGATCCAGCACCAAGCCACCCACCACTCCAGAGGCTTCTCCTCCATCCTGGCATCCTCTCCTGCTTCCTTTGCGTCGGGCTTCTCTCCATCCCTACTTGCTCCCTCGGCAGCTAGGCCCTGACTACCGCACGACGTGGTCTTGAGTCTTGACCAACACACAGAGGCGGCACAAGCCCTGGATGGTGCGTCAAGGCAGAGGGCGGCATGGCCACAGTTGGTCCTAATTTTTTACAATTTGGTCCTTTTTTCATTAAAAATTTAGATTTAGACCCTTAGACGAAGTAAACTCAACTTTAGACCCTTTTCTCGGTGCCATGACCTACGGCGCCGAGGTAACACGTCCGAGGTTGGAGACAAGGAATTGCGTGGCTGGGGACGTGGCGATGACGTGGACAGAGCTCGACGCCGTGAATCACAACGCCGAGCTCGGCGCCATGATCTACGGCGTCGAGCTCGGCGTCATGATTCACGGCGCCGAGCTCTGATTTTAACCGTAAGCTATAAATTTATATAACTTGGACTCTAATTTTACTATGAGATGGACATATAAAATTTTGGCTAAGTCTTAATATTTACCATGTGATGGGCAGCATAAAAATTGTTAAGACTTAATTTTACTATGACTTGACTATGCTAGAATTTGGCTAAGTCTAGATTTTTACTATGATTTGGACATTGACAAATTTGAAATTTTATCATGACTTGGATATTGAGAAATATGGCTAACTTTTACATTGACCTCATGTTTGAGCACTTAAAACAACCTAGAAGTACTTAGGATCACAAATGAACTAGGGTTCTTGTTGATGAACTAGCCTAAAAATGTTTTGTGTTGGATCAATAGCTAACACCTTTTTTCATGATACTGTTTTGACTAGGGTAAAACAATAGTTTCTTGTCTAGGTATGAAGTTTGACATTTAATAGAAGTTGTAGTTTGAGTTGAGTACAACAAACTTTGTTTTTGGACAACATGGCCAAATAGTGACCACAAGTTTGAATACAGTGTTGTTTTGACCCCTCAAAAATCTAAGTCCCTAATCGACAGTAGTGAATTGACATGTTTGCGACATTTTATCTTCAAAATTTCTATAGCAAATCAATTTGATACCTTACTACGAGTTTGAGTACTCTTTGAGGAGATGACAACAAAACAAGTCTTGTCAAGGTTGGACTTAGCCATGGTAAAAAAATCAGACCATCCCGTGGTAAATATATATATATGTCCATCTTATGTTAAAATCGCAGACTTAGCCGAGCTTATGATTTTTTACTATGACTTGGATATGTATATTAGGATTTGATTTCATGATAACCTCAAATTTGTCAATGTCCAAGTCATGGTAAAATTCCAAACCTAGCCAAATTTGCATGTCTAAACCTGAGTAAATATCAAGACTTAACAGTAAATTTATAGACTTAGCCCCAACTCCGTATGTCCATCTCATGATAAATATCAAGACTTAGCCAAAATTTAAGGGTGTCTTAGCCAAAATTTAAGGGTGTCTATCTCATTGTAATACGAGGTTAAGGTTAAAATCAGAGCTCGGCGCCGTGAATCATGGCGCTGAGCTCGACGCTGTAGATCATGGCGCTGAGCTCAGTGTCGTGATTCACGGCGTCGAACTCTGTCCACGTTAGCGCCACGTCCTCAGCCACGCAATTCCTGGCCTCCGACCTCGGCGCCATGACCTATGGTGCCGAGACCTGTTACCTCGGCGCCGTAGGTCATGACGCCGAGAAAAGGATCCAAAGTTAAGTTTACTTCGTCCAGGAATCTAAACGTGAATTTTTAACGAAAAATGATCAAATTGTAAAAAATTAGGATGGTTCGAGGTGCGTGCAGATGCGGAGACAGCATGGCGCTGGCCGACGCGTCAGTGCGGAGGGCGACACGGCACCGGGCGGAACCGCAGAGGCCAGAGAGGGTGGCTCATCCCTAGCTCGCGCGACGCGCGAAGACGGAGGGACGGAGGGTAGCGTTGTCTTGGCGAGCGCGCGGAGGCAGCGACAGCCTTATCTGGCTAGTTAGGCCGGCCCGACCCGTTGTGTTAGTTGGACGGGCACAGCACAACTAACCAAGCTTAAGGCTGTGTCTGAGCCATTTGTTGAGCCCGTAGTCTGGCATGACATAGCACAATTAATAGCCAGGCCATGTCGGCCCTCGTGTCGTGCGCTGGGCAGCCCGTTCGGCCATCTATAATAGTAAATGACCGTTTATATAGTTGAAGCCAATGGTCATAAGAGTATCATCTATAACATTATAAACTCTGGATACATGAGAATAATACATACAGAGAATTCATAATGTATTTTGGTTTTGATCTCGGCCATCAGAGTTCCCATCATCGAACCTATCAATGACAGGTTACGTGAAATTGAGAGAGGCCTGTCAGTGATTAAATAATCTGGCATAGTGTAGCTTAATTAGTTATCTATCTTAATTTATCTGCTGATAGCTGTTGTCAGTGATTAAATAATCTGGCATAGTGTAGCTTAATTAGTTATCTATCTTAATTTATCTGCTGATAGCTGATACTTATTTTGAGTGAAAATGGCAGCCTTATGATGAAAGCTACTGCATTTAGAGTGAAAAGATGAAAGCTTATCCTTTCTGAGTACCGTTCGTTTATGGAGTGAACACCTTAATTATTTTAGGGGCCTAGATTATTTGGAAGCATAGGAATGCATGTGTTTTTGAGGGGGCTTCCCCTTCACCTAACATGATTTGGAGTGAGCTAAAGAACGAGCACAGCCTCTGGTGCATGGCTGGGGCGAGAAATTTACAGGGGTTAGGTCTCATGCTTGCAAACTAGGTCTTTAGTGTAAGGTCGAGTTGTTTTGTCCACTATGTGTTTAATCCTTAAGGCTGGGTAATTGCCTCACTCATATTTGGTCCCCGTATGAGTGAGGATCCTGTTGGGACCCCCTTTTTATCATCTCTATAATACAATGAAATACAACTCTCTTGCATTTTCAAAAAAAAAGAATAAGTATCGTTCCTTTATGGGTGTGAATGCAAGTGACTATATAGTTCATCTGGCATATCTGACCATAACACCATGGTACAATCTAATGTTGTATCTAGTCTATAAAACTGTGAGATAAAATTGTACATTAGGAGTGGTTATTTCATTCATCCACCACCTAATACCTTATTGCCGGTTCTTAGAACTAGCAGTGGATAAGCGACATCGCTGCTAGTTTTCAACTGGCTATGATACATCATCACTGCTAGTTTTAGCGAAAAATTGGCAGTGATACTACCAAAAAGTAAAACAAATTGTGCACTTCTTAGAAATGAAATTGACGACATCAAGCATCGCATATAGTGATATGGTTACGGCGTAGTGATATGTGTTTTAATTTAGTGTAGTGCTCTAAAACTGACATGGCACCCTTAAAAACCGTGACATGAAACATGCGAGTGAAGTACTAGAGTAGTATGAACTCCGATCCATGAAGAGAAATTAAACTAAGTTATTAGGACAAGATCCAAAGGCTCCGCTGTCAGACGCACATTATAACAATAGTAGGCTTAGCTCAACATAAACAATGGCGCCACGGGATGCGGGAGCCATAGGTGAATGGCGGACGTGGAAACTACGAATTCGGCGCACGAAATCAAATGCCCATGCATCCGCAGGAAAGTCGGCGTCTTCATCCGCAATAGGTGATTAGGAAATGTTTACCGGCGTACATCTGGAGACGATCAGAAGACGGCCAACGCAAGCAAGCGGCCATTGCGAGCTCAACGGGATGTGTCGGCGTGGTGTGCTGTGGCATTGTATTATTTAGCTGCAGTGGGTTTTAGTTTAATTCTGGTTGCAGATCAGGCTCATTATTAATCAATCCTGTTGACAGGTTCGCAGCATCAGGTCCAGATCCAGACGTCCAGTTGATCGGGTTGACTGATCACGTAGTAAATCAGTTCAGTGTAGGCCTCGTTCGGCATGGCTGTAAACAACTTAGCTCCTTGCTATTGCTACGATCATGTGTGAAGGAGCTAGAGCCGATAAAACTTAAAAATGGCTTTGTCGACGTCTAGTTTATTTTAAAACGAGTGATCAAAACAGCTTATAAGTACAGTGCAAGATCCAGAGCGAAAGCTGACCGGAGTTTTTCAAACGGGCGATAGTTTCTCCTGACCTCACTCCCGTCCGACTAACCAGCAGCGACCAATGTTAGCCAACACTACTGACACTGGCGTCTGTACCCATGCACGCGAGACACGTACTCGTCCCCTCCGTCTTCCTCTTCGTCGTCGCCCTTCTGCTGCCCTCGCCTGGGTGGCCACGGTCCAAGTTGTTCCCGTCTTGGCTGCCTCCTCCGGTCAACAGACGAGAGCGCGACAGCGCCGACGACGGCCACCCGCCGTGCGACTATTCAGACGGACGATGGGTGAGGGACGATGCTGCCGACGTGACGACGTACACGGAGGACTGCCGGTTCCTCGACCCCGGCTTCCGGTGCACACGGAACGGCCGCAGCGACTCGTCCTTCCGACACTGGCGCTGGCGACCCCATCGCTGCGACCTCCCTAAGTAGGTAGCCCCCGCCATACATGTCGACATCTTCTTCTTGTTGGATAGAAGTTCTTGTTATTACCTGATCGATGTCAATGGTTTCAAGTTGTTAATATATCAGGTTCAACGCGACGGATATGCTGGAGCGGAGCCGGAACGGCAGGATCGTGTTCGCCGGGGACTCGATCGGCCGGAACCAGTGGGAGTCCATGGTGTGCATGCTCGCCGCCGCCGTGCCGACCACGGCCAGAGTGTACGAGCAGTCCGGGAAACCGATCAGCCGGCACAGGGGCTACCTCGCCATGGTGTTCGCCGACTACAACCTCTCCGTCGAGTACTACCGCGTGCCGATGATCGTGATGGTCGACCGCTTCCGGCCAGCAAACGCGACGACGACAACCAGCGGCGGCGTGCGGGGAGCCGTCCGCCTGGACGTGATGCCACGACACGCCGACCGGTGGGCCGGCGCCGACGTGCTCGTGCTCAACACCGGCCACTGGTGGAACCACCACAAAACCGTCAAGGCGTACGTATATATGACATTGTTATCTTGGGTGCTGATCAGACACTAATTTGGGTTGGGGTTGTCGTGCGTGTGGCTCGTGATGAGCAGAGGAAAATATTTCATGGTTGGCGACCGCTTGAACAGAACCATGAACATCAAGAAAGCTTTTCGACTGTCTCTGCAAACGGTGAAAAATTGGGAATTGAGCAATGCCCGATTTTCCAAAAGCTATTTCTTCTTCAGGAGTTATTCTCCCTCGCATTATAGGTAAATACATAAGTGGTTTCGCTTGCATTGTGAACTGTGATAAATACATAGAACTACTGTGGCTAAACTTTCTAGTCGTAACCATGGTTTTTCTCCACCTGAAAATGGCAGCAATGGCACCTGGGACATTGGCGGTACGTGCGCCGGCCAGCGAGATCCACTGATGACCACTAACGCCAACTTTGGTGACGAGTACTCATGGATGAACGCGATGATTGCGAAGATGACAGATGGTATCATGAGCCACGGAAGGAAGGCAAGGTTTCTGAACATCACTCACATGACGGAGCTCAGACCGGATGGCCACCCGTCAGGGCACCGGGAGCCGGGGACGCCGCCGGGAGCTCCGGAGGACTGCAGCCACTGGTGCCTCCCGGGTGTGCCGGACGTTTGGAATCAGGTCCTCTACGCACACCTCTTGTCCACAGGGTATGACAGACGCATGAAGGAGAGATAGTTAGTCGTATTGGTACGTCTAGATTAGTTGCACCGTCTTAGTATGGTTTCCTCAACTAAAATAGGCTCCTTATACTACTACAATTACTTAGTTTTATAATCATATATCTTTCACAATTTCCTCTTAATGAAAAACTTGCGTCCATGCGCATGTTCGCGGAAAAAATATATCTTTCACTATTAGTTCTCGGCTGGTATAGTATACCGTTTTCGAATTGACCGTTTTCGTTTTCTATATTATGAACCGTTTTTTAACATGAAAAATTGTCAGTTTCAATTGGTTTCACAACCATTTTCAATCATTTTTTATACTCTTTAATTGCTAAATGTAGAAATATCCTGAACCGACCGTTTTCGTTTTTCTATATCGTAAGTCCGTTTTCGACCGTTTCCGACCGTTTTCATCCTTAAGTATACGTTCTCTTTGCAAACTGCCCCAATATATATTTACATACAGGGTTAAAAAAACCACTCGGTAAACCGCGGTTTACCGCGGTTACCGGCCTAACCGGGCCGGACCGGTTCCGGTCCGGTCCGGTTAGGTATTCCCCAAATTCAAATTTAAAATTTGAAAAAAAAATGCTGAAAAAATTTCTAAAAATAGTTCATGATTTATAGAAGCCAATGGTGTAAAAATTTTTCAAATTCGAGTTCGTTTAGTATTTATTTATACATATAGAAGTTTGAAAAAAAAGAAACAAAATCCCGGTCCCGGCCCGTTAAAGCCCCCAAATTCAAATTTAAAATTTGAAAAAAAACAAAAAAATGCTGAAAAAATTCCTAAAAATAGTTCATGATTTATAGAAGCCAATGGTGTAAAAATTTTTCAAATTCGAGTTCGTTTAGTATTTATTTATACGTATAGAAGTTTGAAAAAAAAAGAAAATTCCAAACTCAAACCGAGCGGTAAACCGCTCAAACCGAGCGGTTACCGCTCCAAACCGCCCGGTAAACCGGTGACAAACCGAACCGAAGGCGCGTTTGAATTCAAATTCAAATTCGACCGGTTACCGACCGGTTACCGGTAAACCGGAACCGGAGGCCGGCGGTTTGGGGTGACCGGTCGGTAAAAAAAACCCTGTTTACATATCACAAAGTGTATCAGTAAAACATACAAAAGAATCCTCACAAAAAACTACAGAAGAATTTATTATGATCGGATTATTTAATTAAGAGCAAAGTATATAATGCACCGATGTATTGGTATTTTAGATTAAAGTTTGCAGATTACGTGAATGTGTGCGTACTGCATGTATCTCAGCCGATTATTATGTTTCTTGTAGTTGAACTTATCCACTGGGTTTAAGTCATCGGTTTAACATGGGTGTTTGTATTTTCTTAGATTTATTCCATGGTTAAATGTTTTGATGGTACATGATGTGACTGTCGACAATGATGGTTGAATGTTTTAATGGTAGGTGATGTAACCGTCGACAATGACGCTTCCATTTCCTTAGATTTATTCCATGGTTCAATGTTTTAAGGTAGGTGAGAACAATAATACATGTCTTTCGAAGGTGCTCATATGTGAGTATCCATGCATTCCGTGTAAAGACAGGGATATAGGATGTGAGTAGCACTAATTCAGGCACCATTTTTAGAGGTGGGCAGACCAACCGCCTATATCAATGGTCTATGTTAATATGCTATTCAGTTTGTCTACCACTACAAATCGATTAACATAGGTGTCTTTGTTAATGGTTTCTAGAAAATCCCAAAAAACAAATAAATGTCTTTTAGAATTCAAACCCACTGAAACCAAACTTGCATTCTTATCAGGAGGTCAGACTCATGAGCTGCCTTTTCTAAAATAACAAGTACACTGCACAACAATGTTGAACATATACAGGTCGTCCACTCCAATCCGTTGGTTTTTTGGCCGTTGCTAGCCAAACGCTCGCTCGACATTGGTTGCCATTTTGCATGGCTGTTCCCATTTTGTAGATATATGTTTCAAAGCACTAAAATAGAATCTGCAAAGCACTGAAATAGTAGTTGCATTCTAACATGTCTCTGTTTCCTTTGTTAGTCATATCTTCGAAACAGGTAGGAGGACTGCTAATTTAATTGACATAGAAGTTTATTTAATAATAAACTCGGTAAGCTTTTCCCTGTAGAAAAAAGCAACTAAACACATGAGCTACTTACATTGTGTTCATCAAATGCATATTCCGTTATTGCTGATTTGCCTTACAAACTCAGGATGACTCTCTATGAATCGTTAGTCAGAAAAACTGAAGCCTACTTTATCAATGTCTTCAAACAACAACATCTGTTCAAATGTAAAGCCTCTCTGAGCAAGTGACAATGTAGTACCATCACACAAATGCTATTTTGATAATCAAGTTTCCATGTGACTATTTTGATCAGTTCAACTCAAGTAGTCATTTTACTGGCAACCAGAAAATAGATATAAGAAGGACATGACTACCTAGACAAAATGTGAAATAGCAAAGTCCTTGGATTATGGAAACTTGAAATAAAATTAACTGCTATGAGAACAATGCTTGAGGTATGAAAATAATTACCTAGCTATCATATCATACGTGTCGTAAAATTGAATTGATTTTTTTAAAAGAATTGTGACTTAATGTTGCTCTCTTCGCCTGAAATTCCAGTGTTCTTGAGCATGATGCTAAAGTGAAGCAATCATCATCAATTTTTATAGCATAGCTAGGCGTCAAAGTTATCCTTGGAATCATCACAGGCTTGATAATGCTGCAGTTTTCTTGCATCGAGTAATCAGCTTTATCCAGTTTTTATAGCATAGCTAGGCGTCAAAGTTATCCTTGGAATCATCATTTTTTTATATTTTTATATGTGTGGTTGCACACTGGATTTTCTTTTATTTTTTCAGAGGTGAATTTGACTTAAAGTGAGTAGTAAATTCCTAGGTGTGTAAATCTGTTAAGATTTGTTGTAATCTAATACCTATTGATTTGAATGTGGCTCAAAATAGTACGTTGTTAAGCTGAGTAAAAATTCATTTGCCTATTGGTTTTGACCCACTATTTTTGTACTCTTATTACGCTGAAAATTTTGAGCCTCCCATAGCGATGCACGGCCATTTGCTAGTACCGCTTATAGAGTGCAAACGAACTTGTGCTCTACAACATAACCTATCAGGGACGAATCTACATATGTACCTGTGGGTGCATATTCTGCCCCCCCCCCCAATACAAATTTAGTGATGAAGTCTAAAATTTTACTAATATGCATCGTCTATGGTCGAAGTCCATACACTCACAAGGAAGTTGCACCCTCTTTAATTTACTCTAGCTTCACGACTGTAATCGATATGCGCATCGACACCATCGATTGGAAGCTAGCACAATATAATGGTAATTAAGATTTTTTTTGATGGGACAACAAAGCTTTGTCGTGATTTTTATTAGATGGAGAAAATAAAAATACAGGGTCGGCCTAGTTTTTTTTTGAGTAGAAACCGGATCCAAAAAAAAACCCCACCAACTGGGAGAGTGCACCACTCATCCTGACCAACTTTTGAAAACAACATCCAAGCAACTAACGACTTTGCCCCACAACTTGCTCAACCTTGATCCAACTTGGTCGAAAGCCCGACCCAACTAGCAACTCAACTGCCCCAAGCTAAACAAGAAAAACAAAGCATAGCAACTGCAATGGGGAGGAAAAGACTAACTGACAACTAGGAAAAAGGAAACACAACACAGAGATCACCAAAAACTAAGTAGAAACACCATCACCTCTGACCAAAAGCACCACCAGACTTAGAATCCCTGAAGTGAGGTAGAGAGTTAATAGGTTGAAAGGCAAGTTTGACCAGACTGTCCAAGAAAAAACTTCCAACTACTCCACCCTCATCGAGTTTTCTTCATCTTCTTGGGCTGCCCATGCTCGATTAAGGACGTGAGTGCCTCCATGCTCTGTTTGGTTAGCGGACGGTCCAAGTGCTGCGCTAAGCGATTAAACTCATCAGAGCTTGAGGCATCGGTTGAGGAAGGAGATGGATCTCCCAACTTTTTAGCAACCACATCTTGTGCTAGTTGCATTGAGTTCTTCCCTGGTGTTCTCTTTGCTTTCTCTGTTAATCTACAACTTTTTCATTGGCTATCTTGCATTGTCACTATCTCAGTTCTTGTGGGTGTTTGTGTTTGCTCAGTCGTCTGATACTTTGATAAGTTTGGTGGCAATTGCAACAAAGGTACTGATACCGGTAAAGTGATATGGTCGATAAACTGGTCAATAGTCATGATATCTCCAGGTAGCTTCTCTACAATTGGAGTTCTAGTTAGTGATTGTGTTTGCACAGCTTGCTTAGAGTCTTGTAGCCCGGTAGCCCTGTTGAGTAGAGGTGATGCCTCAACATGAACCTCTTGTGGAGTTGGTGAGGTCAGCACCATGTTGCCATCATCACTTTTGCGTGTCTCATGCTCCTCTTTGCTCTCGCTCTTTTTCCTGTGCCTATACACCAATAATTCTTTAGTCACTTCTATCTTTTCATTTGTTGGTGGGTGAACTATGTGATCAGTAATCTCCTCTAGTGGTGGTGGGAACACTGTGTTGGAGTCGTTTAGCTATACTTCTTCAGGTGCATCTCCTGTAGTGCCCTCCTGTATGCTCAATGGAGACTTCTCTCTCTCAAACATGGTCACTTGGTCATCTTCCTTGGTTGATGTGGCACCCACTGTTGGAGTAAACCATGCACAATTAGCCTCAACCTCTAGCATCCTTAGGATTCTGCTCTCAACCTGTACTGATGGTGATGATGTTGAACATGGGATGGCTATTGGTGACACAAAGATATGTGACTCAAACAACATAGGGTCACATAAGTAAATGCTCTGGCCAGGAGTAGAGGGGTTACCTAGGAAAAGGAAGCTGTTGTCATCGTAAAGTGTTGGTAACTCATCATTGCAAACCTTGAAGAGTGGAGTTACAAAGGTGACATGCTTGGTTATCTTCCTCCTGTTGTAGCCATAGTCGTTTCCATGAGCCAAAGCAGATAAGGCTTCCTTATGCAACCCAGTACACATAAAAGGGGGGAGGAAGGACTAGAGCAACGAGGAGGGGACCCATGAAGATTGCCCCTGCCACGATGATGACCCATAGAGTTGTAGAAGTCATCCATGGGCCCTCGCCGACGCAAGTCATGGTCCTCCTCAATCCGGTTGTGGTGGTGAGGTCTACGCCTAGGGCAGGAGAAGGATCTGTGGCCCTCGTTTAAACAGCACCAACATCTTGTTCTATGACAGCAAGTGGCCACACGATGGTCGGTAGATAGGCAATTAAGGCAACGGTGGGTGCGACGGGGCTGGGTAGGGCGTGCGACGGGTAGGGGCGGAGCTACTGCATAATGGTAATTAAGATGGGGTTAGGGTTCACCACTAGTATAGCAAAAATTATGTTGACCTTGGTAATTAATTAAGCATATACATACTAAGACCATATGTTGTAATTCTCTTTTCCTCTTAGGGCCATTTAGATCCTTTCATTTGGGAGGAATTTTAATCTACTTAATAGACTAAACTATTTGGCTTGGAATTTGATATTCCACAACTTTTTAAAGTTCACATATAAACCTATCTCAAATTCATAGGGTGAGAGATGGAAATTGATTCTATGGATCATCATGCTACATGTTTCTATTTTGCAACTTACAACATGCTCTTCAACTCGCTCCCCTACGGTAGAAACATAACACATAAGTATCTCTCTCATATGGCCAACAAAATATACAATATAATCTATATACATTCATATTAGCTTAATTAATCTATATCTAAATTATTATTATTAAAATAAATTCAATTCCAAGGATCCACTCTAATAAAAAAAGAGGTTAGGCATGGCCGCGAAAAAAGGTGTTTATATCCATAGCCTACCATTGCAACTCTGTTCTATTCCTACATCATTTCGCCCGGTATTGATTTAATTCTTGGGTCTGTCACGGGTTGAGCATTGACTCTTGTCCGCATAGTCGGACTGGATGATTATATTGCTTGGTGGTGCAAAACAATAGTTAGATAGTCCTCTATCCCTACTACGGTGTGCAAAATTAGCAAGCATCACGGGAAGTCGATAGAGAGAGTCCTCTCCTTCGTCATAGCACCTTGGTACTCTCGTACATGCATGCAAACATAGGAGGAAGGTAAAACACAGTTCTTGAGTTGAATTGACTAGAACTAGTGAATACACACACAACTACAGAACAATCCATGAGACATACGTGTTAGGTTGATCTCCACCAAGTCGGCCCAATGGTCGACTCGGGCCTTGATCCCGTGCCCTAATCGGGGGCGCCTAGCCGCACATATAGCTAGTGGGCCCCATCGCGCAGCGCTATATAAAGGAGGTGGGGGCCGGGGCTCGCAGCACGAGGTTCACCAATGTTGTGACAAACCCCACCTACAAACCCTAATCCGATCTAGAGAGTGCGCTCTAAGAGACAGGAAGCGCCGCCGCCTTCGCAGCCACCAAGACGCCACCCGATGTCCACACCGCCGCCGGACACCACTACCACCCCTTCACTGACATCTCGTGCCACCGACATCGTCCATGACGAGCTCCAACTCCTCCAAGCCCGATGGTCAGCCACTTCTACCCCCCTCCCCCCTCTCTCTAGTTCATGTTCTAGGACGGATCTTTGTGTTCTATCTCAAATAGAAAAGGTTCCACCCGCTAGATCTACTCCTAGTTGATTCTAAGAAACTAACAATGCATTGAAGCCATACACTAGCATGTAGATTTAGATCGGGGAAGAAAAGAGAAGGAGGTGATTCAAATTTCGATTTCGGTTGAAACCCTACCCTAAATGATAATGTATCGGCTTACCTTCCTTGAGCTGCCACTCGACGACTCCTCGTCAGCGCGTGGGCTACCGCCATTACGCGGAAGGATGAAGCAGAGCCGTCGCTCGCCGATGCCTCGCCTCGCCATAGCGCACACGCTCCCTCAGGGCGCCGTCGCTAGACCGCTCGACGGTGGTGCGTTCACCCTACGGTGAGCACGCGCACCGGCGAGGGGACCGGCGGCGGCTCTGCCATCTTTCGTCGATCATCGTGGGTGGCTGCCACCGCTCCACACCAGAAGAGAGTCAGAGGAGGAGAAGAATGAGGCTAGGGTTAGGGGAGGCCGGCCATGGGGGAGCCTTTTGTTCTCCCGATTGGTGCGCACGGCTGTCGGATCGTGATCGATGGCCAACAGAGCTCGGGCCAGCTTTAGGCCTAGGCCCAGGTTGTGGCTTGGGCGCGGCGGAGGGTGGCGCATGCAAGTGGGGCCGTGGGCTATCTTCGCCGCTGGGCCACGGCAAAGCGCAGCACGCGACTGGGCCTTCGGGCTGAATGAACAGTACAAGGATGATTTTATTTTTATTCTTTTCAGAAGCATATTTGTTGAATTGTATTATGTTTTATGTTTAATCTCTACTCAAATTTGAACCAATGGGAGAATTTGTTCAGAGAGTAGTTAAGTATATAGAAATGCTTCTGATAATATTATGTTTTTGAGAATATTTTTCATGTTTCCGCTGCAAAGTTGATGTTTATTATCTTCTAATTAAATTCGAACCAACGGGAGGATTTAATTTTGAAGAGTAGTTATAATATTAAGTTAAATTATGATATTGTTATTTTTCTGACCAAAGTTGATGATAGCAATATTATAATTTTTTGTTTACGAGTTTTATGCATTAGTTCTATTTCTGCCCAATGGTGATGTAAAATTAATGTAGAAGTACATTGTATGTTTTAATTTTGACCAACGTTAAATTAAGGCATATAATTATTATGTTAAATGTTTTTCACTTTCTCTGATGTTGTTTTCAGGATACAACCCAATGATATTTATCTCGTCCATTCCGCCTCTCAATGGAAACAACTATAATGTATGGTGAGAGAAGCTTGAGATAGCACTTGCACTGTCCGACAATGATCTAGCACTTATCTCTCCATGTCCCACTGAGCCTGAGGACCTAGTGAGGGCAGAAAATAAGACTGATGTAGCTTTCGCTACTCGGCAGCGTGACCATGCACCAGTGAGAATGAAGTACGACCTTGATTGTGCGAAGTGGGATACTCCCTTCGTCTAGAAAAACATGCAATTCTAGCATAGTGTCACATTTTAGTATCTTAACTTTGACCAATTATAGATTAAAAAGTATCAATGTTTATGATATCAAATAAATATCATTAGATTAATTATGAAATATATTTTCATAATAAATTGATTTGGAGCCATAAATATGAATACTATTCACTATAAACTTGGTCAAACATGAACTACTTTTTCTGGCACGCAACCCATAGTTGCTTGTTTTTACGGACGGAGGAAGTAGTTCAAACTGCAAGTGTTTGATGGTGATTAAGGGCTCCATTGAGGATCTAGGGATCAATCCCAGAATGTAGCACCGCCACTGAGTATCTAAAGAAGGTGGAGAGTCAGTTTACTGGCTCTTCAAAGGCTTATGCAAGCACTCTTATTAAGAAGTTGGTCAGTGAGAAATACACTGGTGGAGGGATAAGAGAGAACATATTGAGGAGGAGCAACACGACATCCAACCTCAAGCCAATGGACATGGGGCTCAAGGATGAGTTTCTAGTTCATTTGATTTTTGCTTTTTTGCCCAAAGAGTATGAGACTTTTGTTGTTAATTACAACTTACAGCCAGATAAGTGGAACATTGAGAAGCTCGTTGCTATGTGTGTGCAAGAAGAGGAGAGGTTTAGGAGCTCACAAGGTGACTCTGTCAACCATGTGAAGGAAAATAAAAAGAAGAACTTTAACAACAAGAATGCTAAATCACAAGAAAAACCTTAGTGGGACAATAGCTCCTCCTGTAAGCTACAAGGAAAGGCCACACAGACTGATCACCATCAGAAATTCAACAATGTTCAAGTAGACAAGGATGCCTGCAAATGGTGCAAGAGGAAGGGACACTACCAGAAGGAATGTCCAGAGTTCCTGAAGCACGAGAAAAGGTGAGGACATTATTACATTTATAGATGAGTCCTTGTATTTAAGTTATGCAAAATCTACTTGGTGGATTGATTCAGGTGCAACTATTCATGTTGCAAATTCATTACAGGGATTTCATACGAGGAGGATCCTACAAAGAGGAGAAAGACACATTAAGGTAGCGAATGGAGTCAAAGCTGAAGTTAAAGCCATTGGGGAACTCCCATTAGAATTAAATGATGGCTTTGTACTTAAGCTTACAGATGTCCTTTATGTACCCTCTTTGCATATAAACTTAATAAGTGTTTAACGTTTAGACGATAATGTATACGACTGCCATTTTGGTAATGGCCAATGTAAGATAATGTTTAATCATAAGTGTGTTGGTCTTGCCTTCTGACAAGACGAGCTTTATTTGTTATCACTTTGTGAGAATGTGAATGTTGTAAGCACTAAGAATGTGAATGTCACCTTGTCTACGAATGCAAGAAATAAGCGAAAGAGAATTCATGATGTATCATCGAAATTATGGCACTATCGTTTAGACCATATTTCGAGGGAAAAATAGAATGATTGATTAAGAAATCAATTCTTCCGCCATTAGAATTTTTAGACTTAGAACAATGTATTGATTGCATTAAAGGAAAGTATGTTAAGAAAATAAAGAAAGACGTCAAACGAAGCGTAGGAATTTTGAAAATAATTCACATAGATATCTTTGGTCCGTTACCAGTGAAAAGTGTGGATGGTTATGATTTATTTATAACATTCACAGATGATTATTCTCATTATGGCTATATTTATCCAATTAAGAAAAGATCAGAAGCATTGGATAAATTTAAGATATTTAAGGCTAAAGTAGAAAATCAGTATAATTTAAAGATTAAGATAGTAAGATCCGACCGTGGAAGGGAGTACTATGGTCGATATACCCCATATGGCCAAGTTCCTAGACCTTTTATAAAGTTCTTACAGAAAAATGGCATAACTGCCCAGTACTCTACACCGGGTGAGCCTCCGCAGAATGGAGTAGCTGAAAGATGCAACCGTACCTTGATGGATATGGTGAGAAATATGATAAGTTACTCCACTTTACCAATAAGTTTGTAGATACAGGCGTTAAAAACTGCCATTCATGTTCTCAATCGAGTACTAAACAAGTCGCTGCCCAAAATACCATATGAGTTGTGAACAGGAAGAGAACCCTCACTTAACCACTTACGTATGTGGGGCTGTCCAGCTGAGGCTAAAGTATTTAATCCAAATATTGGGAAGTTAGACTCTAAGACAGTCAGTTGCCATTTCATTGGCTGTCCAGATAAGTCAAAAGGTTATCGTTTCTATTATTCTGATAGATATACAAAATTTGTAGAAACAAGACATATTGTATTCTTGGAGAACGAGATGGTCAGGGGGAGCATCGTAGCACGAGAAATTAACCTTGAGGAGAAGCGGGTATACGTGCCCACTCTGATGGTTCAGGAGCCATATTTCTCACTACCTGTTGTTGCTACACCAACAGTGCCAGACACTGTAGTGACGGCACCTGTTGTTAATTCTCCTGAGGCGACAATAAATGAACATGATGAACTTGTCCTTTATTATCCTATAGAGCCCATTGTCGCACATGAGGAAAAGCAACAATAGCCCCACATGGAATAAGTGTCAACTAATGAGGGCCCAGAAGGTCTCAAAGAGCTAAAAATCAGCTATTTCTAATGACTACGAAGTCTATGCTACTAAAGAATTCCAAATGGAGGGTGAAGAAGAATTTCAAATTGAGGGTGATCCCATCTCATTTGAAGAAGCCATGAGAAGCGTTCACTCGTCGAAGTGGCTTGAAGCCATGCAAGATGAAATGAGATCAATGAGCACCAATGGTGTTTGTGACTTAGAAAAAATTCCTAAAGAAACCAAGACAGTAGGTTGTAAATGGGTCTACAAAACTAAATATGACTCTGAAGGGAATGTGGAAAGATTTAAAGCGCGACTCTTGACGAAAGGCTTTACGCAAAGAGAAAGAATAAATTACAATGAGATATTTTCTCCAATCTCATGTAAGGATTTTTTAGTATCATAATGGTGCTAGTGGCACATTATGATTTAGAATTATATCAGATGGATGTAAAGACGGCTTTCCTTAACAGAGATTTAGATGGAAATGTTTATATGACACAATCAAAAGGTTTTGTCATAAAAGAAAAAGAACGTATGAGATGCCACCTAAAAAAACTATTTACGGATTAAAACAAGCCTCTAGACAATGCTATTTAAAGTTTGATGGAATAATAAGAAAGTTTGGGTTTAAAGAGAATGTAGAGGACAATTGCATTTATACAAAGTTCAAGAATGGGAAATTCATTTTCCTAATCCTGTATGTGGATGACATCTTACTCACTAGTAATGATGTTAATCTACTACTGGAAATGAAGAAGTTCTTGTCCTCAAATTTTGACATGACAGTGAAGCTTTGTTTGTTTTAGAATAGAGATTCACCGAGATAGAAAAAAAGGAGGTTTTAGAATTATCTCAAAAGACATACTTAAAAAAGGTTCTAAAGAAATACAGTGTGCATGCGTGTAAGTCCTCACCTGCTCCCATAGTCAAGGGCGATAGTTTTGGAGAATTCCAATGTCTTAGGAACCAATATGAGATCGATCGAATGAAAGCAGTTTCATATGCTTCAGCTATTGGAAGCTTACAGTATGCTCAAGTATGTACACGTCCTGACTGCTTTCGGTACCGGGATACTTGGCAGATATCAGAGTAATACAGAAATAGAACACTAGAGAATGGCAAAGAAAGCTTTGCGTTATGTGCAAGGCACAAAAAGCCTCATGCTAACGTATAGAAAAATTGATTTCCTTCATATAGAGGGGTATTCATATTCAGATTTTATGGGAGATGTAGATGATAGAAAGTCCACATCAGGCTATGTATTTACTCTCGCAGGAGGAGCTATATCGTGAAAAGCTCCAAGCAAACCATCACTACATCGTTCACGATGTATGACGAGTTTGTAGCATGTTATGAGGCCACGGGGCAGGTGAACTGGCTAAAAAATTTTATGCCCGAGTTGAAAGTGGTCGACGACATTCATAGACCACTCAAGTTGTACTGCAACAATGAGCCAGCAGTATGTTATGCTCACAACAATAAGTCAAGTGGTGCTGCTAAACACATTGACATAAAGTTTTTATGTTGTGAAAGACAAAGTCCGAGATCATTCTATTAGTCTCGAGCATATAAGTACAAAGAAAATGCTTGCGGATCCGTTTCCTAAAGGCCCAGCTGGCATGGGTTTACGGGTAAGCCTATGATCCCTAGATAATAAGGGCCTAGCTGAAAATCTGTTTCAAAACAGAGAGGTGTATTGTAGCTGTTAATCCAATGGTATTAACTGTTGTGAGGAACGTTCTATGCGCTAATATGTGATGGAATGGGAAAAGAGATAAGTATTTTGAGTTTAAGACAAAAGGTAATATCAAAGGGGAGAATGTTATGTTAATCTCCACCGAGTTGGCCCAACGGCTGACTCAGGCCTTGATCACGCACCCTGATGGTGGGCGCCTAGCTACACATATGGCTAGTGGGCCCCATCGCGCAGCACTATATAAAGGAGGTGGGGGCAGGGGCTCGCGACACGAGGTTCACCGACGCCGCCATAAACCCCACCTACAAACCTTAATCCGATCCAAAAAGTGCGCTGTGAGCGACGGGAAGCGCCGCCGCCTTCGCAACCGTCAGAACGCCACTACCACCCCTTCACCGACACCTCGTGCCACCGACACCGTCCATGACGAGCTCCAACTCCTCCGAGCCCGATGGTCAGCCACTTCTACCCCCCCCCTCTCTCTCTAGTTGATCCTAAGAAACTAACACAAGCCTGGACAAAATACCCGATACCCATTACCCGAACCCGAGGTACCCGATCCTAAATTCGGATAGCAATTTTGATTACCCGAAATAAGTTTGGGTAATTCGGGTAATATCTCCCGGTACCCGAACTACCCAAACTACCCGAATATGTGCTTGTGTCTTTGTGTTTGTGATGTGTTGTTAGTGGAGCACTTGAACTTATCACTTTATTAGTATATGATTCTCTTTGTTTGAACAAGTGACTGTAATATATTATTCTCTGTAAATTGTTGTTGAAATTTTATACAAATCGCTATTGAAATTACGTATAAAATTGCTATAAAAGTTTTGTGCAATTTGCTCTTTTCTGTAAATTCGGGTATATTGGATATACCCGAACCCGAATCTGAATTATCGGGTACCCGAAATTTCGGGTAATGTTTTTTCAGGATGAATATTGAGTACCAATTTTCATTACCCGAATTTTAAATTATCCGATTCGAAAAAATCGGGTAACCCGAATGTCCAGGCCTCCGCTTCTGATGAGTTCTATCGGCCAGTTTTGTTGAGAGGGTCTGATGAGATGCATGCACTGGACAATCTTTATACACCGTCGTTGTCCCAGGCGGTGGCCAGTGGCATGAAGTCGTCAGGCAGCTCGGACGCAGTCAGGACCCTGACGTTCTCGTTCTGCTCCCACATGACCTCCATGGCGCGGAACGCCTCCTCATACTCCGCGTCCAGCTCAGGGTCCACCGGCCCGCCGTCGTCGTCGATGATCACGTCGCAGTACAAGCCGGGCCCTAGCGACGGAGGAACCGCACGGCACCTGAGCACGCCGTTCGTCTCCACCCAGTACCACCTTCTGGCGGCGAGCACCGCCTCGACGGCGCCCGAATCGTCCCATCTCGCGATGCTGCCCTCGGAGTCGGCGTTGAGCCCCACGTCCGGGTCCATCACCTTCTTCCATGGCACGCCCTGTGACTCGTAGAAGTCCTCCCACCGTGGCACCTAGCGCCGGGCCAGCACGCGCGGAGGGCGCGCCACCAGCACAACCAGCACATGGGTGTGGGCGCGGGTCTGCTTGCTGCTGCTGTCCCAGCGGGCCGCCGCCATTGACATCGATCGATCAGATTCAAGACGATCACTATCAGCCACGCACTTCAGGGCACAGTTCTGGCCGCTGCTACGTTGCGAAGAAGGATGGAGATGGGTGCGGTGGAGAAGGTTTTCTTGCCGCGGACCCTGAGCTCACTACTATTGCAACCTATATAGTACCTAGTTAAGAGCGCGTGTGTTGCTACGGGTATACGTAGAATCTTATGAAAGATGATAGCCGCACAGATACAACATATGTAAAATCTCATCCATACATTAACAATTTATTTGACATAAAGAAAAATATTAACCATAGAAAAAAAGAGGCATGTTAGAAATAATAATCATCACGTTACAAATCAGTAGAGTGCATATACCACTCGAGCACTTAGTTGACTTTACTTGCGTCATGAGATCACAATATGAAATTAATTGAGGTTCCCATGTTCAAAATAAGGTTTCAATACAATAACAGAAATTATTCACGAGTTAGTTTGAAGTCTACATCTGTTTAATTTACGATAGCTTACTGAAAATGCTGCACCGTTAAAAAAACAAGGAAGAAATTAAGTTTCATCATAGTTGGTAACCATGGAAATCACTGCACAAAAACTTAGATTGAAATTGAGAACACCCACCAGATGTAGGAGTGCACTCTAGTTTAATTTGACAAGACGACAAACACAACGAAGTTCCCTGGAATGATCAAACTTGCACCACAACATGGAAGAGCACCACGGGGTCATGCATGCCACCGAGACCAATGATGAGCAACCTAGAGAATGCATCCATGATCATTTGGTAATTAAAACAATTATCACAGCTGAGAAACAATTAATTGTAGTAAGTTGCAGTGATTCATTGTTAGCGGCATGTGAACATTAGATAGACAGCTAGTAAAATTAAGTGAGTAGTAAACTGCAAACCCTCTTTACAAAAACTGCAATCTCAAGTCTAAGGATTGGAAGAAGAACTGTTACTAACAGATCCCAAGGTTCCAAAGGTGGTCAACCAGATAAAACAACAAGCATCTTGTGTGCACAATGAACTGAAATCCCATTAGAACAAACCATGTGTACCTATTATATTTTCCCATTAGCTGAATTTTTTCCTTGCAACAACATTGCTACATGCTAGCGTCACAATACCTGATTTTAGATCAGATATGAAAACATACAGGTTAGTATTTGGAGCAGCATGGTTGAACTGTGAGCTGTAAATATTTGTTGATCACACCATGTGCGTGCAAGAATCAACAAATCAATAGATTGAACCTCTTTTTTTGCAAACATGAATAGTATATATTTTTGAGGTTTCCCCTCTCTCACACATACCAGATTTTGGTTTCGTTCATTTATCAGTTTCTACGGTCTGAACAGTACCAACTATTTCTCTATTCCCCTTCAAGCACACTACTCGGTCTTGTCCTGCCTCTAAACATAACCAAAATCAATCTATAAATCGGTCTTGTCCTGCCTCTAAACATAACCAAAATCAATCTATAAACACGCACTGATGTCAAACATCACTTGCAAAATCAATCTATGAACCTCCCCAATCAATAAACAAGAACAGAGAGAGATCGGACAATTTCTTCGTGGATGGGGATGGATTCTTAATCAATTTCATTCTACACATGTGTGCTTTAGAACAGTAAAAGTCTTGGAAGTACATGGATCCCGAGCACTAAAAAGGTCTATAATATCATTTACCTTTCAAAGCTTGTTGCAGTACATAAATTGTGTCGTACTAACCACACAATCAATGTCGAGGACCTTATTTAAAAATGCCGAGGAATGAAACAAATAACAAATTTTTGTCTCTATGCCATCATAGTCATGCTATGGCTGCAGATAAAAACTTAGGAATTATCATGTTATTAGTTGTCCATCTTGTTAGTCAACTCAAATATATGCACCAATTGCATTTACTATGGGCGCATGAAAAGGCTATGATATTTAGCTCCATAACATGGCTACCCTCATCTATACAAAAATGTAAAACCAACCTGCATCACTACTCTCCGTGTATTTGCATTACTCCAATAGTCCAATCACTGCAATCTTTGGCGGCACGGTATGATGGTCTCTTTATGCTGTGGATTTTAGCACGAACAAGCCTCTCAACAACAGAAGCCTGGCTCTGCATGTCACAAGATTGCAAGGGTGGAGCAGTTTCAGTGCGGAATTGGATGCACCTAAAAAGGTAAAAATGGCTACTGTAAACAAACAAAATACCTGCAACACTCTGTTTTTACGGCCAGGAGCTGGAAGGATGGGGCCTGGAGTATCAATAATGGTGAGATTGGGCGAGTGATTGTATTCTTGTAATGTACCTTTATTATGATCTCCTTCTCTGAAATTTTGGGGGAAATAAGAATAAAAAAATCAATACAGAACCACGAAGTTAGCTAGTGGATGCTAGTCGAACATTTAACATAGAAGATGGATCAAGTTAGCTACCATTCTCAACGTCTAATAGAAATATATAGAGAGAAATCACATAAACACACAAGGTAAATTACAAATATCTCATACACCCCTTCTCTTTAAAATGATCTTCGTCTGATTATCTTCGTAATGACAAATCCCATCTAGAGGCAATTACACAAACACAAGCGATGCACTGCACTTTACAGATATACAGATATATATATAAGAGCAGACAGAGCACACGGCAGCGGCATTTCCACATGCACGTGCGCACGCCGTCATGGAGCGTACGCACCTGGATGTCGGCGAGCAGCATGGGGCGGGCGGCAAACCCCGGCTTCATCATGTTCGTCTGCGTCACCTGTTGTAGAGAGGAGGCGGCACTGGGACTCGTCGCAGCGCGGATTGAAGCGGAGGTGGAGCGCGACAGGGCCGAGCGAGATGAAGTGACGGCGGCAGCGGAGACCTGGGCGTGGCCGTGCTCCGGCGCGAGCGGCACGACCGGTAGAAACGGTGGCCAGCCCTTCGTCGGCTTCTGTGGGGCTCTGCTGGACTTGGCGGTTCCAGGCGGCGACGGCGGCGGCGGAGACCTAGGCGCGGCCATCCTCCGACGGCGACAGTGGTCCAACAGCGGCATGGCGGCGGCGGCTTGGCGATGTCGTCTGGCGGTGGTTCCTTGGAGCGAGACGAGCTAGAAGGTGGTGCGCGGATGGCGGTTCTCTCGAGGGAGACGAGCGTGGCAGGTGCGTTTTCTTTTTTTATTAGACGGGCGGGGCCGGGTATTTAGCAGGACAGTTAATTACGGAGAGGGGAGACCGCCTGGGTGAAACGTTTTCTTTTTTCTCGGGCGACAGGTTTAGGGGAGGCGGGCTGATTAGTTCTGCGGTGACGATAACATTTGGTTTTTTTAGTTGTAGAGATATAGTATATGGACAGATAGACAGGGCGAGGCGCGAGCGCAGTTGCATGGCGGTTGGCGCCATGCGTGTCCGACTCGGTGTCCCCCTCAGCTGGGCTTTTTCGAAATTGGTTCCGACTTCCTTGTTACACCAACATTCGAGTTAAGCGTCCCTCGGTTAGTCGGTTCTAACAATTTTTTTTAGGGCAGTCGGTTCTAATACTGAGTAATACAAGAAAAGGATTTTTTTTGCAAAAAAAAAGGGAGCTTTATTAACAGTTAAGTAAGCGCATCTCTAATTAATATAGTTTTAAAAAATAATGCAGATTTGTTGGGTTTCTCTAATCGTCTTCAAATTCTCGCTCTTATAAGATACAATGGAATTTTGCATTAAGAAACTTGCACTATTTTCAAATCATCTCAACTATTTTTATTTTTTCTCTCTTGTATATTTACATTGGGAACTTTGTCCTACTCCTTGTTCTTCCCGACGTCCTTCCATCTCCACATTAACCGATCGATACGTGCGTGTATATTTCCGCGCAATTGGATCTAATTTCCTAAGTGCAGAAACATTGGAGTTGAGATAAGGAGTTGTTGAAGAGCGATTTTTTTAATATTATCAAAAAAAATCAAGATTGGAAGTGGGTTTTGGAAACTCTCGGAGATGCTCTAAAATGTCCTTACAAGAGTTTTAAAAAAATATCCTTACAAACGAGCACACTCATGAAACAAAGAAAGGTAAACTCGATTCCCTCTTAAACTAAAAGCTAAATGCGCAAGCTCGTGCGCAACTTTATTTTGCTCCCTACTAATCCTAGAGGCCTCCAGCCGATGAAGATGGCGACCTACATAAATAGCTTCCCGGATCAGAGGCCACGCCATGGAGCGATCTTGGCATTGCACCTTGAGCTTCTCCACGCCGGCACTATTTAAGGATGAATTGGGCCTCAGGCCACCGAGATGCAAATGGGATGCCATCAAGACACCACATGCCCTCCACTTCTTCCGTGTCCCTGCAGTGAAAAATCGATCTCCATGAGAGGTTAGTAAAGGTTGCCCGTCACTATTCCTTACGACTACTACCACTGCAGCTTGCCCTGATAATAAAGGCCCCATCAAAATTAATTTTGTAGTAAGTACCACTCTGCAGAGGAATCCATCTCAAACGAATGTTTTCTTAAGTGTGTGTTTGCATTTCCTAAGGTTCTGAACCTGTTCTATTCGATCCCATCGGTTGTTGTCAGATAATGGATAGAGAGGACATGTATCGTGTCAAGAAGATAACAGAAGATTCAATGGATAATGTAAGAGACCAAGTTGAGAAGTGCTTTGGTCTTGTCCATTTCTGATGAATGATTGGTGCAAGAGTTGAGAGGTTTGAGGCTTTCCCGGTTGAGTTCATATCTATATGTGCTTGATTATGCTAATATCTAACTAGAAGTGTCATGTTGAGTCGTATTGAGTTTGTCGTGCAACATGTCTCCTGACTTGTGAGTGTACAGGTGTTGGGTATGCCAAGACAGTCGACGACGATGGAGAAGGTCAAGTGTGGAGTCCGTGCGTGATGGACCGGGAGCAGTGACGAGTGGACGATAAGGTTTGGATCAAGGAGAGCTTTACCTGTGTGCCTTTATAAAAGATGGCTGATCTCTGAAGCCCCTCAAAAAATCGTTCTCTCCTCTAGCTCCAACACCAACTTTATTTTACCATGTATGCCCTTCCGTCCATTTAACCCTCTAACAGTGTGAAACAACGCAGAGAAAAGACTTGAATGCCCTCTGAGCTCTGGTGGCTCTGGTGGTTGGCTGGGAGTTATTGTTGGCTGGGATTTTGGCGCCAAAGGCAGGGTGATTAACTACAGGAAGACGGGGCATTAGTGATCAAATGATGTGGTGAAATTTATCTGTGGCAAATAAAATGTTTACCTCACTAATATGCCATTTATTAGTGAAAAAAATTATCACCACAGGACACATAATTAGTGAGAAAATATTATGACAATTCATAGTTACGACTTACAATTTGCTAGCTTAATTAAAATAGGACCCATGCATCAGCTCCTTATTACGGGAAACGCTGTTGGCATCACACCTCACACGAGGCAAACTAAATCTGAAGCACCGTAATATTTTCCCTTTGTGCAGGTACTGTACATATGGGTACGTGATGTAGGCAGGCATGCACCGAAATTAATGCGACTCGACGAGTTGGCACGTGCGTAAGCGCAACCGATGACGTATGGAATTGAGCGACTCGATTCGCGGCGTACCCTGGGCCGGCGGTGGCACAGCCGCACAGGCCAGTGTGGTCACTGCCTCACTGGTCCAGTGGTCCTCCACGCACGCACCCGTTCCGTTCGCACGGGGGCCAAGGCATGCATATGGCCAGACTGCCAAACATACCGAGACGCGTTACGTTTGCGTACTACTAGCTGCCGTGTGAGGTGTGATGCCAGCAGCGTTTTCCGTAATAAGGAGCTGATGCATGGGTCCTATTTTAATTAAGCTAGCAAATTGTAAGTCGTAACTATGAATTGTCATAATATTTTCTCACTAATTATGTGTCCTGTGGTGATAATTTTTTTCACTAATAAATGGCATGTTAGTGAGGTAAACATTTTATTTGCCACAGCTAAATTTCGCCACATCATTTGATCACTAATGCCCCATCTTCCTGTAGTTAACCACCCTGCCTTTGGCGCCAAAATCCCAGCCAACAATAACTCCCAGCCAACCACCAGAGCCACCAGAGCCCAGAGGGCATTCAAGTCTTTTCTCTGCGTCGTTTCACACCGTTGAGCCACCAGAGCCCAGAGGGCATTCAAGTCTTTTCTCTGCATCGTTTCACACCGTTAGAGGGTTAAATGGACGGAAGGGCACACATGGCAAAATAAAGTTGGTGTTGGAGATAGAGGAGAGAACGATTTTTTGAGGGGCTTCAGGGATCGGCCATCTTTTATAAGGGCACACAGGTAAAGCTCTCTGGATCAAGGGACCAAAAGTTAGAGAACGGACCGTGTGCGGCTCACATTGGTCATAGGAAGAGCAAAAGTATATGGGTATGTGGTGGAGACGACGTCGATTGTGTCAAGGCAGGGTTGGACCAAGTCACGGTGAAGTGTCACAAGCACTTGGTGGACCGTTGGACCGAGGATATGGTGGTCAGACACGCGTCGACATCAGTTAGTCACATCTAGTGAGGCGTGCATGAGGGTTTGACGGTTTGGTCCTAAAAACGAAGGATGGGAAGTTTGATGGGTTGGGCCTCAAAACCATTGGAATAGGGTTTGCTAGTTTGGTCCTCAAAACCAGGTGTGGACGGTTTGGTGGTTTAGACCTTAAAACTATAGGCGACGGGTTTGACTTGTTTGAGCCTCAAAACCGAGGAGTAGCAGATTGACGAACATGTGGTGGCATCTCAAAGCTTGCATTGAGGCGAAGCAATGTCGAGAAGGCATTGGGTCCGAATTCTGGTTTATGTTATCATCAGGCGGCAAACACTGAGGAAATTGCTCATTCTGAGGCGAGGGCTTGATGAAAATTATGCCCTTTGTTTCTTTGATGCAGCCATTCGTAGGAGTTGCATAACCCAGCTTTAGCACCTAGGGAGATTCTCTAGTGACTGCCAGAGATGCATGTATTATTGCTTCCCATTGTCAAAATAGTTGCAATTTGGTTGAGGAGTATGTGGCTCTCAAAGTTAACCTGCTTGATCGTTTCATGGCGTGGATTGAGTTTGAGATCAATGGGTACAAGCACTACAGTTTCTAATGACCGGGCATTTTTCAGATGACCAGACCTTTGTTACATTCGTTGAATGCACTGTCAAGGAATATTTGTGGCTCAGTACACCATGAAAGAGGATAAGGCGAAGGTCTCGATGCAAACACATAGTGGATATGTGTCCATATGTGTTAATGATGAGCGATTGTCAGGAGATGTAATACCCTAAAATTTGCTTCTTTAAAAATAAAGTTAAAATGATTTAATTATGTCTTTTTGTGCTCATAAAAACATAGGAAAATAATATTTTTCATTAAATTAAAATCTATCAGAAGGTTTAGCAACATTGTTGTGCATACATGCTGATGCATTTGTGTTTTGCATTGCTTGGTTTTGACCAAAGATTAAAATGAATTCAAGTTGTTCTTTCAAAATGCGTTCAGGTCGATTTTCCTTCTCCGATATACATATATTATTTTTATACAATCAAATTCCTTGTTTCTCATCCGTCAATCAACCTCTACAAACTTCTCGGAAATTTTTCTGACTTTTTCTGTAGCTTGTTTCCACTTGTCTGTGAGCATAATCTAATTTTTAGATGCTCCAAAATTACCTTTTAGTGAGCTCCAAATACTTTATTTGGGTTGCTCATGTTCCATAATGTCTCTGGAAAATTTCCCTGAATTTTCGGAGCTTTCGGAGTATTTTTCGCGGCTTAAATAATAATTCTAGAATTTTCTAAAATTATTTTATCCATAAAAATAATTAATTCCAAAAATAATAAATCTCTCATTTTTTTCCAACGCTAAAAGCCCATGTGCAATAATCCTAATAAATCTCAAAAGCCCATACATTTATTTACTAATGGGCTTAAATGATTATTTAGGCCTATTAGCGGAGGTGGATGGTGCAATATCAATTAGCACCATATCGCTAGTTGACATGGAAGTGGAGAGTTTTCCTCCCTATATATATGTACCTACCCCATGGGTAAAGCATACCAAAACTACCATAGAGGAGCCCCTAGTTTAGGAAATCTCTCGTGTAGTAAATTATATTTTCTCCTCCTTCTCTTGTCGTCGTCCGACGAAGTCACCAGGCTGCTTGCTCGTGAGCATACGTTCTACTCCCAGAAGAAGATGAGGTATTTACTTGAATTCCACCGTCTAGATCACATTAAAAACCAGATTTTAATTTATTTTCGAAATTAAAATTCTAGGTATTTATAAAACTGCCACTATCTTGTTTAGGCCATATCTTCTATATTTTAACTCCGATTTGACCCGTTCAAATTGCGTTAGGTTCGTATTTGCGAGCTCTACATGTTGGTAGTACTGTATATTAGGTTTGAAAATTTTAATTTTCGAGTTTATATTAAAGTAATTATTTATCTATAGGAAATCTTAGAAAATTCATAACTTTCACGTTTTAAATCCGAATTTCGTGATCTTTATGTCTGTGTGATCGTAGTAACGTGTAGAAGAGTTTTACAAACTTTTTATACTGTTAGTGCTACTGTTGGTTAGGTTTTCCACCTTTAATATTCGATGTTAGATTTAATCTATTATTTTACTAAAGAAAATCTCGTTTAATTCATGACTTATTTGTTTTAATTCTGAATTAGTCCATTCAAATTGCAATGGATTTATAACAACGTGAACTACGTATTAGTATTAATGTTTTCTTTATCAAAATCTCTAGAATTTCATAGTTGATTAATAACTGTGCAACTAGATTTATAAATAAAATATTATTGATTTCTCCTTTAATTTTCTAAATTTAAATGTAATTTAGCCTAAATCACTTTTGAATATCTATAAAAAGTATTTTATCCTATATATATATGATTTTATATAGTTAAAACAAATGAGACCTATAATTTTCTGTTTTATACAACAAAATCTTTCGGTAGTCGTTTCTTGTCCACCGTAGCTTCGATTAGAGTGTTTTTCGCGTCTATGTGTTCGTAGTAATGCGTAGATTAGTTTTCAAATCTTTTTATTGTTTGGTGTACTGTTCTAATTATTATTCGTTGTTTGCTTCGTATGATTGCTCGATGCATGTGTGGTGATTTATTGATCAAGTCCAGTCGGTGAGATTTACGTGGAGATTCAAGAAGCTATTAATTGAAGATTTGGATCAGAGAAAGGATCTCAATTTAAGGCAAGTATAGCATGGGATCATCCTTGTTTCCTATTCACCTTTAATACACTTAATTCATGTGCATGTGTCTACCTTGTTACCCCTAAGGATATCCTAGCTTTTGTATCTTATACCTTGACACCGGTGGAACATTGTATTGGGTAGTATTTATGCTAGTGCTCAAGATAAATAACCATGATCTGTAACTTTACTGATGGTATATGCAATAAACGTTTAAAAGATGCTTTATAGAAACATGGCTCAAGAGGGCTAGAGCATTGGGCTGTTTTTATGGTGCTCTAGTTTTTCTCCTTAAGGACTTATCTGTAAGCGAACATCTAGGACTTACAGTACAACTGTGAGGGCTATATGGCTCTGGCTTTAGTCAAGTATAAGGACCTTTTCTAGCTTGTTAGTGGTAACCTTCATGGCGTAAGAATGGCTTGACGAATCGGGTATAGTGCGGCCTCTGTCCTTATGTGTATAGGCTGCGCGTTATTGTGCCATTTGGAAGAGGGGCTCTACATCTGTTTGCCGAGTGAATCTAATGGCCCTAACTTGTTAGACGAACCTTTGAAAGACTTCATAGTGAACCCTGCCGACCTTCCTTAGTAGTGGGTTAAGAGGCTGATCACCTCGGGCGAAAGGGTAAATCACGACTCATAGTAAAAGTGTACAACCTCTGCAGAGTGTAAAACTGGTATATCAGCCGTGCTCACGGTCACGAGTGGCCTTGGACCCTTACAGAATAAATGATGAACACTGGTGATAATGTTAATACTGATGATATTGATGCTCACTAATGATTATTGTTTCTTGCTATATATTTTTCTCGTTTACATGATCATGAGGTTATTTGGGCTTATGGTAAACTTGTTGCTACTCAAATGCTAAAAAGATGACTCACTAAAAGCTAATTGCAGTAAACCCGTGGCAAATCTTTTGAGCCTCATGAACCCCATGATATATTTATTGAGTTCGACATGGACTCACTCTTGCTATTTCCCACACCTCAGGATAGTCTCTGGAGTTTTTAGGCTTGTGATCAACCAGTCAGTTTGTTCCTGGAGTGAAGTCTACACCCGGTGTTCGGAGTTGTCTTTTCGCTGTGTTGCTCTCTAAGGTATATTTTATACTATTGAGTTATGTATATTAAGCATTTATCTCTTGATATTACACTTATCTGTGGCTATATGTGAGATTTGACTCCTTTATTTCACATATAGTGTATGTATGGTTTTGTCCTTAAAACCGGGTGTGACAGGAGATAATTAAGCCTTGGTTTAGTGTTGGAGACTAACATTGGCATGAGTGTGGTGTGTGGAACATGTCTCTTGTCTTGTGGTGTGCAGGTGTGAAGTACCGAGATGGTCGACGACAATGGAGAAAGTCAAGCGAGTTCGTGCCGATGGACTAGGAACGATGAAGGACGGACATGGAGGCTTGGACCGTGGGACCAAGGGCCAGAGGACTAACCGTGGGTGGCTGACACTTTGTGGAAATCGATGAGCAAGTGTACATGTGGAGATGGCACAGATCATGTTTACCAAGTCAAGATGTTGGTTGACCAAGTCAAGCGGAGGCGCGAGGACTTGGTGATCGGGCGGTCAAGGACAAGTGGTGACAGCATCAAGATCGTGGAGGAAGCGCAGCGGAAACGCAACTCTAGCTGGTTTTAGCGATTTTGTCCTCAAAACTGCAGGCGGATGGTTTGCCGAGTTTGGGCCTCAAAACCTGAGGTGCATCTTAGGGCGGCACATGGCATCATTTGAGAGCTTGCGTTGAGGCAAAGCATCTTCATGAAGGGATCATGGTCGTCCAATGCTCAGAACTCAATTTGGACCACTATGCCCCTAGGGTTAAGTGGTTTATGCAAAATATCTAAGGGCAGGCTTGGAAATGTGTAAACTCTATAAATAAGAGGGGGCTGCCCCAAGCCAGCCATCTCCTAGTTGTATCTTTCAATCTCTAGGTGTAGATCCAACACTAGCCAGAGTTGTTTTGCTAAGAGGAGATCTGCAGTCGAGAGTCTGAGTCCCTCTGTCTGTGTTTCCCAACATGAGTGGGTGGATGAAGGGTGGAGGCTAGTCCTTATGTAAAAACTTGATCTATTTGCAATAAGGAAGATCTTAGGCAACTCTATTACCTAAGATCAAAGATGCAAATAAGATTCAGCAGTATCATCCCATATGTTTGTTAAATGTGGTCTTCAAAATTTTCACTGAAACTCTAATGTTGAGATTAGAAAGAGTTATGGGCAAAATTATTAACAAGTGCCAATCAGGATTCATTAAAAGTAGAAATATCATGGATGGTGTCATGGCATTGCATGAGATTCTGCATGATACGAGAGTGAAAAAGAATGATGATCTAGTGCTAAAGCTGGATTTTGAAAAGGTGTATGACAAAATTAGCTGGAACTTCCTGTTTAGTTGCCTTGAACAGAGAGGTTTTGACCCTCAATGGTGTAGATGGATTAGAGCTATTGTTAGTTCTAGCACTAAGTGTTAGAATCAACAACACTCAGGGGCCCTACTTTTCTACTGGCAAGGGATTAGACAAGGGATCCTCTGTCTCCCTTTTTGTTTAACATAGCCGCTGATACGTTAGCAAAAATGATGATAAATGCACAAGAAAATAAGTTGATCACTGGCTTAGTGCCTGAGTATGTAGAGAATGGAGTAACCATCTTTCACTGACGATACAATTATTTGCATTCAAGACAACAAGGATAAGGCTACTAACCTAAATTTTCTTTTGTATTTGTATGAATCCATGTTTGGGCTTAAAATTAACTTCAACAAGAGTGAAGCAATTATGGTTAGCCATGATATGAACAAAGCATCTGAGTATGCTGATGCTTTTAATTGTAATATTGGGGGCCTTTAAAATATCTTGGTGTCCCTGTTTCAGGCTCAAGATTCATGTTGCGGACTAGATCCCTTTAACTGATAAAATCCTTAAGAGACTTGATGGTTGGCAAGGCAGTTCTCTATCTATTGGAGGGAGAACTGTCCTTTTAAACTCTTGTCTCTGTAGTATGCCCACCTGTGTCATGTCCATGTATCTCTTTCCCCAAACCATAATTGAAAAAATAGATAAAGTTAGAAAAAGGTTTTTCTGGCAGGGTGTGGTACAAAAAGAAAATATCATCTAGTGAAGTGGAAAATCATCACCAAACCTAAAGAAAAAGGGGGGTTAGGTGTGAAAGATTTTAACAAGATGAATGTGAGTTTGCTGTGTAAGTGGTGGTGGAAACTTGAGCATGAAGGAGGAATTTCTTGTGTTCTTCAAGTAAGACATAAAGCTTCTAATTCCCCTGTGTTGAACGATTTGATCAAGATTAAAAACATTTACATTAAGGAGAGAATTTTGAGGCTTGGGAATGGAAAGAATATTGATTTTTGGCATATATATGGTGTGGACCTCTATACCTGAAGGATAGGTTCCCTGAATTGTTCAAGATTTGCTTTGATCAAGATTGTTCTGTGATGAAAATGTGTAACAGGAATTGGAGATTAAACTTTAGAAGATGGCTTTCTAAAAATCTACTGGTACAACTTAGATACCTGCATAATATGGTTTTCAGATACAAAAACAACTCTCAAGCTGATGGAGTGATTTGGAGATGGGGAAAGAATGGAATTTTTTTTGGTTAGCTCAGTATATAACCATCTGTTCAGAAATTGGAATGGGAATGATAATAAACAAATTTGGAAGGCCAAAATCCCTTTAAAAATCAAAATCTTCATGTGGTTGACATTGCAGAATGCTACTTTAACCAAAGACAATCTTCTCATTAGCAAGTGGAAGGGTAGCCCCAGTTGTGTTTTCTGTCAGGAAGACGAATCTGTTCTACACTTATTTTTTGAATGCCCTGTGAGTAAGTACATCTGGAGCATTTTAGCTTACATTTTTGGGGCAACAGTGAGACCTACTTCTTTTGTGCAATTTTGGGTTTAGTCATGCCTTCCAAGTGGCAGACAGGTTTATTTTGAGGGTCTTGCGGCTGTCTGCTGGGCCATATGGAGAACATGAAATAGTGTGTGCTTTGATGGAAAAAGAGTTAAGTGCCCAATTGAGATTATTTGTTTGATCTCTTCTACGTTCATATACTGGGCAAGACTTTAGAAGGAGGACATCTCAGTGCAACTGGAGCATGAGCTGGAGCTTTACAGAAGACTGTGATGCTTTTCACTAGCAAAGGAGACCGGATGGGAATGGCAGTAGAATTGCAATCGTCTAATGACAATGAATGAAGACGTCTGAGTTCTAAAGCCGAAGTAGTACGCCTGAGGAAGATGGTGGAAAGTGTGGTTTTTTGTTACAGCCTGTAAACTATTGGCGCCCTCTGGGCTTGTGATATGTGTAGTGGCGCAATTAATTCTAATGCTTTTTAGTTAGTTCGGTAGTATGTGAGAGTAAACGCTTGTGGGTGGTCCTTTTGCTACCAGTTGGATGGAGCCCTGTGTGCTCTGTTCAATGTGGCCTTCTGCTAGGATTTCTTTAAGTTTCTGTTTGAACTGAACTCTTGTAATTTCGTTACTGTCGAGTAATGAAACTCAGCCATGCCGTTGTGGAAAAAAGTTTGGATTGTCTCTTGTTCCTTCTCTCTTCCCCTTCCTAGTGCCCAGTTTTGATGAAATCTCCAATTTCTTCGATCTGAGTTTTCTTGGTTGTTTTGGCTTGATCAACATGTTCTATGACCCCTAAGTAACATCTCAAGCCACTGGTTTTGGTGGATTGCACACGAGCATAAAGTTTTAGGTTTTAGCCAGTTTTGGAGAAAATCATAGTCCGAAAGATGGTTTCTTAGATCTAAGTTGATTCTTTGAGAGTTTGGTGTAGATACATTGCAAACACCTTCACAAACTCATTTCTATGGTGCCTAAAAAATTCACAAAATTTGGATGTCATTTGGTTGAGTTTTGCCTTCAACTTTATTTCAAGGTGATGTCTAGGCAAACTAGGCCATACCTACATAGCATCCCAACTAGGCCGGGTTTCCCTGGTGGGTACTGCGCAACTCGACCAGGCCAGTTGTAAGGACCATGATGCCTGAGAGGGGGTGAATTAGGCAACTTAAAAATCTACTTCTAAATTATGACCTCTAATTCTAACCTAAGCCCTCGCAAGGACGAAGCTCCCAGTTGGGTAACTCTGTGGATAACCTTGGGCCTTCCCCACGCGCAAGTGAGTCTCCGATGTGCCTTCCAGCAAGCCTCTCCTAGACCACTCCCCACCGTCTTCACTATCAAGCTTCCAGCCGAAACGCCATGGACCTTATTCCCTTCGGTACACGGTGGCGACCACACCACAAATGCAGTTGGTGTGGTCTCGCTAGACTTACAAGCCCCACCAAGTACAACAATGGTGTGTGCAAGCACCGAGTGGTAAGAGGTATACAAACTTCACTAAACATTAGGCCTAAACCTAGAGCAAGCGCATAAGCGGTGGTCTAATCAACCTAAGTACCTTGCAAAATACCTACCCTAATCACTGAGTATTTCACTAAGCACTTTGGTGTCTAAAGCTCCTAGAGATGAACCTCAGCTCATACACAAGTTCCTTGAGCTCACATCCCTTTGTTTTGGCCGGCCATGGGGTATTTATAAGCCCCAAACCAATAGGGCCGATGGTACCCTTTGGTGGGCAATTCTGCGCACCGTCAGACCCAACTACTAGGGACCGTCGGACCATACTGCAGTTGTCTGACACCCTAATGGTCATTGTGTCAGATAGAGTCGTTAGCTGACTGTCATCATTGCCGCTGCGACTGTCACGTGGGCCGTACCATTAGACTGGGCCGACGCTGCCGAGTCGAACTGGGTCTGACACCACTAAAAGCGCCCTAGTTTGGTTTTAGATAATTGATGAAACCTATTGGACTAACCCTATGCTCTAAGTGTGTAGAATGAGATAGGTTGGTCCAAGTCCATGGTGAAGCTAGATGGCACTCAAGTGATGGAGATGGCTACAAGATGGTGATCAAGTACTCCAACTTGGAAAAGAAGAAAGAGAAAAATAAAATGGGTTTAAGGCAATGGTATAAGAGCTAGGGCCATTTTGTTTTGTCGGTCAAGACACAATAGAGTGTGTGATTGGATTTAAGATAGATAGTCGTACTATGAAGAGGGGAGAATTCATGGTTGATGCGGTTATCAAGTGCCACTAGGTGATCTAACTCGTTGCATGTGCATTTGGAACCTAGTCAGCTAACATACCCTTGAAAAATACTTTGAAAAATACTAACACACATGCACAAGTGTTTGGGACACTTTGATGTTGGCACTTGAGAGCAAGGGTGAAGAGATTATGCTTGTAAGAGAAGTTTTAGGGGAGTCAGACCAGTTTCTGAGTGGGTCAGACCAGTCCGATGCCTCCCCTAACCGCGTGAACAGAGACAGAGAGCAAGGGTTTGCTCTTGGACTAGAATACGATCAGTCGGATCACTTCGGTCAGAATGGTCCGACCTGTGTTGAAAACGAGCTGAGCACAGGTGCGTTTGGGTCAGACCAGTTGAGTGCCCCAATCGGACTGAATAGGAACACTGTTCACTGGTCCTGGTGGCCAGCAGTGAGAGCACGCGAGGTGAAGACACGTGGCAGTGTGGCATAGGCATTGTAAAGGTCACACCAGTGGTAGTCCAATAGCCCTCAGTCGGACTAGGGTCTGACTCATTTTGACGTCTTGGGAGCTCTCGGTGTAGACTTTCGCGGCCATTGTACCACCGGTCTGACCGGTCTGACTCATCTTTGTAGTAGTCTGATAGTGCTGGCAAAAGCGCAGGCAAGGAGCCGTTGGAGTCCCAATGGTCGACTTTGTTTAAAATGGACGCATGGTAGCAAGTGAGTGGGTGCGTGAGAGGTTGGACCAGACCCTAACTGGTTCGACGGCCTCGCCAAAGTGGACCTATGGTCGATCCTAAGGGGTAATGGCTAGTTGAAACCTTTGTGCTCTATTTAAGCCCCTTGGTCGGCTTAGGGTGCTTCTCTTGGCGCATTTCATCAATGATACACCTTAGTGAACCTTGTGAAACACCTCTCACTCATCTCCTTCATCGATTCATAATCTTTGTGAGATTAGAAGAGCATCTAGTGGCACTTGTGATTGTGAGTTGTGGATTCTCTTATTACTCTTGGTGGTTGCCACCACCTAGATGGCTTGGAGCAGCGGGATCGTTGAGCAGAGGGTGGTGCTTGTCTCTGGCTCTGATCGTGGTGATTGTGAGGGGTTCTTGTGCCTATTCCCCATGGGAGATCGCGAAAGGCAACTCTAGTGGATTGGTCATGGCTTGTGGATCCTCTCTTGTGTTGGTTCTTACGGTGCCCAAGTGTTGGGCTAGGCATGTGATGCCTATTAGCGCGTGAGCCTCCAAGTGAGTGTATCACCACAACGAGGACATAAGTTGCCGGCAAGCAACCGAACCTCGGAGATAAATCTTGTGTCAATTTGTCTCTTGGAATTCTCATTGAACACTTGTCTGGTTCTGTATATCGCTCTATCATCACTTGCATTTCAATTCCTAGCTTAATTGTGTAAAGCTTGCTTGCTTATCTTGTGTAGCTAGTTATATTTGTGTAGTTGTAATTAGTTGTAACTAGCTCACTAGTGGTTGCAGTTGCAACCTAGCTTAGTTGATTGTGTGATATTGACATAGAGATCATAATGACTAGTATTGTATAGGTGGGTAGCTAGTGGTAATTGTACAGCTAGAGCAATTTGCTTGTACCGCCATCTTTTTGTCTAACAAATTGGCTCTAGTGTCTTTGTAGAAATTTTTATTAGGCTATTCACCCCCCCCCTCTAGCTATTTAGGACCTTTTACTCACACTACCCTCTTGGGTTGCTTCTGTTTCTTTCCTAGAATCGTTGGACCGGTTGCAAAGTGGTTTGACGCCTTTGTTCATCAAGGTTTGAAGCTCACAGCCCCTCCCTGATGAACATTCAGAGCAACTAGTCTGACGCTTGTTCCCTCTGTGTTCTGACGCCCTCGACAGAGCACTACTGTGCAAGGGTTTGCACCATCGGACTTCAGGCAATGCTCCGACGCCCCTGCGTGACAGGGTCCGATGCCCCTGTAATCCATCTTTTGCCTTCATTTCTTCGCACTTCTTTGCGTCCGGCTTGGTTCCATCCTTCGTGGATTGAACTTGCTTGATCTTTTAGGTCTTCCATGATGCTTCTAAGGTCTTACTTGAGGTATTGATCATCGGATCACCACGTCGCCTCTGTCCAAGTCACATTTTCATCCTATTGGACTACAAAACAAACACTTGCAAGCGCGTTAGTCCAACTTGCACTACACCACAGCCCCAAAATAGCGAGGTACCATCGGTCGGTATAGGTCGATATCGACGTTCCATCGGTCAGTATAGATATATGCCGACACTTACTTGAAGTCGCTGAAAGTGGTGTCGGTATAGCCTAAGCCAAGCGACATGTTTTTAGCGACCGACAGTCTGATGCCTTAGGTGCTATAAATACCGACACATTGTTTGAGGCTATAAATACTTTTAGCAACTAACAGTCCAACGTGAATCGTTCACATAGAGACAAAATATATGCTGCTAATCAGTAGTACACAATGAATCCCAAATTATCAATTGTCAACGCACAAACATTGCACACAGTATACATTAACCATACATACAAGGACATTGATTAATATGAGCACAAAACATTGACATTGATTCATTCATATATAAGCTAGCCCAATATATGGCTGGTCAGATTCAACATCATACAAGTACAAAATACATTAGAAGCTCGCAGACATGAAGTTTGTGCATGGGCAAGCCATCAACATCCCTACCTCCTCATGTAACCAAATGTTATACATCCACCACATGTAACCAAAAGCTTAGCTCACTAACACCTAAAGCTCACTGCTCAAATTTCACTAACAGTGAGCTCATAGTCTTATCTCTAATAGGTTCAAAACAAAACACAGCTTCGATGAGCACTTTTAACTTATCGACACCATTAGGTACACTGCCTAGGCCTTGCAGGATGGCTGAAATGCAATATGAATATCCAATTAGCGACAACTTTTACCAAAGTTGGAGAGAGACAACCAATAATCAACTCCAAGAGGTTCTCTAAAATTAATAGCCAAATTTCCTAAAAAGAAAAGTTCAATGTCCCAAACCATTGTAAATGAAATAAATAAGTAAACTGATAGTACCTAACTCAAAGAAATATACAGATTTAGTATATGGGCTGGCACTGGAGGATAACATATAAGATGATGAATTAATCATAGACTATACATGCTGATATAACTAATAAAATAACCATGTGTGTGTAAATACTAAGTATGCAGTGATAGAAATACACATTTATGAGAGCACCATAATTAGCAGTTTCATAGGATCTATTATACCCTCGGTTTTTCAAATAGTGCAGCCTTGTACAGGAGGAACAATCATATGAACACACAAGCAACAGTATATGTAACAAAGATCTTGCCTTGTACTGGAGGAAGAATCATATGATTCATATGAACACACGCAGCGAGCAGCAGATCAAACACGTAGGCAGCAGCAGTACCAAACACGCAGGCAGCAGCAGATCAAACACTAATAGAACCACAATACTGAACTTTACCTCAGCTTACAATAAACAGATTCCTTGTTTCTTTCCCCTTCTCCACACCTGAAAAATGAATAAAAATATCCTTCAAACTTTGATATGTGTCAGGTGCAAAGCTAGGAATAATGCTCATATACGCAGAATAATTAGTAGTTAATGATGTGACAAGTAACAGAACATGCTATAACTTGAAGTGGCTAGGCTCCAGGTATTGACAAAGAAACATGCATGGAAGGCTATGTTTGATTTAGCTGGAGGTTTTCTTACGTGAGTATGATCTACAAGCTATTTTATCTCTAAGCAAACTTGTCAATCTCTCATGCATAAAAAAACTCTGGTGTTCCAGTAGTACTGTCTCTGTAAACATGCACGAGGGAAGTAAACTGTAGCAACTCAAAATTCTCCAACCCAAACATGTCTGCATCCATAATGTCAGTCACAGCTTTCACAAAGATCGTTGTTTGCCTATATCAAAAGCTACTGCCTAAGAAGAAGCACATACCTAAAAGGGCCGATGGTCCACTGATGGTCCATTTTCCTTACACCAACTTTCTGCTGTTCGCTGCGACTTTGCTTCTGCAAGTTGTTCCGCTATGTTCTCTGTGAAAGGATCAAGATGCCCAAGAGGGGGTGAATTGGGCTTTTCTAAAAATTAATTGCAAGAATTAAATCCTACAAGCCAAAGTTTACCCCTAGTGCATACAAATGTTCCTTGTGATTCTACCGGTAAAAGTTTTGCATCCTAAGTTCCAATCCTAGTCTAGCATGGCAATTCTAGGAAAGTAAACCAAGCAATGAAAGTAATACGAGAAAGTAAATGCTTGAAAGTAAGGGCAAGGAACACGACGATGTTTTCCCGAGGTATCGGAGAGTCGCCACTCCCCACTAGTCCTCGTTGGAGCACCCGCGCAAGGGTGTAGCTCCCCCTTGATCCGTGCAAGGATCAAGTGCTCTCTACGGGCTGATTCTTCGACACTCCGTCACGGTGAATCGCCCAAAACCGCTCACAAGATGAGTTGGGTCATCCACAAGCTCCGCCGGATGATCACCAAACTCCTAATCACCACCAAACCGTCTAGGTGATGGCGATCACCAAGAGTAACAAGCTAGAACTCTCACTTGACCACAACGAGCCTAATGAGAAGATGGATGCACACTTGCTACTCCTTAGTCACTAGTGAGGGACTCTCAAGCTTTGATTCTCAAATCACTACCCTCACTAGAGCTCTTGCACTCCCTTGCACTCCAAAGGTGTTTCTCAGCTGAACAAATGAGCAAGAGAACTCTAAAAGAGGTGGAGGGATGTATTTATACACCCCACAGTCAAATCCAACTGTTACCTACCAACTCAGCAAAACACGCGATGACCGGACGCGCCGGTCGACGTGACCGAACGCGCCGGTCGATCGTAACGGTCGAAAAACTGAAACACTGGCTGAGTGACCGGACGCACCGATCAGGGGTGACCAGACGCGTCCGGTCGTGCAGGGAGCTTACTGTACTTTGACCTGACGCGCGACCGCGTCCGATCAGTGATGACCGGACGCGTCCGGTCAGCAGAGTACCTTACTGGAACGTGACCGGACGCGCCGATCACTTCCCAGTCGCGTCCGATTAGGTGAATTCCCTCCTGTGACAGGTGTCAGCCTGAACACCGCGTCTGGTCCTCGCAAGGACCGCGTCCGGTCAACAACGCTGAAACATGGTAGCTATTTAGTACTGACCGGACGCGTCCGGTCAAGGGAAAATGTCTCTAAAAACTCCGAAACGCGACGGAACTTGAACCAAGTTGCTTCCAACTGAACTTTGAGCTATTCTTGAGCTACCTAGTGCTAAGTTTGACAAGTGTGCACCACACCTAAACAAAAGACTCACCTAGGTCAAGCTACTCGCTCATGCCCCCCTTTATAGTACGGCCAAAGGAAAAAGTGAAGATCCTAACGACTATTCCGAATGTAACTCAACACCTTGACATCCGGAACTAACCGTCCTTAATCTTGACGTCAATCCTTAGAAAACCGAAACGATTTCTATCAAGGGGCATGAATACCATAGTGCCCAAAGTAGTTATCAACCCCATGACCTAACTTACCAAAGTTTCTACAAAACACACGTTAGTCATGGTAATAATGCATTGTCATCAATTGCCGAAACTAACTCTCGGGGCCTAGATGCTTTCAATCTCCCCCTTTTTGGTGATTGATGACAACACTTAGATTCATAAGATAAGAGTTGAGGTTTTCGAACATGCTTGGTTCACATAAGCAAAAAGCAATAAGCACAAGGGGTTAGGAATTGCTTATGTGCCCCAAGCCAACAGGGTGTACTCAAGATAAAACATGAAGCGTTAGTACACATAAAACATAGCTCAAAGGAAATCGGAGTAAGGCACGGAAGCACAACCTTATGAGCTAGAACCAAAAATAAGTGACATGCTATAAAAACGAGACAAGATAGACCACATAGACTCAAAGTATCTCACAAGCACACATGTCACAAAACTACAAGTACGGAAAGGTAAACATGATGCATGAATGTAGCACACAAATAAAAATGAAACCCCTCTATCAAAAACTCCCCCTGAATCTACTCTCTCCCCTTTGGCATCAACCGCCAAAAACTAATCTAAGGATCCGATGGGGGAACAGATGGAGTCATGTCGGGTGCCGAGGAGCGCGGAGTGATCACGAACTGGGAAGTATCCTCCTCGGACTCTGAGCTGTCAGGCTGACCCTCTGAAGAAGCACGTGGCTGTGAAGCGGTCTGGGTCTGAACAACAGGAGCAGGTACTGAAGAAGTAGCAACTAGCGGAGCAGTCTCTGTGACCTGAGCCTAAAGCGAGCCAATAGCTGGAGGATTTGTCGAGGCAACTGACGAAGGTACAGTCTCTGTAGTGCCAGTCCCTGTCACTGGAGGAGCCACTGCCTCTGAAGCAGACAACCCTGAAGAAGTCACTAGAGTGGTGTGCGAGGCGTCGGCTGACCAGTCAACTCGCTGTAGGAGGCACTCAAGTCAGCGAAGGGAGTGCCTGTCAGAAGGTGAGGGCGAGGCTGGTCTGAAGGAGTGAACCCCGTCTGTATAGGAGTGTAGCTCGGGGACTAGAAGGTCTGGGAACCTGCTGCTGTGGAGAGGTGAACTGGAAGCTCGGCTGTCCCTAACTCTGAGGTCCACTAGACTGTAATGCTGGAGTCAGGACAGATGCAGGAGGAGGAACCCCAACTATAACCAAGTGACGCAGGAGCTCAAGGTACTGCTGCTGGTTTGCGGCCTACTGTCACTGCATCTCAAATTGTTGTCGCTGTAGCTCAAGCTGCTGCCTCTGGAACTCGTCCTGACGAGCCTGTATCTAAGCAAATGCAGCTGTTGTGTCCTGAGCCTGACGCTGCATCTGTATCTCCTACCTCTCCTGGGCCTGGGTCAGCCTCTCAAGTATAGCCATCATGGCTGGGTCTAAGTGGGAGGCTAAGCCTGATCCACCAGCCTCATGGTCATGAGACCATGGAGAGCGGTACCGGGGGATGGGCTAGTAGTCCTCATCAGTACTGTCGGAGGCCTCATCCTCAACTGGATCAGCAGGCTGAGCATCTAAATCAACAAGCTCTGCCTCAGCAAGACCCTGAACGGTCGCGTCCTGCTCAGCTGCTATCTTGGGTACCTCTGGTCTCTCCCACTGTCCTGGCACGGGTGCCTGCTCTCTGGTAACTGAAGCCCACAGCTGACGGATATCATACTCTGGAAAAGCAGTGGTGGTATCTGATATCTCAGCTCTAATCTCAGGAGGCAGCTCACATGAAGATCTGATGATAAAGCATATTCAATGGGCATAGGGCAGCTGATGGTGTCCCTTGAAACCCTCTACCAAGGTATCCTCCATCTCACATAGCATAAGATCCCAGATGTCAAATGGTGTCTGTGAGAGAAGGTGATGCACTACCCATAACTGCATACGGGTTAATCCCTCTCTGTACCCCAGCCTCGGAAGGAGTGTGCGTCGGACAATAGCATCCAAGACTCTGGCGAGGGGTGTCAAGCTGGCTGGTGTACGTCTAGACCATTCGCCAAAAGGCTCACGAAAACAGGGTCAGATCAGATCAGTAGGGGGCACTGTACCGCTGTGAGGGCGTCTCGGTGGAGCAGTCTGACCAAAACACAGCTGGTGTATCTTTGTATCTGAAGCTGGGAGTCTGAGAATCTCTTGTACCCTGGTGCTGTAAAGTCTGTGGTCACGGCCTCGGAATGCAAAGTGAATGAACTCATGTGCCGGGTCAATCCAAAGTGAAGAATAGAACTCCCTGACCCAAGTGCCGCAGTATGCTCCTGTCAGTCCAAGAAAATCTGATAAGCACGGAAGAAAAGACAGGTGCGGACGAAGCTGCTCACCAACTACCTCAACTAGTGCATCAAGACGACAGACCCTCTGAGGTCTAAAAGCAATCCCACTGTCGACGTATGCTCTGTAGAAGTCCTCGTGCAGAGGTGTGTAGAAGCCCTCTGACGCTCGGGGGTCCCGCACAGGTGGGAACCACCGACCAACCTCAACAAACCTCAGGGCCTGCACCTGGCGTGCTGTAGCTCCCCTCAAGTCAAAGTGCTCGACTGGGGGGTGTCCTCGAGCCCTGGGAGGTGGACGTCCTCCACGACGCTGGCCCTCTGGCCTAGGAGTCACCTAAGCTCGCGTACGTCCTGAGCGACGACGCGGAGGAGTCTGAACTGGCTACTCCTTTGTCTCCTCTGGATCCTCTGTGGGTGGATCAACTGACATATCCTCTATCCCCTCGGTGGCCTCAGTACCGAGCTGTCGACCTTCAAGATGAAAGCGACACTCGCCAATGTGAATCCCACTGCTCCTGCCACCCCTCTCTGCTAGCTCTGTTGCGTCTGCAACTGCCTGAGCAATCTCTGCATCTGTAAGTGTTTTCTTCTTCTTCCTGGCCATGGTCTTCTTGTGCTTACCACGCGCAACCTCTGTCAGTCGAGGAGGACTCTCGTCCCCATCACTAGGTGCACCCCCAGCATTCTTGCAGCGAACCATACTGACCAACTGATGAGAGACCCTGAAAGATGATCAACTGTCACTCAAGAGGCTTGGCCTCAATCCGTATCCGCAGGCTTGGCCTCGGATTCAAACACTGACCAACTGTCACCCAACACACCGACAGAACTCGCTGAAAAGATAGAATAGATGGATCTACTATAAGCAACATATATTTTCTAATAGATAAGAAACCCTAAAGGTAGCAAGCATATGAGATAAGATATGAATCGAATTGCGATGGCTACCTCGGATCGACGAGAACTCGGTGAAGGGATGAGATGACCTTAACTCACGAGAGTGCCTCAAAAACGCCGGATGAGCGCTCACGGAGAAGACGTCGCACGGAGAGACCTCGACGACGAACAACCGAATCGAAAGACGAGCGAGACCTAGGGATAGGGTTAGGGCAAGCTCTGGTGGAGATCACGCGAAGAGGGGCACGGTGACGCCTGATGGACTCGGCAGTGACTTGGCAGCGAGGCCTGAGGGAGCTGCGGCGGCCCAGAGCAGCGGAGCTCGACGGCGCGGGCGAGTCGGCAATGCGCGGGCAGAGCGGGGCAGCAGTGCGGCAAGCGCAAAGTGCGGGCGAGGCGCGGTGGTGCGGCACGGCGGAGCGGGGCAGGAGTCGACGGCGGCGCGGGAGGAGCGAGACGGCGGCGCGGCGAGTCAGCAAAACGGCTAGGGCACGGGCGCGGCGTACGGCGGGTGAGATGGAAAAATAGAGATCGAGAACGGAAGGTTATATGTGGGCTCAGATCCGCTCGATATGCACTGACCGGACGCGGTGGTCGCATGACCGGACGCGGTGGGGCAGCGTCCGGTCACAGTCCAGTAAGCTCCTGGAGCGACCGGACGCGTCCGGTTAGGGCTGACCGGACGCGGACAGAGTCCGGTCGAAGGTCATCCGGGAAACTCATCGCGCATGACCGGACGCGGTGGTGGATACCGGGACCGAACGCGGTGGTCAACAACAACGCGTCCGGTCGAGCGTCCGGTCACAGGTCAAAGAGACAGTCTTCGGGATGACCGGACGCGCTGGTGGTCGCCGGGACCGGACGCGGTGGTGAAGCATCACTGCGTCCGGTCCAGCGTTCGGTCACTGTTTAACGCCTTTCTTCAAACCGATCTTCGACGCGACTTCTCCCAATCAAGTTCCAATTCAAAGAGACTCAAATAAACACCAATTGGAACCTGATATGAGTGACCTCACTCAAACCCTCAAGTTTTTCAAAATAATTTGCCTAAGGCTAGTATTGTTTTTAGGAAAATAAGCAATAAACACCCGAGGAGCAACGTATGGCCATGCAATAGAGTTTATGAACCCTTAGGAGCGTCAAATGTTGTCTCTATTCATGAACGAACACAGAGGTTGCTCAAAGCCAAACCGAAAAGAAACAACAAAGTAACAACCATGCATATGCAATGCAAAAACAAGTAAGAAAGACTAGGTTGCTTGTCAAGTTTGATCCACGGTTAGGCTTCTTCACTCCTCCAAAGGAGGGTTATCGTAACCATGTTAGACAAGTCCTAGATGCATTGCGGGAAAATTAAACATGACATCATAGTTTTTAAGGCGTCGCCTAGGCGACGCTAAGGCGTCCGAGCGGGTTTTCAAATGGGGCATCGCAGTCGCCGCGTCCGTCTCGTGTATGGCGTCGTATGGTGGCGGAAGGCGTCGCCTAGTCATCCTTTTCTCTGAGGCAGACGCCGCGAGACAGAAACGGCGCGGAAAAGAGCGGCGCCACGCACTCGCGCGGGAAAAGAGCGGAGCGATGCGCGCGCGCGGGAAAGAAGTTGTTGCGCGCCTACAGCTCCCGCCAAAGCTCCACAATCCCCATTGCATCAGTTCAGTTGAGAGAGGGAGAGGGATAGGAAGGAGAGAGGAAGAGAGAAGGCTGCGGTGCACCTGAATCTGGCGGCGGCGCCGGTGCCGGCGCAGCGACTGCCCCGCGCGAGGCGGGCCCGTCCGCGCAAGTCCGCCCACCCGCGTGACTCCTCTCGACTCGGCTCGACTGCGCTCCGCTCCGTCCGTGACCGCAGCTCTGCTCCGCGACTCCGCCCCGTCCGCGACGCCGCCCCGTCCGCGACTCTGCTCCGTCCGCCGCGACCGACTCTGCTCCGCGCGACTAGCAGGTATGTCATCCCGTCCTCCTTCCTTTGCTGCTCTGCGGCTTTGCTCTTCCTCCCTCTTCTTCCTCTGCTCCCCCCCCCCCCCCCCCGCGCAGTTCCCATGGTCTGCTACTCTGCTCTACTTTGCTTTTCTGTGGTCTGCAGTTTGCACTTTCTCCTATTTATTCTATGCTAGAGTTCGATAGTTGGAAGGGATAGCTCAAATGTGTACTCCTTTCTGTCTGATGACTGTTTGATGTGGTTTCTAATTGCTGTGAATAATTAATATATGCTTGACTGCTTGACTGCTTGTCTGTCTATGAGAGGTTAATTTATTGATCTGTGTCATTGTTGTATGTGCCTCTGAGGCTCTGATTGTGAACACCAGTATAAAAATGTCTAATTGCCTATTAGTCTATTACATGTACATGTACTGGTTGTCTGCTAGTTTTTTTATACTTGTCATTGCCATCTTTCTAATTTTCTATTGCCTAGTGCCTACTGACCTATGTACTTTGAACTGCTAGATTAGTGTCACTGCTTAGATTAGATTATTGCAGGCTCAGTCTTAGTTTTTAATTACTCTCTTGGTTCTTTCTATGCAGCACAAGCCAACAGGAAAGAATAGCAAGTCCACCTTCTATCAACAACGAGAATTATGATCCTAAGACCGACAAAGCAAGAAAGTGAAAGTCCTATGTTTGGTGTTGGTAATTAGTGACAATGCCTAAGTACTAATCCTATGCCTAAGTTGTATGTAGCATATGAGGATTAGTACATTCCAAGGTTGGTGGCAAGATGGACATGGTGATCATGATGGCCACACTTGGATTTGGACGCAACCCTACGTGATCAAGGCAAAGGTATATGCTTAAGGGTTGTGTTTTAGTAACCAAGACACCTAGTGGGTGTGGTTACATTATAGGATAGATAGCCGTACTATAAAGAGGGGAATAACGCGGCTATTGAACTCCTAAGTGCCTCTAGGTGTGCATTTTATGTCATATGCATTTGGATAGAACTAATAACGCCTCGAAAAATGATTGTGAAAATGCTAACACACATGCACATGGTGATGATCACTTGGTGATGTTAGCATGTTTGCGAAGGCGGTGGAGTTTGAGCGGTAGAGAGGGTTTGGGGTCCTCTCTCCCGAGGGATTGAAATGCCTATTTTCGAGGGATTGAAATGCCTATTTTCCACTACGCCGAAAGACGGAGAAGAAACGGAGGCGAACGGAGGTCACAGTGGTGACCGGACGCGGTCTCTATTTGACCGGACGCGTCCGGTCAGTGTTCAGCGTTTGCGCGTGTCTCAGCGTTTTGATCGGACGCGCAGCGCGTCCGGTCACTGTCGATCGGACGTGTCCGGTCAATCAGGGAGCTTACTGGACTCTAACCGGATGCTGGCACTGTGGCGTCTGGTTAGTTCTCTAGCGCGTTCGGTCACTGTTTCGTTGTGCACTGCTCTGTGTTGACCAGCGCGTCTGGTCAGTTACGGGACCAGCGCGTCCGGTCATTGCGACCAGCGCGTCCGGTCGGTGTTTCGCAAAAGAGCCGTTGTGTGACCGGCGCGTCCGGTCCGCGCGACTAGCGCGTCCGGTCAGCGCGACTTCGGCTGTTTCAAGTGTGTAACGGCTATATTCGAAGGGGTACGTCTATAAATACTCGTTGGCCGGCTCAAGGCTCTCTCTCTTGGACATTTGACATACTTGTGAGCACTTTGAGCTAAGCAACTCCCCTCCCACTCATCTCTCTTGCTTCTTTGCATATTCGAAGTGAGATTGAGTGATCCAAGTGCATTTGCATTGTGAGATAGCATCTAGTTGGCACTTGGTGGTTGATTTGCTGCGGGATTCTTGTTTCTCTTGGTGGTTGCCGCCACCTAGATGGCTTGGAGCAGCTTGGAGGCGTTGGCAAGAGTTGGTGATTGTTCTTGGCCACCTCCGGTGATTGTGAGGGGTTTGTGCCTACCTCGGCGAAGCGCCAAAGGCAACATTAGTAAATTGCTCGTGTCATTGTAACCTTTTGCCATTTGGTAGGTTCTTGTGGCGCCTTTTGAGAGGCTCGGTGTGAGACCGATTAGCCACCGAACCACGTGGTGAAGAGGGACACAACGGGGACTAGCGTGCCGGCAAGCACGTGAACCTCGGGATAAATCTTGTGTCATCACTTTCATATTTGATTGATTGATCCCGGTGTTCGGTTGTCTTGGTATTCATTGTTGATCATATTGGTTGGCTCATTACTTCGCCCCTCGGTGAAACTCTCCTAACTCAACTCCGCATTACTTTATTAGTTATCTTTGCTAGCTAGTTAGCTTTGCTAGAGTAGCTCTTTTGTGTACCTTGCTAGTTGTAGTTGTAGTTACCTTCTTGGTTTGACTTGTGCGGTTGAGTGTCATTATACTAGAATTGTGAATTGGATAGGTGGCTTGCAAACACCCCGTAGGCTAAGCAAAACTCGCATCTCGCTATTTGTTGTATTGATAAACTTGTTTAGCTTGCCTTTGTAGAAAATTTTAAAAGGCTATTCACCCCCCTCTAGCCATCAAGACCTTTCAGAAAGGCCAACTCAAATGATCCAGGCTGGAAGTATGGATATTGGGCAAACCTTCAGAAGATAGATAAGGTGACATGTACTCTCTGTGACACTGAGGTTTCTGGAGGGATAAAAAGGTTGAAGCAGCATCTAGCAGGTGGATATGGAGATGCAAAAATGTGTCCTAAGACCACCACTGCTATTAGGAAGGAGATGAGAGATTACTTGGAATCCAATAAGAGGGCGAGGCCATTGTTCCTAGATGAACTAGCAGATGTGGTGGAGGTGGAAGCAATAGCAGCCCCAGCAGCTGGAGCTGAATCTGTTCAGGTTGAAGACACTGCACCTGCAGAATCCCAAGCTTCCAAGGTGCAGCCAAGTTCAGGGACTGCAGCTAAACAAAGGCGTGCAAATTATTTATTCAAGGCTATTGCAGCAGTCAATGTGAAGGCAAAGCCAAAGGGTAACAAGTCAATTATTGAGATGCTTCGGAAAACACCTGAAGAAGTTGTTGATGAAAGGCGTAAAGGATGTTCTCAGCCAACAATTCCAACCAAGATAAGGACCAAAGAGGAGAAGCACTATGTGGATGAGCAGTGGGCCTTGTGGTTCTATGAGTGTGGCGTGCCATTTAATGCAGCAGCAGCAAGACAGTTTGAGATTGCAGTTGAGGCAACTGCACAATTTGGTTCAGGTTACAAGCCTCCTACTCCCTATATGTTAGGCGAACCATTGCTTAAGGATGCTGTGAAATTGACCAGTTCTATGAGGGAGGAACATGAGCGGTCCTGGAAGATGTATGGTTGCACACTTATGTCAGACGGCTGGACTGATAAGAGAGGCCGCCATTTGATCAACTTCCTTGTGAACAGCCCTGCGGGGACTTATTTCTTGGAGTCTGTTGATGCATCAAGTGAGGTACATGATGCATTTATGCTTGCTGATTTATTGGAGGCAAAGATTGAAGAGATTGGGAAAGACAAGGTGGTTCAAGTTATCACTGATAATGGGGCTAATTACAAGGCAGCTGGTAGAATTCTAATGGAAAGGATTCCTACACTGTATTGGAGCCCATGTGCTGCACACTGCTTGGATCTTATGCTGGAAGAGATAGGGAACTTGAAGGAATTTAAGAAGCCCATTGCAAGAGCCAAACGTGTCACAACTTTCATCTATAGGCATGGGAGAATTCTTAGTTTGTTGAGAGAAAAGACAGGGGCTGATCTTGTGAGACCTGCAGCCACTCGATTTGCCACCTCTTTCCTCACTTTAAAAAGTTTGTACAAGCATAGAGATGCTTTGAAGGCTTTATTTGTTAGTGAAGAATGGATGAGGAACAAATTGGCAAAAACTGCAGCCGGTCAAGAAGTGCACAACACTGTGCTCTCTGTGGAATTTTGGAATTCAGTTGAAGATTGCCTTAGAGCTTCAGCCCCTCTTCTTATTTTTCTTAGGGTGGTTGATGGTGATGAGAGGCCTGCAATGCCAGAGGTTGTAGCACTAATGAATCATGCAAAAGAGAAGATCAAGCTCAGCTTTGCTACTGAAAACAAGAAAACCTTGCTCAAGAATATCATTAAGATCATTGAGAAACGTTGGGTGACACAAATGGACCATCCTTTGTATGGGGCTGCACTGTATTTGAATCCAGGAAGACTGCACTCTCTCATACAAGCTAATGATGATGCAATTGTTGGGCAGTTAAGAGGTTGTTTTCTTGATGTGCTTGGAAGAATGGTGGAGGATGAAGAAATTAGAAGCAAGATTGATGCTCAATCCTTGGACTATGAAGGCCTTAGAGGAGATGCATTCTCAAACAAATTGGCCAAGCAAAACCTACAGAATTTGAACCCTCGTACGTGTTGTTTTTCTTGTAATTGCAGTAATTTTTAGTATGTGCAATTTAATTCCAGCAAGTATATTTCATCTCAAAATGCTAATATATGTTTGTATTTGGCAATATAGTTGATTGGTGGCGTTCATATGGTGGTCATGCTATTGAGCTTCAAAGGTTTGCTAGACGCATTGTTAGTCTTTGTGCTTCATCCTCTGGGTGTGAGAGAAACTGGAGTACATTTGAGTTTGTGAGTATTGCCAACTTCACTAGTCACTGTTTTCTTCTAATTAATTTGTGCTTAGCTAGCCAATTACTGACAACTTTATTTGTTTTTTCTCATTCTTCTTTTGTAGATGCATACAAAGAAAAGAAATAGGTTGCTGCATAAGAGATTGAATGACATTGTGTTTGTTTCCTACAACCGGAAGATGAAGACCAGGTTTCACTTAAGGCGTGAGAAAAAAGGGAAACATTTTGATCCTTTGGTCATTGAGGAGTTTGACTGGGACAATGAGTGGGCTGATTCCTCCTATGTTCATCCTCAAGGTGCTCGTGGGTGTGACAATGGTGACAATGGTAATGACCTTACATGGGAACATGTGGATGAAGTTGTTGGTGCATCAAGCTCACTGCGAGGCCGCAATCCTCCAAGGAATGCCAGCAGCAAGCGTGCAAGATATGGAGATCCACATGACTTGGGTTTGTCCAATGAAGAAGAGCAAGATGAAGATCCACATGATGATGCTGATGTGAGTGATTGTGAGCAGGATCCCAATGGCTCCAACGGTGGCAGCGAAAACATGGAGGCTCCAAACATCCTTGATGAGTTTGATGATGGATATTGACTATTGAGAGCTGGCTGCTAGCAGATTTCAGATCTGCACTAAAACTACTTTTGTGTTGTACTTGTGCACTACTTAGCATGCCATGAGACTAACTTTTGGTGGTTGGGCTATGTTATGTAATTGTGGCTGTGGACTACTAATTATGCCACTAAGACTATCTTACTTAGTTATATTTGTGAACTGCTTGTAATGTGGCTAACTATGCCATTAAGACTCTTATCTATATTTCTGGAGTGTTTGTAATGTGGCTAACTATGCCACTAAGACTCTTATCTAAGTTTATGGGCTGATATAATGATGATATATTGGTATTTGCTTGTGTCTTCTGTTGCTAAATTTCCTTGTTGTTGCTAAATTCCTTATTGTATATGCAGCTTGCTGTTTGGGAGAACAAAAGAGAGCTCAGATCATCAAAAGGTATTTCACTATCCATATTTAATCTGATTAGATTACAAAGTATTTATGTTACATAATTATATTAATGAGTCACACATGTTGAAACTTGTTAGGGGCTGTATGGCACATGGAAGAAGCAACTGGAAAGGAGGATCACTTCTACATGGGCTCCAGAATTGGCAGCAGAAAGGTATGTATAAGTGTATGTTTGTGTTGTCCTATGGAAGGTTAGAGTATGTGTATAGCGTCGCCACACCGCGCGCCTAACTCGCCTAGGCGTCTGGAAGGGGGTGGAGCGCCGCAGCTCGCCTTACCGCCTTAAAAACTATGCATGACATATAAAACAATGCAATGCAAGGGACAACACAAGCTCATTTTTTAAAGTTACTAGAGTCAAGCACATTAAGTTCACTTCTCAACCTACAAAAGGTAGCCTCATCCAAAGGTTTAGTGAAGATATCCGCTAATTGATTTTCACTTCTTACACCTTCTAGTGATATATCATTTTTAGCAACATGATCTCTTAGAAAGTGGTGGCGGATATCAATGTGCTTGGTGCGAGAGTGTTGTACCGGATTATTAGCAATTTTAACGGCACTTTCATTATCACATAAAAGTGGCACCTTTTCAAGAACAACTCCATAGTCTAGAAGGGTTTGTTTCATGTATAAGATTTATGCACAACAAGCCCCCGCGGCAATGTATTCCGCCTCGGCGGTGGACAAAGCCACACTATTTTGCTTCTTAGATGACCAAGATACTAAAGACCTCCCAAGCAAATGGCACCCTCCGGTTCTATCAATTTTGCAACCGGCATAATCCGAATTGGAATAGTCAACTAGTTGGAATCTAGCTCCTTTGGGATACCAAAGACCAATGCTTGGGGAGTGCTTAAGATATCTTAAAATTCTTTTTACGGCACTTAAGTGAGGTTCTTTAGGACACGCTTGAAAGCGAGCACACATGCACATACTAAACATGATACCGGGCCTAGATGCGGTAAGGTACAACAAGCTACCAATCACAGAACGGTAGAGAGTTTGATCAACCGATTTACCTCCCTCATCTAGGTCGAGATGTCCATTAGATGGCATTGGGGTCTTGATTGGCTTACATTCTTCCATCTTGAACCTCTTGAGAAGATCCTTGGTATACTTTTCTTGAGAGATGAAAATCCCTTCTCTCATTTGTTTGACTTGAAAACCAAGGAAGAATGTGAGCTCACCAATCATAGACATCTCGAACTCCTTAGACATCAATTCACCAAATTCCTTGCAATAATCTTCATTTGTTGATCCGAAGATGATATCATCAACATAGACTTGACAAATGAAGATCTCCCCATTAAGCTTCTTGGTGAATAGTGTGGTGTCGACCTTCCCAATGGTGAAGCCCTTCTCAATGAGGAAGTCTCGGAGGCGCTCATACCACGCTCTAGGGGCTTGCTTGAGCCCATATAGCGCCTTGGACAACCTATAAACATGATTAGGATATCTAGGGTCTCCAAACCCGGGAGGTTGATTAACATAGACTAGTTCATTTATGAAGCCATTTAAGAATGCACTTTTCACATCCATTTGATATAGTTTCATATCATGATGTGATGCATATGCAAGAAGGATACGAATGGCTTCAAGTCTTGCAGCGGGTGCAAAGGTCTCTCCAAAATCAAGACCTTCAACTTGAGAGAACCCCTTTGTAACTAGTCTTGCCTTGTTCCTCACTACTATGCCTTGGTCATCTTGCTTGTTGTGGAACACCCACTTGGTTCCAATGACTCTTGCACCTTTTGGATGCTCTTCAAGTGTCCAAACTTGATTGCGGGTGAAGTTGTTCAATTCTTCGTGCATAGCATTCACCCAATCCGGATCTTGAAGAGCTTCTTCTACATTCTTAGGTTCAACACAAGAGACAAAAGAGTGATGTTCAACAAAAGAAGCTAGCTTTTGAGATCGAGTCATTACTCCCTTTGTAGGACTCCCTATGATGAGATCTTGTGAATGTGCTTGAAGTAGAGGTGAGTTTCTTCTATCAACCACTTGAGGAGAGGGTTGGGGAGCATCAACATCTTGAGCTTGTGCCTCGGCTTGTTCAAGAGAGACATGAGTATCTTCATTTTCAACTCTCTCATTCTTGTTATCATCTTGAGGCACATTTGATGAAGATGGTGGATCGATAATTTGTACATCGTCTTCATCATCTTTTGGCTTGATGTCTCCCACCGGCATGTTCTTCATTGCCTCCTTCAATGGTTCATCACCTACATCATCACAATTCTCAATTGCTCCTTGGGAGCCGTTAGATTCATCAAATTCCACATCATATGTTTCTTCAACCAAGCCGGTGGCATGGTTAAATACTCTATATGCTTTGGACTTTGATGAGTAACCAACAAGAAAACCAATATCACAACGTCTTTGAAACTTCCCTAGGTGTTGACGCTTCTTGTAGATGTAGCATTTGCAACCAAACACCCGGAAGAATGAGACGTCCGGCTTCTTCCCATTTAGCAACTCATAGGGGGTCTTGCCAAGAAACTTTTGTAGAAAAAGGTGATTTGAAGCATAGCATGTGGTGTTGATTGCCTCGGCCCACAACTTTTCCAGAGTGTTGTACTCATCTAACATTGTTCTTGCAAGGGTGATCAAGGTCCGGTTCTTTCTCTCAACTACACCATTTTGTTGAGGAGTGTAGGTTGAAGAAACTTCATGCTTGATTCCAATCTCATCACAATAAGCTTCAATGTTTGTGTTGTCAAACTCTTTCCCATTGTCACTTCTAATCTTCTTTATCTTGACTTCAAATTTATTTTGAGCTCTCTTTGCAAACTTCTTGAAGAAATTTGCCACTTCGGATTTGTCATGAAGGAAGAAAGTCCAAGTGTATCTTGAGTAGTCATCCACTATCACAAGATAATAGAGATTTCCACCCAAGCTCTTATAAGTTGTAGGACCAAACAAATTCATGTGTAGAAGTTCTAGCACTCTTGAGGCTGACATGTAAGCTTTGGTTGGATGAGTGTTTGCAACTTGTTTGCCGGCTTGACATGCACTACAAGGTTTGTCCTTTTCAAACTTTATATCCTTCAATCCTCTCACTAATTTTTCTTCAATAGCTTGTTGAGAGTGTTCATTCCAACATGAGCAAGCCTCCTATGCCAAAGCCATCCAAGTGAGGTCTTGGTGAACAAGCATGTCATCAAGTTTGCATCTTCGGAGGTGAAGTCAACAAGATAAAGATTATTGTATCTAAAGCCTTTGAATATCATTTGCTTGTCATCTATCTTTGAAACTACCACTTCATTTGGTGTGAACAAGCATTGGTAGCCAAGGTCACAAAGTTGCCCAACGGATAATAAGTTGAAACTCAATGAAGCAACATAGAGCACATTTGAGAGTGAGTGATCATTTGATACTGCAATCTTGCCTACACCCTTGACTTTGCTCTTTAAATTATCTCCAAATGTGATCTTCTCTTGACATACCCCATTCTCTTCAAGTGAGGTGAACATACGAGGATCACCGGTCATATGTTGAGTACAACCACTATCAATAACCCAATGACTCTTCAAGTGAGGTGAACATACGAGGATCACCGGTCATATGTTGAGTACAACCACTATCAATAACCCAATGAGATCCACCGGTCTTGTAGTTCACCTACACACAAGAGATCAAGCTTTTTGTTTAGGGACCCAAACTTGAGAGGGACCCTTGACTTTCTCTACTAGTGACTTGGCAACCCATATTTTCTTAGGCCTATTCTTGTTTGGGGGACCCAAGAACATGACTTTCATCTTTCCACTTGAATCTTTTCTAAGCATGTAATGAGCATTGAAGGCAAAGGGTCTAGCATGCTTGGGCAAGGGTTGTGGTGGTGGAGTTTGCACTCATGAGCAAAATGGCCTTCTTGTCCACACTCAACACATCTCTTTGGTTTGGGCTTTGACTTGCTTTGTTGTTGTTGAGCTTTAGCCTTCTTCTCTTGATTTGCTAAGTAACCAATGCCACTCCTATCCATCTTCATGACGGTGTTCATGAGTAGCTCACTTTGTAAATATTGGCCTCTAGTGAACTTGCTTAGGCCGGTCTTGAGATGCTCTTTCTCTTGCTTGAGCTTTTTGTTCTCTTCAATAAGTGACTCATTTGAAGTTTGCTTCTCAAGAGCCATCAACCCTTTTAGCTTCTTGTTCTCATTTGTGAGCATCTCATTCTCATTCTTGATATTGGCATAATCATCATAGTTATTGGACTCAACCACACTCTTGCCTTTGCCACTAGAGCCTTGCTCAATGCTTTCAATGATCAAATCATCACATGATGTAGCTATATCAATCTTAACAACTTGGTTAGTAGCATCATGTGTCTCAAGAGAAAGCTCATTAGAAATAACAAGACTATCATAGTCGATTTTTAATGTAGTATATTTGTCTTTTAGAGAGTTGTGCCTAGTGTTGAGCTCATCATGCTTCTTCTCAAGTTTATCATGTTGATCTCTAAGCTCTTTGTTAGAAGTTTTGAGCTCCTTGAGAGTAGAAGACATAATTTCATTTTGATCTCTGAGCTCATCACTAGCCTTTTGTGCACTTTCAAGCTTGGATGAGAGTGATTCATTTTTATTTTGGAGCTCATAATTTTCATTTCTAGTTCTTCTTATGACTTTAGAGTATTTGTTCAACAATTTTACAAGTTCATCATAAGAAGGTGCATCATATTCATCATCACTATCACTATCATCATCATCATCACTATCATGGTTTTGTACCTTTCGTTCACCTTTGGCCATAAGGCATAGGTGAGTTGTGGACGATAATGGTGAAGGTGGCGGTGAAGGTGGTGATGAAGATGTCAGTGAAGATGATGGCCCAATCACAAATGCGGCAACCTTCTCTTTCTCATCATCGCTCTCATCACCGGAGGACTCATATGATGATTCAATGTCAGTGAGCCAATCACCAACAATGTAGGCTTTGCCTCCCTTCTTCTTCTTGTAGAACTCTTTTCTCTTGCCATCCTTCTTCTTGTATGGCTTGTTCTTCTTCTTCTCATCTTCTTCATCACTTAAGTCATTTTTCTTGCCCTTGTTCTTGTTCTTGTACTTGTCTTTTGGAGGCCCAGGGCATTGATGAGCTAGATGACCAAGTTCTCCACAATTGTAGCAATCCATCTCGGATATTGGCTTCCTTTTTGCTACTTGTGAAGAATTTCTTCTTCTTGCCATCGAACTTGATGCCGCTCTTGTTGAGCTTCTTTAGCATCTTGGTGGTCTTTCTCACCATGAGTGCAAGTGATGCATCATCAATATCACTTTCACTTGAGCTTTCTTGCACCATCATGGCTTGGCCCTTCTTCTTCTTGTCGTGACTAGCTTTGAAGGCCAAGTCCTTCTTCTTGGAGGAGGATGAGCCCTCTTCCGGAGTAATGTGCATGTACATCTCATGTGCATTGATTTTCCCCAATACTTGTGTCGGTGTTGCGGTGGAGAGATCACTTTGATGAAGCACGGTGACAATGTGACCATACTTCTCAACGGGAAGAACGCTCAAGATCCTCCTTGCAACATCCGATTGACTCATTTGAGTGAGCCCAAGAGCATTGAGATCTTCTACAAGAACATTCAATCGAGTGTACATGTCATTAGCACTTTCTTTGGGAAGCATCTCAAAAGAATTGATTTTCTTTAAAGCAATATGATAGCGTTCCTCGCGCTCACTCTTGGTTCCCTCATGGAGAGCACAAAGATTTTCCCACAATTCATGAGCGTTTTTTGCATTACGCACACGATTGAAGATATCCTTGCCTAAGCCCCGGTAGAGTGCATATTTGGCCTTTACATTCCACTGGTCGTACATTTCCTCGTCACCACTTGGGTTGGCGGGATCCTTGATAGCGGGAAGCCCTTGGGTTGCGGCTCTAAGACACCCAACATCTATGGCTTCGAGGTACGCCTCCATTCGGATTTTCCAATATGAAAAATCATTCCCCTCAAACGTGGGAGGTGGTCCTTCCCCGTTAGACATCTTGCTCTATGCGGTAAAGCCTAAATTAGGAGCAACTCGGCTCCGATACCAATTGAAAGGATCAAGATGCCCAAGAGGGAGGTGAATTGGGCTTTTCTAAAAATTATTGGAAAGTAAATCAAGCAATGAAAGTAATACGAGAAAGTAAATGCTTGAAAGTAAGGGCAAGGAACACGGCGATGTTTTCCCGAGGTATCGGAGAGTCGCCACTCCCCACTAGTCCTCGTTGGAGCACCCGCGCAAGGGTGTAGCTCCCCCTTGATCCGCGCAAGGATCAAGTGCTCTCTACAGGCTGATTCTTCGACACTCCGTCGCGGTGAATCGCCCAAAAACCGCTCACAAGATGAGTGGGTCAATCCACAAGCTCCGTCGGATGATCACCAAACTCCCAATCACCACCAAACCGTCTAGGTGATGGCGATCACCAAGAGTAACAAGCTAGAACTCTCACTCGACCACAACGAGCCTAATGAGAAGATGGATACACACTTGCTACTCCCTAGTCACTAGTGAGGGACTCTTAAGCTTTGATTCTCAAATCACTACCCTCACTAGAGCTCTTGCACTCCCTTGTACTCCAAAGGTGTTTCTCAGCTGAACAAATGAGCAAGAGAACTCTAAAAGAGGTGGAGAGGATGTATTTATACACCCCACAGTCAAATCCAACCGTTACCTACCAACTCAGCAAAACACACGATGACCGGACGCGCCGGTCGATCGTAACGGTCGAAAAACTGAAACACTGGCTGAGTGACCGGACGCACCGATCAGGGGTGACCGGACACGTCCGGTCGTGCAGGGAGCTTACTGTACTTTGACCTGACGCGCGACCGCATCGATCAGTGATGACCGGACGCGTCCAATCGTCAGAGTACCTTACTGGAACGTGACCGGACGCGCCGATCACTTCCCAGTCGCGTCCGATTAGGTGAATTCCCTCCTGTGACACGTGTCAGCCTGAACACCGCGTCCGGTCCTCGCAAGGACCGCGTCCGGTCAACAGCGCTGAAACACGGTAGCTATTTAGTACTGACCGGACACGTCCGGTCAAGGGAAAACGTCTCTAAAAACTCCGAAACGCGACGCAACTTGAACCAAGTTGCTTTCAACTGAACTTTGAGCTATTCTTGAGCTACCTAGTGCTAAGTTTGACAAGTGTGCACCACACTAAAAAAAGACTCACCTAGGTCAAGCTACTCACTCATGCCCCCCTTTATAGTACGGCCAAAGGAAAAAGCGAAGATCCTAACGACTATTCCGAATGTAACTCAACACCTTGACATCCGGAACTAACCGTCCTTAATCTTGACGTCAATCCTTTGAAAACCGAAACGATTTCCATCAAGGGGCATGAATACTATAGTGCCCAAAGCAGTTATCAACCCCATGACCTAACTTACCAAAGTTTCTGCAAAACACACGTTAGTCATGATAATAATGCGTTGTCATCAATTGCCAAAACCAACTCTCGGGGCCTAGATGCTTTCACTCTGAGTTGGTTTGGGTTCATCTAGTCACCAGTTGGCTTGTGTGAACTTCATTTGGTGATTTCGGTTTTTTGAGTGCTTTGGGTTTTAATCAGGATATAGGCCAAGTCTCTCTTGCTTGGTGAAGAATTTTGAATTGGCCTCCCATTGACCCACCCACTCTCCTCCTCTGGTCACTTGCTCAGTCCTTCACAAGGCACTTGGTGCGAAACAGCACCTAAACCAGGCGTTTGATGCCCTTGGGATTTCTTAATGAGGATCGAGTTTTTAATACAAGTCCCAAGGCGGCAAAAGTTTGATGCGAGACCGGAAGAGAAAAATGATGGCCACATGCTTGTGAAGCCTTTGTAGAGGTTTGTTCAAGCACGGGATGCATTCTAAAGATGCCTTGCAAGTTGAGGCGGCTAGAATGGAGAAAAAGTGTCGAGTAGAACAATTATATAATGGTGAAAGAGTTGTCATGTAGTCCTAAATTTTAGCTTATATGGCCGTTGACCTCTTTCTCTCAACACCCTCCCTCCACTTCATCAAAAATTTTATATGGCGATATATGAGACGACCTCTCATAGAATTGACATAGCATTGTACCTACCCTTAATAGCATATCAAATATATATTGAAAGAGCATTTGTATATTGATAGGTAGCAGCCCTAGATTAGGCTCTACTCCCTCCATTCTAAATTATAAGACGTCTTGGCTTTTATAGATACATAATTTTTACTATGCACTTAGATATATACTAATCCAAAACATCTTATAATTTAGAATGAAGGAAGTACTAGATTAGAGGAGATTATCCCTTCCAAGTATGTACATTCCCTATGTATATTTGTCTGCCCATGGCAATAGAGAATTTATTATTCCATTTTCTTTAACTACCTTCTTTCACATCCAACTGCACCATTGTGGTGAAAACCCTTCATTCTCAGTGTTTTGTGGAGAAAAAGCCATCTCTCCCTTTTCAAAATCTAACTTTAAAATGCCTCGTTAAGCTTTTAACGACACATCTCATGTATTTTGTGGAGAGAAAAGCCATCTCTCCTTTTCAAAATCTAACTTTAAAAATGCCTCGTTAAGCTTTTAACGACACATCTCATGTACTATTTCCATAGTAACTCCTATATATGCCTATAAGACAAGAAACCTGTTTGAATGTGCCTAATGATGATTAACAACCCCAGCAATACAATTGACACCAACTATAACTCTATATTGCTAGTTTCTCTTGGCAACATTGTTCATTGGTAGTAAAGTGATGATGCAAATATTAAGAGTAAGTGGAGGGAATGTCCCTTAATAAAATTGAGAAAATAAAGCCATCAATAACCCTTAGTGACCTCGCAAAAAAAACTGATATTGATTTATTTGCTCCAATTGGAATAATACCTCTTTTACCTCCTCTACGAACGTTGCAATTAGCATTTATTTCATTTTGGAGTTCACTCAGGGGATGTCAGCCTTGAGATTCTATCATCGACAAGTGAACATAGCAAGTGAAATTATAGTACTGATGTGGATTTTGAACACCAAAATTCCATACAAAAACACCTACGGAAATTGGAATAACTCCACCTCAATGTTTTCCATTTAAACAGGTAATCGTTTTCACAGGATGATAACTAGTTTGATACTACTTCAGACTTTGTAACTAGGGAGATAAGAAAATCTGTATATCTACAGAGAACCAGGAGAATAATTCATATCCCAACCGAAGGAAGAGATGTCTTATAAAAAGGACTTGAACTGTAGGCACATCATAGTGATACAATAAACTGAGGTGCCTCAAGGTCAAGTTCCTGTTTCATGACACAGCTCATGAACCAGTCACTGCTGAATGTTTTGATGCCACTTTTTGCTGCAACCAATGCAAGTTCTGCCTCCTCTTCACAGACCAAAAAGATTGTCTGGGACGGCTCATCTAACTCACTCAGTTTCTTTATGATCTGCCAAACATATAGACATGAATTTCGTTAAAAGAACATACAGACGTTAATAACTGAAACTCTAAAAGATAGTCTAGAATGAAGCAGTGTATTAATCATGCTTCTTACTAGAGAATTAAGCAAGCAAGAATGTTGCATGCCTCATGCAGTATTTGGTGATTAAACCCCGAATTCATATCAAGTCAATACATTTATTTATGGGTCATCTTTATGTCCAAGAATCATTTTCTCGTACCATTAAAAAAACATGGCAGTCCTTCACCCAAAAAAACACATGCCTAAAAGCTTCACGTTTGAACTACTATTAATAATAGCTCTTTAAGGGCGCCATAGCACAAATTCATGTCTCAGATATCAGGAATTGCATGGAGCAAGGTCTGGTCCTACTGGGTTAGTGTTTCAAGTTCACAAATCATCTGGAATTCTGGATAAGTTGTTGATTCGTAACACTCTTAAAAAGCCTATGCACGCATTTAAGATGTTTCAATAGAACAAGCCAATACAATGTGGTTACCTTGCCTCCGGTAGACTTAATAATGGCTGAGAGAACATCAAAAGAGGGCTGGATGTGCTTTGACAGACAGAAAGTATAGCCAGCAAATAAGGAGTTAGGCCTTTCTTTAGCTCTCATAACTGCATCTCTAAGTTCAGACTTATATTGCATCCTATATTCTTCATCTTCCAGAACATATTGTGCTTCTCCTGCAAAGCAGCAGAAAAGTCTAAGAGAAGACAAGGGTCCATTTTTTTTGTCCATTTTAAGAGCTAACGACAAAAAATAACCAGGACATAGATATTTCGCTCCAACAGAAGCCCAGGGGCTACCGGGCTAACAAGACCAGAAACTGCACCATTCATATTTTCTTCGATGTACAGACATTTGCAATGATATTTATCTGTATAGTCAACTTTGAACTTACCTACAAACTGCCCTTCTCTGAAGCTTTCTTTTAGCCAGTTTGGGGAAATTATCCAAGCACTGCAAGGAGCATATGAATTTTTAAATTAGCTAAATAACCATAAAACAGGAAAACCACAATATATGAGGGTTAAAGCACTATATTTAATGCCCACCAGATCTCGGTCAATAAACAAGATACCATATTTTGTTACAGGTTAAAACAAGCTCGTCATTTGGTTAACAAACGATAAGGATACGTACCCAGAGCTCAAAGCAATACAGAAATTCATAGTCCCTGCGAGCTTTTCCAGTAACAACATGTGTGCATGAATGTCCATCGCAAGTAACAAACCCCTAAGCGTTTCAACGACCTGGACCATAATGATTTGCTTATCGTACTTCAGAGGCAGAAAATGGAAATGTGTTGTACTGATGAAAGAAGAAAACAATGTGGGCACGAGAAAAAAAAAAGGAATAGACATGCAAGTTTGTGTGATCACAAAAAAAAGATTAATGAAAAAATTATTGCCATGTAACAACTCCACAACTTCATTCATGTAAGTCTAAATCTCATCTAATGACATAATTAAAAAAAAGGAAATACTACCTGTTGAAAGAGTATGCAGCTTTTTGTACCAGAGGATTGCAATTTATTTTACTGTGTCAGTGACCATATTCATTAAGCTTATTTGAGCATAATGTGAATTACATAAACATATCGTGTATAGTACCTTTGTAAGGCATGCCTTCTTTTGTTCGTCTGCAATATTCATGAGCATAATTGTAGGGCTTCCCTTGGAATAGATAACGGCCTTGTCATCTCGAGACATTTTGCTTTCAAAATTACCTCCCATGCTAGGAATGTGATGTTCTTTAGGAATTAGATGCAGTGAATTTCCAGGGGAACTGCACAAATTATTGTCATGTGCACCAATTTGATTCATGTCTTGGCAATTCACACCATCATTGCTACATCTTATTCTTTTTGACTTTAGTGATGATGATGACATTTCATACATACGTTTCTTTGGCTCTTGCTCAGATAATGAACTTTCACCATAAGCATTGCAAACTTCATTTGTTATCACCTTTACAGTCTTTCTGACACGGTGTTTATATGTTTGGAGGACCATGTTCTCAGATGAGAGAACATTGGTATCACCAGGAGACATACCTGCAAAGAACTTTGTAAAACAGTAGAAAACATAGGAAACTGAATTTGTTCGGAATGCACCAAAGTTACAGTGTTGAGTTGGCGTTTGTACCAAAGCCAGTAAGCTATTAAGGCTATGTATCGGTCTATTTTCGTTAATAATGATCAACAGTGATATACAAGATTATTATTGACTAAAATTCAACTTCACTCTCACAAGCAAATAAAAATTGATTCTCCATAAAAAAAAACTTCCTTCAAGCAAATGCATCATCACGTTGGGTTACTCTCAAGAAGAGAACAAAAATATGAGTTCAGTACTCAAACTAGTATGTCCTAGTGTAGCAATGCATATAATGTACCTATTTTTCAAGCTTTGTGTGTTTTCTTGGATTGACTGACCACAGATAAATTTGGAAAAGAACAAAAGGGAAAAAGGATGCCCTGACTATGGTAGACCTAAAATTTTAGTATAAGCTTGCAACATGTACCTTGCATCAGACTTAAATTTGCCATGACACAGGCTTCAGAAACAGCATATTTGTGATTCAAAAACCTAAAATGTTACTCCCTCCGTTTCAAATTATAAGTCGTTTTGACTTTTTTGGTACATCCATTTTGCTATGCATCGAGATGTAATAATATGTCTAGATACATAGCAAAATGGATGAACCAAAAAAGTCAAAGCGACTTATAATTTGGAACGGAGGGAGTACATGATAAGAAGTATGGAGTGTAGGCTTACTATCTGGTACTACAGTATGGAGTGATGTCTGGGGTTTCTCCCATGTTTGCATGATTGGCAATTGCTTCTTAAGGTGTGCGACCATAAGTGTTGATCCTCCAGGAAAGCATAATGCTCTCTTTATATCAGCCCTTACTGGAATCTTTCAAACCTTACCTTTAGTATCCACTTCTCCAACAGATACAAAACCCTGCAGTACATTCAAGGTACAAAACAAAGACACATCAGCACAACATACTGGTACTCAAGGAAACATGATAGTAGGAGCATACAATTTGTACAAATTCCAGACTGGTAGAATGCATGCACTAACATAACAAGTTAAGTATTTGTTTCCATCAGATTGCCATGTCACCCTGCCAGAATACCCTATGTCTGAAATGTAGCAAACATTTGATGCTTATTAATTGGAAAAGCTGGCTTTATTTCTCCTCTAAACCTCAATTTAACGCAAGCACTGAATTGCTAAGTAATACCATCTGCAGATCACATTAACTTTATGCACCTAAAGAAGGGGGGGGGGGGGAATGGTTTATCCAGTAACTCTTTTACTTGCCTGTTTTAGCCAAAAACCCTCAGAGACCTTATCTGCCCAGCAGAAAATGGATGTGACACCAACATTCTGAAGCCTCTGCGATAGTTCCTTATATAAGAGCTGGCCAATACCCTGAGTTGAACATCACAACAACAAGTGTCAGCCATGAAATGTTTCGAGTAGAGATAGTGGATAACTGCATGCATTCAAAACAATATTCTGTTTCTTGCATAAATACCACAATTGTCAGTTTACACTGGTAATTCATCAAACAAATTGAGTTTTGCAGGAGGTTCATTTAAAGAGTCTGGAATCTCGATTTAAGAATTAAGATAATGTGCTAAATGATATTCAAGTAAAATTATTCTCCTTCGCATCCAACCATGTAAAGTAGATTTAATGAAATGAATTTAAAATTCAGAAGTAAAAGGAAAGCATCCATTACTGTCTGTATAAACATACAATACCCAGACAAATTTTAAACAGAGGAAACAAATATGTGAAAATATCAAGCTGTGCAGTGATGTGTTACAGTTCCTTGTAAGCAATACTGACCATTAATAAAGAATCCAAAAAAAGATTTAATTAAACTTGCAAAGGACACGTACCACACGTTGATAAGATGATCTCACAACTGCCAGAGGTATTTCAGCATACTGAGTGTCAGCTGGCACAATCTGATATGATACAGTAGCTATGACCTGCATGAAAGAGTAGTTGTGAAACCTGGCATGATAGTTTGAGTAAAATCAACTAGTCAGAATATTTCATTTCTCTAACCATACTATCCGTGGTATAGGTACACTTTGTTTATGAGGAGAATGATAGGAACCACTATTATGTGGTTGACTAGTTAAGCGCAAGCTTGAAGGAAACAACTACAATTGAGTCCTGTGCAATCAGAATTTGAAGAAACAGCTCTTCATCTTTTCTTCACATGCCCTTTTAGCCAGGCTTGTTGGCAGCACCTTGGTGTTCAGTGGAACCTTGTGATTGATTTCTTTCATATGTTGTTGCAAGTGAAGCAAGGGTTCTCACACCCTTTTTTTCATGGAAGTCTTCATCATCAGTGCTTGGCAAATTTGGAAGCAACGGAACAACAACATTTTTAGTAGAGGCCAACCATCCTTCCTTGCTTGGAAAACAGGTTTCGTTGATGAAGCTTGCCTAAAAGCTCACAGGATCTCTGAAAACAAGCGCGCTCCCTTCCTTTCTTGGATAGAGCTTTGTACATAGTTTGGTCTATCCTACCTCAGACTTCCTGTTTCATTTGTTGTTGCTTTTCTTTTTTATGCTGTTTCTGTTGTACAGTTGGTTCTTTTTGCTTTAATAAGATCCTAACAGTGGGGCCCCCTGCTGTTTTTCAGGTAAAAAAAAACTATCTTACAACAAGTTTCCAATAGAAACATACCAAAATTCAAAATCCATGGTAAAGTAACTAAATCAATTTATAGTTCTTCAAAGCTATTCACAGAAAGTTAGGTTGTTAACATTCAAAAATTAATGGTGTGCACTAGACATAAATTTACATGCAACAGAGGTCGTGCTAAAGTTAACAAAGAAGTGGTATAAAAGTAGGATAATTAAGACATTGTGAAAGGGAAGACGAATAGATAACACCAATCAAATTTTAATGCATAAGATCAATTGATTTGTAGACTCCATCAATGTTTTCAAGCTGTTGAAGAATCCATGATTAACCGTCTAGTAATACATGGGCAATAACTGGACAGAATGGCTCGATTAGGGGTGCTAGTGAACAAACCCAAGCGACTAATCATCAACTAGTGCAACTAATAGTGGGTCACTATACAGATGACATGGTGTTGCCTCTCAGTTTGAAGCACAGAAACTCACTTGGGGGAGCAGGAATTATATGTTCAATTAAAAGTTTAAAACCATGTAAGTTAAGTAACCAACTCATCATTCACTGATGTCATTATCCTTGTAATCTCATGATATACAAGATGTATATGTTCTTAAACAATTTCATGCTGTACAGTATTTGATGCTACATCGGACTAGTTGATTGACTAGGCAACCAAGTGGACAAGTCAGTCATCTAGTCACTTGATGAACCAACTAAGGCTTAATAATGTTGGACTCAAAATATATGAACTCTCTGCTTGATTACAGCATGTTAATTTTTATCTCTTGGTTTAGTTTTTGGCAAATATATGTTTAATGAGATATGAGAAACTTTTATGTACTATTTATAGGATTGCGGATCCTACCCTGTAGATTGCGAAGCTTGTAGGGATGAGGGAGGGAGAGCTGGCCGAGGACCTCGCTGCCGGCGGCTGGGCGCCGTGGCGAGGTGGCTGCTGCGTGAGGCGGAGGCTAGGCGGCGGCTACAGTACCCGCTCCCTGAGGACCGGCAGCTAGGGTTTCTCCCAGCTCCCTGAGGAAGCCGGAAACAATAATATGTTTCTGCTTAATTTCTCCAATAGAGTTTACAAGTATTTATATGTCTCTCTAATAACGATAATTATAAAATGACCCTCTAAAAGTAATATAATTGCGACAAATATATAGGCTATAGCCCCTTTGATGGCCGGCTCCCTCCTAGCCACTAATGGGCTTTCGGCGCTGATAGGGAATGCCGGTCATAACAACTATATACTTAATAATACAATCAAATGGTCAGACAAAAAAGTCCTGAATAGTGTTTACACACAACGGAGTCAAATGGAACAGCATGTTGGTAAGATGGTAAAGATGTTTACCTCTTCATGCTGTGCCGCAGAGCTAGACATCAGAATTAGAGTCTTGTATTTCCTGGGCAACAGGGACATGAAATCAGGATACTAATTCTTTATACTCTCATAATCAAAATATGATAGTGCTGTCAAGGCAAAACTCCAGTGAAAACTATTTTATCAATACCATGAGTTATTCACAAGTGACATCCCAACATTATAGAAATTTAGATAAAGAAAGAAAGATAAGTTTGTACCCATTAGTTGTGCATTTTTCAAGAAACCCTGACTTTCTCCCGGTGTCTGCAGCATAGTCCATTGTAGGAAGCTCTTGCTTGTAAAGCATTAATACTTCCTGGAAATATCAAATAGGTATGAGCTATCATGCATTTGCAAGAAAAATGGTAAACTAGCCACTATAACTTGGCACGCATATCATGTGTAACAACTCATAGTCACAATTTTCACTTTTTCTGAATGCTATCGAACCAAGCAGACAAAAGGAATGTAATTCTGATAAGGTGTACAATCCTTTGCCGGAATCGTTAAAACAAACGTTACAAACTTGATTACCTGAAGCAAGGACTTGGTTTGGCTATCTGCATCGCTTGGATTGAGGAGGATGAACTGACAGCCCTCTACGATACAAAATTAGATGGCAGGAGCGAATAGAATCAGCACTGAGTCCAAATCAAAGATAACTGGACCGCAAACATCCCAGCAGTCACTCACCGACGCCATTCGAAGCGCTCCTCTGATCTGCAGAAACTGCACGAGCGTCGTGACACACCCCCAAAAAGGCAGTGTGAGCGGAGGAGTAATAGTTTGCACGAAACTACGAGATCGAATAAAGTGCGCGCTCCTCATCCTCTAAGCAACGTACCAGAGACGACGGCCTTGGCGCCCCTGGGCCCGGAGATTGTCAGACCCTGCTCCGTCGTCTCGCACCGCAGTCCACTCCCGCGGATCTCCACCTTGCAGTTGCCTGCCCAAACAAGACGCATATGGGCTTCTAAGAAAACCCAAGCAACGAGTTAGACGCGATCGATCGTGGGCGGAGATCAAGCGCACCGATCGAGAAGGCGGGCGCTGCTGGCTCCGGCGCGGCCTTGGTCTTCCGCGGCCTCCCCATCTGATCTGGGAAGGAGCCTGATACCCCAGTCGCTGTCGAGGATGGATCGGGGTCTGCGGGATCTGGAGGAGCTAGGACGCCGCGGCTATAGGATGGGTCGTGGCGGCGGGTTGGATTGGATTGGAGTTCTTCGTGGGAACTGGGAAGCGAAATGTGAGGAGAATGTTGAAATTTGAAATGGAATTCGGGCGGAAATTTTTGGGGTGGCGGGAAGATAGGGAAAATGGAGAGGGCACACGCGCGCAGAGTGGATTTTGTGGTTACGGAGGTCGGTCAATCTTTCCGAGCCTGGGCTGACTAATGAGGCCCAGTTTTGTCAAGGCCACGTCCGTCAGGCACCGGATATTCGAATTTTGTTTATTTATTCCTACCGTACAGTATAATTTTTCATTCTTTTTTTGCAAAACTAATTGTCCAAGTCAATAATTTTGCATAAACATACTCCTATCGCCAGATGAAACGGAGAGATTTAAATGTCCATCAATCTTAGTTGATTGAATTTCTCTTGAGTGCATAGCATATCTTTAATATCTTTAAAGAATCATATTTTTCATATAAACTTGGATACAGATAAAATTTTATATGGAATTTTAGAGCTCGGTGAGATACACAACTCTATAATTCAATACATATATAAATCTTGTACTGATTATTTTGGCACTAGTATTCAATACATATACCAACCAATCCTTGTAAGATCATCAACCACCCAAACCCCCCAAAACTCTATAGATGTGATGTAGTTTCACATGCTTGGTTACATTTTTGGGGGTGGATGAGACAAGCCAAGCTAAGAGTTTGCTTGGTTGTGTGGTAGTGGGGGTGGGGTGCATGTGCTCATGTGTTTGGTTTTCTGATTCTGTAGAAGTGGTGTCACCTTGCATGGCAGTGGATAAGGTTACTGTAACAACCTGAGTTTTTGAGCAACTAAAAATGCGAGCTTTTTAAAATTTTTCCTGCAATTGTGTGAAGCATGTAGCTACTAGGTTAGACCCGAGTCTAACCTACTAACAAATCGTTGCATCCATTTAGAATTGTTTGTAGAAGTGTGTCGGTGCTCTCGAGTTTATTTTGTGTTTGAGTTTTGTTTGGAGTTTGGAGTGCCCAAATCCGTAGCAATTCCCCTCAAATTCTCCTTTAAATTTCCATCTCAAAATCCCTGAGTCATAAATGGAAAACCATTTTCCTTTCTCTTGGGCCGAACCCCACTTTTCCTCCCTCTTCCCCCTTTCCCGCGGCCCACTCTCCGTCTCCCGCCGGCCTAGCTCGCCCCCTCCCCTTCTCCTTACGCCTGGCCCAAACAGCCGCCAGCGCCTCGGCCTCCCTTCAGCCCAGCTGCGCCCCCGCCTGGCCTGCCTCGCGCTTGCACCCACGACGGCCCACGCGCGCGCAGCCCGCGACCCCCGCAAGCATGCCAGCATAGCGCCGACCCTCGCAGGCCCATCCACGACGTGAGCCTATTAGCCCAGGCTGACTCGCGCCCCTAACCTAACCCTAACGCGTGCCCATGCTCCAGAGCCACCATCGTTCCACGTGCCTCGACATCCGTACCCTGAGCCCCGCATCTGTCGCCGCGTGCTCCGCCCGTGGCACAGACGCCGAAGATCATTACAGCCACGGGAACCCTTGCCCGCGGCACCTATAAATGTGAGTCGCTGTTGCTCCTCCTCTCCGTTCCCAATAGCCGCCGCTCCTCTTCCTTCATCCCCTACCGCTGCCGCGCTCTCTCCTCCGCCTCGCCCTCGCTTCCGCCAGCAAAGCAACAGCCGGTCACCGCGTCGCCCCACCGCCTCCAGCCCGGCGCGCCACGCCCAGCCACCACGGCCTCGTCCCAAAGGCCGCATCTGCTTCTTCTTCCTCGCCGCGACCTGCACCGCCTCCTCTCCGCCCACGAGTGCCTCCGTTACACCGGCCACTTCTGCGACCCGCCGTCGGCCTCTTCCTCCTTGCTGACCGACGCTGGAGCCGCACCACCACCTCGACGCCGGTACGCTCTGCCTCCACAACATCCACCTCTTCTTTCTCGCTGGATCCCCCCATCGCCGGTGAGCCACCGTGTCCAAGGCTGCGCCTTTCTCTCCTATCCGTCGATTTTGTCGCTGTTCTCACCTGATGGCCGGCCATCGTGCCCGCACCTTCACTGCTGCAGGGAAGGTGCACCTCCACTCTTTTGCGAACACGGCGAGCCCTGCTCCGTCCTCGCCGTCTAGCAGCGCCCTGGTGACCCAGCAGTCACCGTCGAGGACCTGAGCCGCGCCCAGCAGCAGCCATGCCGGTGACCCGGCACCTCGCCATCAACGCCATCACCTTCCTCCATAGCCGCCGGTGAGCCGCCGTGACCCTAAAGCCCCTGTTTTTCCTCTCCCTGTTGTTGTCCTCGCTGAGACCGGCCTTCGTGCCTTCGTCCTTTCACCGTCGTAGGGGAGCTGTGACCTTGCAGCGCCACTGCTTGGAGGCTAGACATCGACATCACCTTGCCGGACCCCTTCATCGCCACTGGAGCCATGTCCAGCAGTGGCAGCCAGCCCTGGCAGCCTCCAGCTAGCTCCCGGCCAGCCGTAGCTAGCCACAGCCAGCAAGCAGCAGGTCGTAGCAAGCTGCAGCTAGCTGTAGCTCGCCGAAACATGCCGTTGCAGCCCTCCAACTCCAAGGTCGACCCTTTGAACCTAGTCGACGCCGTTCTCGACATCGGCAAAACTCCTAATTTACATTTCTTTGCTCTTTCATACTTGATGATACATGAGCTATCTATACCGATTATCTATACATGTTCATACACTTCATACATGATATCTATATCTATCCTATGCATGTGTCATGCCTTCGCCGCCGGTCTATTTCTTTATGCTATGGATGTCTGTGCTACTCCTCCGTCGGTTGTCGCATTGTGGTTCTTTGTGTGTTTGTTTGTGGTCGTTTGTGGACCGTGCATTCGAGCCGATTGGGAACTGATGTGCTTGTTCGTTGCGATCGCGAGTTCGCCTCGCCATGGCCAAACATCGAGCTTGGTCCCTTCCTTCATGTCTTAGTTGACTCTATAGTGCTACGATCATTAGATCCTATCTTCATCCCTAGGACGTGGCCATTGTCGACTCGATGTCAATATCGACATCGACGCGATTCTTACTTGCACATTTCGAGCCCTTCGTGACCTAGTCTAGTGGGATATGAATTAGGGGACAACCTTCGTGGAACCGTCAGAAGCCAACTCATTTGGGTGAAGCTCATGGCCGCAAGTTGCCTCACCATGACCATCAGGCTTTTACCTCTTTTGCTCACTTATTTATCCTAACCACCTCGTATGCTTGTATCATGTTGACCATAGCGTTCCTTTGGATCTAGCAGTGACAACTGCATCGCTACAGACCTTAGGGATAGCCTTGTGTCGATTTAGTTGCACGGTTGTGGAGCCCTACGAGTGGGTTTGGATCGTGGGATCGTGTCTTCTTTCTTCCAACCTTCATCCATTCCATGACGAGTTGGTCGAAAGATTGTGAATTCCATTCTTCTTTGCTCTCTTATTCTCAATCCTCGTCGATCCAGTTTGGTGTTTATTTCTCTCTTGATTCCATTCCTTCGATTCCCGTTGTATGTTATGGTGAGTGGATCAAAGGAAGTTGAATCTTGTATCCCCCTCTTTTGGTTCTATCGTGCTTAAGCCCTTGTATGCTTGTACCTATTTAAATGTAGCATTTCTTTGGTTCTTGCGGTGACAACCGCACCGCTAAGAACCCTAGGGATGTCTTAGTGCATTTAGTGCAACTAGGTCGTGGTACCCTACAAGTAGTTGGGCACTCGTGTTCTCTTGTGTGTCGCTCCTTTCGATGCCCCGTCTCTTGCCATGGCGTGTGGATTGGAAGAAGAGACCACCTTCCTTCTCTTCTCTCCCCTGTTCCACCCTCTCTTGATTCTCATCAATTATAATGGTGTATGGATTAAGAGATACCAGAACTGCTTCCTTTCCCCTTAGCTGCTCTTTTCGATTCCTGTCAATCTCCATGAAGCCCGGATCGGAAGACCACGAGCCATGGTGTTCGCTTAAGATGAGCTAGGGTCTATGCCATTTTTATTGAAGTCGTACAGGTCGACACGATCGACCCGGGAAGTACTAGCTAGGCTAAGACATAAGCTTGTGCTTAGCAAACAACCATTTCTATTTCTTTTGGCCCAGGGATCAGACATTCGCCGAGAGAGCTAAGTCGTTTTCCCTTTGGTGTTCTTTTGGTGTAGTTGTTCTTCCGTGTCTTGTTGCCTTTTTAGAGTATTGATTTCTTTTTGTCTTGCTTGTCGCTCTATCGAGGTAGTTGCATCGAGGATAGCATTGATCGGGTCGGAATCCGTTGGAGGAAGGAAATGCAGACGGTAGCAAGACTTTGAGGAGATCAATTGCGAGTACACTAAAGATCTTAGAGACAACCAATCAACAGGTGCCACATCCCACCCTAGCTGCTAGTGCTCTATTTTATGTAATGATCTGTGATAGGTTGCATGGTAGAATTGCTTGAGAAGATGTCTTGTTCGGTCACCCTAAGGACTTATATGTTCTGGGAACCTGTTCATAGGAATCCTTGCACCCCACTTGCTTCCATGGGAGGAAGACAGATGACCGACTAGCTAGGGCGGTGCCACTACTACTAGGTTGTTAGTGGATAGTGTAAGGGAGATACGAGCATGGGCCCACACCCTCCTAAGACAGCGTGGTGACCTCTAGGGGCCTGGTACTACGTCTCACAGTCTCAGCGTGCCGATGGACCCCGGGGTGGCCTAGGGTTGAGTGGTAGGGTGGTTTCGTGCTAGTTGGAAGGCAGCCCGGCATCAGCCTAGGTGGGGCGCACCGCCGTGATGATGTACTTGTGGGTAGTGTAAACCTCTGCAGAGTGTCTAGTTGATCGATCGATACATATGTTGTCTTTTTGGCTATGGACCTTTCCTGTGTTACCGCTTCACTTGACTAGAGAGAGGTGTCTTTTCTTCTTCTCCCCTGGGTTTGTTGGATTTCAGCTGTTAGTCGATACGGGAAGGTGCGAGAGGGAGTCGTCCTTGCCGCCTAGAGAGTGAGAGTGTGGTGAGATGTGTGTGATGGGATGGGTGAACGTGTGGATGAGATGGGTTAAAACTTGATGAACTATTATAAAAATATGGATGAACTTGCATAGGAAACCTACATCCATATATAGGCCTTTTGCTCTACCCTTGCATTCTACTTACCACAAAGCAAACACAAAGCATATGGTGGGAGCCAATGGCTAGTACAAATCGTACTAATAATTGTTCAGTAGGATTGGATGTCATCTATGATGATGACAACGGAGGTTAGAAGGATTAGATAGTCTCGTTCCTACGCTCAATTTGGTTGAGGAGATGAAGTCTATGTCCGCTGACATTTGACGCCTACTCTGATGATTGCCTATGAAGGAGGAGCCTTCACCCGCCGACGTGCTACATCAACTCTGATGAAGATCTGTGTGCGTTTCTGCTAGAATAGCGATGTACTTAGGTGTGTTACCAAGTGTTGTAATGCCTTGAATCTTGTAATTCCACGATGTATGACTGTGATATCAGCTGAATAATGATAATGTGATAGCTTAGTTTTTCTAGGATTATCACATTATGATGTAATCTGTGGATTTTTCTTCGAGGAAATCGTGGATTGTTTCAGTTACCTTGGCTTGGGTTGTGAATCGATGCAATGTGACCCCCATGCTTTCAACTAGTACCAAAGAAATATGTAAGATGCCTATTGTTTCCAATGCTAGATTTTGAACTGGACCTCAAAATTAACCCTATGGCTAAGTACACAACTTGTGGGAAGTGACAATGCTTTGTATGATCCAAGCATGACAACAAATATTTGTTGAGTTATTTACATTTGCCAAGTCTATAATCATCATTGGACAAAACAAATCATAACAATCTTAGTCAAAACACATCATTACATAAAGATAGACAAACATTGCCTATGTCAAGTAGTATATGATTCATAGGGATGAGGCAAGGCATAAGTTTTCTCTTTATACATCAAGATTTGAAGATGCGGTTCTTGATGATCTCAGACAAGCCTCACAATGTAGACACTAGGACATCACTAGAAAAAGTATAGGTCTCATATATAGATGTTCAACATGCACATGGTCTTAAAGGTGGTTTCACAAAACCATCAAAATTAGAAATATATCAGTAAAACTATCACAAATATATAATCAAGGACAAATGACCATTATCAGGCTCAAGAACTAGAATTGTACAAACCAAAACATATGCCACGTTAATGTGGATTCATTGCTGACCCCAAAAGGTAAAATGAAACATAAAACTAAACCAACAGCTACACAGTGGCACATAAACAATCATGATTATAGAAGCATCCACCACAAGCAACTTCGTAACTCATAAAGGTTCACCAAGCACATGTACAGGACATTTGAAACAAATGTTTCACCTAGCACTCTAAGTTCACCCACACACCACATTGAAGTCTCCCATCCCTAGTTAGAGTGGCTACCATCAGCCATCACTCAATTGATGTTAGGTACACATTAGACTTGGAGTTCTATAGATTAGAGGGGCACAATTCAGCACCTCACACTAGCCTACTATCACTTGAACTATATATGGCTTGTGGCATCCAAAAAGAGCAAAAAGATGCCAAGTCAGTCTATGTAAGAGTTGACTTGGCAAAATACAATGCATTTATGAGCACCTCACCTTACTTCTCTAGCATCAAAGTTCCAAACACGTGATCCATAAAACATCAACCAAAGTAGTTCACCAGGAGCATCATCTTCTTACTCTTTACCATTGCAATAGAGACCCTATTATCATAAAGGGAAACCACCTCAGCTATTGTATCCTTATTCCTTCTTATCCACTCATCTAGTTCTTTCTTCCCTACAACATTGCTATTATGAAGAAGCATTGCACAATGAAGATCTCTAACAGTGCTAGTCTTTGCTTCCTTTTAGTGTTGCATCACCGACGTCATTAACACTAGGGTCTTGCGAACCATAGGCAACCATGTAATTACCATTTCTGATTCCTTGCTTTGTATATCTAGGTTCATGACCCAACCTTGTAATTACTATTTCCTTCTAGATTGGATCCCAAATGTTCCTCATAGAATACATCACAATTATCATTTGTCATTCTTGACCTAGTGCCTTACAGCTGCTTATGGGATTAAGATCATTGGAGTTTTGATTCTTGGTGGTGCATTGCTCAGCTATCAACCACCTATCCCTATCATGGGAGCTTATCCTTGACCTTGTAGCTGTGTCGATCTCCTTGTTTATGTTGATGTGGTTGTTTGTCCTGTTTGTGTTTGCTAGTGTTCGTGGAATTTTCTTTTCTTCCTTGCTTTATATCTCTGGGTTCATGACCCAGCCTTGTAACTATCATTCCTAGTTCCGCTAGCATATGTGGTAATGAACATTCAGATGGAGATGTCATCCCTGCGGTGATCTCCACACAAAAGATTAATCAAAGAGAATTGTTATATTTTAGGTGTTTGGATTTTTATGTAGCAATCTTATAAACAACATAATTAAAAGAACAACTCACAAGTCATACATATAATAATAATAATAATAATAATAATAATAATAATAATAATAATAATAATAATAATAATAATAATAATAATAATCATCATCATCATCATCATCATCATCATCATCATCATCATCATCATCATCATCATCATGGTTTAGTTGGAAAGTCCGTTTTGCTTTTATGTGAGAGCTTGGACATGGTTTGTTTGAGTTATATTAGTGGTGTCTTTCTTCTCTGAGGTGTTATAGATATACCGCATCCCTGTGATGATCTCCACAAAAAAAGATTAATCAAAGAGAATTGTTATATTTTAGGTGTTTTGATTTTTACTTTTTTAGGCAGCAATCTTAAACAACATAATTAAAAGAACAGCTAACAAGAGATATATAATTAGTTTAAAAAAACAAGAGATATATAATTTATAATTTTTTTCTGTAATCAAACAATGATAAAATTAAATATTGTCTGAGCAACTTGAAAAATCAGAGTGAAATGTAGACGAGTTAATAAAAAAATCTGCATGGCGGATATAAGTGAAAAGAACCCCCTTCGCTAGATCACCGCCGTTGCACCCTCTTCGAAACGCGACCGAGAAGACCTGGTCTTCAAGTACCTTGTTAATTTTATGGGGGCTGCTAACGCCCGGACGTCCGGATCCGGGCGCCAGAGTCAGACGTTGCCCCAGCCCCGCTCCCCCGAAGAACGTTTATGAAAAGAAGAAGAACCCGACCTCCCGCCTCGCCCCGCAGAGAGAGAGAGAGCATAATCCCCGGCGAGCCCCTACCCCGCCCCTGCACGGAGAAGCGCGTGCCCCCACGCCTCGTGAACGGATCTGCCACCGCCCGCAACACATCCGCGCCCCCCGCCACTAGTTCACCACCATACTCCGCCCCCCAAGATGCAGCAGGGAAAAATAGATGCTACTGCAACAAATGAAACACTCCTATTGAAATAAAAACAAGGGAAAAACTAGTGAACCAAAACAGGAAAAACAATTGAAACATCGAGAAACACCTAATGAAAGAAAATAGAAAAAACTGGTGAAAACAAGAACAGAAACATTGAAAAGATAGTACTGAAACATTTGAAACAATAGTACTGAAACATTGAAAAAATAATGCTGAAACATCTGAAACAATACTACTAAAACATTGAAAAAATAATACTGAAACATCTAAAACTATAGTAGCGAAACATTTGAAAAATGTACTGAAACATCTGAAACAATAGTAGAAACTCTTTTTCTGCCAGAGATGAAATTGGACACCCCCCAACCACGGAGGCAACCACCCCCAGCCCCCCGCGCGTCCATATCCGCCCCGCCTCGCCGGACCCAACGCCTCCGCCCACCGCCGGCTTGCTCCCCCCGAACCGCCCCAGCAAACAACGAAAACAAGGCTACTGAAACATCAAAAAATCAATAATGAAACAACACAAAAAAACGAATTGAAACATGGACAAAAATCTATTGCAACAAATGAAATTTATCTGTTGCAACAATGCAAAACAACGAAGAGTATACTACTGCAACATCAACGGGCAGCCTATTGGAACAACCCAAAAACACCACTGCAAAACAAAACGACAGAGGGAGGAAGAGGAGAAGCTAATTTTTTCTATAATCAAACAATGATAAAATTAAATATTGTCTGAGCAACTTGAAAAATCAGAGTGAAATATAGGCGAGTTAATAAAAAAAATCTGCATGGCGGATATAAGTGAAAAGAACCCCCTTCACTAGATCACCGCCGTTGCACCGTCTTCGAAACGCGACCGAGAAGACCTGGTCTTCAAGTACCTTGTTAATTTTATATGAAACTCAGAAATTATCTCCGCGGTCCAAGCCGGCTTCATGACTTTCTCTTTTTTTTTCGTGGCCAAACTGAATCCAAATCCAAATTGCCGGGCATTCTATCGATGAGCAGATATGTGCATATAAAAGGATGATATACACAGCGTGAGACGCGCAGTCCCGACGCAGCAGACGATCGAGAAGGAACAGTACTTGGTAACGTGATTCGCTTTCCCTTTTTTTTCATTCTCTCGGAGTAATAATAAATAAAATTATGAAAAAAAACTCAAGTCGATCGCGACGGAGGCCTACTAGCCTACTAGGGGCACTTGGGGCCTCCCCTCTTGGTCTTCCAGTTGTTGTAGCAGGGGCAGGTGTTCTTGTTGCCGTAGGTGCCCGCCGGTACGCACAGGCACGCCGCGCAGCACTTCCGGCAGAAGAAGAGGCACGGCTTCCGGTACGCCGTCGCCGAGCACCGCGCCGCGCACCGGCCGCCGCACTCTGTCGCAAACACGCACACACGCAGCACGGCAACATCTTCAGTACTAGTGCTCTATAGTATTCGTCAGACGACGAGCGATTCAGAGAGGTGTTACGTATACGGACCTTGGGGCTGGAGGCTGCCGGGGGTGACACCGTACTGCAGATAATTGAACATTATTAGCAAGGTAAAATCAAAGCCAGATTCATTGGATCAGTCAAGATGCTGTCATCAATCGTATCGGCTGTCGCCACCGTACGCGTTGTGTTGGTATGGTGGTACTCACCGTTGGGAATGGGAATGCGTTGGGCTTGGCTGGCCGAGGAGCAGCGGAGGAGCCGGCCGGTGCCGGAGCTGGCACAGGTGACGGCACGAAAGAAGCGGCCTGAATATATGAACGTACGGCAAAAAGAACTCACGGCATGAGCAAGAGCAACTGTGAATTAGTTAGTACTACTGATTGATGAGATGAGACCAAGAAATGTGCTCGACCTGGCCTCCTTGTTGGGAGAGAAGCGCGACCACCATTACCACGCAGCAGAGCAGCAGCGACCGTGGCTCTTCCTCTTCATGGCTGATAGATGCTAGCTCTCGCCGCACTCTGAAGCCTGAACCTCGAGCAAGGTGGAGTGATGGAAGAAGTGAAAGAGGGCCAAGACTCAAGAGTGCAGGTGGTGAACCGGCCGGCCTTCAAAGCTATCTAGCTCCTGAACTACCACTCTCGATTCAACATTCAAGCTAGCTACCGTGTGTAGCTATATATGTACTACTAGCTCTTTGCCCCTCAACCCGTGTTTGCCTTGTGAGGGAACATCAACCAGCCGCATGCTATTCAACCTACAGGCCAGAGGAGTGGAGGCCGAAGCAGCAGTTGGATCGGGACAAGCAAATGCTTGCCGTTTTGATAGCTTTCTGGCGTCTGGGCGCGCCCCACCCCGCCGACCATCCAGCCCAGGGGTCCAGCTAGGGGTATGTGGTGCGCAGCTGGCAGATGCGACGGCGGTTAGGCTAGCCCGATCGAGCTTTTGGCACATCACGGCACGGGCGACGGACAAAACCAAATTCATTGGGTCCGTGGCCGGCCATGTGAGCAACTCACCTAGGCACGAAATATCGAAAACCGAATACCGAACCGAAAGTACCAAGAATCAAACCGAAAGTATCAAAATCGAAATTTTCGGTACCTTATTCTGTTCCCAATTCCCAGAAACCGAATTTACTGAGGTATATTCGGTTCTTTACCTCGGTTTACTGAATTTACCGAAATGTGTTGATTGTGAGTGTTGTTATGTTAATGATTGTACTATTGTAGACTATTATATTATGTAATTGTGGTACTTTACTCTTATAGTCTTGTTGACTTTTATATGTGTGTATTTGGCACTATAATTCTCTATGGAATTATGAAAAATTATGTCAAAATGGCTTTTGAAATTGCAATTATATGTCTCTGCGATCAGTTCGGTATACTCACCTAGGCACGAAATATCGAAAACCGAATACCGAACCGAAAGTACCAAGAATCAAACCGAAAGTATCAAAATCGAAATTTTCGGTACCTTATTCTGTTCCCAATTCCCAGAAACCGAATTTACTGAGGTATATTCGGTTCTTTACCTCGGTTTACTGAATTTACCGAAATGTGTTGATTGTGAGTGTTGTTATGTTAATGATTGTACTATTGTAGACTATTATATTATGTAATTGTGGTACTTTACTCTTATAGTCTTGTTGACTTTTATATGTGTGTATTTGGCACTATAATTCTCTATGGAATTATGAAAAATTATGTCAAAATGGCTTTTGAAATTGCAATTATATGTCTCTGCGATCAGTTCGGTATTTTTCGATAAATACCGGAACCGAACCGAATTTACTGAAACCGAATTTCCTCGGTAGCGATTTTTCAAAGGAACCGATCGATACCTGTTTTCCGAGGAACCGAATTTACCGAGGAACCGAAGTACCGAACCGATCGGTTCGGTAATACCGAATTCCCAGGGCTATGAGCAACCCCCCATGCGTCCACGCCGAACGCCATGCCGTCTTCGTGCACGCTTGCAAAGTTGAAGGATCCATCCAAGGCTGTTGCATCGCATGTGATGTGACACACGGAGCGGAGGCAGGCAAAGCGAAGAGGCTCAGGCGCTTAGCGCTCACCCGCTCAGGCACGCAACACGCATGCAGCGAACAGGGCAGGGAGGAGCCAGGGACCGTCACTCGACCACCACGCGCTGCATGGCCACTCGATCCATCCATCGGCCGGCCGGCTGCTGGCCGCAGCGACGTCTGCTCTCCCTGTACGCCGTACGCGGCAACAAATGATCGAGTTGAATCTATCGGAAGGGGTCGAGTGGGATCGAGTTGGGACTCGCGAGGCATCTTTCTCCCGCTCCCGTGAGCGCACACGCACATCCGTGACCTTTGTAGTATCTGCATGCACTGCTAGGAAAACACTGCCGTGCTTGTGGTCGTCATCGGCGTATTTATGCACGCTGCGTCGGACCTTGTGCGTGGCTTGGGACGCCAGCATACTCTTGTGTATTGCACTGGGATCTGGAATTCTGGATAGTAGTTTCGATAGCCGCAGTTTGAGACTTTCTGTGACATAATTAATCTATTTTAAATTAGAAAAAATAGAGTTATTTTGGATCTTGTTTTTTGTGGCTTAAGCCAATTCGAAATAAATAGTCAGGTAATATTTTCAGAAAAAATGGTATTAGTTTTAAAATTTGTTAATTTAAAGTAGATTAATTAATTATAAATTTTTAGAGATGAAACAAAATTTTTATTGCTTTTTAGAAAATATAGAAGGCCACAGTAGAAATCAGCCAAATGACCAAAAATTTCAAGTTTCAACAGTTAAAGGAATGCCGTCTAGTTTCAACAGTACAAGGTTTCGCACGCCCACGTAGGGCCTGCGCTGCCTTAATGTCAATAGCATTGAGAAGAGGGGGAGGGAGCGGCGGATGCCCCGCTGGCGTCGGGAGGAGGAGGAGACACTGAGGCGAGGCAACAGAAAGCGAGCAAGGAGATGTAACAGCTGATCTACTATTAAAACATCAAGATACAACATTTGCAACATACGTCTAAAGGCAGATTAAACATTTGAAATGTGCATGTAAAAACACATGAAAAACACTTGAAAACCATTATAAAACATACGCAGCATCCAAATATAACAACTTGCAACATATGTGTGAAACATATGCAACGTCCAAATAAACACACTTGCAACATACGTATGAAAGAACAGATGAAACATTGGGAACAGAAGCTTGCAACATACATGTACAACCATTACAACACATGCAAAACATACCTCTAAAACATCTAAAACACTTGAAACATACACTTTCAGCACAATGTCACCTTGTTGCTTGGAGGAATGGACGGTCGTCGTTGCGAAGGTCGGCAGCGGCTCATGGAGCTCGCCGGTGCAGTAGAGACGCGACCCTCCTTGCTGCTTGGATGAATGGGCGGTCGTTGTTGCGAAGGTTAGTAGCGGCTCATGGAGCTCGTCGGTGCAGTAGCGATGCGACCCTCCTTGCTGCTTGGACGAATGGACGGTCGTTGTTGCGAAGGTCGGTAGCGGCGCATGGAGCTCGCTGGTGTAGTAGCGACGTGACCCTCTTGTGAATCTCTAATGCCTGCTCACAGCCTAGGCTCATGTCCGTTGGCGCGGCCCTGTTGCTGCTATTCCAGCGCCGCTACTCGCTTGACCGCAGTCATCCGGCGCCGTTTGCTCATAGGGGATGGGGTGCGATGCAGCCAGCGATGGGATGCAGTGCTGTGGGGGGAAGGGCACGGCGCGACGCCGCGACAGGGACAAGGCGTGGTGGGGAAGGGGGCACAGCGGGGCGGACAGATGAGTGGCCCGGAAATGCTCAGCAATGCTACGTCGAGCGAACTGGGGGTTTTTTTTGAGAGGCCGGTCCACTTGGCAGGAGGTAGGACTGGGAGCCACGTCCGGATTTCATAGGTTTGGGTGGACACTACAGTTCAACAGTTAGAGGCACCGTCCTTTACCCAATTTTGTAGTTTAGCATTGAAAAATTGAACTGACGTGCAACTTGGAGATTGAAAAAGAGATATACTTCAGTACTTCACCCTTTCGAATATACACATCAGACAATGAAGCAGAAAGAAAGCCCAAATGGATCTATGGATTAGTGTACTGAGGACTTCCATGCACCGTGTACAATGTCATGAAGGTGTTCCACAGCTCACACATGTCACGTGGGGTCACAAGAACACAAAATCGTTTGGTACACGTTTTATTCCAACAGATTCAGAAAGATAAAGAAATGACTTCCTATCTGCTGGGGGCTACAGAAAAATGGTCCCGTGTCGCGTACAAGTTCTGGATGCAAACACACGTTGAAATGCGAAAAAAATAAATCCTCTTATTTTGCTTGAGGATGCGAAGCGATGAAATCAACCGCTGTCTTGACGGAGTCAATCTTCTCTGCTTCATTGTCAGGGATCTCGAAGGAAAATTCTTCCTCAAATGCCATCACGACCTCAACAGTGTCCAAGCTATCGAGTCCAAGGTCCTTCTGGAAATGGGCAGTAGGTGTCACCTGCGATTTGATGGAGAAACAACTGGTTACTGATGATGGCTCAATGCTATGGATTTATAATCCCTGAACACTTTTTATACCACTGGAAGTTCAATATCTAATATTGGACCTAGTTTGCAATACAAATTAGATAAGTCATGACACACACTGATGCCCATGGAACACAGAAGTAATGCAAACACTAGTGCCCATTTTGTTAAGCCCCAGATTAGAGAACTTGATTACTGAAGCAGTGCAGAAATGGATCAGAGCAAGCATACAGCATACAGTTTAAATTTGAAATACAACCAGGAGTCCAAGGTACTAAGACAACAGATTGAAGGATTGGCAAATATCTTAGTTGCATATGATGGACATTAAGTATAAACTAGAGAACTGTTATACTGATCTTAAACAACGAGAGCACAGAGAAACATTATTTAAGAAGGGTACTTATTTCATGAAACATAACATGAATAGATTTTGCATTGATAAAAAAAAGCTGCTTCCTCCAATCACAAATATAAGTCCATCTGGGTTTGTCCAAGTCAAGCTTTTTTTTTTAGCTTTGATAACCAACAAGTAAAAGCTACATTTGTGCAAACTAGGAATAAATTATAGGGGGTTTGTCTAAATGTACTCCTATCAGATACTAATATTTGTTTATTTGTTTTTCTAATGGGTATTCTAAGACAATGTCTAACAAGAATAGATGGTAAAATATTAAAGAGAATGATAGAAACAAAACATATTGACAAGTTTTCACCCTTAAGTTGATTTTAAATGGTCAGTTATATCAGGTCATACTAGCACTTGTACATCTATCGGGATGCTCCCATCAAATGGTCCACTACAAGTCTACAACATGCAGAAACAGACACTACAACGAAGTTGGATGTAATGCTAAAACAATGAAAGAAAAGATATTACTATAGTTATTATGTAAAACACTTTCACAACATATAACTCTTTCTATTTAAGATAATATATTTTTTATAGATATTTGCAGGCAAAGAGAAAAACATTGGAGACTTACTAGATTTTATGTAGTTGTGTTGTGATCGGAGGAAGTGAAGAATCGCTACACAACACACTGGGTGATTATGCAATTAAAATTACCCAAGCATTCTCAAGTTCCTATAGGGAAGACAAAAGCTTTAGCAGAAATCTAAGTGTAGATTTCATTGTTTCAAACTTACAATCCCTACTTAACCGTTTCACAATTGTGAGATATTCAGCCACAGTGATAACATGTTTACACGCTCCGAGTTCTTGAAAATAAAATAGGACAACAAAGCTAAAGAAGGTAGCCATATATTTCAAACTGAACTAGGACAAAAAGCCAGACACAACTCACAAGGTATCAGACAAGACATGACATCTCAACAAGATGGAGAAATCTAATTGCTAGCTTGCCAGCTAGTACAACGAACAGGCTTAAGGTTACAATGGCCCTGCTTGGTTCCAATTCTCCACCAGCTTCTTATATTGTAAAAAAACTGCTAAATGCTATGTTTTTCTGTAGCTTTTTCATCAAGCACTTCTCAAGATGAACAGGCAGAGATGAGAAACAAGAAGCTGGGAGTGAGCGGCTTCCCCAGATCCCCCCCCCTCTCCTCTGACCCACCCATGCGCCTGCGTCTCCTCCACCCCCATGCTCACTTACCGCGCCGCTCCTCTCTCCTCCTTTCGCCTTGGGCCAGAGAGCAGCATCTCTCCAGTTCCTCCAAGTGACGGGATGCGGCTTCCCTTCCACCTCAGGCCGGTCAGCGGCAGACCTCTAGCCCTCCCCTGGACACTAATATCCGCCTTCCTCGTCGCCCTTCGCCGAGCTCATCACAATCCTCTGCTGATCTACCTTCGCGAACTTCGCCAGCCTCCACCATGCTCCCTCCGCCGGTTGAGATCCCCATCAAGATTGACTAGGCTGGCCAAATCCCCTCCAAAGATCCACATCCTGGTGGCTCTCCTCCCCTTCTCATGCCCCCATCAGTGAGTATCTACCCTCTGGCATGTCTGCCACAATGGACCTCCTTGCCGCCTGCGTTCACGTCGCCGAGCACCTCCTTGCCGCCGAGTGCTTGTGAGAAATCAGTTTCTATCACTGCCATATGGGTCTCGTGTGTCAGTGTCTAAGAAAAGCTGTAGACAAGCCAGGCTGACAAACATCTACTTGGACTTCTTCGATAAGCAGCTTGTGTGGGCAGCTGGCCAAAAGCTTGCTTTTCTATAAGTAGCTTCTTCGGTAAAATGTTTGAAACAAGGCCAATATCATGAAAATTAAGTAGCCCATGTATTGATGCAAACTTCGTGCACTACCTGATGTCACTGAGTACCAAATTAACCAGTTAAAGAGGAATTCCATTGTTTCTGAATCAAACATTGACAACTATAACATTGAATCATAAGAGTACGGAACTCGTGTTGTCCTATACACCTTGTACACAAGGATTCCATCACCATTCTTCGCCATAAGGCTTCCACAACCAACTCAAAAACAAACTCATATAAGTAGATCATTTGATTCCTCAACTAAAGCTTTACAATCGCTTACACATTTATGCCCAGATCTTCGTGGAGAGCCTAAATGACTCGATAACACGAAAAGGACATGCACGCTCAAAACCCTAAACCATCCAGCACAGATCCGGGTCCGCGAACCTAACAAAACGTACGGGCAGCCGCAGAAGCATCCGCCGAGAAGAGATAGATCCCGCTCACCTTTGAGGGTTCAACCTTCTGGAAGTTCTTCACGACGGAGAGGACGCGGTCGGCGACCTCGCCCTTGTCGAGGAACGACCCCTTCGTCTCCTCCGTCGTCGACGACAGGAGCCTCTGTGCCGCGGGGATGGTCCCTGCTGCTGCCACAGGGTGGGCCACCGGCACGCGGAGGTGGGCCAGGAGCGCTCTCCTCGCCGCCGCCATCGCCATATTTTACTCCTCGAACGAACGATCGATCCAAGGTGCGCAGTGGCGAGTGGGGAAGAGAGGAGCAACGTGGAGACTGGAGGCCTCCTGCTCGTCCAGGCAGGTACAAATCCTGTTCAGAATGAAATTGCGGCCCAGGTAGCCCATTTTCAAACAAATTCACGGGCTCCTCTTTTTTTTCTTTTTCCTTTTTTACTTAATGGCATATGTTGAACGTCAACAATAAATCTCAACGAAAATATTTGGGTATGCGATCAGATGTTGAACGTTCAAGTAACGGGGCTTTCAAATATTCGAAGGATCGAGTATTTGGGTATGCCATCAGATGTTGAACGTTCAAGTGACGGGGCTTTCAAATATTCGAAGGATCGAGTATAGAAGCGTGTGCAGGGCTGGATGGAGCAAACACTTTGATGGGAAGGAGGTTCTAATTAAGTTGGTAGCCGCGGTGCCGACATACTCCATGGCATGTTTTCGATTGCCGACAGGTCTTTGTCATCACATCAATGGTTTGCTACGTAATTTTCTGGTGGGGTAGCAAGGAAGACAAGCGTAAACCTTGTTGGGTCTTTTGAAAAATACTTGGGAGGTTTGGCGTTTAGAGATATTTAACTTTTCATTTTGGCTATGTTAGCTCGACAGGTTCAACACATTCTATAGGAACCTGAGTCGCTAAGGCGCTAAATTTTCTTTTCCTGATTTTTTTCCAATACTGAATTTCGGCCTGTGAATATACAACCCAACAGATTGCATATATAAAAACATTAAAATTAGATATGGTCTGCACCTCCTCCTTGTCGGGCTGCATTTCGCCTAGCCTTCTTAGTTCTTACTCCCTTGTGGACCTGCTTGGGTCACAGGCCGACAAAGCCGTCTGCGCCCCTTTCCCCCTTCGTCAGTCCATTTGGCCCAATCGACAGCTCGACTATCTACGGCCATCTAATCTGATTGGACGTTGGGGATCATCCTGAGTGGTAAACAAACTAGAGCCGGCTACCTTCCCTTCAATCGTAACTTTTCTCATCCCCTTCACCCATTTAGAGCGGCGGCGGTGGTGACTCCATCATGCTCACATCCTTGTGCACATCAGTAGAAGGGCGGGTGTCTGCAGCGACAATAGGGTGCTCACTCGCTCGTGCCCTCACGGGCGCAAGTCAGTGGCCAAGCCAGCTAAGTTCGTGGCGGTGGGGGCTAGGGGCACTTGCCCCCGCATGCACGTAAGACAATGGCCTCCATCTGGGCTCGCGGTGGCAGGAGGCACCCGCAGTCACACTCGCGCTCTTTCCCATCTGCGAGCCGACGGAGAAGTCCGGCGCCACCGAGATCCCCTTTGCTGGAGTCGCGTTCTGCGTTGGCTCGCATGCAGCTCCACCGAGCGGTTTCTCGACGGTGCTATGGCGATTCGGCATCAGCGCACACACACCATGCGGCGGCCCCGCATGCGTATCCTTCACACGATGGCGACCCTTGGCAGCAGCTATGGTGCCGTGAGGTGGCCAGCTGCTCGTTTGAATGCCGCGGACATCAAACCACGGCGCCACACAAATGATGATGAGCTTCAGGGGTGTCTGATGCCCTTATATTTAGGATTAGGGTTACTTGATTTGGCGAGTTTCTTGGGGAAATATGGGAATTTATGGATCTAGGGTTTCTGATTTTGAAGTGTTTGGTGTTCTTTCATTCAATCCCCCTCTTTCTACATGCTGGGAAACACCACTGTAACTATGTAGGAACTAATGTGCTTGATTCACAAGAACAACATGAACTAGGTATGAACAACTTGAACTAGTTGGTTCTAACTTGAGCTTAGGCTAGCTTCAATACCGTTGTTAGATTTGTAGGATTGATAAGCTCTAGAACTAGGACACATGAACATGAACAAACTAGTGTTGCTCGTACCTTCGTTGGACGAGTTAGCCATTTGCGGCTTGCTAGCGACCCATGTCTGCTCGGAGCAGGTGAAATGTAATACAAACTAGGTGTGGGAATCATTTCCAGTGCTACAATAACTGCCTGATGTGTGTCCTGTTCTAGAGTTACTTTCACTGGCTTGAGATGGCTTGGGGTGCCTCTTCATTTATCTTGCTGCTGTGCATTGGGGATTTGGGGGGCTTCCTTTAGTCAATCTTGGTGGTTGCTACGAGTGTGTCCTTGCCTCTGATCAAGGCATAGGACGGCCCTCTCAATTGCACTGTTTGTTTCTTTAAAAGTGCAGCACAGTAGGTCTTTCTTACATTTGCACTTTCATACCCATTCACAACACACAGCTAGTTAGGATTTTTCACATCAATCCAACATGATTAACTGTTTATGCATACACATCAAAAGCCCATACTAGTTTTATCTTTTTTGCTAGCAATGAAATCAAAATATGGATACATCAGATTGAAAAGGATCGATCATATATCTCACTCTACACAGAAGTAATTAATGAAGAAAAACACCAACTATCTGCTTTCAACTCCTTAACACATACGTAATACATGTATGCAGATACAGCACACTAGTACATGGTTCTCGCTTAATTGGACTCTATGCTTGTAGCATCAGGTCTGTCCTGTTCTAGTCGCAGCAGAGGTCACATAGCCAGCAGCAACACAGAGCGGCAATACTGCAAAAAAAACATCGAACCACACGCGCGCATTGGTTAATCAAGTAACACCTTTTGGGATTGCACTGGGCATTGGCAGATGAATTACATTACATCTGCAAGCAAAGTACTGATGACACTTACCATCCATCGATGAAACTAGTCTTTCGTCCCCGCGCTCTTGTTTGTCCGGCGCGCGGCGACGCCGCGCCTTGCTTCTCCGAATAGTCGTCGACAGCCGGGTAGCCTAATATATAACGGCGGAGCGAGCGAGATCAGCCAATAATAGAGCAAAGAACGAAGAGAGCATCTGAATTCTGAGCATGCATGCAGTGCTCGAAAGTGAAATTGAATTTGGAATATCACGGAGAACAGAATCGATCAGTGAAACCACAAAGAGAAGAATCGGAGGTAGCAGTATAAAGTAAAGAAGACCATGCATGCATCGATCACCTAGTGGAGGCTGCAGGTTCTTGTGGCCGACGCCCTCCATTATTCTTCCACGTTCTTGTACAAATAATTCAGCTCTCTCTGTCTGTTTTATCGTTTGATATATGAAGATCTATCTCTATAGCTCTTATAGCCTATAGTAGTTGAGTTACTCGGCTATGTATGTACTTACTTTGTGAGTAGGAATGCGAGAGATCGCCGAGGCATATATACAGCCCGAACGGCCGCGCAACGCGCATGCGCACACATGCAAATATTCGTTTCGGGTTTCTTTAAGAAAACTTGCGAGAGATGCTGCACTTGTCGATCTGTCCGCGCTCGGCTTTGCCGGGCGTGGACCATTCTATCGCCGGACGAGTTGCATTGCATGCTCGCGCGCGGGTGGACACCCGCCCTCGCCGCCGCGGATATTTTTTTTTTGAAACAATGAACCGAATCCAGCAGCCGCAGCCGCGGAAATTAAAGGTGTCCAGATCGATCTCGGTAGGACGACTGTCGGCACCGGCGCCTGGCTGCTGCAGCTGCAGTTTCCCAAAATATTTTGGGAACGGGTACGGTAGTTTTTTTTGGTTTTATTTAATAATTACTGTTTAATCATGGACTAATTAGACTCAAAAGATTTGTCTCGTGATTTCACGGTGAACTATGCAATTAGTTTTTTGTTTTATCCACATTTAATACTCCATACATGTACCGTAAGATTCGATGTGATATTTTAGGGTAAAATATTTTGGGAAATAAACACGCCCTTACAAGCGAATTCAGCGCCCCAGCCCGGCTAGCTGTTAAAAGTCGACGAATTAGATGCACGCCGCATTCTTGACAGTGGTAACTCAGTGCGGGCGTTATTGCTGATGAGTGAAGCCAGAAACCGCGTGTCTTTGACTCTTTGTAGGTCCAAGGGATATGTTCTCCGGTCCCCGCCCCAGAGATGTCAAGGCAAATGAAAGTGCAAGCACAGGATCGGCGTGTACCATTCTTGCGGCTTGTTGTAGTGTGGTGTAATTAATTGAGATATAGTTCTGTAAGTCTGAAATTGTTTTCTTTTTGTTAATAATCTTTGCTCATTACTCCCTTCCTCTATACCAAAATATTTGCATGTCTGGGAGGATGGTGCACATATCAATGCATTTGCAAAATTACGATATTGCCCCCTAGAAAAAGCTCTGACATCCCGGCACAGTTGTAACAGCGGCACAGCGCAGCAGCTTCTGGATTCTCTGGGCGCTGTTGGATTTTTTTTGTGAGAGAGAAGTTGATTTTTTTATTTTATCTTGTTGGTCTGGTGACGGATTAGTGGGTGGCATAAGCACTGCTGTTGCATGTTGGATCTCGCAACACCTATATTAGACCTTTTGGGAAAAAAATTAAATCATTGAAGTGCAAATATTTCGGACAGGAGGGAGTAAATGCTTAAGTTTGGGCCGCTCCCTTTTATTGTGTGCTAAGAGCACACCTCCAATAGTTTGGCTTCTAGGACACTTCTAATGATTAGCTCTAAATTAGTACTCCCTCTGTTTTAAATTATAAGTCGCTTTGATTTTTTTGGTTTATCTATTTTGCTATGTAAGTATTATTATACCTAGATGCATAGCAAAATAGATATATTAAAAAAATTAAAATGACTTATAATTTGAGAAACGGAGGGAGTACTTCCTAAGTAGATACCATGCGAAGGGAGAAGGATGTTAGATTATTTTAACTCAAAGTGGCCCATGTCTTACTGTGATGGTTGCTACACTTAAAAGAATAAGAGTTATAGGTTGAAATACCCTCTCCTCTCTTCAAATAAAATTAGTATGTGCATTAAGACCCAAAGGTCAATTGCTAGCACATACCAAATAATGTGTGTTTAACTCTAAAGGATGAATTAGATTTTATATTCTATAAATGTTCAAGCTATTCGACTAATGGTTTTTGCGGCTGATAATCCAGCTGATGTTATTTTGTTATGAGAGAAAAACACTGTACCACGACTGATAAATCGGGCTGATAAGTTCGAGCTAAAAACACCATACCATTCTCACCGTTGACCTGTTTGAAATATGTTCCGCTGATGATTTCTACGATTGATAAGCCGGTGATGTTGTTTTCTTATGAGAGAATAACACTATACCATGGCTGATAAGCCGGGCTGATAAGTTTAAGTGAACAGGGCCACCCCTTGCCGAGGCTCCTTGCCACTCACATCCCACCGTCGCTGTTGCCCTCGTTGGTAGCCGCTACTACGGGTTGCTGGATCGTCTACCTATGCCGCGAGCCCAAGGACATGCTCGTGTCCATGTGGCATTTCGCGAACAACGGAATAGGGTCTACGACAGGCTCTCGGTTGAGCTGAGCCTGTTCTTCCACTTGTTTTGCCAAGGCGTCACCGTCTGCGGACTCGTCTTGAACCACTATCTTGAGTACCGGAGCGAGAGCAAGGCGAGGCCTGACAAGGAGTCTTCTTGAAGTACGAGGAGATGATGTCCGATCCTGTGGAGCAAGTGAAGAGGCTCGCTGAGTTCGTTCCTCGGCGCCCTGTTTACCGACGCCGAGGAGCGGTGTCGTCGACCAGGTGGTGAGGCTGTGCAGCTTTGAGCATTTAACTAGCCTGGAGGTCAACTCCATTGGGGTTGCCGATCAGATCGGTGGGTTTCCGATGGAGATTCTACGTATTTCAGGTGTGGGAAGGGGGAGGCTAGGCGAACCACCTCAACGCTGAGATGGCACACCACCTGGACTCCATCGTCGAGGAGAAGCTCAAACGATAATGATGCCATCGGGACGTCCGGGCTTTCTCGACGGTACGGACGTGCCTGCCCTCGCGCCTCGTGTCTCATGCCAAAGGACAGGACGGACGCGCCTGCCCCCACGTCTCGCGTCGCGCGCCTCGTGCCTCGCGTCGAGCTCCCTCGCCTGCGCCTCGTGCCTCTCGCCATGCCACGATCCATCCGCCTGTCTATCGTAGGTGACTTCGACCTCCGCGCCGACGTCGAGCTCTGTGTGAACGAGCCTGCATTGTGGTGCAGCAAGTAGATCAGCAAATGTTGTAACCGTATGTTTTATGTGTTTCAGATATATGTTTCATATGTTTCATCTGAATGTTCGTAAAAATAAATCTGGTGTTGCATATGTTGCAATGATTATACACGTATGTTGCAAGTGTATGTTTTAACTGTTTTAAACATATGTTGCAAATGTTTTATCTGGATGCTGCATATGTCGCAGTGGCTATACACGTATGTTGCAAGTGCATGTTTCACATGTTTCAGCTGTTTCAAAGGTATGTTGCAAGTGTTTTATCTGAATGTTGCATATGTGGTACTGATCATACACATATGTTGCAAGCATATATTGTAAATATTTCATCTATTTCGGATATATGTTGCAGCAAATGCTTTTTACGTTGCAAGTGTTTCATCAGCAGACGTAGCAGGCGCGACTAGGGAGCGCAGGCAGAGGTGGTCCCCTCAGGCGCAGCGGTCCCACATGCACAAAGCTAAGCGTGGAGCACAAAGCTGCATGCATGCTCGGCTACTCTCTCTCCTTATTCCAGCAGGCTGCAGCCGGTCAGCAGCAGCATCACGCGTCAGCAACAGCATGCGGGCAGCAAGAGTGCGTAGCCAGGTGTGGGCCCGTCGCTGCTGCTCATGATGGCAGTGGGCACAATAATTTCCCCCACAAGTGGTCAAATCGGGACTCAGTGGCAAAGGCACGGAGAAGGAGCATGCGCGGGCGCTGTGCAGAAAAGCTGGACACACAGGACGGGCAGCAGGCGCAGGGCATTCGGACGCACTGCTGGCGCCGAACGTCTGGGCGCTACACGTCCCCATAGGCTTGGGCATACACACGCTCCACTCAGATCACCCTTGTTCTATTTCGTTGCAGTTTGGGTTTTAGTAAAATAATCTCCGTTTTCATTGCTTGGTCACCTTTGATTCATGCAACAAGTTTCATGTACCAATTCGGGATTTACCATAATAGTCTCCCTTTCATTGCTGGGTTACGGGGTGTTTAGTTGGGAGGTGAAAAGTTTTTGGATGTTACATTGGATGTTTTATGAGATGTCGGAAGAAGTTTTTGATGCTAATTAAAAAACTAATCACATAACTCGCCTGGAAACCGCGAGACGAATTTACTAAGCCTAATTAAACCATCATTAACACATATATGTTACCGTAGCACTTAAGGCTAATCATGGACTAATTAGGCTTAAAAGATTCGTCTCGGTTTTCAACCAAACTGTGCAATTATTTTTTTTCGTCTACATTTAGTACTCCATGCGTGTGTCCAATGATTTGATGTGATGAGATGAACAAATTTTGGGTTGGAACTAAACACCCCCATGTTATTACCTTTGATTTATGTATTATTATGTGCCATGTACCAGTTTGGGTTTTAGCATAATATAATCTCCGTTTTGATTGCTTGTCCATATTATTACCTTTGATTATGTAACAAGTGTCATGTACTAGCGTGCATTTCTGAAACTTACTGCAAGGCTGCAATAATGAAGAGTTATCTTCATCGAATAGAACAATCAACGACTGATTCAACTCATTAGCTAGGTCACAACTACCAAAAGACGGATGCTGGTTGAGAACCGACTATCCAATTAGCGGGTAGGGGCCCTCACAGTAGATAAATAAATCTTCTCGTTTGATACATGGTGCAACAGAACGGCTTCTCTTAACGCTGCAAAGGCACTGATCAACGGCTGTTGCACCATAAGAGCAAAATCTACATGGCACTGAAGTTTGACATCTCTAATCTTTCGACGTTATGACCAGCAAGCCCAGTGCGCCAATCAGCAGGTACTGCAGCAAAGATAACATATTAGATCAGTAGACCTTCCAATCATAGTGATTACATTAATTAATGCTCAATTTGTGGACTCCTGGACGCTCCAGATTATCTAGAACACAAGCAATCAGTGCATTTGCCTAATTTACACAAGTATCAGAAGGATGGGTGAGTTTCATCCACATAAGAAATATTCTCAGATCAATGGGACTATGCTCTTCATTGGGTTAATGTGGCTGTACTTAGACTCGATATTGGTTTGTCTGCCTCTTGTTTTGTCAGTGTTTCATTACAGAACAATCCAATCAATATTTCGACAAGAATAAGCATACCTTAATAAATGGTTTCTCAGTCATGATAATTGTAACCCAGCCAACATATGGAAGGTAGCTGTTGTCATTGGAGAACATAAGGTCAGTGGAACTATTTCCCAGTGGGCAAAAAGACAGATGCGTGCTATATAAGGTGAACTCACCCCACGGCACGTCCCATAATGTGATGTTGCTGGAGCCAAAGCTGCCCATGTGCATATAATAGTCGGTCATCCCCAAAGTTATTGTCACCTGAAATGGTGTTTGTAAGGTCAAGGAAACATTGCAATCACACCCACAGTACATCATATACACATAGTGTTGGTTATTATCAGGATTACAAAGTACCATGTGGTAGTAATATTCAGAAAAAAAAGTAAATAGAAATACATTATAGTCATTCAAACTGAAAGTAGTATACCTTTGGTGAGGATGTCCACTTCTGCGGTGTCCTGACGTTCATGGACCTATACAGAGAGAGGAGTAAACTCAAAGTGAGCAGGAAAAAGAGTAGACATCTAATATGTAGTTTAACATGGCATCAATTGAAGTGAAGAACTCAAAATGTACCACCTTAATCACTCGGTGAACAATTGGAATTTCACGTCCCTACATAAATAGCAGCCAAATGAGCATTACTGAGATAACTCTATGAGCAAACATTACAGTGAGATTAAATAGAGCAAACAACTAAATTCACGATTCATCTAATAATTCATTCATGGATAAATAGGACTCACATCGACATTGAAAACAACTATTTCTCCTGTGCGAATAGGATCTTTGCTCATATGCAAAAACAGAATATCACCCTGAAAACAAGACAATTAATCATTAAGGCATAACGGTGTGAAAGATACTGGCCCTTCAAAACCGTTCATACAACTAGGTCTGGAGTTAAAAATAAGTGGTCGATAAATAAACATACCATAACAGATCATCAACAAGTTATGGTACAAATTTTAAAAGGTTAATTTCAAAAAATTAACACATTACTGTCAATAGTTATCACAAAGCTACCACTTTTGGTGCTCATTTCACATAACTATCAATACCTAAGGTTCCCTCCTAATAAACTTACCACCTTTGCCCCCAAAAATGGTTTGAGCACCTGGGCCTACTGGTCAGCATCACATAGTGCAACAGATTGGGCCCACTCTTTTCTGCACTATGTGATGCTGACGAGTGGGTCAAGGTTCTCGGGGCAAGGGGCACAATGTGGTAAGTTTGTGAGAAGGGAGCCCAGAGTTTTGGTAGTTTTATGAAACAGGCACTAGAAGTGGTTATTTTGTGATAACTGGGACAGGAATGTGACAGTTTTGTAAAATTTACTCATCTTGAAAGGAAAAATCTGGTAATAAGGACAATGAAACTATGCTGCCATTCAACGTATACACAAACTAGTAGAACCTTAGAGACAAGTGAGAAGTATTCATATAAAAACAGGAAATGTTCCTTTGTGCAGCAGTTTCTGAAACTCAAATCAGCCAGAGATAAAAGGAAAATTGTTTTGTTAAACAGTTACTATTGTCAACATCAAGCATGTAAATATCATAAAAGCATACAGCATCCAGGGTTATTTCCATGTTATGTAGGGAGTAAACAAACCCTTTTAAATCCAGGCTCCATGCTACCAGAGAGAACCACTACAACTGGTGACTCGCTCCCCGTGAAAACTATCAACCCCTTCCATATGATTAACGCAGAGGTAACAATCATACCTGCAAAGAGAAACATTTGAAAGTTAAAACCCTCCTCATGAGACTCATGTTGTACAGTCAAATATCAAACTGCAGGAAACTTCTTGCAAACGGATATACATACAACGCTAACCCTCTTGAATATCACAATTCTACAAACCTGAATTGCTATTAGCGACAACTAGCGTCTAGGGTAACCCACAAGAAACCTACAAGCTGTTCGGCTGATGGTTTTGCGGCTGATAAGCCGGCTGATGCTGTTTTGTTGTGAGACAAAAACACTGTACTATGACTGATAAGCCGGGCTAATAAGTTCAATTCTTCAGAGAGCATAAGCATCATAATTCACGCTCCAAATACTAATAAGAGAGATGAAGAAAAACCACAATCCAGTTCTCCAAGGCAGTCACACCCAATTCGACTACTGTTCTATTCTTCACATTCTCATGATTCTTAAGAGGATAACTTAGGGCCAAAACCTACTGGAATCTAGAGAATCTGGAGAAGTCGCTTCCTACGATCTGGCCAAATCCCACTGGAAATCGTAAAAGGACTTGTCCCGCTCATAGACTCGCATGGAAACGACCTCACCACGAACCCAAGAACTACAGGGCTCCCGACGCACTGATCTGGCTGCCAAATACCTCGAGAAGAAAAAGCAATCAGAGGGAGAAGAGGAAGAGAGTGCGGCAGAGGGCGTCACCGAGGCTGATGATCTGCGTGAGCACTTGGCGGATCTGCATGGAGCGGATCGACTCAATCGTGTCGCCGACGAACCCCATCTCGCTCCCTCTCCCTCGGCTTCCCGGCGGCGAAATTACGAGTCACGAACAGGAAGGGAAGTGGAGGGAGAGGAAGCACAAGTGCACAACGACAACGAGCCCGCGGCGTTCTTCACTCGTGTTTTTTTCGAACAGGACCTCGCCGATCCTCGATATTGTGGTAGTAGCCTTCGCCACGTCACCGGCGGGGTGCACGTCAGTGAATCTATTTTAGGGCGTCGGATGGGAATCTGGCGGCTCGAACCGTGTCCGTGTTGGTCTACGCTGGGCCGGTTGGATTGGGCTCCGTTTTCCCTTTTCTTGATGAGATCAGAAGAGGACTGGGCTAGGTTTCAAAAAAAAAAAAAGAAGAGGACTGGGCTATAGCTGTTCTCCGTATCCAAGGATATGGGCCTTAAGATTCGGCCTATTTCCTTGTTGGATCTGGAGGCCCGTGTCAACATGGAAAATACCACTCTTTTATTTTTTTTTGCCTCCACTCAAAAGAAAAATATTTTTTTTGCCATTATTAGCATATCACTCTTAATCCTTGCCTCCTTGGTGAATCATTTTCCACTGACCCTCTTATAATGGAGGAAACACATTAAGGCCTCGTTCGTTTTCTCAGGATCCAATCCTGGACCTGATTTGTTCCACCCCAGGAATGAGTGGATCCATGCTTGTCACTCATTCCCTGCTTGTAACCATTCCCTGCCTACTGTTCGTTTGCTTGTTCCTGCACATTCCGGCAACCATCGCTGACAGTCCAGGAACAGGAAAACGGCTTTGATCTCTCTAGGCCACGTTCGTTTGCTTGTGGTACTTAACAACAAGTGTTGGAGTACTACAAATACATCTCATGAAATACATTGCAAATACATTGCAGCAAAAACAAGTTCTCATACATTGCAGCAAAATAAAACGGATAAAATCTCCCATGTTTTGGAGTTCTTTTTCTGCAAGTCTCTCATCATGCTCTCATACATGAAGAGACAATGGGCAGCAACAATAACAGAGTACCACAGATAATGTGCAGCCACATACAAAGGACATGCTAGCTACTGCCAAAGTGACAAAAGGTGCACCAAATGGCTGCCAAGATCCACTCATGAAATTACAATCTTCATAATAAACCAGTAGATGACTCATCTAAGCCTACTCATGTGTCCAGGCACTTTGTCCAATCCAATGTTTCTCCATCATTGCCTCCTCCCTGAAAATGACAGCAAACTTTCTTTTACAATTACTGAATAATTGAACGAAAAATGACTCACGATGTAGTCAACCAAAGCATAATGAAATGGATTTTCTCCCTCGGTTACACTATCACTCATAAGAATTAGGAACTCAAGGGATATGCCAATAACCTTTGGATAGCACATATGAACAAACAACTCAATATCTCATTGCAAACATGGTTGTCACAATTAAATGAAATTAGAAATAAAAGGAATTTGTCACTTCAGACTTCATCATTGCTAGATGATTTCTGTGTTCTTCAGACTTGCTCTTGTGGTCTGTGGCACCATCTTTCTTGCGGAAGATTGAGACTAATGCATAGGCTGCAATATATGCCAGGACAGGGATGACCAAGTAGATGACGTTCCTGGATGTCTCCCAGTCTCTCGTACTGCCTGCTGCATAGGCCCCTAGCAGGCCGAGCATGTCAAGCAAGATAGTTGTGTGCATTGGCCAGAGTGGCAAATCGTATTTGTGAATAGTCGATGGTCAGAGTGGCAGGAGCAAGATGATTATTATCAAAATGACATCCTTTTAAACTTGCAGGTATCCTTCGGCAACTTATAAAAAATCCTAGCACTAGTAGGCACACAGCTGCATATAACTCCTGCCACTCTGGCCATCTGATAGACAAGGATGGATTAACTCCTCAAACTGACACTGATCTAGCATAGCAGTAGCAGTAGCAGTGTCCATCTCTAAAGAATTAGACTCACGGGCAACTAATGCAAGGATAACATAGTCTACCTCGTTTATTGGACAAACAATGCATCAAGTTTTTAGCAGTTAAGTAGACTGACCTGTTAGACCATAGCATTTTTGAGCCAAATCAAAGTTGCTTCTTGATCTAGTTCACACCCACTTAGGAAGGTCTCCCTATTTTCTTTACTTTTGATAAAGACAGCAAATGCCTTTGCCTTCTCTTCCTTTGTCACTTCCATTGTACTCAGAACGGATATACATCTTTTGATAGAGAAGTCATTAGCTTGACCATCCTCCTTTTCTTTGGCTAGGTTCGCAGACTCATCTTGTACTTGCTTAGTCCTCATGTCTAGGTATCTCCCCATCATTTCTTCAATCCTTTCACCCTTGTTCTTAGGCTTCTTTTTTTGCTTCTCATGTTTTTTGCTTGATGTAGTGGTTCTTTGCTGCTCGCTTCTTTCAACATCTACGACCTCATTTTCTTGATCTCGCTGTCCACTTCTTTCAACAACAGCCTCACTCGTTTGCATCTCAGTTACTAAATCATCTTCATCTAGTACCTCATAAGCCTCAACGCTGTCCAAGTCATCTATATCATGAATTTGTATAAGTGGCGCTTCCTCTTGAGGTGGCTCAAGGGAGGTGACATTATAAGTACCTTCAGCCAAGTGACCTACACGAACATGATAATAATGAAATAGCTATAGAAAGTGGTCTTTTCAAAATGACAGACATCAAGCATCAAACAGTGGAAAAATCAGTAAACTTGCATCTAAGATAACTAGTAGAAACATTCTATAAACTCTGACCAACAATAACTAGTAGAAATCTAGGACATAATAAAACTTGCATCTAAGATAAGATACTGATTCCTTAGCAAATGACAGTATATTATAAATTTATAATAGAAAATTAAGAGTTAAAATGGATTATCTTCAATTCAAAGTATACAGGATGCATCAAACAGCAAGCATCAAACAATCCAAGACAAACATAGAATTACTTCAATCCAAGATAATGCACAAAATGACAGACAACCAAAATTGCATAGCCCACATAAGATGACAAAAGATAGAGCAACAAGATATCCCAAAGAATATGAGGAAAGAGAACATACCATCATAAAGCTCTCCCAAAGCATCAAATAGTGGAAATCTTGCCTTACTGTTTCGGAACTTCTTGATTTTAGGGTATGACTGCACATTCAAAGAGAACCATTGATCAAATATGAGGTTATCACTATGAGGACATACATAGAATTACTTCAAAAAATCAACTTACCACTTCGAGGTTAGCCCACATAGCTGGTGTTCCTTCAACCATATGCCTATCTTCATTTCAGCTTGCCCCACTCTGCTGCCTTGCCTCTTTCAGCATCCTATAGTCTCTCTTTAGTTGCACTTCTTTGTCTTGAATCTGACTCTTTGTGTAGTTGACATACTTGTTCCTCAGATGGAACTCTTTCACCATCTTATTCCACCCTTCCGAGCTCCAACCATTGTCACCTCTGTAGCCACTATCTTTATACTCATGGAGAATGTCTACTAGGGACTTCTCAAGGGCCGGATTCCATTCCGCTCTTTGCTTTACTACTATGTAAACAATGGTCAGAGATTAGGTCACCAACAATCAGAAAATAGAAATAAAGTGTGCAGAAGAGAATTACTTCAAGACAAGAAAGTTCTTTTTAATAGCAGAGAAATAACAACAATAACAGCAAAGAATGAAACACCATACCTCTTGGAGAACCTCCAGTCTTCTTTGTCTTACTGCATTTAGGAGAAGCCTTCTTTTTGATACCACTTGTTGTACCCAGGAACTTATGCAACTTTGGCGACCCCCTTGCAATCATGTTCAACTTTGGGGAGCCTTTTGCAACCATCGCTGTCAAATATGACACAAGCCTATTCACTTATTACAAGCTTATTCAATTATTATAAGCCAAGCTTATTACAAGCTTATTCATGACAAAAGCTTATTAAATCCAAATAAGCTTATTAACTTATTACAACTTATTCAAAGACTAATTTCGATGTTGTTGGTACTGAGCCCACATTTCTTGCGCGATAGTGTCTCTTAAAGCGTTGCCTTGTACTGAACCCACATTTAGGTCATCCAATTCATCACCACTTGGTAAATCAACAAAGGTACTTGAAGGGATATTATCCGGCTGATGATCTAACCATTCCTCATCCCCATGAAGTAATCGGATCAGATTATGGATGATGGCAGCAGCTATAGGTATCTTTACTTGATTTTCCAACATGTGGAATGTGGCAACTTTCAGAATGGGGAAGCGCTTCTTAAGCACCCCCAAAGCCCTTTCCACATGGTTCCTCAGTAGTGCATGGCGGTGGTTGAAGAGCTCCTTTGGGTTCTGTGGCCTTCGATGTCCAGCCCCAAATTCTTTCAAATGGTATCGAACTCCTCGATATGGAGCAAGGAAAGATGGAGTGTTCGCATACCCTCCATCAACTAGATAGAATTTGCCTGGAGGTACTTGGAAGCCCTTGCTCATAGCTGATCGTAGCACTCTGGAATCTGTAGCTGATCCCTCCCATCCACTAGAAATGAAAGTGATGTTGAGATCGAAATCACATGCCACCATCACATTAATGCTTAGTGTGCCCTTCCTATTTCTAAAAGGAGAAGCTTTCTCAGAGGCTATGGAAATAGGAATATGAGTTCCATCAATGGCACCTAGACAATTCTTGAAAAATGGATAGAATCTAGGATTGTCTTTGATTTTTTGATGCACTTGATTAGGATCAGGAGCTTGCAGGAAACGACGAGAGAGTGCAGGAATGACCACTTTGAAGAAGTGGTTGATGTGATGATGGAAGGTGTCATTGCTGTGCCCAAAGAACACTTGGAGATCCTCATACGAGGCATTGTGACTTAACATGTATAGGAAGAAACCCAACTTCTCCTCCACCGTGATCCTAGTATCAACAACAAGCCTTTTCCTTCTAAGATAAGTTGCCAATTCTCTAAAGATGTGTGGTTCCATCTTAAATGCAACTTGACAATTCTTGACATGTCCCTCGAGGAGTCTACGAACTTTAACCTCGCCTGTTTCTTCTGAAGTATGACGTTTCTTCCTTTCTCCCCCTCTAGCATAGTTCATAAGATATAAGGCGGGGAAAATAAATAGCATCATGTCATCGTCTTCTTCCTCCCTCCTCTTTCTAATGCGATCTCGCAGTGAGAGACGCATTGTACAACTGAAGCATATGATTTTATAGTCATAAAGAAGCTAAATATTTATTAACCATGTCATATACAAGCTCTAATAAAGATTAGTCATATATAAGCATATTTTATATAGAAGCTTCTGAAGTACCTTCTGGAGTTGGTACGGGATCCCAAGACGGCGGAGGTTCACCTTCCCCAACTCTAAATGGTGCTGGAGAGATCTACAGGTAACAAGAAACCATTTGGCAAATCAAGACATCATCTAGATAATAATACAGAATTATTTGGCAAATCAAGACATTGACACTTTACGAATCATTTACTGTCTATTTTCAGTGTCACTTCACATGCACTGCAGGAACCATGAAAAATTGGAAAAGCATGCCTACTGCTCCAAAAAATCTGTAGGTCATCATATTGTGCCAGATTCCAGCACCAGTATCAAAACATGGCCATGGTTTGGTAACATTCAAGTCAAATTAAGGACAAGGCATCCAATTCCAGTTACAAATTGCTACTAGCCGATAGAAGGAAAATAAAAATATTGAGCAAGAGAAAAAAAAATAGTACTCAGAATTTTCGGTGTGAATTTCTCCAGAAAGCATTCTGTGGCAAGAGGATTATGCTATAACACACATGTGTTATCGCTAGCTGATGAAATCTAGCGAGTGTTGGCAGACAAGGATGTAGCACACATGAGCTGTCCTACACGCTTGAACCTGTTCTGAAAGTGACGAGATGCTGCTATCCAGTAGTGTACCCAAGCTACTAGGAGTAGTATTCAGTTTGGAGTATTAGTTTGGCAGTCAGATTAGATGATCCCAACAAACAGCTATGAGTAGTGATTTATTCATGAGTTCCTGGCCGCACTGCAGCGTTGCGCGAGCTACGCCTTCATGTGCTGCAAGTTGTTTACTGCACGGGATCCCATCAGTTACTGAAGCAAGAAATAGATGTGCTAGTAGCTAGGTCGTTGGTGGGTTGGCAAAAAACATAAACTACCTTAAACTTTTTTATCGATCGATGGTTTACATCATTCGTGCCTACAACCTTTACAATCACAGTACTCCACTATCAATCTTATACTATCATGTATGTATCCAAATTAAAACAGTATTGCCGCACAAATGGAAAAGAAAAACATCCAGGCAGTGGCAGTTCATTCTCTTGTGAAGCTAAGGTTATATTATACACAAAGACATTCATTCTCTCGTGAAGAAACAAACAGAGCTACTTTCTCGAAATGAAAGAAACAGAGCTATGCAAGGGAAACAAAAAGGAAAACAAGAGAAAGGCCTCCTTGCTAGATTCTTCAGAGCTACGTGTATGTAAGAAATGAAGGCCTGTTGGGAAAGTATAAATCTTAATTTCTGAACTGAACAACTACGGAGACATACATCCAGGGCAGCAGCTGCGAGCGAGTCACTGCAAAAGCACCACGAAAGCAGGGAACACAACGAGCAGCGGCAGCCATGCCACGCCACTGACGACGGCGACTGCTGCTGCAGCGACCAGGGGAACGGCCCTGTGGAGACCACGGGCGGCCGCATCGGGCAGATCCAAGAACCGAGGGAGAGAGGACAAGGACGAAGGAGAGAGCGAGTGAATCACCGGCGAGAAGGACGAGGAAGGGGAAGGGCGCCGCCCCGCAGTTGCCCCGCACCGCTCCGTGGCCGCCCCGTGCCGCCCCGCACCGCTCCGTGGTCGCCCCGCGCCGCCCCGCCGTCACCTCTGCTCGGCAGCTCGAGTCGTTGTGTGCTCGCGTGTGTGCCGGAACCGATCCGGAGGGCAGGAGATCCGGTTCCGTTCCGGGCCGTGGAGACGAGGAAAAGCGAGGCCAGTTTTGGTTCCGGGCCGATTTTTGTTCCAGGTCGGGCCGAAACGAACGCACGTTTCCATTCACATCCGGATCGGAAACAGGCCGTAGCATTCCAGCCGGAACGGGCCCGGAAACGGGCCAATCCGCCAGAAACGAACGAGGCCTAAATATTCCTTGACATCCCTTTTTGAGGTCCAGTTATTTGACATTTTTCGATGTGAGGGTGTTGCAACACAATGAATAGCAATCCCTATCCTCGGGTCCAATTATAATTTTCGATATGAATATCTCATGTCTATATTCATTCATATTTATTCTACTCTATCCGTCCTAAAGAGAATGCATTTCTAGAACTTTTTTTAGTCAAACTATTTTAAATTTAACTAAATTTATAAGAAATAGTAGTATCGACAGTTATAATTCTAAATAGGTATACTTAAAAATATATTTCATGAATAATCTAAAGATGTTTATTTGATAATGTCATAAATAGTAGTATAATTTGTAAAATTTGGTCAGATTATTTGACCTAGCACTGTAGTTGTAAATATTTTAAATGGATTGAGTAGAAAGAAATGTCTAATTAAGTCTACTGCATAAAAGGACTTGCTTGGCAAGGGTTCTCTGCCAAACGGTCATTGAAGAAACAGCTCCGGCGAAGATGCCTGGAGGAGCTAGAGTCGTTCTACTACCAAGGAGGCGGAGCTGCGAAAATGTAGCTTTGGCTCCTCATCATAAATTTGGCATCAATTATAACAAAATTGTCGGTAGAGCCGGATTTTTTTCCAAATATTTTCCAAGATAGTTTCAGCTTCATCATAAAAGCTCCTCCACAAAAGTAACTAAAGTCAAAACCCTTTCGGTTTCGGAAGAAACCAGAGCCATGGCAAACTGGAGCTAAATGAGATCGAAGCGGTACACAACTTGAGCTTCGCAGCAAACTAGTATCTCAGCCTGCAGCCTGCATGCACTCTAGAGCACCAGACTTCACAAACACAAAGCCTTTATATCATGTATTAATAACATTCATATAGATTTTCTGTTCCAGGTATCACACTAGAGAAACATGAGTAAATAAAGTACAATCAACACGCATTACATCATGAGCACAACCATCCTCCGAGCATCGAGATTAACCTCCTCTCGATCGACCAGACTCAACATAGATTAACTTGCTTGCTTGCCGGTGCACGGCCTTCTTCGATGAGCATGATCGAGCTAGCCATTAATCGCAGCAGAGCTCGCAGAGCCAGCAGCAGCAGAGCGCAGCGATGCTGATGGATGGAGATCCAGATCATTGACGGTCGCAGCAGCCACATATGCAAAAGCAAAGGGGGGCAGGAAGCGCGTTAGCCAGCCAGCCAAGATTAATCGCACGATCGACAGAATGGAACTGAACGAGAACGACTGAAATTAAAAGCGAGGTCGTCGAACGCACCATCCCTCGATGAAGCTCCCCTCGCCGCGCTTGGTCGTCGTCGACGTCGCGCGGCGCCGCGGCCCGCAGCACCCCTTCTTCTTCTTCTTGCCGCCGTCCTGCTGCTCAGCGTCCAGCCTTGGGTAGCCTACATATATGTGTGTTGGTGATATATATATTCATTGAGCACAAATTGAAGCCATGCAATGACGACATGGCATGACCGTCTGAATACGACATGCATGCATATACTCGAAGAAGAACCCGGCCATGCCAGTGTATGTATTCTCAGTATCTGGTTCAGTTGAGAATTGAGATCCTCACCCGGGGGAGGCTGCTGCGAGCTGTTGGTGTTGCTGTCCATCGAACGGCGACGATCTTATTATTAGCTGCTGCTGGCTTCCTGTGTTCTCGTACGTGTGGAAGCTTATTAGTAGCCAAAAGGTGTGTGTCAACTGTCAACCCAGATTGTAGCTAGATTGCATTGGTGAATGTGGTAGCCGGCCGGTGCAGCGACATGCCCAATATATAGGCATACCACGCACGTAACGAACGTAATAAAGTAGCACGTATGCTTTGCTGCTCCGAAATGACTTCTCCCATTTTAGTTTCTAGCTATAGCTCTTCCGTCGCCAGGTCAGTTCTAGATTATGTAGTACGTTCGTTCGGTCGTTCCAGAGGGTTAAAGGCCAAGAAGATGAGGGGAGTCGAACATCAACATAGCTTTTCCATGTGTTGAGGTGATGTGTTAATTAAAAAGGTGAGAGATTCGAATAAAAGGGATCAGCAGCTACGCAAATTTCAGCTTGCTTGCTTTTCTTTCTGTCTTTCCGACAATGTAAGAATAATCAACTCGGATGACGCATGAACTGAAAGGAGACAACACAAATTTTGGGAAATTCAAAGAACATTTCAAATAATAAAATAATAATAATAATAATAATAATAATAATAATAATAATAATAATAATAATAATAATAATAATAATAATAATAATAATGATGATGATGACGACGATGACGATGATGATAATAATAATAATAATAATAATAATAATAATAATAATAATAATAATAATAGTAATAATAACAATAATAATAATAATAATAATAATAATAATAATAGTAATAATAATAATAATGGTAATAATAATATAATATATATTAAATGGGCATAATTACATATATTATTATCATGAAATATATTTTCATAATTCACCTTTTGAATATTGTCGATGTTTTCTTTGTGAATTTGGTTAAATTTAAGGTGACTTAGAGAATAAACTTGGGACGACGGAGTACTAGTAGCTAGCTTGCATGTCAAGCGAAGAACCTAATAATTAATTAATAACCAGATATAAAGAAAGAGTAAATAAAGAGCCTTTCCGTTAGAATCAAATCAAGGACCACAAAATCTAAAGCTCCATTACGTAAAAGCCGCTTGTAGAAGATGTATGTCACATCAAATTTGTACTGATTTAGAGGGAGAGATGAGAGAAGTGAAGAGGATCTACACCATATTTGTGCTGACGACGTGGAGGAGAGAGGGGAGAGGAGAGAAAAGAAACGAGTTGAGAGAACATGGTGGGTTAGATATTAATAATATAGTGTGTATCTACTAAAAAGGATTTTAGGATACGACCTCCCTAATTAAAACAGATGGACATATTTGAGGACCACCTCTATTAATCATTTACAGAGGCGAGCATCCTAAGATGACCATCTGTTTTAATCATTGATTTATAGGGACGATTGTCTTAGGATGTTCATCTACAAATCACTATTAACAGAGATGGACATCCTACGGGTCCATTTCTGAAAATCGATTAATAGAGACGAGCATCTTAAGAGGCCTATCTCTAAGAAGTAGAAAAATAATTCATAACTTTTACGTATGAAGTGGATAAAGACAAACTTTATATCAAAATTATAGACCTCGACGTGAACTATAAGTTTGTAGTTGAGAAGTTTTTACTTGAAACTATTTAGAGTCCTAAAATATTATTTTAAGTTCATAGATTTTGCAGAGGCGGACATTCTAAGGATCCATCTCTGAAAATCGATTAATAGAGGTGAGCATCTTAAGAGTTCCATCTCTAAAAGCCGGAAAATAATTCATAACTTTTACGTATGAAGTCGGATGAAGATGAACTTTATATCAAAATTATAAACCTCGACATGAACTATAAGTTTGTAGTTGAGAAGTTTTTACTTGAAACTGTTTAGAGTCCCGAAATATTATTTTAAGTTCATAGATTTTGAAATTTAAAATTCAAAATTGTCAAACAATCCTAGATGTGTTCACATGGCCTATACCAAAGTTATAGTTCTCAATACGGTTTGTAGTTGAAAATTTTTCTGTTTGAAGTTGTTTAGAGTTCTAAATATTTGTTTTAAGGTTTGAGATTTTGAATTTCAAACAACCTTAAGTGTTCACATGGTTAATATCAAAGTTGTAGTGGTCGATCTGATATACAAGTTTGTTGTTGATAAGTTTTTTATTTAAAATTCCTTAGAGTCTCCAATGTTAGTTTTAAATTCACATATTTTGATATTCCATTTTTTGAAGTTTTCAAACAATTTCGGATTCTATATAAAAGTTGTAGTGCTTAACAAGATTTAAAACTTTATAGTCGAAACCGTTTCATTTAAAATCATTTAGAGGCTAAAATATTCAATACAAGATTACGAATTATTAAAACAAAAAATAGCTATGTATACATACTCACAAATGAGTGCATAGTCTGGTGGTAGAGATGTGTTATATATATGCTAAAGGTCATTGGGTTTGAACCCTTGAAGACGGTTTTTTGGGTCACTCGCCTCTGGAAGTGGCTGAGCAGATCAACTATGACCATTTGGCATAGACGGCTGCACTGTCCACCTCTATATAAATATTTTTTCTAGTAGTATATATATCTATAGCCAACTATTATCTGTGTGGGACTTAGATATATAACCATAGTAGTTGACTTTATTATTAACCATGCTCCTATGGGTTCAACACAAAGTTTTTCAATTACTCTCTCTCATCAAGTTTTGTTTCGGACTTAGAGCGTATAGAGCATTTATTTTCAAGAGACTCTTTATATCCTTCCTAATTTATAGGAATAGAATTTTTAATGAAAAAAACCCTCCAACAGTTTTTTAATTGGATCTCCACATATAGACACTGTTTATTCCGTATTGAGGATGCCTCTTTAGAGTACGCACAAGATATAAAAAAACCGTTAAATGTTACAAAGATATAGGAAATATTTTTTACAACTTAATTTAGGGAGTAAATTTTAGATAGACCCTTGGTGGTGCTCTTAGAAAACAAAAGGTTTCAAAAGCCATTTCGAGAAGTCTACTTATGTCAAATCAATAAAGATCAACATGTATATAAGAATAAGAATTATCCATAGACGAAATCTTGCAAGAACAAAATTGGAATCTTCTGTATTGGTTAGTTGCCATTACCGGCGGCAAGCCGTGGAAAACCCGGTAGCCTGCAGCGGATGTTTAACTTCCATCCGGCGCATGGTACGCCATGTCCATTGGACGCGAGGACTGAGTGCTCGCCGGGAATCTCGAGACGGCGAAGGAAGCAAAGAAGCATATGTATGGAGATGCTTTGATTCGTCCATGCATGTAGAGCGTGCGTAAGCCGCCATCCCTTTCCCTTTTGCCTCCTGGCTTCAGCCGAAAGCCAACGCCGTGACTCGGATACACGCATGCAGGCCAAGGAATCAGTTCCCCTGACGGCGCAGCTCGCACGTTGCCTGCCGGGCGGTCGGTCCCGATGCTTTCTTCTTCTTCTCATGAAAAGTATTGAGATTTTCTCAAAAAAAAAGAAAGAAAGGTATGTAGTAATTAAGATGACAGATCGAGGAGCCTCAAGTTCTTCTTTGAACAAAAATCATAGAGTCCAGTTGATCCAATACGTTAGTATACATTGTCCCCTTTATTATTTTCTGATTTCTGATTTCTGGTTTGATGTCAAGATTTGCATATATATGGTTTTATAAACATATGGCAATAATACTTGTTAGCAATGGAAGCCACCATTTAAATAGCGTGTTATTAGTGTCCAAAATATGTTGGAGCCTTGGAGGGATATTAGCAAATTTAAAAATGCTAAAATGGCATCGGTTGAGGCTCGGGTATTATTTCACCAAGTTGAGTACACTTCAGGGTCGCCAATTGGATCCTGCATAAGTACGTGCAATTTTTGGTTACCTATTTGGTCAATCTACTTTGTTATGCCATCTACGGACCGTATGCTAACTCAACACCGGTTGAAGTTCAGATAATACCTCTACTTCGATGCACCCCATGACTCCATGAGGGACGACCACAAATCACCAAACCTCTTTAGGATGGATATCTCACATAAGAACAAGGGCACACATATATGTCCCCTGCACTTTCATTGCTATAAACTACATGGAAATCATATCAATACCCTCCACCCAATTCTATGAATTAAGCTACTCGAGGACTACACCCACTAGGTCCCTTGTTTGTGCACCCATGGTAGAAGTCCTTACAAGAACCATAAGACATCTACCCGATCCAATCAATCAGGCGGAGGCTCAGGAGCTATACCTAGTGGGTGCATTTGTTGGAATTGATCTCCACCAGTTGACCCTGCGCCCAGATCAGGGGTGCCCAGCCCAATGCACGGTTGGTGAGCCCCTGTCGCGCAGCGCTATAAATAGGGAGGTGGGGGCCAGCGCACAGGGTACGAGGTTCACTGCCACAGTTTCACCCCACCTCCATCCCTGGTCCGATCGAGAGGGAAGCGCTGAAGCGACAGGAAGTCTACCGCCTCCTCTGCTCCACGCCCGACCATGCCCGACTCCGACACCGCCCTGCCGGAACGCCACTGCTCTGCGTCCTCTTCTCCGACCGTCGCTAGCAGTGCCCAGCCTCCATCGATGAACCAGCGAAGGCCAACTCCAACGACGGTATGAACCCCTACTACTTCCTCTCTCTCTCTGTGTGTGTGTGTGTAGATCTCATTTTAGGATGAAACTATCACACACAGAGAATAGACTCCACCCACTGGATTCTATCCTAGCCGATCCAATGAATCTAACAATGGTATCGGAGCCAAAGTTTCGTGTAGATTTGGTAGGGGAAAGAAAAGATCAGAAAGAAGAAGAGATGAAACGGTTTTGAATCGAAAGAATCCCCAACCCTAACCCTAACCCTAAAGAAAAGGAGGACGGAGAGGAGGAATTCCTACCTGGGGCCCTTCTCCTCGCCGACTGCGCTGGTCGTCATTTGACGCCGCGTGGGAAGAAGAGGATCACACTGGCCATCAATCGACACCACGCGGGAAGAAGAGCTGGCGGGCCAAGGGCTTGCCGGCGCGCCGAGCTGACGTGCGGACGCAAATGGCACTTACGCATAGCCGCTCGACAGCGGCGCGCACACCGTCCGGTGGGCGCGCTCGCCAGCGAGAGGGCCTGCGGTGGGGCTGCACCCTTCTCCAGCCACAATGGGCATCCACTGCTGCTCGTCGTGGCGCTAGAAGAGAGGAGAAGGGGAAAGAGTAGAAAAAGGATAGAGGAAGGGGAGTCGACTGGGACGAGTTCCGGCAGCTCCGCTGGCTCACCGGCGCCGACGGCCACCACGGCCACCGCTGCTGTTCGCGCTGAGCTGAAGGAAGAGGCAGAGAATGAGCTAGGGTTTTGGGGGAGACCTGAGCTGTGGGGGTTTTGTTCCTCCGATCTGGACGCTCGGCCGTCAGATCATGACGAACGACTGAGGTTAATTGGGCCGCCTTTCGGCCCAGGTGGGAGGGTAGATTCCCGGCCCAGGCCTAGGTTACGGCCTGGGACGCGGGGAGTGCGGCAGCGCGCTGGGCCGTGGGCCGCCGTGCGAGCGCGCGGGCCGGTTGGCCGCGAACCAAGCAAGCAAGCCTCTAGGCTGAAAACATAATAATAATTATGAATTTTGGTTATTGTTTTTCAGAAGTAAATTTTGAAGACTTATGTATAGTTTTGATCTCTACTCAAATTTGAACCAACGTGATAATTTGTTTAGAGAGAAGAAGAATAAAGTAAAGTGCTTCCGAATAAGTATTATTTTAAGAGTATTTTCAGTGTTTCCGCTGCAAAGTTAAATATTATTGTCTTCTCATTAAATTCGAACCAACGGGAGAATTTAATTTGAAGAGCAGATATAGTTATTCAGTAAATTATGGTTATATTTATCCTCCAATTAAATTAGAATCAACGGGAAGATTTAATTTGGAGGAATAGTCATATGATTTAAGTTGAATTATGATATTGTTATTTTCTGATTAACGTTGATGATAACAATACTATAAGTTTACTTATGAGTTAAAGTTTAAAGTTTGATCTCTGATAAATTTTGCATCAAAGTGACCAATTTTTTCAGAGAGTAGATAAAGATCAAGAAATGCTCCTACAATAGAAAAATGTATTTCCCTGTTTTCCGCTGCAATGATGTTGATTATCTTTTAATTAAATTCAAAACAGACGGGAGAATTTAATTTTGAAGAATAGTTATATGTTAATTCTATTTCTGCCCACCAGTGATTTGGAATTAATGTATAAGAGTGATGTTTTATTCTATTTTTTCCTAACGATGATATAGAATAGGAAAGAAAGATTTAAGTGTTTAATGTGCATGTTCTTAACAGACCAACGTAGTGTTATTTTCATACTCATCATTCTCGATTATTGATTAATGTTTTTCAGACAAAGAAATTCATGCTTTCATTCTTGAAGGCAGAAAAGAAAAGAAGCTAGGTACTTGTGACTCAGAAGATGAAAAATGCAAGTTTTGCATGAAAGAGTGCCGTTACATAAGGGACAGTGTTCTCTTTAAAGAATGGCTCCGAAAAGAAAAGAATTCAGGGACATTGGTCCAAAAAAAGAAAATAGAGTAATAAGAGTTTGGTACATGAAATGTCTTTTATGTACTCTCTATGAAGAAGAATTTAATCTCAGTTTCAGTCATTATGACAAAAGTTGTAATGAGTAATATGCATGTTTAATTTGACCAACGTCGGATTAAGCATGTATGTTACAGAGTATTCGGATTTATTTCTGAATTGATATTGAATATGCAAAACTCTTATGTCCTGGGGAGCTAATTATGGAATTATGTCCCTTATAGGGAATTATACCGCATGGCGGGAGAAATTTTTGGCATAGCACTTATCCCAAGGCGGGAGAAAGTTGTGATGACTCATGTGCTTTAAGTGTATCCCGCACAGGGAGAGAAGTTTGGGGTAGCTCTTATGCTATCCTAGTATGAGTTTAAGGACAAAAGGAAGTTACAAATTAACCTCATGATAAGAATGACATGCAAGCATGACTTGCAGAAGTACTGATAATAAGAGGACTCTGTTGAGTTCTTGAAGTGAAACGAGGAAAATGTACTCTCATACGAATTGAGAAATAACTTTGTTCTACATGACATAATCATGTGGATGAAGTAAGTAATCAAAGTTTCCTCATTCACAAGAGTTCTGGATGGTTTTCGAAATTATGGCAGCAAACGTTATGCCACATTTCGAGGGGGAGGAATATGACATAAATCAATAAAGATAATTGAGAAAGACAATTGAAAGATATTCCCCATTGTAAAGTTTGCATTTAGAGCAAGAGTGATCTATAAAAGATGAATGTGATCGCTGAGGGAGTACAACGGTCATAATAACGATACACCTAAAGTAAAGAAATAGCTAAATTCTAGACCTTTTACAGTTTCGATAGGAAAATAGCGATGAGACTTAGAAATACTGATTTAAGCACCATATGAAGTATACAGAATAAACCCAAATAAGAAAGTTTGAAAATACACTATCTTTACAGAAGATAGAGTAATATGGGGGAGCATGGTATGAAGATACCTAAGACTTGAATGGAAGTGGGATTGTATGCCCACTCCATACCTAAGACTTGAATAGAAGTGGGATTGTATGCCCACACCAATGTTTTAAGAGCAACAAATTGCTCAATATCTGTTGATATTGTATGACTTATACAACACCTGTTGTTAGCTCTTCAAGAAGATGAATGAGTAAACATGGATCCTGTGATATAGGAGACTGTAGAATCAATTGCTTCTTGGCAATAAAGAACAACAACATCCCCATATGAAAGAAGTACCATAGTTGAGGCCCCAGATGGTCTCAAAGAATAAGAAAATCAGATATTTCTGATGACTATAAAGTCTATATTAGTGAAATTCAAATGGAGGGCGATCCCACCTTATTTGAAGAAGCCATAAGAGACACTCGCTAGTCTAAATGGCAAGAAGCTAAGGATGTTTGGGACTCAGAAGTAATTCCTAATTGAGCCAAAACAGTAGGATGCAAAGGGTCTATAAGACGAAATGTGACCCCAAAGGGAATATGTAAAGATATAAAGCATGACTTGTATCGAAAGGATTTACGAAAAGAAAATGAATAGATTACAATGAGTGTTAATGGCACATTACGATTTGAGTTACATCATGTGGATGCATAGACGTCATTCCTCAATGGGGGTTTGTATAAAATGTTTACATGGCACAACCCAAGGGTTTTGTAGTGGAAGGAAAAGAACATGAGGGATGTCACCTAAAGAAATTATTTATGGATTAGATCAAGGCTCTAGACAATAATATTTAAAGTTGAAGAGTCAATTAGAAAGTTTGGGTTAAAGAGAATGATAGGACAATTGCATTTGTGCAAAGTTATAGAATAGAAAATTTATTTCCTAATCCTGTATATGTGGATGACATATTGCTTGCTAGTAGTGATGTCAATCTACTGCTGGAGAAGAAGAAATTATTGTCTTCAAGATTCAATGAGAATGATCTCGGTGAAGTGTCATTTGTTCTAAGAATGGAAACCCATCGAGATAGAAGAAAGGGGTATTATGACTATCGCATGAGCATACTTAGAAAAGATTCTAAAGAAATAAAGTATACATGCGAGAAAACCTACGCCTGTTTCTATAGTCAAGGGTAATGGTTTTGGGAACTTTAATGTTTCAAGAATCAACATGAAATAGATCAAATGAATATGGTACCATATGCTTCAGCTGTTGAAAGCCTAATGAATGCACAAGTACGATATTACCCTAACATAGTTCATGTATCCGAGATATTTTGGCAGAAGTCCAGTCTAGATATAGATCACTGGAATTGAGTTGAGAATGTCTTGCAATTGTGCAAAGATTTATAAGCCTCATGGTGAGTAAGAAAGAACAAGTACTCTCAAATGGTTGTGGGTATAAATGTTAAATTTTGGTGAGATGTTTAGTGAAACCCACATAGTAGCTAACACTTGCAGTTAGAGTTTTATTGTGGAAAAGCTCCATAGAAGTAGTTGTGGTGTCATCAATGATGCATACCCATAGTATAGCTTGTTATGAGGCTTAAAGGATAGGCAAAATGGTTAAGAGAACTTACACCCGGAATTGATAATGGTTGACAACAACAATAACCATTTAAGTAGTTCACTCCTATGACAACGGGTCAAGTGTACTGCCAAACATTAAGTTATACGTTGTAAAGGAGAAAGTCTAGAATCATATTGAAAGTATTGAACATATAAGTGACAAGCAAGTGCTTGTGGATCCGCTTACCAAAGGCTTACCACCCAGTGAGTTTAGACAATACACAGTCAACATGGGTTTATGGTATAGCCTATGATTTTCAGACAATAAAGGGCCCAAAGTTAAGGAATCTTTTTCAGAATAGAGACATGTATTGTAGCTGTTAAATATATCGGCGATTGACCGTGACGATGAAGCATGTCTATGCACTAATCTGTGATAGAACAGGAAAAGAAGTAAAAGGTATAAAGTTAAAAGTATAAGATGAGATCAAGGGGGAGAATGTTAGAATTGATCTCCACTAGTTGACCTAACGGTGAAAGGTCCTTGTTTGGTTTTAGTAATTGAGTGACAACCTTAGGTGGACTAATTGTGTTTATATGAGATACATAGGTGATTAGTCCACATGTACATGTGTGTGAGCAACATATGCCATGAAGGTGGAAATGGCTTGGAGATGTTGCAAAGCTTGCACATGTGTTGATGAAGGAGCTCATTGCATATGAGACATGACATGGAGTCATGTGATCAAGGTGGAGAAGATCAAGACATGACTTGGCTCGATAGACCGGTTGCAAGTGTGAAGGGCAAGTCAGAGGCTTTGAAGCGAGGGACCGTGTGTGACGGTGAAGCTTGGGCAAGACTTGGCGCCGATGGACCGATGCAACGGTAAAGAGCAAGTGAGGTCAAGATCGATGAACCAATATGGTCACGTGATGATATGAAGTGGATCATATCATTTGGTGATTGGTTGGTGCATGTGTTGCATGAACGTCGGAGGAGATGGAGTGGAATGCGCAAGGCAAAGGTATAATCCTAGGGCATTTCATTTCACCGGTCATAGGTGTGTAGAGAAGTTGATGACCAGGTTTAGGATAGATGGCCATACTATTAAGAGGGGCAAACTTATTTGCATATCGGTCATCTAGTGCCACTCGAGTGATCTAACTTTGCATCGTTGTTAGGATCGAGTGGTGTGGCAAGTTGAGTGGCTAACTCCTTTGGAAAAATGATTGTGAAAAATGCTAACACACTTGCACATGGTGGTTTACACTTGTTGGTGTTGGCACATTTGCAAAGGAGGTAGAGTTTGAGGGGTAGAGAGGGGTTTGGGGTTCCTCTCTCCCTCCCGTCGAGCTTGCGAGGTGGGATTCGACGTTTTTGTGGAAATGAAATGTCTATTTTCTATTACGCCGGATGCGAGAAAAGGAGGCGAAGTCACGGGAGTGTCTCTTGTCGAGAAACACTTATCGGACGCTGCACCAGACGCTAGCTCTAGAGTCACTAGACGCGTCTGGTGGCTAACCCTGGTGCTACGCAGTTGGGAGGCTACACCAGAAGTGGGAAATTGGTATCCACAACCGAGCTCTCCCAAAGCTCGACGGGATTTAGGCGTTTCCGAGGAAATGAAATGACTATTTTCTTTTACGCCGGAAGTGGGAAGAAGTGTCAAAGTCATGGAATGTTTTTGAGCTAAGTTGCACGCATTGGACGCGGCAACAGACGCTGGCTTCGCAGGCGTCAGACGCTGACATCAGCGTCTGGTGCTTAACCTATGGTGGCGTGTGCTGGCGAGTGTGCTTCGGACGCGCTAGGGGTGCTGCGTCAGATGTTGTGCGTCAGTGTCTGCTGGAGGTGACATCAGCTATTCACGAGGCGGTGTGGCGCTGAGTGCTCGTCAGACGCTGATGTCAGCGTCTGGTGATGGAGCGACAGATGCGTCCGACGACCGTGCATGAAAACAGACCTCTCTGGAGTGTGTTTGCTGCGATGTCAGATGTGGAGGACTCGAGAGACAGACACATCTGTTGCTCATGAGTCAACTGTTGGAACTTCGAAGATGCTAGACACGTGGCTACATCCTGTGCATCGGACGTGGGGAGCCGCGTCTGTTGCCCTAGCAACAGACACGTCTGTTGCCCCCAAAAAATGCCCAGTGAAGGGGCAACGACTATATTCATTTATGGGGCTATAAATAGAAGTGGTGGCTGGCCTTGGCTGGTGCTTGGCACCCTTGGGACTTAGTGTCCATGCTTTGGGAGTTCTAGGAGAGCCTCTAACTCACTTGTGCTTGCAAGAGTGCGAATCGATTGCGAGTGAGTGTGATTCTAGTGGGTTGCATTGTGAGATTGCATCGAGTGGCACTAGGTGATCGTGTTGCAAGCCGGTGGTGCTTGTTACTCTTGGAGGTTGCCACCTCCTAGACGGCTTGGTGGCTTGTGGCTCCGTCGAAGCTCGCAAGAAGATTGTGCGAGGCTTCAGAGAAGCTTTGTGAGGGGGATTGTGCTCACCCTGCGGGGATCACGAAGAGCAACTCTAGTAGAGCGTGTCATTGAGCTACCACACTTGATGGTGGGTTCTTGCGGTGCTCTTTGGGAGAGCTCGGTTGTGGATGCTGATTAGCTGTCGAACCACGAAATGTTGGTCAACACAACAGGGACGTAGCTTGGTGGCAACCAAGTGAACCTCGGGAGAAAATCACTGTGTCAACATTGTCTACTCTTCTCGGTGGTTTGCCTTCGTGCAACACAAGCTTGTATTTACTTTCATATATACCTTGCTTGTGTTGTTGCTCTTATATCTATTGTGCTTGTGTAGCTAGCTAGATACCTTCTTGCTTGTGTAGCTAGAAGTATCCCCTTTGCGTGGCTAATTTGGTTTATGTAACCTTGTTAGTCACATTGCTTAGTTTGTGTAGCTAAGTAATGTGCGCTCTCTAATTTGGCATTGGTTGCCTTGTTATTGAGCATTGCTAGTGAGCTTAGAAGCTTTGTGCTTTTGCTCACTAATTGTGTAGGAGCTCCCCGGTGTGCAAAGTACTAGTGGCATATGTTTGTGTGACCTTGCAAGCTAGAATTGTTTAGGTGAGCTCTTGCTAGGAAGACACCTTATTTGCTTGTTAGGACCTTTTGTAAGATGCTAAGTTATAGATAGAGGGTTGTAGTCTTGGCTAGACTGATAGATTTAATTCCGCACTTGTTTCGGTTAGCCAACGCAATTAAGTGTTAGAAAGGACTATTCACCTCCCTCTAGTCTGCCATCTCGACCCTTCAAACGGCCAAGTAGGCCCTTGACCTGTGCCCTGATCGGGGTGCCCAGCCCAATGCATGGCTGGTGGGCCCTTTCGCGCAACGCTATAAATAGGGAGGTGGGGGCCAGGGCATAGGGTACGAGGTTCACTGCCATAGTTTCACCCCACCTATGTCCCTAGTCCGATCGAGAGGGAAGCGCTGAAGTGACGGGAAGTCTACCGCCTCCTCTGCTCCATGCCCGACCATGCCCGACACCGACACCGTCCCACCGAAACACCACTGCTCTACGTCCTCTTCTCCGACCGTCGCTGGCAGTGCCCAGCCTCCATCGATGAACCAGCGAAGGCCAACTCCAATGACGGTATGAACCCCTACTACTTCCTCTCTCTCTCTCTTAGTAGATCTTGTTTTGGGATGAAACTATCACACACACAGAATAGACTCCACCCCCTGGATTCGATCCTAGCCGATCTAATGAATCTAACAGCATTGTCAGTGCATCCACAACTAGATCATTAAGGCATAACTCGAGCACCGACGCTAAGGAACTCAGAGCAGCCAGAACACTTAGACTTGGAGCATTTAGATGCCAAAGCATTTTGGACTTAGGCTGGAACCAGACGGACAAGAAGAGCAAGGAAGGCATCTAAAGTATGAAGGACTTAGATAACTTGACCTAGTTATACTAACGATAACTTGACCCTAAGTTATCATCATGGAGGACATAACCAGCTCCCTAGACATAGGTTGGGACGGATCGACTACTCACAATCCTACATCCACATGGGTATCATCATTGGTGTGGAGAACAAGACATAGTTAGTTACATCCCCAGTATCTTGGAAGACCTTGCTGTGTAATTGACCAGGACATGAACCCTAGTAGAAAAGGAAATCAACATGTAACCTTGCCCGTTATATACATGGAGGGAAGGGCTCTCTAGACTAGGACAAACTCAACATATACATCCCATAGAGCCTTATTAGGCAACATCCTCATCTCACCATACATCAGTCATACGATAAACAAGTAATACAACCATATATACACTGGACATAGGGCACTCTCTACCTAAACCAGTGGAAACCTCATGTCCCATGCACTACCCATCTAGATTTGCTACTCACACAATGCCCATAATCATTGCCGGTGACCAAAACACTGAAATGAGGTCAACAAGAGCAAGTTGTAGGACGAAGTAATTGTCGCTTCAAATATCTCGGCCTATCTCTTTCATAGCATCGCCTCCGTCTCAAGAACTATGAAGCCTCATCCATGCATTTAGACAACAAGGCTTTAGTAGTTTTCGGAAGCACCTTAATCTGATCAAACCTAATGCCAAAAAATTTAAAAGCATAAATAGATACAACTTGCATCTTGCAGAACTCTAGGCAATGAAGATAGTCCTTAACGACCTTGGGGGCACCTTCATCCTCCAAATCTACAATTTGAGCATCGCTCGTGTTACATCTAACCAAAAATAGTTGCATTAATGCCTGCATCATCAATCACTATAGCCTCAAGAGAAGTGGTATATGTAGAGCAACCCAAGCTGTTGCACTTTTAAACATGTTCCCCTCTTTCATACGAACCCATCCTCGTTCACTAGAACTAACATCAACAAACAACTTTGCTAGCCTAATAGCAAAAGCAACATCTTCATCTTTTTGCTTTTGTTCCTTGTGGCAGAACCGCCTGATCTAATGCCTTCTATAGAATACTTGTATTCCATTAGACACTAAGTACCCAATAGAGTGCACTAAATCATGCTGTTCCATCGAGCACACCCAAAGGAAGAATACGAAAATCCACATTTTTCGTCAGGATCATAAATGAGTGAGTAAAGCTTACAACATATTTAGTCATTTCTTACATCACTTTTAATACAACATCAGAGTATTCCACCAATTGGTTTTAACAGCGGAACATAACAATGTTATCAGAGTTTTTCAGCGGAAAGAAAAAATTATTTAATAACAAGTTTAAGCATCATCAGTATGGTGCTTAGACCTCAAAGGCGAACTAGGGGAAATGGTGGCGGTGAAGAAGGGGGCGACTGCGTTTTCAGCGGAAAGAAAAATTTATTTAATAACAAGTTTAAGCATCATCAGTATGGTGCTTAGACCTCAAAGGCGAACTAGGGGAAACGGTGGCGGTGAAGAAGGGGGCGACTGCGTTCTCTGGCCCGCTCAGGGTGAGGCAACGCTCGGGCAGGAAGGGGAGAGATGCAGCACAGTTGGCGCGTCGATTAGTGCTCGGATGGAGCCATAAAGGCTAGAGTAGAGTGTGCCTGCGCGTGGCCATGTGCGAACAACAGCATGGTGTCGCGGCGTGGCAGGTAACCCAATGGCGTGAGCAGGGTGGGTAGGTAAGTTGAGCGGTGAAGAGCGAGTGCTACAGAGAGACGGTGTGATAAGGAGACAAGGCGCAGCCCTGCACACATGCACACGAGCAGCAACACGGCTGGCAGCACTTTGCGCACGGCGAGGAGTGGCTGCGGCCATGCCTAGCCCAGCGTGCAGCTGACGGCCACAAGGGTTGGCCAGTGATGCAGCAGCCGCGGCCACAGGGTAAGCCAGGCGATGCGTGACGCGGTCGCGCACGGTAGCAGTGGCCGGCAGCAGTACAGAGAGCCCGTGATGGACGCAACGCCAGACGCGGTGACCGTGTTCCTGAGTCCGAACAGCTGAACCGAGCGCTTGCACGAATTTCAAAGCGTGCCAAACTTCAAACCCACCTTGGTTGAGGTTCAACCAAAATTACTAACCTAAAGTCGATACTAACACCCAACCGGTGAAGCAAATCTCATGTCTAGAGAGCGACCAGAGAAGAAGATAGAGCAGTGTCAACATGGGTTCATCACTCGGGCGCCAATTCGTGAACTGAGTTCCAAAACATGAGTTACAACGCATTCTAAGGAAATTTGGGCAATTTTTGGAGTAGCAATGCAACGTCAAACCAACCTACGAACTACACCATGCTAAAGTACTCACAATGGTGCAATCAATAGTGCCAAAACATGAAGCTAGTGTTTAAGAATTTTAATAAGAATTTAAATACCAACTTAGCACTGTCATTAAGTTTTCAGACATCAGTTTAGCTCTAGGAGTTGGAATTGAATTTCAAAGTCAATTCTTGAGCTTCCAAAGATACTCTTGAACAACATTTGTTCATCAAATCAAAAGTTGCATTTCCATCTACTTAACTTACTCTTTGAACTTTACTTAAGCACTATACACCAGTTATATTTCATCTTTGTTTTATAAAAATTGTTTTTCGTGCCAAACAATTAAAACTACGTACTCTATTCCACCTATTAGGATTTTTCTTTAGCATGTTTATGCATTAAGTAAACTAACTTACGATATTTGTTTTGATTTCTCTCAACCACAAAAGTGAGTCACATAAGATTTGTTTATCATTTCATGTGTGTTTTAAATTTTTAAAACTCGAGAATTTGTTTTGCTAATTTCTCGTAGGCCTTAATCTTGGTGCTAAGCAAGTTCATAACACCAGGGGTGTTACATTCCTCTTCCTCATCATGCATGTGTTTGTATCAAAGATAACTGGGGCTACAACGTCCCTTTCTTCTTGTTTTTCCTTGAAGGTCTTAGAACCAGTGAACCACTGATGGCATGACATCCATTGCTTATGTAGCTTCAAGCACTTCTTGACCAACCTTCATGGGGTTCTTGGCTTTCAAAAAATGTACAATCTTCCATCACCTCGGTGCTGATACGACCCACAAGTTCAAAAAAAATCCTCATCTTCATCAACCAAGCCAAGCACATCAAGTCCCCATGAAGTATTTGTCTTCTTAGCAATCTTCTTCATCTTACAATAACTTGAATCCCTTCAAAGCATCCCAATACACTTGCTTTACCTACCCCATGAACAACTAGCGGAGCCCCATACACAGGAAATCTTTGCAAGATCAAATATGTGATTGAACCTCTTTGCATCTTCTCCTAGAATGAGAGTCCTCAAGTCCTATTATTTTGAGATGTAATTGTCAATTCTATCATAGGTCTGCCTCTTGATAGCCGAAACATAATCATTATCGATCTTAAACTTGTTAGATCTCTTCAAATAAAAATGGCATTTTGTACACCTTGTCGTAAAAAATTCTTCCCCTAAAAAACCTTTGTATTTCTAACCATCGCTAATTAAGTGGTCAAATACAAACAACAACATATTCATCAGCAAGATCTTTCGCACACTGAATTGATGTGTCACAATATAAACTTCATAAACTTTCTACACGATGACAGAGGTGTCATACAAAGAAAAACAAAGCTTCCTCTTATCCATGTGCGAAGCAAAAGGATAAGTTTTCTTCATGTCTCCATCCTCAACAAGAACCTCAATACAAGGTAATTTCTGATAAAACCAAAATCTTTAGCTAATCAAACTAGTAGAAATGTGCACATTTATGACAAAAATCTTAATGACGAATGAAATTATGTCATAGAAGATCAATTTCTATGATGAATTCTTTTGTGTCGTCATGGATCATTGACCTACTTGTTCTTCACTTCTTTGTAGATGGAGCAATATGAGGAGCATCACGACAAGGTTTGAAGTTGCAGCAACCAAAGTAGTTGGAAACCTTAACCCCATCAAAAGGCCTCAATATTAAGCTACAGGCCTTGAGTTTTGGCAGCCCAAAAACTTATATTCGAGGTAAGATTTGGAGTCAAGTAATGAAGGCCAATGTGAAGGGTTGAGATGGCGGACTAGAGGGGGGTAAATAGTCCTTTCTAAAACTAAATCATGCCAGCTAACCGAAACAAATGTGGAATTAAACTTAACGGTCTAGCCAAGACTACACCCCTCTATCTATAACTCTAGCACCTTACAAAAGATCCTAATCAAGAAAATTAGGTGCCTTCCTAGCAAGAGCTCACCTAAACAATTCTAGAAGCTAGGTCACACAAACCTATGCCACTAGTACTTTGCACACCGGGGAGCTCCTACACAATTAGTGAGCAAAAGCACAAAGCTCCTAGGCTCACTAGCAATGCTCAATAACAAGACAACCAATGCCAAATTAGAGAGCGCACATTACTTAGCTACACAAACTAAGCAATGTGACTAACAAGGTTACACAAAACCAAATTAGCCACGCAAAGGGGATACTTCTAGCTATACAAGCAAGAAGATATCTAGCTAGCTACACAAGCACAATAGATACAAGAGCAACAACACAAGCAAGGTATATATGAAAGTAAATACAAGCTTGTGTTGCACGAAGGCAAACCACTGAGAAGAGTAGACAATGTTGACACGGTGATTTTCTCCCGAGGTTCACTTGGTTGCCACCAAGCTACGTCCCTGTGGTGTCGACCAACATTTCGTGGTTCGGTGGCTTATCGGTATCCACAACCAAGCTCTCCCAAAGAGCACCGCAAGAACCCACCATCAAGTGTGGTAGCTCAATGACACGCTCTACTAGAGTTGCTCTTCGCGATCCCCGCGGGGTGAGCACAATCCCCCTCACAAAGCTTCTCCGGAGCCTCACAGAATCTTCTTGCGAGCTTCGATGGAGCCACAAGCCACCAAGCCATCTTGGAGGTGGCAACCTCCAAGACTAACAAGCACCACCAGCTTGCAACACGATCACCTAGTGCCACTCGATGCAATCTCACGATGCAACGCACTAGAATCACACTCACTCGCAATCGATTTGCACTCTTGCAAGCTCAAGTGGGTAGGAGGGCTCTCAAGCACTCTTAAGCATTGACACAAAGTCCCCTTAGGTGCTCAACATCAGCCATGGTCGGCCACCCCATCTATTTATAGCCCAAGGGCCAAATAGAGCCGTTGCCCACTGACTGGGCGAAACATGGGGGATCGGACGCTCCGGTGCCGAGGCATCAGACGCTGCACTAGCGTCCGGTGCACCATGGTCATCCACGTGGCTGTCAGCATTCAACCACCACCACACGATCTCAATGGTCAACTTCAGCGCGCATTCAGCTAAGTTCACACCAGACGCTCTTGTGCTCTTCACTGGACGCACCACACGCGGCGTCCGATGCGGTCCAGTAAGCTCCCCGAGCTTGGAAACGCGCATCGGACGCGTCCGACGTATCACCATCGGACGCGCCACCGCGTCCGGTGCACTTCCAACATGACTGCCACGCGCCACGCCACTAGCACAGGACGATCAACAGTGATCACCCGGCGTCCGGTGCGACACCGTCGGACACGCCGGTGCAGCCTCCCAACTGCGCAGCACCAGGGTTAGCCACCGGATGCGTCCGGTGACTCCGGAGCCAACGTCTGGTGCAGCGTCCGACGAGTGTTTCTCGACGAGAGACACTCCCGTGACTTCGCCTCCTTTTCTCGCATCCGGCGCAATGAAAAATAGACATTTCATTTCTACGAAAACGTTGAATCCTGCCTTGCAAGCTTGGCGGGAGGGAGAGAGGAACCCCAAACCCCTCTCTACCCCTCAAACTCCACCTCCTTTGCAAATGTGCCAACACCAACAAGTGTACACCACCATGTGCAAGTATGTTAGTATTTTTCACAATCATTTTTCCAAAGGAGTTAGCCACTCAACTTGCCACGCCACTCGATCCTAGCAACGATGCAAAGTTAGATCACTCGAGTGGCACTAGATGACCGATATGCAAACAAGTTTGTCCCTTTTAATAGTACAACCATCTATCCTAAACCTGGTCATCAACTTCTCTACACACCTATGACCGGTGAAATGAAATGCTCTAGGATTATACCTTTACCTTGCGCATTCCATTCCATCTCCTCCGACGTTGATGCAATACATGCACCAACCAATCACCAAATAATATGATCCACTTCATATCATCACGTGACCGTATTGGTTCATTGATCTTGACCTCACTTGCTCTTCACCATTGCGTCGGTCCATCGGCGCCAAGTCTTGCCCAAGCTTCACCGTCACACGTGGTCCCTCGCTCCAAAGCCTCCGACTTGCCCTTCACACTTGCAACCGGTCCGTCGAGCCAAGTCATGCCTTGATCTTCTCCACCTTGATCACATGACTCCATGTCATGTCTCACATGCAATGAGCACCTTCATGACACAATCACTTATGGACTAATTTCCTGTGTATCTCACATAAACACATATTAGTCCACCTAAGTTGTCACTCAATTACCAAAACCAAACAAGAACCTTTCACAATGTTGTAATACTCAAGATCATAGCAAGCAAAGGATCGCAAGGCAAATGGAGACCAACAAAAAAAAGAAGATCTCAAAAACAATGGGTTTATCTTCGTGGGGATTTGTGGTTTCTTCTTGCCCTTAAGGCCTAACAAAATCTGCAAACATACCCGATGAAATCTAGAATAAATGCCTCATCTACCAATAAAACCCCAAAATGAGGTGACTTAGAATAATATTCCACCAACTCCAATTCAGAGACATCAACATCATCAAACCATTTCAGTCCCAGTCACAAGAAACAATAATCACAAAAACAAATAAGAACAAAAGAAGCATGGAAATACAAAAACACACAAACAGACCTTTTATCAAATGATAAACTCAAGTATCTCAATGAAGTTAACTTTGAACAAAGTAAGGAGCAAAAGGAGGTGTAGAAGTTGTGCAAAATGTGGAAAATGACAATAGCTTTGTGACTTGGTGAAAAATATTTACACCACCACTTCTCTTATAAAGCCTCCCTAGGTCTTGTGGTCAAACTAGCCTTTAAAAAGACAACAATGCCACCTCAAACATCCTAAAATTTAGTTGGTTAATGATTAAATAATAGCTAAATATGTAAAAAAAATTATGAAGCTGATTCTAAGAGAAAAAAGGGATGACGTTTAATAGTCAAAATAAAATACTTCACGAATTCAACCCAATGAGTTGGTCAGGTTAAGATGCGAAGGGCTACTATTAGGATTTGGACTTTATCATGTCGTCCGTAATCGACACTAGAGTTAATCACTTCCCTTGGCATCTTAACTTCGCAGGTCCAACATTGGAAGCAACATTCGTGAGCTAGATCTTTGTCAACTTTGCGTTTTCCCTGATGTATCGAAGTGCCAGGCAAAGTTGACGCAAAGTGGTCTCGCCGATGACGGCGTGTGAAGCTTGATGGGTGATCTGATGCGACATCAAGCTAACATTTGTAATCTTGGGCTTTGTGAAAAGGGCAAAACTAACCCAAAATATACCAGGGATCTTTGTAAAGTTGGTCAAAGGGAGAGGCAAAATAGTAATACAATCTGTATAGACGAAATCCCACTACTACAAATGCCTTTTCTTGCATTGTAAGGGTCAACTAATAATGAAATGAGGCAAGCGTTCCCGTCTGTCTACTTGTTATCACTTCAGTCCTTGTTGAGCTTTGTGAAGCACAACATATGTACAATACAATATTGAGCAAACTGTTACAGCAACTAAGGAGATGGACACGCTGAAGGAGCAAGACGATGGACCAAGCGCGGATGGGCCGTCCGTGACAAGACCGCGTCGCAAGGTAAAACCCAACCCAAAGACGTCCGACCCATCCTGGGTCCAAGCCATCCAGAAGGCGTAGTGGAGTGGCTCACCTCTCGTCCACCTGCGTGCGGCTAAAAGGAAGCGCGGGGGCGCTGTGTAAGGAGGGAAGATTATTGTATCGAATGCTGGAACCTATGAAGAACTTCTCTGTTCCTTGCTACCTCTGCTGCTTCTCCGATCCCCTTCTCTCCTAGCCTGTTCTTAACAAAATTGGTATCATAGACCATCGAATCCTCGGCCTTCCTTCCTCCAACTTCTTCCTGATCGAAGAACTCGCCACTTCCCAATCTGGAACCCCACTCAATTCATCACGACCATTTCACCCGATTCCGCCGTGAGATGGGAGCAATGGAGCCCAATTTCAAGCTCATGCTGGATGAGATGAAGTCGCTGCGATCCGACGTCAACGACCAGATCAAGGGAGTGCGCGATGACGTCAACGGCCTTCAGATCTCCCTCACCGACCGCATCTCGTCGGTGGAGCAGAAGCTACAGGACCGCTTCATCGATCTAGACCACGCCACCAAGGTGTTTGATGATTGGAAGCCTCGCATCGACGCCACCATCGATGACATCCGCATGGAGATGGGGGCGATGTGCAAGACGTTCCATCGAGTGGTGCTCGATGGTGACCCCACCACATCGGCGGGCATCTTCAACCGTGTCGGGGCGACCGCGGCGACATCCTATGCCGACAACCCGGTCGTCGGCCCTAATGGCCACCGTGTCGAACATCATCACCGGGAGTCTGGGCTTCCAAACCCACTCCCGGTCAAGGGTATGCACTGTCCCTCTTCCAATCTCCCTCCGTTCTCTGTTTCACAACTTTCCCAATTTCCTTCCAACCATCCGCCGATTGAACAACCGGCTGATGGGGAGTATCCATCGCACACCACACATCACCACCGATCACCACGCATCCAAGTTTTCTGGGGAAGGGAATCACGGCGCACAACTTCAGCACTGGGCCAGGGATCACCATCATCACAATCCGCTTGGTTGCCTGCCCAAGATGGATTTTCCTAAATTCACAGGGGCCAACCCCAAACTTTGGTTGTCCCGCTGTGAAGATCATTTTGAGATGTATTTCGTTGAGCAGTCCATGTGGGTTCGTGTCGCTCGTGGCCATATGGCTGAGGCGGCCGAATTATGGCTGCAATCTGTGGAGGATGCTGTCTGCAAAGCCTCTTGGCGAACGTTCTGCCTCATGGTGCTAGAACGTTTCGGCAAGGATCATCATGAACTTCTTATCCGTCAGTTGTTCAACATCCACATGACTGGCACAATTTCTGAATACATCTCTAAATACACCAAAATCGTTGAGCAGCTCATAGCCTATGGCAAGCACACTGATCCTGTTTATTTCGCCATGCGCTTTGTTGATGGCTTGCGCAATGATATTCGTCAAGTTGTGCATATGCATTGTCCATCTACTTTGGATTCTGCCTGCTCGCTCGCCTTGTTACAGGAAGAGATGGCCGACTCTGGCAAGCACTGGGGTCCGCGGTGGAATGATCAATATGGGGGTGCCAGGCATGTACCTCGGGGGCCACCGCATCTACCGCCGCCACCGTGCCCTGACAAGCCGGTACTTCCGGCACCGCCTCCAGCCGGAGAAGACCGGCATGTGCGTGGCGTGGAGTACAAGCTTGCCACACTGCGTGACTACAGACGCGCCCGTGGTCTCTGTTTTTGCTGTGGCGACAAATGGTCTCGCGACCACCGCTGCCCGGAACATATCCCATTGCATGTTTTGCAAGAGACTTGGGAGCTTTGTCATGGAGACGACTCTGAATATGCTAATCCGGATGCTGAACCGGATATTGGAGCTGACCATCAGTGTTGTGTCACTATTTCTGTTGCTGCCACTCAAGGCGTTCCAGCACCACGCACAATACAGTTTCATGGTGAATTACAGGGTCAGTCTGTTTTAATCTTACTGGATTCAGGCAGTTCACACTCCTTTGTCATTGCATCTGTGGCCTCCTCTTTGTCTGGTATTCAGTCCAGTTCTCAGGTGGTTTGGGTTAAGGTAGCTGATGGTGGTCGTATTCGTTGTGACTCTCAGTTATCTGATGCTTCTTGGTCAGCTCAAGGTCTGCAGTTTTCATCCACTCTCAAAGTCTTTCCACTCACATCATTTGACATGATTCTGGGGATGGATTGGCTCGAGCAATACAGTCCTATGAAGGTGCATTGGTTGGAGAAATGGATTCAGTTTCCTTACCGGGCTGATTGGGCCATATTGCAAGGTGAGGGTGCCCTTCTTCCAGCAGGGGCTCTGGTGCAGCTCACTGCTATTCAGGAAGCCGAGGCAGCAAACACTGATGCGGTGCCACCAGCTTTGGCGGAACTCTTCGCAGAATTCCAAGATATTTTTCAGCCTCCTACTTTACCACCACAACGTCAGTGTGATCATGCTATTCCGTTGATTCCCGGATCCATTCCGGTCTTCGTTCGGCCATATCGCTATCCGCCAGCAATCAAGGATGAAATTGAGCGGCAGGTTCAGGACATGTTAACTTCAGGTATCATACAGCACAGTGACAACCCTTCTTCGTCCCCGGTTCTTTTGGTAAAGAAGAAGGATGGAACCTTCCGTTTTTGCGTGGATTTCTGCCATCTCAATGCAATCACCGCCAAATCGAAGTACCCAGTGCCAATCATTGAAGAACTGCTTGATGAGCTTGAAGGCGCCAGTTGGTTCTCTAGCTTGGATCTAACTGCTGGATATCATCAAATTTTGCTGAAGCCTGGGGAAGAACCCAAAACCGCTTTCCAAACTCACACCGACACTATGAATTCTGAGTGATGGCCTTCGGACTTTCAGGCGCCCCAGGCACATTTTTGAAGGCAATGAATACTACCTTGGCTCCGTTACTTAGGTGTTGTGCCTTGGTTTTTTTTATGACATACTAGTGTACATTAAGACATTGGAAGACCACTTGTTGCATCTGCGCGCTGTCTTTGAGCTACTTCGGCGGGATCATTGGTTGGTCAAACCATCCAAGTGTGTCTTCGGCCAACGCCAACTACGTTACCTCGGCCACATTATTTCTGAATTTGGCGTTGCAACAGATCCAACCAAGGTGTCTGCAGTGCTTCACTGGTCTACTCCCCATTCTGTCAAAGAATTGAGAAGCTTCCTCGGCTTGGCAGGATACTATCGACGCTTTGTGAAGCACTTCGGCATCATAGCTAAGTCATTGACAGAGCTTTTGAAGAAAGGGTCCTTGTTCATCTGGACTTCTGAGCATCAGCTAGCTTTTGACACTCTCAAGACAGCTCTGACATCAGCCCCAGTCTTAGCACTTCCTAATTTCCAACAACCGTTCATCATTGAAACAGACGCCAGTGGAGTCGGAATTGGGGCAGTACTCATGCAGTCCGGGCACCCTCTCACATTTCTCAGCAAGGCATTGGGTCCCCGGTCTCAAGGTCTTTCAGCATATGAGAAGGAATACATGGCAATTATCATGGCTGTGGATCATTGGCGTAGTTACCTTCAATTGGCGGAATTTCATATTGTCACGGATCAGCAGAGTTTGGTGCAACTATCGGCCTGCATACACCATGGCAGCAAAAGCTCTTCACCAAGCTGCTGGGTCTCCAGTACACCATTCTCTATCGCCGTGGCCCTGAGAATCGTGTAGCTGATGCACTTTCCCGCTTTCCTGAACTGGGTTCTTCCTGTGCTGCAGTTTATGTGGCTCTCCCTGCTTGGACTCAGGCTGTGGCAGCATCCGGCCCAAGACATGATCATTAAATTGGCCATCGACCCAACTGTTGTTCCCCACTATACACTCAACGAGGGTCTCTTACGCTACAAGGGTCGTCTGTGGGTTGGTCATGACCCTAATTTGCACCATCAGCTTCTGACGGCTCTTCATGCGAGCCCGGTTGGAGGCCACTCGGGCATACCTGTCACCTTGAGGTGTGCCAAGCAACTGTTCGCCTGGCAGGGCATGAATTCTTCAGTCCGTGATTTTGTGTCTTCTTGCCAAGTATGTCAGCAAGCTAAGCCGGACCGTTCTCGGTTGCTTGGACTGTTACAATCGTTGGCTGTTCCTGAAGGTGCTTGGAAGGTGATCAGTATGGATTTCATTGAGGGTCTTCCATTGTCAGGCCATTTCAACACCATTTTTGTCATGGTTGATCTCTTCTCCAAGTATGCTCACTTCATTGGACTCAAGCATCCGTTTACGGCAGCTTCAGTGGCATCCTTGTTTATGCAGCAGGTCTATCGGCTTCATGGCATGCCATCCGCCATTGTATCCGATCGTGATCGTATTTTCACTAGCAAGTTGTGGTCTGAACTGTTCAACTTGGCACATGTTGACTTGTGCATGAGCACTGCCTATCATCCGCAATCAGATGGTCAAACGGAACGTGTCAATCAATGTCTAGAGACCTTCCTATGTTGCTATATTCATGCCTGCCCAACTAAATGGAGTGATTGGCTTCATCTGGCGGAATATTGGTACAACTGCAGTTTTCATTCCGCCCTAGGCCGCTCCCCATTTGAAGCTTTATACGGGTATGCTCCATCACACTTTGGTGTCTCAGTGGCTGATGTTGCGGTTCCAGCCGATCTGGATTCATGGATTCAGGAACGTCAGCTGATGACGGATCTCATTCGCCAACATTTGCTCCGTGCCAAGGCACGAATGGCCAAGTCCGCCAATCTGAACCGTTCTGAATGCCAATTTGCTGTAGGAGACTGGGTGTTCCTCAAATTGCAGCCGTATGTACAATCTTCAATTGCAGCTCGTGCCAACCACAAACTGTCGTTCAAGTTATTCGGGCCTTTCCAGGTGACGGCTAAGGTGGGGACAATAGCTTATCGACTTGCGCTGCCCGCGTCGTCTTCAGTTCATCCAGTTTTCCACGTCTCTCAGCTGAAGAAATCGGTTGGCCAATAGCAGACCATCACTGCTACTCCTCCAGAACCTGACATCCAGTGGAGTTTCCCTGTTGCCATTCTCCAGCGTCGAACTCTGACCAATGGTGCTTCTTCCAAAACTCAAGGTTTGATTCGCTAGTCTAACTTACCTGATTCACTGGCTACTTGGGAAGATCTTGTGCCCCTACAGCAAGCTTTTCCATGAGCACCTGTTTGGGGACAACTAGGTTCTCAAGGGGGGGGAGGATGTTACAACAACTAAGGAGATGGACACGCTGAAGGAGCAAGACGATGGACCAAGCGTGGATGGGCCGTCTGTGACAAGACCGCGTCGCAAGGTAAAACTCAACCCGAAGACGTCCGGCCCATCCTGGGTCCAAGCCATCCAGAAGGCGTAGCGGAGTGGCTCACCTCTCGTCCGCCTGCGTGCGGCTAAAAGGAAGCGCGGGGGCGCTGTGTAAGGAGGGAAGATTATTGTATCGAATGCTTGAACCTATGAAGAACTTCTCTGTTCCTCGCTACCTCTGCTGCTTCTCCAATCCCCTTCTCTCCTAGCCTGTTGTTAACACAAACTTGTTTTCTGCTCACTTAATTACACTTATATATATCACGATTATTCTAACTTGCCGATCGATGACTGCTTGAAGGCACTTGGTTTGTGAGACATTGTTTTCAAATGTTTACACTATAAGACTTACAAGCAATTGATGCCATAATAGGAATATTGTCATTGTGATGATAAAAAAGAACCTTGTCATTGTAACGCAACCTAAGCTGGACATCGTCGATGATAGTAACTACACAGTAGAGAATACATATATCAAATTAATTCAAAACTGTGAAATTCAACAAGGGAGCTTAAAATTAAAACAAGCCATTGCATAAAGGTATAGTAGCTGAAACACAGAACACAGGTAGCTAAAAGCCTAAAACACAGAGCGCACGTCCGGGATAGTACAAAATGTTTCTCCAGTAGTATGGAACAGCTGCATAGAAAACAAGAAACACAAACCACTACTGCTTGCCCTAGTACGAGCAACAGACGTCTAAACTAATTACACGCACACTCTAGCACACAAACTCCTGATTATACTGCGGTCGACCAATTAAAGTGAGCTCCACGCATGAAGAATGGCACCGATCTCTCTGGTTTCTATGCATGGTATTATATATCTCTGTTCCCGTAGTAGTAAGCGCTGTTCAGTCGCAGCAGAGCTCGCAGAGCCAGCAGCAGCAGAGAGCAGCAATGCTGTGGAGACGAAGAAAGAACACATCAGAGACGCACCGAAGATCAGTCTTGATTGCACATGAATCAAATGTCATCTAAACTTGTGAAAAAAAAGAACACAACACAATCAAGGATATATGTAAAGCTGATCTAGCTAGGCCTTAGACAAGGCTGCAATAAGAGCGTAGGCACGCACGTACCATCCTTCGATAAAGCTGGGCTCCCCCCGCTTGCTCGACGTTGCGCGGCGACGAGACCCCTTCTTCTTGCCGCCTGCCGCGCCACCCTGCTCGGCCGGTCCCACTGTCGGGTAGCCTGCTGGTTCACCAACGAGGATTATTCGGATAAATTAGCAATGACGAATCACGAATCAATTATGTTAGAACGAGTAGTCAGCTGTTGACGATGAATTGACGATTAAAACGTAGTTATGTTCTTGATCTCTTTAATTTGGCAGGATCAGGATATGGGATGCATGGAGAAGCTAAAATTAATAGTATAATCTTTCTGGTCAATGCATCTGTGACAAGTTGACAACCTGGAGGAGGCTGAGGGTTACTCCTGGCGTTGTTCTCCATTGATGGAAGGATGGAGCTTGGGAATGGGACCTTAGGCTAGCTACTAGCGACGGAAAATATGTGTACGTTCGACTTGTGGACAATATAACCCAGCTGCTGCAACTGTGTGTGTTGGCTGTGCAGTGTGCAATGTAGGTTCAACTGCGCGAAATGGCCTCCTTATATAGGCACGCGATCGAGTGCCAAGCGATGGAGGAAGCAAGCCTCGACGAGGTAGGAAGAAGGAATATGATGATGACAGGAGGCGCTTGTACGTACGTAGTTATCGTCTCAGCCATCTTTGTTCTAGGCTGACCAAGAATGGTAAGCCTGCAGACATCGCAAGCCAACTCGATATCTGTCGCCTAACACAGCGCATGCCGCGTTAGCTGATAGACAGATAGATAGATTCTGATCGATCTGATTTAATTGGGAGTAGCTAGTACATCAAGCTGGTGGTAATAGAGATTCTGTTTCATCGTCTTTAGAGATCGTGCTTGTGGACACGCCACGAATGGAACGGTCGTCGGTGCCGGATGGAGCCATTGATCGGCTGCCAAGCTCGTGCTTTGCTTGTCGGCGTGCGTCGGCCGGCGTTCTGGGTTTCCTGCTTTTGTCGGCGAAGTAGGCAGAGGTACTGTAAAATGGATGCCCATATTGAGGATCCATGCGCGGTACGGTAAGCACGCGTACACCAGAACGTAACTCTGGTGAGAGTCAGCAACGTTCTCGACCAAAAACCTCTCTTCTCGATCAACTTCTCTTTCTACCGTACGTGCTAGCTCGGTACTTCCTAGAATAGCCGCCTCCGGGTCAAGGAATAGATTCTACTCTCGCTCGATCTGGTCGACATGATGCAGCTAGGTTGGTGGCGTAGTCTGCTTTGGCCCCCGCCTCCTTTCGTTGGCACTTGGTAGTTGCCGCCACGCTTTCCTTCAACAATTCTGTTCCCATTGTCGGCTGGCGACAATAATGTCTACTGCTTTTCTACGTGCCAAGATCTGGCTCCAGGCCGGTTCCGCGGATTAATAAGAGACGCCCGGAATGGGCTTTGATTCAGCAAATCAGCTTCCGGTACTTTCCTATATAAAGTGCGAACATGGTTCCTGCTTACACCATCACCTAATTAATCTTGATATTCCAAAATTGCAATCTTACCAAGAGCAGCCACACAACACAACTACTATATTATTTAAGTGCATAATATAGTAAATTTATGTATAACGTGGTTTCTGCATTGAACAATGTGAATCTACTTTTGCATTGAACATGGTTCCTGCTTACACTATCAATCTATCATCTAATCTTGATATTCCAAATTACTTACAAGCTTACCAAGAGCGGCCACACAACTACTATATTATTCAAGTGCATAATATAATAAACTTTGGGACGTGCTGGCGGCCTGGCACCCAGATGTCCAACAGAATAGGATTCCGTTGGATGGCTGTTTCCCACGCGCGCCTGCACAGCCTACCCCTGTCCGCTAATTCGCCTTGCCCGCATGCATGCACATCGCGTCGTTGTCGCGTTCGTAGGACTCGCTCGTAATCCGTCCCGTCCACTGCGATTCGACCCACCCCCATCCGCGCACCCTACCCCCATCCGTTCGTCCCATCGTGCCCCCCGACCGCCGGCCCCCATCGCGTCGCGCGCCACGTCCGCCGGCCACCGGCTCGCCCGCCCCATTCCCCGTCGCCCATGACGTGCCACCATCACTCCCCCGCCCCTTGACTCTCTGAACAGCATGAAACACGTGCAACATGAAACACTTGAATGCAACATACGTCTGAAATGAAACATCTGGAACATACACTTGCAACATATGTGTGAAAACAAATGCAACATCCAAATAGAACACTTGCAACTTGCAACATGAAAAATACTTGCTACAACGGAAGACTGGAAGAGATGAAATATTTGGAACATACTGTTGCAACATATGTGTGAAACATATGCAACATCTAGATCAAAACGCTTGTAACATACGTCTGAAACAGATGAAAACACTTGCAACATATGCAATATATGCAACATCCCTAATCTACCTTTGCAACGTCCATATGAAATAACTATAACATACATCTAAAATGTTTGAAATACTAGAAACATATATTTACAACATAGGGAAGGGGGTGCCTGTGCCGCTCAATTACTGCCGAGCACCACTGGCATCCAGCACCAGCGGCATGCGCAAGCACCACCGCCACCAGCCCCGGGCTTGGGTCGGCCGGGACGAGTGGCGTGTGCGACGGGAGGGAGAGGGCGGCGCACTCGACGGGGCGCGAGCTAGCGGCGGCAGATGGGGAGCGCGGGAGCAGTGAGGGGAGTGCGCGTCCGCGTCCAGGACGGTCAGCCGCAAGGCGTTGCGACAGGGGAGGAGGAAGCGGAAGGGATAAGGATGGGTGATTTTTTTAATAAACTCATGAGCAGAGCGAGAGCGGTGGGGCAAAAGCATAAGCCGAGACGGTGGACCTACGGGAGCGTCCGATGATTTGCTCGTGTCAGACGTAAGACATGTAGCATTATCGATAAACTTTACATATAACGTGGTTTCTGCATTGAACAATGTCAGTCTACTTGTGCTGCCAGATATCAGTGCTATTTGTTCTGCAAATGACATGCATATTTACGATTTAGGTACACGTACGTGAAAATGGGGTCCAACCTCAGAGGAAAAAATATGCGGGTTTTTAATAAAAAAATGTCATTACACAAATACGAGTTGAAGATAACTCGGACATGGATGGTTAGAATGTAAGATCATAGTATCTCCCACCTCCAATCAATGAAAGCTAGATTCACTTCCTACAATTTAGGTACACTAGAGGGAGTTGTTGGTAATTGGTATATTGTTCTTGTTAGCATGCCGACAAGGCAATGCATTGCATATTGCACACATTAAGCCACAGAAAAAACATAGGTAGATGCTTGCACTGGTTTATTTTTTTTTAGGTAATGAGAAAAAATTCTGTCTTTGGACATTCTCTTTTGAAAATGCATCAGAACACAGCTTTTAATTGATTTGGACTTCGGACAGGCGACATCGGCATGGCCGTTCAGACACTTGCGCCCTCTGTGACCAGGCGGCAGAAACCGGTAATCACCTGCTATTGCAGTGCCCATTCAGTCGTCAGATTTGGTTCCATTGCCTGCAATGCAGCCGCTTCGTTTGCATCATCTGATGCCGCCGGCGGATGGTGAGCTTGCTTCCTGGTGGCTGTCTTCTCGGCTGCACCTTCCAGAAACCACCAGGAACGGCTTTGATGCGCTTTGGCTGCTCATCTCTTGGATGTTGTGGAAGGAGCGCAACGGACGAGTCTTTGAGACTGTTCGCATAGGTGCCTGTAAAGGCATCCGGTAAATTTCAGCTGTGCTCGTAGCGGTTCATATAGAGTAAATTCCAGCTGCAGCGGGTACGCTATCGTCGTCCGCTACCGGCGCTCGTCCTTCATATTTAGCGGCCGACAGTCTGTTTACCGGATGCAAGCATGACAGAGAGGAGCATGCACGTGAGAGAGGGGAGAGAATCTTGGGTGGACCCTACCGTTTCAAGTTGTAAAAAATGTTATAACTCACAAACCAATTAACCAAATTAAATTTCGATTACACCATTAAGTTCGTTTCAATAAATCTTTTAAAACAAGATGTCACATGGATATATTTAAATAAAGTGACAAGTGAACCCTACAGTAGATAGAGGATGATATAGAGGATGTATGTGTGCGGAAGAATTAGATATAGATGAGAGAATCTTGATGACTAAGCCTTTTACAGGATGAATATAATCGTCCATGAATACGGACAGTCTGATGGCACAACGACGACATCCCAGACCTTGGCCCTCGCCATCCGCTCAGAGGGCAATCTCTGGCTACAAGCTGGTTTCAGGCCCTGTCGTGCTTCTTGGCTTTGGTCGGTGACTGATGCTTCCAGCAGCGCGTCGTCAGGTCGCTCGTTCAGTAAAAATGTAGACATCCGGCTGTAATCTCTCTCGTTGTTTGTGTTGGCGCGCCTGGCACCTCGCCACGGCAAGCCTTTATTTCGTTGTATTCCAAAACCCTCTACTTACTTAATGAAATACATGCAGCGCACGTTCTCAAAAAAAAACAATAAATACTCACATGTCCCAACATGAGCGTAGACAAGGCATCACTTATATACACAAGAAAATCAATGAACAAAAAGGGAAGAATTATTTCAGTTGTTTTATGACGTCCTCCCACCAATTAGAGTGAGAGCCGAACCGAGCCTAAGCTGAATCATTTCCATGTGAAAAGATACTCTTAACTCTCTATCCTTCATAAATGCTAGGAATAGAGATTTTGGTGAAAAAATACCCTCCAACAGCTTACTTAATTGGTTATCCAAATATAACTACCTTCTATTCCAGATTTTTTGTTAGCTAAAGATAGAAAATGAGTATGACTCTCTAGGGTGCAAACAAGATACAGAAAAGAGAGTGAAAAGATATATAAAGCGATTTTATGCAAATGACTCTCCAAACGATAGTTTAGAGAGTGTGTTTTAGTAAGACATAAAATCATCGAAGCCAGGACCAACAAAACAACACAATGCCAATATTGGCCTCATGACTAAGCAAAGGCCTCGTGACCAGAACTAGTTAGAGAGATAAATCGGATGGTTTCAAAAACTGAGGAATCTATAAATCTATTTTTATTAAAAGAAAGTAAATCAGACTTTCGCAATAGTTCAGGTCATATGGACTTTTTCCTTCATTTACTTATCGGATGATGCAAAAGGCCGGAGCCTTCTTTTCCTTGTAAAAAAAGTTGCCCATATGACATTGACATCAAAACCATAATTAACTTGTAACATTTAGTTCGAAGACAAAAGGATCATAAAGACATACTGTCACAATATCACGGGTTTACTAGCTTTTATAAATTCTAGAATTATTAACAAAACTAGACATTGAAAAAAAAAACTATCGCTATCCAATACGTGAAATATAAGCAAATTAAATAAGCAAGGGGAGTAAACTTCGAGCAACAACCAACACTTTTATACATCTTTTAAGTGCAGGGTAATTCCTCTGTTCATTTCAAATACATCTGTGCGACTGTTCTTTCCCCGGTGCAAGAAATAAAGAATGAAAAAGAACTGTTCAGAATAAATTATCCTAATCAAAATCCCAGGGGAGAAACTAGTAAACATCTGTTTCGCTACATTCTCTCTCACACACTTCTGCAGCATAGTATAGTGCCCCGTTATCTCAACCTGTGGCCTGCGGATGGTTGAGCAGCAAGCTGCCCCTTCTACGTTATTCCTCCGTCGCAAAATAAATAATTTTTTTAGAATTTCTAAGGGTCTGTTTGGATTTTCTCTAAACTTTAGAGCTAAAGCTCCAATCAAATGTTCTAAAGTTAGCTCTAAATTTTAGCCCACTTCACATTAAAGCTTTAGAGCTTAAAAGTGAGTTAAAGTGCTCTAAAGCTTCTAGAGCTCTAAAATTTAGAGGAGGAAATCCAAACAGACCCTAAGTCATTCAATCTAAAGCCTAACTGAATACAAATCAATTTTTAGAATTCCAAGTCATTCAATCTAAAGCATAGCTGAATATATAGATACAAAGCAAGAATATTTATGACATCAAATTAATACCATTTAATATATTGTGAAATATAATAGTTTCATGATGCATTTATTTAAGGTCATAGACTTTGGTACTCTTCTATGAAGTTGGTTAAACTTAAAATAGTTTAACTTAGGACAAAAATTTAATTTATTTTTTGATGGAGTATATGACATTGTATTTAATAGCCGAAGCACGCGAGCATGTATACAGCATTCTAGGTGAACAATCATTCAATCAATAGTTAGCTAGTAGAAACTTTAAGTTCTTGCAAAAATCCAGACACAACTCTTGCAAGTTGCAACCAAGAGACTGATAAATTCAAGGGTACATATCATGTAACACATAAGCAAAACAAAAACAAATAATGTAACAAACACATCTCGACATTAGCTGCAACAGTACCTTCCATAAGGTTTATAGTACTACAGATGATCCCCGATTGGAATAACAGAAACAACACCTATCAACATATTGTTGAGAACCTAAACCTAATCAGCCATTAGTGAATATAGGATAACAAACAAATTAACTGCTATTCCTTATGAGAGAAACAACAAAACACTGTCAGTAAGACTACACCTTACTGGCTCACCCATGGCCTTCATAGACAAACAGTACAGCTCAAAAGCAAAATGATCCGAGCTAGTTTCTGAATAAACCTCTGAACGGCACCACCGTAACATATGCTTTCTCAAAAATGCACTACTCTCAACTGCAGAGAACGTGCAACAAAATATTATGTTTCACTGGAACATCCATCATGCCAAAAAGCTCTCCTTACGTTCTGTTCTGTCACTGATACAAACGGCAACGGATATAAGATGGCAGCTTCCCAGTTCCCACCCAAGTATAACTCAAACAATAGCCCAGAATTTCTTCCTGCAAAACAGAACTTGACCTGTCCCGCTTTCCTCATTTTCCAGCATGTGCACAGTAACATCCCAAAGGAACTTCGGTGCTAGATCGATGATTCTTGAGAGAGTGTGATTCTCATCTCTAATAATGACAAAACCCTGTATGTTCACAATTTGGCAGACGATGATGACCATTCTCTCTTAACTAAATTGCTGTAACGACTACATAAGCATATTTGGTACATTGTTTTTGAAAAAAAAAAGGGACAGAAAATTATGCTACACAAGAAAGTTTCTGAATGGAGAAACAGGTAGCTTCTGCTTTATACTACATTTTGTCTACGAAAGGCCAATCATTGAGGGACGGGCTGACACTATTAAATTTCCATGGACAAATTGTTTCTTTTCACAATGAATTGGATGTATCTATAAGGTGCTTGTCATATTGTTTAATGGTTGGCATGTTCACTCATACAAAAACTACTTTGTAATGGAAAATACAAATACTGATTTGGCTCTTTGAAGATATAGGCATATAGCTAATTTATATATGTAATACATTTTTATTTCACAGAGGATACATGTAACTATGAAAAAGCCATACACCAAAGTATTTGATGACTACAACATGGCCTGGCTTAGGATTCTGTTGTGTTATGAACATGATACCAACTTTGCTATTGCAAAATTAAAAGCCATTTGTTATTGCAAATATAAGCAGAAATACATTCTTGAAAACATGGACATCAGTAAATAAGATATGCACTTTAGTATCTATAATAATAACTGTCCATAATCAACTAAAAGGCAATATCTACCTGGGGTCGAATGATGCGATCCATTTCTAACATGATATCCTCCAAGAGACAATCTTCCTTGCGACCTTCATAATGAGAAAAGACGTGGAAAGCATGCAACAAGTCATAGGATCTAGGATATGTTGAGAATGGCTCACACCTGCAACATAAATATAGAATGATTTCAGTTTCATCATAAACAAGCGAAAATTTATTCATTGATTTTGGAAGAAATACCAACCAGTCATGGTAAGAACCGAGTAACCCACGGTCGTAGATAATTGGTAATGTGTTCTTCATGGTATGGGGTACTATATTCATAATCCAGACAGGGTCACTGCTTAGTGCTGCAGCAAATCCGCCATAATTAGCATTCATGTCCATGACGTTTCGAATGCTAGTCTTTTCAACACCAAGAAATGACCAATACTTGTGAACCTGGTTCTTCCAGAACTGGTTATACTTCTCAAACCTCTCTGGTGCGACTCCTAAAAAATAAGTTCCAGAAAACCAGTTATATTCACAAACAGGCAATACAAATTTAAGCCAAGGGATCAAACTAGATTTACATCAAAGGTTTCAATCACTTCAGGTAAGCAAGTTTAAAAATCTTAAACACCTAAGACATTCTTTTGATTGAATTTGGAGGACCTCATTCTTATTTCTTACACTCTTTATAGCACAGAATGGAACTTGACTCAAATTTGTAGCATCAAAACAGGTATTATATATAAAATGGAGCTGACCTATCATCTCCAAACTCTTGAAATAAAATGATAGGCGATCAGATCTGGAAGGCAATTTCTGAATATTGGATTTGTCCTTGTTGAGCTTCACACAATTCATTAATGGAATTTTCCATGATGGTGAATCGTTGTCATTGGATTCACAAATATTCAGTAGCTTCATATCAGCCTTTCTCTGCCGGCAGGATTCATCTTCAGGTTTAACCCAAATAGCTGTTTGAACATGCTTAGCAATAAGCTTCCAACACAATGTTGTTGTAATATTAACTAGCTTCTCCCAGATAACAGGAAAGTCTTTATCTTTTCTATAAGCCGGTGGAGCAGAGTATACAAAATATCCATTAGGTCGCAAAAGACGGTCTACCTCTTTGAGCAATATTCCATCTGGAAAACAAATCACGGGTGATCAATCAAATTTTGGATGATGTATCTAGAAAGTAGAATTTGTAAATAAAAGATTATCAGAAGAAGAAACTTCCTAAGGAAACTATTGACCATCAAAGAGTACAGATACTTAAGTTGAGAACAATTGAGTTTTAAACTTTTAATGAAGAGTATTTTTGGGTCAGTGGCTTAGGGCAAATTGAAAGCATTTTTGGGTCAGTAGCTTAGGACAAACTGAAATGTGAATCTTACCATTTTCATGCCAATCAACACGACACCTTGAACAGTGAACCATTTCAAATGAACTTTCAGGATAAGGTAATTGTTTTGTGGCCAACACAGAGATCATTGCACCAATCCCACGTTCTAAAGCAAACTGGATTTGATTCTCATGGCCATCTTTTGGAGCAAATGACATGGTTTGAATGTCTAGGGGAAGAAGATAAGCAGAAAAGCTAGCAACACCACATCCAACATCCAAAACTTGAACTACTCCAGCAGAACGGAGATCACCAGTACTATTTGTTGTCATATTTCCTAGCCTGCATTGATCAATTACAAAAATTACATCAACAGAAAATCCTTTTACAAAATAAAAAGAAGGCATTAGAACGAACCATATATAACTAATCGTTGCTCCAAGTTATGTCCCTTCACTGCACATACTCTTCGTTCCTAATTACTCAAGGGAATACTCCCAATAGGTTGTTCCCTCAAGAATATAGAATGCTAGATCAAAATTAATAACATTCAACATTTGGTACAAGCCTAAAAAGCATCACATCTGACAATCATCTAGACGAGGTAACAAGCATTGGATTGCAAATCATATGCATTAATGACCATTGGAGATAATAATGCTATTATACAACTATCTAGCTTAAACGCTACAATTTGGGATGTGAGTTAGGCAACAATTCTAGTTACCTCTCTATGTACTCTGATGCACCATGTTTGAAGTGAGTGCCACCTCCAGGAAACCACCAAAGCTTGCCCTTCTCATGCACCCAGTTCTGTCCTCCTTTGACCTCAGCAAGATGTGAATGGTTGACATTACTACGCCATACGTAGTCTCGGCTTGTTGGCCATCTTATCGGTATCTTGTAGTCATTTGGAGGGGGCACCAAACAGAACAATCGTTTCTCTCGGGGAGGACAAATACTCTCAAGATCCTCATGCCTAGATCTATCCAGGTTCTTCAAGCTTCTTACATAGGCTGCATCATGGCAGGGGACATACTCATTGTATTCCAAAGGACACACATCAACTCCATTATCTGGAACTGTGACTGGTTTCGCCCGGTACTTACGAGAAACTCTGTTTGTAAACACCAGAACATCTGTAACTGAAAAGCAAACAGATTTCACCAAATTGGCATGGAAACATAATGAAAAATACCATATATTAAGCTAGGAGGATGGGACAAGTCAACAGATGAGCACTCTAGTATCAACAAAAGTTGCTGCAACTACAAAGAGGAACAATATAAAACAAAATTTCAGACATAGCACCTACTTAAATGGGTCAAGGCCAAGTATTTGGCAAATTATGAATTACTTTAACATACTGGCCCGCACTCTATTAACCTAATTCTTTGTTGCTGGCAGAAAGCAAGTCTCAAATCTCAATCAAACTATTCCCGCAAACTACCGTCACTCAAACAAGGTATAGAGAGCAATCCCCTAGAACCAATCGCCTAACAAGCGCCCCTTTTACTAACAATGCAGGAGCGTCAACAAGAAACCTGCAACCATAAACCGGAATCCGGCACAAAAATTTCAACCATAGCAAGGAACCATAAGCCGCTTCTTCTAAGAAGCCCCGACGAAGTGGACTGGGAAATGCCATCGGACGGCGGATCGCGACGGTGGCAAACGCTCGAGAGAGATGACGCTAGGCACCTTTGGCCCTGAAGGAATCGGGCGATCGGGGGCGCGAGGGCGGCAGTACGAGCGCCGGCGACGCGAAGGAGCCGAAGAGGGTGCCGGCGTAGAAGGAAGCGGCGACGAGGGCGACGCCCAGGAGCAGGAGCTGCACGGACCGCAGCTCCACAGCCGCCGACGCCGGCGACCACCACCGCCCCATCTCACTGCTGCTTCTGTCAGAGTCTCGCTCTTCAACACTCCCGGTTAGACTGGCCTATTTCACGTTTGGGTCCATTACAATTCGTCTATTCTGAGAATTGCCATTATAATTTCATCTCTCTCATTCATGTCATTTTCTACACTTTTGCCATACCTAGACCCATTGTCAGGTGTGTACCCATACACGGAGACGTATTGGCGTTAAGGACCCATCTGCTCCGTTAGCCCGCCCGAGGCGCTCGCCCCAGAGCCTGCGCGTGGAGCGGCGGCCAGCGCGCTCGCCCTTACGTCGCCGCGTCCACCGGCACGAACTCGTCGCCGCCATCAAGCCACTGCTCAGGACGAAACTCGCCGCCGTCGTCGCCCCACAACCGCGTAATCCTCCCCATCGCGGCGGAGGGCGTCTTCTTCGCCTGGCCATGGCGAGGAGGCCGACGCCGAGGCACAGGGCTCGGCCCACATGCATGCGGCATCGCCACATCTGCGCGGAGGCCAGCAGGCGTGGCCTTGGCACAACACGCGTCGCGGACACCAGCCTGTCCGGCTCCTCCGTGAGCATATGTCTTCCAGCAGCGGCGCAACATGCCCCCGCGCATGGCGCCCTCAGCGACCACCGCGCGTGGCGCCTTCTGGTGGAGTACACCAGGACGCCGCCGTCGAGCGCGAGCACGCGGTCAAACACATGCGACGTACACGATTGCTGATGCTTGCCCTATGACATGAGACTGTTCCACGATCCCTGTGCCAGCAGCTATTGCTCTCCATGCTCTGATTACTAGCCTGCTCTGCGACGTCGCGGCAGCCTCCGAGGCCACAGAGACCATGCCGCTAATGCCATCCTTCAAGAGGAAGCGGGCCGTGGCCACACTGGAGAATGCGGAGGAGGTGGTCGGACTGGCTATCGCTTGCATTCTCGAGAGGCTGCAGCCGGCGGAGCTGCGGAGTGCGGAGCATGGCTGCTGTCTGCCCGTCTGCCGCTCCATGCGCGAGCGCTGCCGCGGCGACCACCTCGGGGAGCGCCACATGACCACAAGTGGGGCCGTGTCCTGGGCCTTATTGCCAGGGACGAATGGTGGACGCACCTGGCGTCCGTCAGCGAGTCCAGCGGCCACGTCCGTCCGTCTCACGGCCTCCCACCTGCGTCCATCGCGCTCTCGCTATTGCTGCAGTGCACCGCGCGCTCGCCACTGCCGCAGCTCGCGAGCGCCGCCGACCTCGCACTCGCCACTGCTGCAGCTCGCGAGCGCCACCGGCCTCACGCTCGGTCATGCCGCAACCCGCCGCGTGCTCTTCCACTACCGTAGCTCGCGAGTGTCGCCGGCTACACTGCCCACCGGGTCCCTACAGGAGCCGCTTGCCGGACGTGGCTCGCCACGCTGTCCTGCGTTTGCCCGGTGGTATCCTGGATGCGGCCCAAGGCCGAGGCGCCACCCTCTTCAATCGCCGCCGCCGCCTTGAGTCGTCGTAGAGGGAAAAGGGGAACGGGGACGGGGAAAGAGAGAGTGACGGCGGCATCAGTCTAACGGAGGAGGCGGAGACTTAATGTGAGTACGTGTTTCTGTACACTGACAGTGGGTCCATATACGTAGCAGGTGTAGAAAATGGTACGGATAAAGGAGACGTAGAATTATAATGGCATATCTCTGAATAGGTGAATTGCAGTGGCGTTTCTCAGAACTCAAAGAATTGTAATGGCGTGGATAAAAAAAACCCTTCACGTTTGGGGAACAAGATGCAAAAAAGAACTCTTTCAGTAAATAGATGTTCAGGAGAGAATACTCACCCAAAATGATCTTCCATATATTAGAGCCTATAGGTATTTAGTTGGAAACCTATTTTGAGTTTAGTTCTCGCAACGCATCTCCTGTTGGGTATAGCCTTAGGGATAAAAACAAATCCACGTATTTATTTTGTATTTTTGTTTAGATTCAGGTTCAAATACGACCATGCTGGACATGATACGATTGAATATGACATCATAAATATGGTATTTGAGTATTCGGATATAATGGGTATATGTTGAATATCCGGACTTAGATACGAACAGATATAAACCCCTTTAAACGGATTCGGTTTCGAATACGGTCGGAAAATATCTATACCATTTTCACCTCTACTCCCGGTACATCTTTTGCTTCATACTGACGGTACGAATAATGCCTCTGACTTTTAATAATGTTTTTACTTAAATATAATGCCCTTTTTATGCTCATATATGCAATCAGCACGAGGTACTTTTATTTAATGATGATATTTCTAAAATTTCTAAAAGATAAGTCGAAGTTTAACTTGGAATTCAAAATTCCACAGCGAGTGCAACAAACCTTCAAACACTGGAACGCACGGGAATCTCACAAGAATTGTATAGGAACTTTACAAGAGTCAGTTCATTTAAAGCTTGAAATATAAGTTTAGGGGAAAGAAAAGGTGAACTTACAACTTTAAAACATTGAGCACTTATGTTCAAATTTTAACTCGGCGACCCCATACTCCGTTTGCTTGCACATTGCAACTTTTAACAACGCTGCAAGAAGTAATTATTCGCAAGTTTGAACCAACGAATGTTCATCAATAGTAATTTTTTTACTAAGTAGAATGTTCTTGACCAAATAGATTTCGACGTGCTTTTGTTCACACCATTTATTGTCATGTTTTTAGGTTCTTGAGTGACTAATAGATTTAAACTTGACTCCAAAATGTGGTACGCTGATCGCATCTCGTACAAGTATAATGTAACAGTAAATTATTAGGAAAATTTTATTGTATGGTCCTTTACAAACAACGAACTACAGTATGTCTCGCAAAAAATACGAACTTGGATGAACTTGATCACAGAAGTTCCTTTTGCCTTTTTAACCTCTACTTACCGACCACTTCCACGACTCTGATGCATTTGTAAAACGCCAAAACGGCACCTTTTTCAGATATTTCACGAATCAGAGTTCCAAAGATACAGAAACTAGCAGAACCACAAGACACTCTATACGCTAACCATTATTATTTTCAGAAACAAATACAATTCCTATTTCATGTGTATTGACTATGCGGAACCTCACCCGACCCCTCAAAAAATCAATGCCTACAAGATGATACAAATGCAAGATTGAACTGGAGACATGTTAGGTGGTGGCCTGAGACAATGCAGATCCAATCTGAAGCATGAGAGGATACACCGGACTGAATTCCTTGTCTCCTCGAGACCTGACCCTCGTCTCGTAGTCGTCCAGGGTTGCTTTCACCCCCTTCCAGATCTGGTCCTCACCATGTGAATCAAGCCATAGAGAGTACTGCAAAGGTGTGAGCTTGTTGCGCTGTAATGGCGACTGCAGCTCATCAGGCCCTCGAGAATACAGGTGGTGGAGGATCACGCTTGGCGGCAAGTCATGAAGGAGCGGAGACTTCTCAAGTTGAGACGTTTCCAGGAACAGGACAGGGCGGAATGCCCGTAGTGCCCGGTATGGTGCCCCCAGCTGCTCCACTGGGAACAGGTTCTGACCAACAGCAAGCTCCAGCTCAGCCATGTCCCGTGCCATTCTCAACTTCCCAGCTTCTGAGAGTGGCCTGACAAGAGAAGCATGCCTTATAAAAAATATGAGAACCCTTGAGGCCATCCTTCTAACCATGATGGTACATATGGTTTCTGAACGAGAGGATGATGAAGGCAACAGCTTTGATAAGAACTCGCTGCGGAAGTGGACAGCACATTTCTGAAGCTCTTCCATGTAAGCTGATGCATTGTTATCCATTGCTGCATCCATTCCTTGACCTGAAAAGTCCTGCTCATGCATTTTCAGGATGCATGACTCAAGACGATCAAGCATCGCTTGGAACAGGGAAGTCACTGAATCACAAGCAACACCATAAACAACACCAAGGGAGGGTGAAAGGACTTCAGAAGCAACATTTGGGAGTGTTGACAAGACGCTAGAAATGCGCATGTGAACCTCCTGAAGGTGAAGACATAAAGCAAAATTTTTGAGTTGGGCTGCGGTTGCTGTGCTGGTAACTTGTCGAGCTTCAGGGCCAGTAGAGATCTAGATTTACAGAAAACATATGTTAGAAACTGAACATGGAAACTAAAGCAGTGTCTAGCAACCAATATATGCTAGATGGACCTTGACACATTGTACAAGCATGCAAGAAAGAATGGAGCAAAGGTAAAAGTTATTATCTAAACAGTCAATAATAAATTGGCAAAAAAACAAAACAATGCATACAATCCATGTAAACTGGTAATGATATGCTGCAATGATACAGGTCTTTTACTTTACTGAAGGGTAAACATAATGATCCAGACATTCCCCAGGTGAAGGGTGCAGGACAGAAAAAAAAGTACGCAGTCTACACTGTTCATATTGTTGACTTGAAAGTGAAGCCAAGTCATGCACAAGACAATAGAGATGTGTAAAGCGGAGTGCCATAACAATTGAACTGTATTTTGCCATGACTTGTACAAGCTAGATAACCATGGTTTCTTTACTTCTGTAACCAATAGGTGACTAATCAGAATAAAACAAGCTTATGTACACCATATTGACTAACAGGTTTCACTCAGTGAAGTCCAAAAATCACTGAACTGAGCCAAATTTGCACAGCATATTTTTGGCCTTAGAGAGTAAGCATGATTCATGAAACTAGTGTTATTGTGCTAGCAAAGGTTTTCAGAAGAACACAAAGGAAACAAGTGACTCAATATAATTAAAAGGACATAGTTAGACAGATTTTAATGCGACAGATTATGTTTGGTTGCCAACTAATGTTGCCACACATTCTTGACCTGTTGAGAACTCATGGGCATTTGCTTGTTCTTGTATAGCTAACCTTAGTCGCCACACTTTTGTGGCAACAAAAATAGACACCTAAGGTTAGGCAAAATTAGGCATGAAATCAGAATCTATGACATGAGGGGCAGGTGGCTAAGAAGTTAGGCAGACTGTGTTGTAGAAGGAACCAAACATTGCTTACTAAAACTGTGGCTGCCTAAGGTTAGGCGTGGAATTTAGGTTCCAACCAAACAGATCCTTGGTAACTCAATCACTCAAAGACTTATGAAGAATTGTCCCACTTAAGATATGGAGCTAACAGATACAACTAGAATCACCAAAAAACATTGGTCAGGCTTCAACTAATATTTGGTTACAACCAGTGAAGTTGGTCTGCCGAGAAGAGAAAAACAGTAGTGGAATATAGTATACGCAAGTTTCAAATCATAATGTCACATCAGAAATTACTAGTTAAACCTACCACAAGGACTATATTTATTCATAGATAATGAAGAAAGCATACAAAAAATCCACAGGAAAAAACATATACAAATAACTTGACTAGATCATTAAAGGTAGCAAGTGGATACCTGATATTCAGCTCTCTGTGCTAAAAGAAGCAAGGTCTTTCCAATTTCACGTAGAACAAGAACAAGTAAATGCCCATGAGTTCTCACTACTTCGATTTCCTCTTGCATGCGAGAAACTAATCTTGAGATCTGATCCTTTGAAGGTATAGTTCCACGGTTTGACATTGGAAATATGCTGTTGACATAATCAGATAATCGACTATGACACAGAGCCAAAAAGGCTGTCTGGAATGTCTCAATGGCTGAAATCATATGATCTTTTCCTTCAGGAGTGAGAGCTGGAAGGGTGCCCTTTACATCAGTATCTCTTGAAATCCTCTCAAGAAGGTTTTCGACCATCGAAAACAGTCTTGGATAGCCAAGAGTAAATATTTCCTTCACAAAGCTTGAAGCCGTAAAGGTAGACTTCATTTGACTTGCAAAGGCCTTGACAACTGCATCCCAAACTCTCTCTGTTATGAGAGGCTCACCCTCCTGCAGAAGATTTATTTTGTTTTTGTTAGACAACAGAAGCTTTTAGGGATGCCAGGCCTGTTTTATATACAGGAGCAAGAAAGAAAATGATAATAGTCTTATTATCTGCAACTCTGTATGTAAAAAATCATACTTCATTGAAATTACAATTAAGGATGCCTGAAAAGACTGTTGGTATTCACTTAGATATAGGTACCAAGTGCACATTTCACTCTACACTAAGCACCTTGATCCAAGGGATTCACTAGCTTAGTTCTAGTATCAACTACCGGACAATAGTAACATCAGTGGGGAGAAAAGCTATGAACAATTGAAGCTGTACCCTTCAAATTTCAAGTTCATTTAACCAAACATATAACCTAAAATATGTGATGTGTTCACTAGAGATGATCTACTGGTGTTCTGGTACATCAACATGCACATTCTGTACTGCCTACATTGTCATTTTGGATTGCTTCCATCGCCGTTATTTGTTAACAATTTCACAAACTAACATCACATGATTAACGACTTTGTGTTATACTCACAGTTGCACCACTTTGTTAAGTTCCAATTTGCAACTTCAATTCAATTTCATCTGATCTAGTAAGTTCATGCATCAAGCACTTACCTGCCAAACCTCCTCAAGGAAAAGCATTTGGGTGAATGGGACACGCTTCTTAGTGAGCACAGTCTGCAGCTGCCAAGCAGCGGTCACTGCCCGGTGGAGCTCCTCCATGCACTGCCTCATCCTATCCCATAGTGCCTCCGCAGCCTTCTTACTCCCACCAATCTGTGGCGTACCACTCCTCTGCACCCCTCCAGGGCCACCTCCAACTCCAGCCGTCATTGATATCGCCTTCATGTCCAGTGCAACAGCCACACTCTTTGCACCTGCTGCCTTGTGCTTCCCGACAAGCCCCTCCACTGCTGTCTTCAACTCCCCAAGATTGTAGTACACCTGCAGCCCGCACCACACGTCGTTCTGGTTGGACTCGGAGACACCGCGATCGATCACAGCGCTGGCCTCCGAGCGCAGCTTGGACGCGGCGGCATCCACCTTGCGCATCTCCTCGTCAACGGCATTGATCCCGGAGAGGTTCTTCTCCTCATAGAGGAGGCGGATCTCGCGGTAGAGCTCGGCCTGGCGCGCGAGGTCGGGAGCAGGGGAGGAGGCGAGGAGTCGGGAGGAGAGGCGCACTAAGCGGTGGGAGTGGAGGAGGAGGTCGGCTGTGGCAAGGAGGCTGGAAAGGGAAGCCGAGGAGTGAGCGAGATGAGAGCGCGGGGCCGAGAGGTGGGAGGAGAGGACGGAGAGGTGGGAGGAGAGGAGGTTGAGGTGGGATGGGAGCGAGGAGAGCGACGCAGAGGCGGAGCGGAGAGAGAGGAGGTGGGAGAGCAGGAGCGGATGGCGGCGCAGCACCTCGACGCGGAGATGGCGCCGGAGAAGGCGGATGGCATCCTGCAGCTGCTCGGCGCGGGAGGCAGCGAGTCCTGAGGAAAGCGCGGCGGAGGAGAAGTCAGAGGGGGAGAAGGACGGGGACAGGAAGGCGGAGAGGACGGGGTCGGAGGCGAAGGCGTCCAGCGGGGAGGCGGGATCGTCGGAGGTGGGGGAGGGCGGCGAGGCGAAGGAGGCGGCTGTGAGGAGGTCCTTGGACGTCGGCGAGAGGAGGAGACGGGGAGTGGTGGGGGGCGGCGCTGCCATGGCGGCGGCGGCCGTCGGAGAGATGGGGGTGGATCTGGAAGTGGAGGGAAGGGAGATCTAGCGGAGAGGGGGACTGGGAACGCAGTTGGCCTCGCTGTCGTTGCTCTGGTTTGGTTTTGTGTTTGGGGACGATCAACTGGTTAAGTGAGGATTAATCTAAATTTTTTTGAAGAACTGTTTATTTGATTCCGTTAATCATTCTATTTGTATCAAATTTAAAGAGAGAGGTATACACACACCTATATAAGCTTACATTTATGATAATTTTTACTTGTCAAAGCTAACCACCCTAGGCCTTGTTTGGATGTATATGAATTCACTTCAATCAACATGTGTTAGAGTGGATTAGAACGAAACTTAGTTTAATTTCACTTTAATCCACTTCAACATATGTGAATTGCGATGAATACAAGCGCATCCAAACAATGACATATGTATTTACCTCAACCCATATATCCAACCTACATGGGCTGAGATAGATACATGTGCATCTAAACAAACCCTTACACAGACATGACTAAACACAAATTATACTCTTATAATAATACATAGGGGTTTTGGCATTCATGCCCTCATTTTGATCGGAAATTCTAATTTTGCTTTCGTGCTTTAAACTTTGTGATTATCCCTGCCTTTTCAAATTGAACGAGTAGTTTGGCCTTATTTTGTGGAGTCTTGTTAACATTGTTAACTTTTGGATAAAAAGATAAGTTTGCTCGTGTGATTATACCCCTGTTTTGTTAGAGATCTTTATGATATTACTTCTATTTCAAGATCAAAGTTTTTGATATATTTGGTAGGGATGTTGGCAACAAAATTAGGCAAAATTGTATGCATTCATTTTATTATCATAAATCTGTGAAGAAATTTGTCAGATTCTACAAATTTTTGACAACATTTATGTCAAATCCATATACAAATACAATTTATTGTCACACAGCTTGCATGTGATCATGAAACCATACGGGGTAATCATGAGATATCTGCCAACATAAAAGTCCAGGTGAACTTGTGTTGTAAGATTTAAAGTATGTATGTCTTTGTAATAAACAAACTTGTGTGATCTATGTGAGTTTCTATGTGACGTGATCTTGGATGAAGACTTGCCAGTCGGCTAACATGGGTGGTACTACTAGAGGACAGCTGGATTAGCTAGATTAAGTTGAGTGTGGACCAAGGGTGACAACTTCTAATTTAGTCGGTTAATTGGAGGGTCCTTGTAAACAATCCAAATGTGTTTTTATTGCAATGGTGATTCACGAAATATCACGAGCTCTTTTTTTGCCTTTGAATGAGGAGAGTGTTAGATATCTTTTATGCTCAATTAGATTATTCTACAAGTGCACAGAACATCGATGTAGCACTTCACTTAGGAGTATTCTGAGCATCGTATTTATATCCTCAGGAAAAACGTATAGCCAAGATAAGTGACTAATATAATTCCTAGTGACTAAACTATATGAAAGGTCCTAATATGGATAGAGGGGGTGAATAGCCTATTTAAAAATCTACAAGATCACTAGAGCAATTTGATTAGTATGACAAATAGCGAAATACAAACTTACTCTAGCTCTACAAGGGTTGCAAGCCACCTATCCAACAATTCTATTCGCTATGATCACTAGACACACAAGAAGCTAAGTTGCTACTCACTAAGAGCTCTCAAACTTGCTACACTAAAGAGCTCCACTAGATGAACTTAAGCTACAAGGCAAGCTCTCAATTCTAGCTACACTAAAGAGCTTATTATAACTAGTTTGCGGAAAAGTAATGGAGTGAGCAAGATGATTATATCGCCGAGTAGAGAAGCGAACCAATCATAAGATGAATACCAATTCAATCACCGAGAGAATACCAATGGGCAAGAAACAAGCAATTTTTCTCCCGAGGTTCACGTGCTTGTCGGCACGCTAGTCCCCGTTACGTCGACCAACACTTGGTGGTTCGCCGGCTAAGAGGTGTTACACGAACCTCGTCCACACAATTGGATACCGCAAGAACCTACCCACAAATGAGGTAACTCAATGACACGAGCAATTTACTAGAGCTACTTTGCGACGCTTCGCCGGGGAAGGTGCAAGACCCCTCACAATCACCGGAGCCGGCCACGAACAATCACCAACACGCGCTGAAGTTCCTCCGCTGCTCCAAGCCGTCTTGGTGGCGGCAACCACCAAGAGTAACAAGAAATCTGCAGCCACAACGATCCCCAAATGCCACTGGATGCAATCACTCAAGTAAATACACTTGAATCACTCTCAATCTTACTACGACGATAAATCAATAATGGAGATGAGTGAGATGTGTTTGTCTAGGCTCACAAGGATGTCAAGTATGTCAAAGTGCCAAGAGAGACATCTCCAAGCCGGCCAAACACTATTTATAGACGACCTCACGAAATAGAGACGTTGGCTCTGCCACGAGCTGATCGAACGCTACCCTGCGTCCGGTCGGGTGAGTCTGTTCACCTGATGGTTGCCACGCGTCCTCCATTTGAACCAGACCCGCCCGATCTCAACGGTCAAAAACTCGATCGCTCGTGTGTTAAAGATCGACCGGACGCGTCGCTTGCACCATCGTTTCTAGAGACGTTCCAAAGTGCGAAAACAGCGATCGGACGCGTCCGACCTCAGCCGACCTGACACGCACCTGCGTCCAGTCCGTACTGAGCTACTTCGCCCGCTCTTGCTGAGCTGACGTCACTTTATGTCACCGCCCACCTGACGCTGCCCCTGCGCGTCCGACCGCGTGAACTCGCTGCCATTCAACAAGTGACCGGACGCGCCGATCAAGCCAAAGCCAGCGTCCGGTCGTTCTTTTCCACTCTCGGCCAGTCAGCGCTTACTCGCTAAAATTGGCCGTACACACCGAGGTGGGGTGAGTCCGGTCACCTCGGCGCCAGCGTACGGTCAAAGTGCGGCTCCTCCTTTTCTTTTTTCAAGTCCGCAACCACTTCACCCTTACTACCAACTTGCTAACCACAAAGTGTAGAACTTGTGTGTACATGTGTTAGTATTTTCAAAGCATTTTACAAGGGTCAAAGTTAGCACACTAGGTTCTTAAATGCATATGCAAGAATAAGGTTACCTAGTGGCACTCAATAACCGTTTAGCCAAAGATTTTCCCTCTTTATAGTATGGCTAATGATCCTAAACGTGATCACACTCTCCAAAGTGTCTTGATCACAAAAACAAAACCTATCATATACTTTTTCCTTGATCTCCTTGGTTTTGTTTTTCTCTTTCTTCTTTTCAAAGTTGGAGCTTGATCATCTTCATTCCATGTCCACCTTCATCACCATGAACCTTATCTCGCTCCATCACTTGGATTGGACCACCTTATCTAATTCACACACTTAGATCAAAGGTTAGTCCTAGGTTTCATCAATTATCTAAAACCAAACTAGGGCTTTCACTATAGACAATCTCCGACTTAAGACGGGGTAATGATAATGTTGAGTATAGTAAAGGGGTATGATCAAGTAGAGAAGACCAGATAAACTATGTAGTTAGCGGGAGGGAGATCATGAAGTGAGTATAAGAATCTTGAGATACTTCTAATTAAGCACAACTCTGGAGAGGGACTATGGCGATACAAATAAACCAAGAAATAATAAGATAGGATGCAATAGCACTTTGGTGCACAGTCCTCCTTTAACCGGCCTAAAAGATTAATTAACATGGATATATAACGAGCCCTATAATTTAATAACTATCTCTATCGTGGTGGAACACAGAGGATGGATAGGATTATCACCATGAGATCTTACTCGGCGGGTATGCGCTCGGAGGGGCAGTAACGCACGCTGCGGCGAGTTAGTTACACGAGCCCAGCAAGTTGCCCGCAAGTTGCCCCTGAGTCTTGGCACATGGACTTTGGAGCCCGGTTCCCCTGTCTAGCTTCATCCCAAGGTCTATTTAGCTTTTGGAGTACTGTTTTTTTTTCTCTAGCTTATTTGTTTTTCTCTTTTGGGATAGAGCAGGTGAGGGATGGTTTTACTTACATATAAGTAGAAGTAATTAGCTAGAACACAAAATGATAGAAATCAACTTTGAAAAAATAGTAGAGAAAATGTTTAATACATCATCATTGGTTGGAATAAAATGTTTCCCATTGAATGAACAAACTTTGAACTAAGACACTCAAAACTTTGTATGGCTGGCACCAAAACTTTCGCACTTTGGTCCTAAAAATTTTGTAATTAAAAAACCTTCAACATAAATTTTTTCTATGAAGCCATAAAAAAATAAACAAAAAGGTCCATAAAATAGACATTCAAAGTTACATTGCACAAAAACTTATTGCGCTGGGAATTGAGAGCTTACTACATTTGTATAGTTTGATCCAGGAAAAATACAATGGTGAATGATCAAAACACATCAAAAATGCAGATTTTAAAAGACTAACATCTATTTACACAACATGTTGAAAGTAAAAGACAACTCATCAACCTAAAGACGATCATTTTTAATTTGACGAAGAGCACCAATTGCGAACGGGCTCTTCTCACCATCATATGCAAAAATTTTATTTGCAAGTTCAGCATAATAAGTTTGTGGCAGTTTTCCGATCACTTTTCTTCCCGATCAACTAGTGCATTGTCTTCATACTTCAAATACCTGCAGCTAGTAAGAGATAACAACATTGATAATTAATGTATGAGAATAAAAATAAAGAAATGACACTAGACAAGGATTAGAGAGGCACGTAGTAATGATAGAAAGAGGAGCTAATGTACGAAGAAAAGAGAAGGAAGAGAGCAAACAATACAATTTTCCCAAATACTCTAGTCTCCCTCCAAGCCAACTTTGGCTGGCCATCTTACTGGAATGGTTATCCCCAAATAAACTAAGATTCATAACAGATATACTCTAGAGAATATGAGCCAATGTCCAGATTAAAGAAACCTTGAAGGTCACAGGGCGTAAATCTTTTTTTTTTAAAAAATGTACTAGAAGAAAATTGTCTTTATCCATTTGCCATCTCAAAGAAGCAATAAGATGAAATTACATAAAAATCTATAGTATGCATTGTACTTAGCGATGCACTTAGAAATGTACCTGAACGTGTACTTAGCACTGTTTGCCTAAATGGCCGTATAACCCGTTTAAACACCGTGTGAACGCTACACAGTGGTACGCCGTTTCCGTTTAATCATTCGTTTAGCCTGTTTAATTGGCTGTTTAGCCCATTTAATGGACTGTTTAGCCCGAATAATGGCTAAACGGCAGGTGACCGACTGTTTACCGTTTAGCGTTTAGGAAAACATTGGTACTTAGAAATGGATAAAAGAAAATTAGAGTTAAATAATGGTAACAGATAAAACCAAGTTTTCCAAGGGTCCAAAATGGATAACAAATAATGAGCAGCAACTGCAAGTAACATGCACTTGGAAAACACGTTCAGGTACATACAGCTTTGCAGGCTAATTTCCTGATTTGCTTCGTGTCTGTGAGCAGTCCAGCTTGAATAAATGCCTGAAAGATAAAGATACAATGGAGACTTGAGATCATCAGTATGCATGAGAACTAACAACTAAGCAAGGAGTTTTCACAAAGAACAAACATTGGTCACTTTGTTAGATATTTTTAAAATATGCTGAGCTAGGTAAGAGTAGGTGGGCATGTCTAGATAGCAAGTCGGAAGGAGTAGTTACACACACCGTAGCTTGGCAGAAGTGACGCTCCATATCTTGAGGAAAATATTTTGTCTAAACATTCCGTGCAGCCATCCCAGGTACATCTGCTTCACTCTGCAATGCACTAAAGGACAAAGACAAATAAACAGCATCACCGAAATAGGATAAAGCACATAAGGTGCCAGTAGACAGTATAAATAAGGCGCTAACTGTAAAAGTTGGCTTTGTCAGTGTAAGAGAATTTCACAGAAACAGAAAAGTATTCTATATCTATAAAAATAGCATTCTTTACAAAAAAAATTTGTAAACTCAAATCTATGTAGGTTTATGAACTAATGGCAGAATCTCCCTTCCATTGCTATTGCTTTTAATCAAGCCTGTTTTAGAGGATCACCTGGAATTTACATTGAATGAGAATAATAGAGTAATAATAGTGAGTTGAAGCAAATCCTTGTTTATACAAAACAACTTCAGGTATTCCATGTTTATACAACATTTTCGATCAACACAATGAGACAAAAGCTTCCTATGTGCGTGCTTGACCAAACTCAGGGAGGGGATGGTCGGTGGATAGGGAGGAAAGGGAGGAGCATGTTGGCGTCCTTCATGCTCTTGACACTGGCGGTGAAGGTCTCCATCTCGTCCTGCCACATAGAAATAGAAAAAAAAAAGATTTATTGAACTTTAGTTTTACATCAATCACTCGCAATAAAAATGCACGGGGAGGGCTGAAAACGAAAAGCGACAGAGGAGGAGGATAGCATATCGGCGTGGCGTCGACTTGGCGGCGTGTGTAGGGGCCAGCGTCGCAGTCTGGGTTTCAAGGGGATTAGCAGCTGCTGTTCAGCAAAAGGCCGCGCGGGCGGAACTGTGCGTGCTTCAAACTTCCGCCGCCGAGCGCCCAAGTTGCTGCTTCGTTAAGCAGTTGCCACCTCCTGAAACGTGAATAAAATCAAATCAATGAGGTTGATTGAGAGGACAGGGCTGCTACTGCTATGGCTTGGACATGGACAGAAGAAAATCTGTGGCCTGCTAAAGGCAAATCTGAACAGAACTCTTTGTTGCAATGACTAATTTTTCTACACCAAAAAGAGGGTCAAAGTTTCAGCATCAGGAATACATACAAACAATTCAGGTGGATCAAGATACTAAAGATTCTTGGAGTTACTTGTGGGGGAGCAGCAACTATACATCATCTAGATTCTACCACCTACCCTACAAAAATTTACAGCCTCCTGCTCCCTTTCTCTGGATTTGGAATTCAAAGTGCTGCAACAAACTCAGAGTGTTCTCCTGGCTTCTGCTCATGGATAGGCTAAATACTAGAAACATCCTTTGGAGAAAAAAACACAAATTGGAGGGAAATAACTACAACTGTGTTCTGTGCAGCAATAATGTTGAGGAAACTGCTTATCACCTGTTTTTCAGCTGCCCCTTCGGCCAGGAATGTTGGCAGCACTTGGGAATCCACTGGAACCTTCAGAGTGAATTCTTTCAAGTGATGATACAGTCAAAACAGCAACACCAAAATCCCTTCTTCATGGAGACCTTCATCATGGTTGCTTGGCATATCTGGAAGCAGAGAAACAACTTCATTTTTTATAGAGGCCGGCCTTCTTTCTCTTCTTGGAAAAACCTGTTCTGTGAAGAGGCCAAACTTCAAGCTTTTAGAATGAGAGATGACAAACATGCAGCTTTTCTCCTCTATTTAGATCTCTCTTAGACCTCCCTGGCTTTGGGCCGGTGGTTCCCTTCCTGCTGTGGGTACCTCAGCCCTCCGGCTGGTTGGTTTGTTGTATATTCCATCTCTTTGTACAGGTTTATGTTTGTTTTTAAATTAAATAAAATCCTACAGTGGGGGCTTCCCCTGTTGTATTTCTCGTTCAAAAAAAAGGCAGGGTGAATGCTGAATTATGTAGCCTTATACCATCCGAGCATGATTGCTGCAGGGGCATAGGCACAAAGGTGTTTCCACAAACACACGGAGGACGCACATGGAGTAAGGGGAATGGGAGAAAACAGATAGTTGAGAACTTGCAACACTGGTGGAGGTTGGAAGAAAGTACTTGTGCATGATGCAGTGTCATTCCATCTACAGGAGGTCCTCAGAGGATAGCGCACTGGTGCGCCTTGCAGCTACGTGCCATTGTTTGTGCCGCCAAACAACATCAGTAGTTTGCTATATTCGCCATTGAGTGTGTTATACATATCTTATAATTCTAGTCTAAGCGCCATTTGAGTGAACTTTATTTTGAAATCGTGAAGAATTTCAGTAATAATGCCATAGCTCAAGTAGATACGCGTCGATAATGCCATATAAATATCAAATAATCCCTCTGTCCAAGAATGATAAGCATATTTTTGACTATCCAAACAACGTTCTTTCAGTTCCTTGCCTTTTTTACATCAAGTCAAAGAATCCACATTGATAAAAGGAGAACACTATCCACATGACAAAACATCCTTTGCGATATTTTATTCTTATCAAGCTGAGGATAGAATCTGACTTACAACTTCATACATCTGGAGTTCCTGCAGTTGCATCACTTAATGGGAGTGTTGTCTTCCCTTCATAGAGTCTTGCCCGTGGTTTTGGTGGCTCTGGTTTCCTACATCACAAACAAGGTCTCAAAGCATAATTAAAACACAGAGCAAGATGCAAACTTCAAAGGGAAAACTTGAAATATTTGGATCTTCGACAGGGAGAATGCACTGAAACTTTCCTAGAAAAGCTAGTTTAAGATCCATAAGTTCATCTAACGCCTCTTATAAGGTCGAGTGCCTACAGGGAAAAGAAAAGGTAATGTCAACCCATTTCCCTAGAAAAAAAAATGACCAATGGCAAAAAGTAGTTAAACTAAATATCCACACACAAAGAACTAAATAAAGGAGAGAAAAGGATAGAGTAAAATTTATTTCTATTATAAATGAAGAATATGTTAATAGCACTACAATGCCAACTTATTATAATTGTAGAATATGTTAAAAGCATAAATAGAGCAGGAAAACTTTCATGACTTGGTGGAATGTGCTTTCCACTCAGGAGATCAAGCAAGACAGTGCCAAAACTGTAAACCACACTCTTAGGACTTACTCTACCTGAGAACATATAACAGTTAAAAATGAAGAAAGAGACACATTGCCAAAATGTTTCATGGGATACTACTGCTAGACTGCTAGTATGTGACACATTTACCTGTCTTAAGATACTCAGGAGGCATGAAGGCCAAATTAGTACTGTAGCTCTTTCCATCCCGGCTGTTCTTCATCAGACCAAAACATGACAGTCTTGGGTTACCATCCTACAAAATTGACCCACAGTAAAAACACAAAAGGATCAAAGCTTTTGTATGAAAGATATGAGAAGCAACTCATGCGAACAAGTAAAAACCTACCACATCAAAGACGACCCTGTATGCATGCAGGTCATGATTGAGTGCCCTCCCTTTGCTACTGCAGCACTCCAATGTCTGTGCCACATAAAGCGCAGCCCTCAACCTCATTGCCCAACTCAACGGATTTGTCTCCCCTGCCACATAACCACCATAAGGATAAAATGCAACTATCATCTTTTTTTAACACAGAGCAACTATTAATCCACCTAATGATCGAAAATCCTAAATGCTAAAAGCTCCTGACAGCCATATCCCTTCAAGAGTGGTCCATATATGAAAGGTCATAACAATTTGAATCGTCCCTAATAAGTACCATTTGTTGGAACCAACATTTGCAGGTTAGAATCAAGCTACAGATATCCTCTAGCATGGCCTAAAAACCAATGGCATGAATAACATGCCCTTACTGTTTCAGCACTCCCATAACTTAAATTAGTCAAGATAGAATTTGAGTCTAGACTCGAGAATTGTTTGATTCAAACGAGATCCAAATACTTAAAAGTTTGAACTTGCTGACAGTGAAGGCTGGCATCGGCTTCCGCCTTCAGCATGTACACCATACCAAGGCTTTTGGCAATTAGCATGAGCAAGCAGAGATGCACACATTTACACAAGAAATATTGTATAGAAGTTATAATTGAATAAGCGCCCAAAGTTTCAGATTCAACAAAAGTTTCAGCTCTCAGCTGTTACAGCAACATCACTAGTATGGTAGTAAACAAGATTAATCAATCTAATAATAGCCGTCAACACACATATATCAAGATCTTGCCGTCTTGGTAGTCAATGCAATAGGTAATTAAACATGTCAAGTCCTCCAATCAACTAAATGGAACTCGAAGAAGTTTGCCCAAAATCTTTGTCAGTCACTCTTCAGTGGATAGAAAAGGAACCTCTAGTCACATGATCAGTAGCTCCGAACGTCGTGGCTACCGCATCACCAAGATGCCTCCCCCCGCGGCGACAGAACGGGAGCAGAAGGCATACTGCACACGAAAGCAGGCGGCGGCAGAACGGGAGCAGAGGGCATACCGCACACGAACGCAGGCGGCTGCAGAACGGGAGCAGAGGGCATACCGCACACGAACGCAGGCGGCGGTAAAACGGGAGAAGAGGGCATACCGCACACGAACGTCGTGGTGTCATTGCTGCTATGGAAAGCAGAGGGCCAAGCATCCTGCCCGCAGAACACATCGCCGACGTCCCTGACATTTGTCCGGGAGCAGTTCTCCAGCGTAGGAAGAGCGCCGCAGGTCGTCGTGTAGCCCAAGTCGAACGACTTCTCTGGTTCAGGCCAAAATCTTGAAAAATCTGATGTATCGCCGATCTTCAACTGCGACGTTGTTGCCTCGCCGTCTGCCTTGGACATCAGCGCAATGCAGTCTGATGTCGACTTCTCTGGTTCAGGTCAAAATCTTGAAAAAACTGATTTATCACCGATCTTCAACTGCGACGTTGTTGCCTCGCCGTCTGCCTTGGTCACCAGCGCAATGCAGTCTGATGTGTCACCGATCTTCTTCAGATTGGATGGCGTTGTAGACCTGACCTGTTCTTGCGACCTGGCCGCTGAAGCTGGCGCAGAGGAATCGAAAAGCTGCCGGTTTGCCTTGACGTGGGGAGCAGAGGCCTCACCGACATCCTTCCTCTTGCGCGCTGATGCAGAGTATGATGGTGTCGACGTGGATCCGTTGCTGCTGCGCGAATGGGTATGCGCCTTGTAGATGTTGCAAAGAACCAGCTGGGGCTCGCTGCCGTGGACGCGCTCGTGATCGGCTTCTTGGCCGTCGCTGAACTCCAACATGTACCACTCGGTCCTCTCGCTGCAGTTCTTCCCGATCTTGAGCTTGTAGGAGAAATACTGGCTGTGTCCGGCGCAATTGCCCTCGTCGTCGAGCACGCGGCGGAGGGCGCGCTCGGAGTGCCACGTGCCCACTCCACCGGCAACCTGTCGCGACTTGCGGCTGTCGGTGCTGCTCTTGGGCCTCACGTGGGTGAAGAAGAACCACGAGCTGCTCTCCCCTTTCTTCTCCGGAGCCGGATCGAAGAGCGTCGCGAGCAGGGCCGGGTCAGCGGTGTAGATGTCGGCGTCGTGGAAATGTGCCGCGGCGGTGGCAGGGAGGGGCTCGCCGGCGATCTTAAGACGGAGGAAGCAGAGGAGCTCCGACGGGGTGAAAGAGCAATCGCCCGGCGGAGGAGGCATGGTGGCTTAGGAGGCGGCGGAGGAGGCGAATCTAGCGCAAAAGGCGGCGGAGGAGGGAAGACGGTCGGGAGCCAGATTCAGTAACTTTATATAGCAAAGTCACGTTGTAACTTTCTGTCAATCTCCATCCTCCAGTTTGGATCCGACGGCTCCAATACTTTTGAGGCCCGGCCCTTGGTTTTTCAACCGGTTTTCCAGCTGCAGCACAGCAGGACGCACGGACGACAGCCAACTAAAAACACTAAAAGTAAGAACATCATTTGGTGCGACAAAAGTTTCACTTCACCTTTGCATCGCCCTCTTGCGATAATAATGGAAAGTCTTGACCCTGATTTGCATGCGCTACAAACATACAGAGTCTTGACCATGATTTGCATGCGCTCAAACACGGAAAGTCTTGACCCTAATTGCCTCAAACAAGGAAAGCGATCACCCACGTCTCACGCTTAATCAAACCGCACTCGGGCCACAAATATGAAAGTCTTGACTCAGATTTGCATGCGCTACAAACACGGAAGACCATCGTAGCTCGTCGCTGCACGATCGAGTGCGTCAATCGTTGCTGAACGATCGAGTGTGTCACTCGTCGCTGCACGATCGAGCACGTCTTCTTGGCAGAACTCAAGTGTGTCACTCGTCGCTGCACAGAGACGATCGTCACGCGCCCCATGCCTCCCGCCCCTGCACGATCGAGCCGCCCCTACTTCTTCCTCGTCATGTAGTGGAGAAGCAACAGCAACGGATCGTCCATCGTCTGTCTACTGGTGGATGCACCTGTGGCTACATCATCGATCGCCGCAAGGTCGCCGCAAGATCACCTCCCCGTGCGATCTTCCCTCCACGACCTGCTCCATTGTCCTGTCCGTGCGCCCACGCCGTCATCCTCGTCATGCGCCACACTGCTGCCTCCATGACGCCACACCATCGTCCTCGCCGTTCGCCCGCATTGTGTACCTAGAAACACCGCCGCCTCCATGATGCCCGCGCCGTAGTCCTCGCCGTTTGCCCGCGCCATGCACCCGAGCCGTCGCCCTCGGCTGCCACGCCACTGTCTCACGCCACCTGAGTCGTGCACCCAAGCCGTCGTCTTTGCGTATGTAGACCGATCGACGTCACTCGTCCTCCATCACTCGCCGTTCATGATGTTATACAACCATAGTTCATGATGCTGCAGACGTTCTTGTTATATAGTTAATCATTTATTTGTTCGATATTGTGTGCCTGCACACTGGATGCTATTGTTTTTTACATAGTTAGCCCTTTGTTTGTACCAATCTCGTTTCAAGTAGCTCAAGCCTTATTTATTTACTGATAGTCTCAATTCATGAGCTTAGTGTACTTAGATACTTTACTGGTGAAATATATTAAATACTTTTCTCTTGTCTACTTTGTTTATGGCCACTGAATTTTTGGCTTGCTATTTTTTTATTACACTGAATGGTATTCAAATGTTTGACATTAGGTCATTGCACCTCCATACCTCGCTCGCTGAATTGGTGTCCCCCATAACAGCAACATCAAGCCAGATCAAAAGTCTATCTCTACATTGCAAAATGTCTGTGGATTGATCTTTGTTTATTTTTGAACAATCTAGTATGAGCAGGCAAGAAAAAGAATGATGAATTCTCAATGAAGTTAAATCTTAAAAAAGAGGGAATGCAAGAACTTGCCCTGAATTGTTGCAATTTATTGCCATGGCTTACATTTGTAAACTCTACGGGATGAGTCAATAGTTGGCATCGATACACTGATGCTTGATGCAGAGCACAATCAGCTGCCATTCTATTATGCTTAACATAATGATATTGTAACTAAGGTAACTTTTTAAATCTTGCCATGGCCATGTTGAGTCCACGTTATAAATATGAAGCGCAGATAATTTTACTGAAAAAATAGGAATATGACAAGTAGTTCAGTTTTCAGGTTATACATACGAAGTTCAGATAATTTTACTAGCAAAAATAGAAAAATGACAACCAGTTCAGTTTTCTGAGAAGGTGACAATTCATAGACATTGTTTTCTTAAAATAAATTATGGTCCTCTCTTTTCAATTGGATAAATGATGATGTGAAAAAGAGTTAACAACCAACCATGTCTCTCCATCACATGTTTTCTTAAAAAACACGGTGAATAGTCCACAAAAATGTGGCAGGGCATTGCCTATTTGTTAATTATTTAAGTCAACAAAAATTTGGAAAGGCCTATATAGAAGAGTCGATGAACCTACGACGTCGTGCTCTTCGTGACCGTGTTAATCTTACGAACTTTGTTTTTTGTATTGATGTCATTTTAACTTGAATATTTAATTTCACAGTATTATTATCTTATTGTGCGATCTGTGTATTTTTAATATAAAAGTTTAGTTGTCCCGTAGCAACGCACGGGCATGCTACCTAGTATGAATATAGAGTAAAAACTGTTGCACTGGGTACTCTAAAATGATACTCTATCTTTTCTCTTACTCTATATTTAGAGTGGTACATTACTTACTCTATAGTGGGCAGTGGCGGACCCCACTGGCTAAACAAAGGAAAAAAATGCTATAATTCACAAACCAAAAATCCAAATTAAACTTCGATTGCACCATTAAATTCGTCTCAATAAATCCTTCAAAACTAGTTCACACATGGATATATTTAGATAAAGTGATAAGTGGGTCCCATAGTGGATAGAGTGGATAGATGATGATATAGAGAATGGATAGGTGCGGAAGAATTGAGTATAGAGGAGAGAATCTTGCTGACTAGAACGTATAGAGGATGAATATAGAGATCCACGAGTACAGATAGCCTTAGCGCACGAAAGCGGCCGAACTCACGGCAGAGCCAGCAGGGAGCACCGTCGCCCGTCCCCGTCGCCATCGCGGGCACGGACGGCCGCGGATGCCAGAAGCCGCGCCCATCGCCCCATCGTCACCACCATCGCGGGCATGCGTGCAGCATTGCGGAAGCTGCGCTACTCGCTGTCGCGGATGACCGGAACTTGAGCCATCGCGGCAGATGCAGGAGCGCCGTGGTGGGCGGCTGGGAGCCGCACTAGGGATGCATCAGCCTCTTGACGGACTGCACGGAGCTGCTGTCCCGCGCCAAGAAGCTCGCCGAGCTCCTGCGGCAGGCGACGCGGGCCAAGCTGTACGAGCGCCCCGCCACGCGCGTCATGACCGACGCGGAGGGGGCGCTCCACAAGGCTGCGGGCATGGCCGCACGCTGCTTCCAGAGTCACTCCCGCCTCTGCCGCTTCTTCACGTTCAACCCGGTGTTCGCGTTCGTGCGCACCCTCACCTGCTCGACACCGCGCTCGCCATTCGACATCCAAACCTTTTCGCGGAGTCCTCTCCACGCTGAGCCGTTGCAGCCTTCTCAGAGCTGCACCTGTGCACCGCACGCCGCGCCGCCGCAGAAGTCTCGTGCCACACTAGCCCTCCCGCATGTCGCTGTCATCAGCCCCTTCGGAATTCGAGTTGTCACGGAGAAGATGAGTCCCGCACAGAGTCAGTTCTCTCCGGCGTCGCGTCGTCCCAGAGGAGTGGGAGGTCCTCGCCGCCGTGGAGGAGATGGGGACAGGCATGCTACTCGCCGCCGTGTGGAGGAGATGGGCGCCACCATCTCAAGCGCAGTGCATCGCAGGGACTGCCTGGGTGTAGTCCCGGCCACGGTGCACGCTTTGCACGCCACGACGGAGCTCGATCGGTGCTGGCGTGCTGCACTACTGCTGCCGCCGATGCAAGAGCTCGCCGGCAAGGGGGCAGCGGACAACGTGGCCACCCGGTTGGTCGCGTGCGCAAGCAACGACTCCTGGGGTCATGCTCTTCCGCGTCGACATGCTCACCTCCGCGGTCTGCCGCCGCCAGCATGCGTCCGCGCATGCCCAGCAGGCTGAAATGGCCAAGTTTGGAAATTGTTTATGCTAGAAATCATTAGGCGCGTTAGATGTTAAATGGACGCACGAGATGAACGAAAAGTTACGACGTAACTTTACAGAGCAAAGTTACTGAATCTGGCCCCAGAGGGTCGAGGGCGAGAATCCGGCGAATCTGGCGCAAAAGGCGGCGGAGGGGGGAAGAGGTGGAGGGCGCGTGAATCCTGCTGGCCTCGTGCGCGTCCCCATCTTATTCTCCCCTATGAAAACCCAACCGATTCCAGCAGGAGAAGCAGGTCCACGTCACTCCAAATTTTTTCAGCGTCGGATCTTTGATTGTGTGGCCATGAATGCTTCGAGCAGATTCGGCTGGAATGGCCAAGACCAGCCGAGCCGATCGCTCCCTCCTGCGCATGAGTCCGTCGTCTCGCGCCATGGCCACTGGTATGACACGGGCCGCAGTGACGGAACGTGGTATAAAATGAAGGGGGGCCATTATTCGTTGTGCTACAGTAACTTCACTTTGGCATGTAAAAGCAGAGCTGCAGAGGCCTGACACGAGTGATGACACAAACTCGTCCCATCGGTTAGTGAGTAGGAGTACACGTATTACTGCTGCATGTAAGCCTGTACATTGCACAGTCCTGTGTCTTTTTTGCAGCCATGAGCTAGGCAGCGCGCGTCCAATGCAAGGCAATGTGCGATGCACGTGTCAGGGAGACAAGGACTCAGCACCAGGTACTAGCAGCGTACTGCGTACGTGGAAGCCAACGCAAGAGGAGCGCGAGAGTCAGCGGGCAAGCAAGGGCGGAGCCCAGTTTCGCCTCCACTGTGCTCCGTCCATGACGGGCGGCCTCATGAGACCCGGGATGAGCTATACTTTCGGCCTAATATTTTTGCCTTTCACTGATGTCTGAGGTCTTCGCTTCCAATGATTATGTTTGGGTACATTTTTACGAAAACCCAACCGATTCCAGCAGGAGAAGCAGGTCCACGTCACTCCAAATTTTTTCAGCTGTCAGATCTTTGATCGTGTGGCCATGAATGCTTCGAGCGGATTCGGCCGGAATGGCCAAGACCAGCCGAGCCGATCGCTCCCTCGTGCGCACGAGTCCGTCATCTCGCGCCATGGCCACTGGTATGACACAGGCCGGCCTCATGAGACCCAGGATGAGCTCTACTTTCGGCCTAATATTTTTGCCCTTCACTAATGTCTGAGGTCATCGTTTCCAATGGTTATGTTTGGGTACAATTTTGAAATCAAACTATATATGCCATGACTAAAAACATGCTACCGTAAATCATATAAGCATAGATCATGAAATCGGATCATGGATGAGAGGTTAAACCAACTATGGCTCTTAGTCTTATCTTTATAATTCGTAACTATTTTTGTTTTTTTTCTTAACTCTTCAAGGGCACACGAGAATTGAGCTACACAACGCGTTACCTCATACGGATTCCATGCTATTGAATGACTCATCTTTTATGCTTATGGCTAAACAAACATATGGTTTGACGATAGCTTGTCGTTTAATAACACCTATGATAAAAAAAAGTCAATGTTTTTATCTTAGAATAGAATATTTTTCAATAATTCCCTTTTGCCATGGGACATGTAGCAATTTTGAGAAAGCATCGGCGACCTTTGTGGGTGAGCTCCACTACCGGACAGTTTTTCTTTTCCTCACCTCGTATGCGTCTCATCCCTTCTAATGCTCCGTCCTGGCGAAAGAAGAAAATGCATCTATGTATCGAGGGTGCTTGCTGGCGCGCTGGTGGCCATCTGCCCATCTCCGTCTCCAAGACTCCAACACGGGCGACGTCTGAGACAACGCCAAGAAGTGAATCGAACCAAGGCGAGCGAGCACACCAGGTTGCTAAGGGCCCAAGGGTTCTGACTACCACAAGGCCACCATGATCGAGGCCACCGTCAGAGACCCTCTCAAGGGCCCGTCAGGCCCGTCGCTCTCCTCTAAAAAAAGCTCATGGTCGTCGAGTTCCTTGTCTTCAAGCCCTTTTCGCCACCCAGGACGCATCCTCTTCACTCTGCCAGCGGGCCCATGCATCGCTAGCAACCCCCCCCCCCCCCCCCCACGTCGTCGCCTCGAGTAGATGTTGCCTCGCGCCGAGATCCTATGCTGGGCGAGTGAGCAAGCGTGCCGCATGCGACCAAAGCAGAGGAAAGTGGCTGTGCAGATAGAAACACCGCTCGACAGCACAGAGGCCACCGTGCAATGCAAAAGCACCGGGCACGGCCAGGCAGCCTGCCTCGGCAAGCATGGATGGAGGCCACCGTGCAGACCGAGCCAGCGGCGCGGTGGCACGATCTCAGGGCTGCGCAGCGGCACATAACCATGGTGGCTGAGAGGGCGCGAAGTGCGACTGCTACGGCAATACGGTCGTGGCTTCAAGGGATAGATTGTGTTCGATTTAACTTTGTGTTTGGTTTGATTTAGTTACCTGCTTTATTTGATTTGCGATTGAATTGGGTCACACCATTGCGCGTGTTGTACTCATGTGTTCAGGGATTTTTTGTATTTTTTATTTTTATTATATACGACTTTCCTTATTTAAAGTAACGGAAGTAGTTTTGTACTCGATTTTGTTCCACTCCGCATAGGTGGCTAGGTGATTAACGGAAGTAGTTTTGTACTCAATTTTGTTCTAATGCGCATAAGTGGCTAGGTGGTTAGGGAGAGCCAGATAAAAGAACTTGACTAAACTAAACAAAATCTTGATTGGACTACACAAAATATGCCACAATCAAGCTTTGTTTTGCTCCCAAAGGAGACGAAATCATGCTTCTCACGGTGACCAGTGACCACACCAATAGTGTTGTAAACCAAAAGCATCCTCATCTGAATGCATTTTCTCGGTGGAAAGATTGAGCCGGCGTTGTGGGTGATGCGGGTGGCACGAGATGCAGACCAAGTAGGCTCTACGCTGTAGACAGGCAACACAGGTTCACTAATTTGGCCAGCTAACCTTTGCAGGTCGCCAACTTTAAGCCTGCTTCACAAATGCAGGTGTTTGCAGGGGTCTGCTAGGCCATTTTTGTAGGTGGGTCTAGCACATAGCAGGCCATCTACTGTGAACACATTTTTGATATATGTGTGTGATAAGTGATTTTCAAGAGATGATCAAGCTTTGGTTTAGTGTTGAGACTAACCAATGCGTGAGTGTGGTGTTGTGCAACATATCTCTTGTCCTGTGATGTGTAGGTGTTAAGCATTGAGACGGTCAACGACAATGTAGAAGGTCAAGCGAGTTTGTGCCAATGGACTAGGAGTGATGAAGGATGGACGTGTAGGCTTAGACCGATGGTTGGTGAACAAACTATGGACGACTAGCACTTGGCGATGTCAACAAGCAAGTGTACATGCGGAGACGGCGTAGATGATGTAGACAAAGTCAAGACAACGGTTGACCGAGTCAAGTAGAGGTGCGAGGACTGGGTGATTAGGCAGTCAAGGACACGTGGTGACACGCGTCGAGGTCGTGGGGTAAGCTTGGTAAATAAGCGATTCCGGCTAGGTTTGGTGATTTCGTCCTCAAAACCGCGGCCTGACGATTTGCCACGTTTAAGCTTCAAAACATAGGAAGGATCTCCGGGAGGCACGTGGCATCATTGGAGAGCTTGCGTCAAGAAGAAGTGTCTTCATGAAATGATCATGGTTGTGCAGTGCTTCGAACTCAAAATGGACCATTATGCCCTTGGAGGATAAGTGGTTCAACGAAATATCTAAAAGTAGGCTTGCAAATGTGTAAGAGCTCTATAAATAAGAGGAGGGCTGCCCCAAGTCATCTATTGTAATAGAACCGACCAATTTATACGGGCTTAAGTATGAAAATCACCTGTCGAAGTAGATAAATTAACGTACTTGAGTCCATACAAACCCGGTAGTCCATAAAATCACGAAGGATTTCAAACCAACCAACATACAAGCCAAGATCGTACAAGTTAGCAGCCACAGTCACATATTACATAAAGTTCGCAACATCATTTCGAATACATCAGAGTTTAGAACATAAAGTTATTCCATTCCAAGTTTATAATAAAGTAGCGGAAGCAATTAGTTTTGAAACCCCACCCACACACTTAGTTCAGATACAGAGTCCCACAAAAGCAGTAGATGAGACATATGGAGTGACCACGCCCAAGGTCCTAGTTGTCGCCCATCACGGGATACAGACAGTTGATGTGCATAGTATATCTGACCATCTGCAACAACAATGGGAACGAAGCCTTGAGTATGAGAAGGTACTCAGCTAGACTTACTCGTCTTAAACGAAAATAAAGTGACACCAAGGAGTATGCAAGGATTTCTTTTAGTGGGCTAGCTGGCTCATTTGCGAAAAGCATAAGTTATCATGAATAAACCATTTTAAGTATTAGCATCGTCTTTATTATTACCTGTCACTCTAGGTAAGCACCTATCCTATAGCAATCACTTGATTAACTATTAACATCAAGTTACCATATCAGGTTTAGCATTTCCAACATCATCCATATAACCAACCGTGCTCCATCATCATTACTACGATGCTGTAGCTCGAGTCAAGTGCTCACTATCCAAGATCGATGGCGATTCGAATTGATTCCTAACCAGCTGGTGATTTATTCCTCACACAAACCACGCTTCCTCGTCAGGGTCGCTTAGATCACCAATGACACTATTCTGGTAGACGTCGCGGGGCAAAAATCAAGGACCGCACTATCTAGGGGCCTCCCGACTGCCAGGAATCAGGCCCAGCCTACCCTTGGGCTCACTCTTCGTACCCCCGTCTTACTCCCTTCACACCAGTCTGCCAGCCCGAGTTTATCGCGGTCGTTATTCGGCCAGCTAAATGTGAGGCATGCGTTCAACATAACAAGAAGGACGAGCAACGATCGGTCCTTAGCCGACACAGACGAAAATTATAAGCACCCCAGAACCCTGTCGGGTTGTCCAAACATTTATTTCGCCCGGTCTCCAATTATCTCTCAACACTTGGTTACTTCCAGGATAGCATTCATAGCTAAAGTATTCAGGTAACCAGCTATAGTTACCGGTGATAGGAAATCACCGACTGCTACCGGTCTAAGCAGGGCTAAGCATTTAACTCAGTCATAGACCTAGCAGGGTGTAACAGCCAAAAAATGGGCCCAGTGGGCCAAATTCGCGGAATGGGGCCGCTGTTACTACAGCTCGGGGGTAGTGGGCAGGTACTGTAGACGGGGAGTTACTATACATCCAGACTCCAACACTGTAGCGGCCCAATACTGCAGGGGTGAACACTGTAGCAGCCTGTTACTGTTCACCGAATCGGGCCAGGTAAGTTTCGGTATAATGTAGCTCGGGTACTGTTCATCGGTTACTATAGCATCGCGAAATACTGTGCAACCAGAAATTTAGTACCATACCGTGAGTCTGAGGATCGCCTGACTAGCTTAAGTACAGGGCCAGGGATGCGTAGTAACCTTCGGTTAACCGTTTTGAGCGAAGCGAGGATGAAAGCTCAAGCGGGTTGCTACGCAGGTGGGGACCACTTCTCGGTAGAGTGGGCCTAGGCCGTGTATGCCGGGACTGGATGTTACATTTGGTATCGGAGCCGACTCTCGTAGTTTCACGTGCACGTAGGGATCAGTTGTTCGGACATGATGTGTGCATGCGCGTGGGCCCGTCGTGGACACGGCATGGCATGACACATGCGCCGGCACGGGAACACACAAACGTGGCCAAGGGAGGAGGATCCTGGATTAAGTGTCCCGAAAGGGTAAGCCGGTCTAGCATTCGACGGGGACGTCGAATCCTTAGGAGGGGTGATTGTAACAACCCTAAAATGGGCCTAGTGGGCCAAATTCGCGGGAATGGGTCGTTGGTACTGTAGCTCGGGGGCAGTGGGCTGGTACTGTAGACGGGGAGGTACTGTACATACGGACTTCGGTACTGTAGCGGTCCAATACTGTAGCTCGAACATTGTAGCAGCCCATTACTGTTCACCGAATTGGGTCAGGCAAGTTTCGGTATGCTGTAGCGCGGGTACTGTTCAACGGTTATTGTAGCATAGCGAAATAGTGTGCATCCAGAAATTTAGCACCATACCGTGAGTCTGAGGATCGCCTGACCATCTTAAATACCAGGGCTAGGGATGCGTAGTAACCTTCGGTTAACCGTTTTGAGCGAAGCAAGGATGAAAGCTCAAGCAGGTTGCTATGCAGGTAGGGACCACTCCTCGGTAGAGTGGGCCTGGGCCGTGTATGCTGGGACTGGATGTTACACAAGGTAAAATATAGATAGGGGTAGACAAGGATATAATTTATGCATCAACGGTTTCACTCAACTCCTACAACTTAATGCAACAAGATATAAAACTTATATAATTAATTATTTTTATAAAATAGGAGACGTAGGATACTCCGGGCTTTTGCCTCTTTCGAAGGAACTAGGCTGGTGGTTCACGCACTTGGGTAGATCCTCTCTTTGCTCCTCGGCCTCGGGCACCTCCTGTGCCTAGATCTCCTGTGGATCTGCTCCCGGCTGCTCTTCTGGCACCACTACCGGAACTTTCTCCTGCGATCCAGTATGATGCATATGTCAGTGGTTATGAGAATGCAAGTGACAACCAATAATCATGATGCTTATGGATGGATGCAGATGAATGAACACGGTTAGTTACTTTCGACAAGTATGTGCAAGTCTCTTCTACCAGGTAGTCAACATCATCCAAGAACATGTACTATAAGTACATGTCATCTACTGCATTCTCTTCTACTACTGGTTACCATCATGCATCGCTAACCACCATATAACCATAAATACAGGTACTACTATACTAACACCACAATGGCTACCCTATCATGCCAAGTCATACCAGTAAGTCAAGTGCTTCAAAGATACACCAAATCACACTAAATACCCTAATCAAGCATAAAGCAATATTAAATTAACTAATATAAACCAAAGCTACAACTACCACATATACTTTCTAAACTCTTAAAATTCTAAGAAAAATATGGTAGCATGCTTGTGCTCAGTAGAGCCTATCATAAAAATTTCACAACAAAAGCATACTTATTTTAGCCTACACAAAAATGACAAGCTATGATGGATAAATGAGCATGAAAATACTTTGTACTATGAAAAGTGTTAAAGAATAGATTTCAGATTATGTTTAGCTTATTATTAGCATAAGGATAGCTCACAAAAATTTCCAACTCAATATCTCACGTAAATATTTTATTATGAATTTCCTAAGAATTAACCAATAATTGTACATAAATCAAATCTACCACTTCAACCACAGAACAGGGCATCACAAATAATTTTCACAGAAACTACATAGCAAAACAAAACAAGAACCATATTTTTCTGACCTATATTATATTTACTATGCATTTTCCAAAAAATCAGCATTTTAATCATTTAAATAAAGCTATAATAAAAGTGTCACAAAATTGACATGCAACATTTTTAACATGTAGATCTGACAGCAAGGATCACAACAAAATTTGGTTCACATTTTTTGAGCAATATTTTTTGAGTTATGAATTAAACAAGCATTTAAATAAATCCTGAAAATTCATTTTCTTAAAAAACCCTACCCTAAAACGCTAGATCTACTCGGTGCAGTGCACCTAGAACCGCACACAGTGGTTGATAGTGGGACTCGAGGCCCCACATGTCATACACATGTGAGAGGGGAGATCACCAGCGGCAAGAGCTCGCCGACGGTGAGGTCTCCCGCCGCGGGGTGAGCACCACCATGCTCCCCGCAGCGAGACAAGTCAGGTGCGCTAGTTGGTTGAGTCGGGGGAGCTCTGGTACGGGCTCGCCAGCGGCGATGGTGAAGTGACGGCACTGCTCGATGGCAACTCACTGTTGCCCGCCATGCCAGGGTGCGCTGGTGCATGCACGAGCTCCGCGGTGCGAAGGTGACTACGGTGCGATAGATAGAAGAGAGAGGGGAGAGCGGAGGGGGCTCGCTGGTGTAGGCCGGTAGCTTGGCCATGGAGCGACAGCCACGACGGCCGATTCGGCCTCTTACCACAATGCTGGCGGCTGCGAGTGGGAGCACGGGGTGGAGGACATTGAGGCGGAGCAGGGTCGCGAGGAATCAGACGTGGGTGGAGTAGTGGCGGCGCTTTGTGACAGTGGAGCTCAACGACGAGCTCACCCACTTGGTTGTTCAAAGTGGAGAAGAGGATATGGAGCGGAGTGGCGTGAGGCAGGGCGAGCGGGGTTCAAGATGGCAACGGGGAATTCCCCGTCGGATATTGCCTCCCCATCCCCGTCCCGGCGGAGTAAAGATTCCCCCATCCCCATCCCCGTGAAGGCTCGCGGGGAACGTTTTCTCCCCATCCCCGTCCCCGAGCGGGGATTACATACCCGACGGGGTCCCCATCCCCGCTACAGGATTGAACGACAGCTTCTCCAATCAATCCAAAAGCATGAAAATATCGGGAAAAAAACACATCTTGGAAGAGCACCAAGGACCACACAAGTTACAGATCACAAGTCCATGTGCGACCAAAAGAATAAAGTATATCTCACGGATAAGCACCTAGATGTTGCATTCTTGCTGATCGAAGGTTCAGACTTGAGAGCGGAGATCCTATAGATCGAGCACAAACAGAGACAGAGAGAGCAGGGAGATCCGTAGCAAGCCAGCAGCTTGTCATCCTGCTCACGCCAGCTTCGCTCTTCTAGAGGAGACGGACAGCAGGGGGTGGAGGAGCTCGTGTTGGCCTTGCTCTGCTTGACGAGGAAGGAGATGAGGGGAGCTCGCGATTCTGACTCACGCGGCGGCGCCTGTGTGTGTTGCGGCTCAGGGAGAGAGTGAGCAGGTGGTGGAAAAGGTAAGATTTAGGGTTACTCGAGCAATATATACATAGTTTGGTAGTGGGCCTTTGTGGGCTGCTAACATGCCTTAAGGCCTTGACATATGAGACAAAGGAAAACAGGGCGGGTATGCGGGGAACAGGGACGGGGGACACACAACCATCCCCGTACCCGCTAGACCCGACGGGGATCAATTTTTCCCCGTTTTCTCCCCCGTGGGAGACAAATTCTCCCCATCCCCGGCTCCTAATAAGGCGAGCGCGCGTGTCGCGGGGCCACCGGAGTGCCACCCGTACGCCGTCGCCGGCGACCGGCGTCCACGCGGTGGCCGTGGCCCGACGCCAGTTGGCGCGGGCGTGCGCGACGCATGGGAGGGGACACGCGGAGGGGACGGGGCAGCTTGCCGAGCTGGGACAAAAGCGGGGCGGTGGCCCGTTTAGGAAAAGAAATTTATTTTTCTTTTTATCTTTACCATAACAGTCCCCAAATTCTATTTTTGAGCAAGAAAAATCATTTTTAGGACTTGGTGCAAAAATAGAAGTTGTTCCAAAATTTTTGTTCTACAACTTTGCCAAAACAAGCAAGGTCAAAATCCAAATAGATTTTAAAATAGAGATTTAAAGTCAGTTTAAAAACAAAGCCCTAATTTTGAAAGATTATTTTTAAAAGCATAATTTGAGAAAACTTTGAATATAAACTTGCTCCAAATTGCACCCTAATTATTTCTAAATTGTTTAAGTGATCGAACAGGTACACACAAAGTATAACAAGCATCTACATAGCATTAAATCTATTGAAACAACACATTGCAACATTCATGTTTCATTAGCATATTTCAAGTTATATTTCATGTGATGCTTATGAATGCATAATGATGATTATGCTCATGATTTGCAAATGCTAATGCATGCTTAACACCGGGGTGTTACATCTATCTCTTTTAGTGTCTTAGTTTCTTAGTCTTTAGGTTTTGTTCCTAAGTCTACCCTGAGTCTGTATTAGTTGAGTTGAGATCTGCATATGAGAGATTGAGTGTCTTTGTCCGTGTTCCTTCAACTAAGAAAAGACCGGACATTGTAAGAACTAGATCTTGTACAAATGAGTCTGTTGGCTGATCTAAACAAGATTTTTAAGGATAGTTACAATAAAGTAGGTTTTAAGGAAGTCGAGCACAAGCGAAGAAGTAGAACCCAATATTACTTAACTTATTAAATCCTAATTGTTGAGCAGCACAAGAGTCGCCTCACCCATCTCACCATCCTCTTTCTCTAAAAACCCCAAAGCATAGAGTACGAGCACAACCGATCCTCTTCCTAGTTTTAGCCATGGGCAGTAAGCGCGCCACCGCCACTGCCCATCGCTCCACGCCACCGCTATATGCATACCTCCTCGACAGCAGCGAACACTACGAGGGCCACCAACCATGTGGCCACTCCCACCAAGATGATGGTAGTACTCAAGGAGGATGGAGGCACTGAGGCGGTGTCGTCTCCAAGCTGCTCACCCTTGGCATTCTGTCAGCACTGGTGGCTCGTTTCGCTCCTCCTCAACATCAACAACCCTGAAGTGTGAGCCATGACCAGTTGGTGGGCTAACACTCGTGTTCGTAGTGAATCTAAGCAATACTAGTGTTGGTATTTCTTAACGAATGCAGAAGAATCTGCAAGCGTACAGAATTACCGTTGTAGCCTTCACCTGGAAGTATTCAGGGTATCGTATTTTCTACAGGGAATGGAGGTACTTTCTTCTAGCTAGTTTTTCCAAGGACAACCCAAGGGTAGAGATAGAAAGGGGGTAGAAATGGATTTCTATAGCTCTTAAGTCCTAAGAGTAGCGATACTCTACTTCTACTTCTACTTGCTATGAGGTGCTCTTCTTGCTCTTGAGTGGTGTGTTTGGAGGGGGGAGACCCCTCCTTTTATAGGGAGAGTGAGGGGAATGATTCATGGAATATTCCCTCACTAATGCCCCTAAACCGTCCTACACTGCATTTAATGTACCGACGCAGCCTCGAACCAACCAAAGGGTGTCGGCATGGATCATTTGGCCAAGGTTGGGCCGGAGGCGAAGCACCAGTGATGCGCCCGCACCATGGGCGCGCCCACGCCCCCTGGCCCACTTTGAGTCCATCTTCGCGTGGTCGTTTCTCCCTTGGGCCTACGCCATGTCCCCGAGGTGTGTTGGCCTGAGTTAGATACGTGAGTGGGCTTTTCCCTCTTGCTTTGTGTAGGATGGATATGTGCTTTGCGTGATTGCATATTCTTGCCATGTTTGTCATATACGTTACCCCCTAGGTGGGCCACCTTGGGTCTTGGGTAGCCTTCTATGGGCTTGTGACATTTTTGTTCTACTCTTTTGCTCATTCTTGGCCTTTTATATACATTTCCACGAATGCCTTCCTGTGAATGGTCAAATACCAAACCTCATGAAAATCATTAGTTATAAGCCCTAGTTCTAAGTTTTAGCGTTCATTTTTATGTGAATGTTGGCGGTTAAAAGTGTGAGCTAAGGACCGTCAACAACTAGTATCTAGGGTTCGGGTCGTAGATCGATCCACATTACCAAACAACCGTTGGATCTGGCAAGGACGCGATGTAGACCGTTCGATCAGGGTCATAGCGGGTCTATGGCCCATTAAGCCATAAACCCGTGCACTCACGGAAGCCGCACAATCTGTTCCCCATCTGCTCTTGTCGTGCTGCCATGAGCCCATGACGTGCACCATGCCGTGCCCACCTCTCTCCTCCTACTGCCCTCCAATGTCCCCTTGAAAGGTCCTAATGGCTAGAGGGAGGTGAATAGCCTATAAAAATTTCTACAGCAACACTAAGCAAACCGGTTAGACAATAATGAGGCAAAGCGAATGTTGCGCTAGCCTACTAAAAATGCAAGCCACCTACCCCAATTCTAGTGACTGTGATCTCTATGCACACAAAGGGGATGTCACTACACTAAGTTAGTGAGCTCTCAAAGACTAACTAAAGAGCCTCACTAACCACTAGACCCGATACAAGCTTGCTCTCAAAACTAATTACACTAAAGAGCTTAGCTACACTAAGAATATAAATACGAGAGAGGTACTAATATTTATACCAATGTGTCAAGGAGTGAGCCAATCACAAGATGGAGCCAATCAGTCACAATGAATACCAATGAAATCCTCAGAATAAGATGACACAAGATTTTTTTTACCGAGGTTCACTTGCTTGTCGGCAAGCTAGTCCTCGTTGTGGCAATACACTCACTTAGAGGTTCACACACTAATTGGCATCACACACAAAACCCTTAATAGGATGCCGCACAACTAACATAAGATGAGGATCACACAAGCCATGAGCAATCCACTAGAGTACCTTTTGGCTCTCCATCGGGGAAAGGTCAAGAACACCTCACAATCACCACGATCAGAGTCGGAGATAATCACCTTCTTTCGCTCGATGATTCTTGCCGCACCAAGCCGTCTAGGTGGCGGCAACCACCAAGAGTAACAAGTGAATCCCACAGCGAAACACGAACACCAAGTGCCTCTAGATGCAAACACTCAAGCAATACACTTGGATTCACTCTCAATCTCACAAAGATGATAAATCAATGATAGAGATGAGTGAGAGGGCCTTGGCTAAGCTCACAAGGTTGCTATGTCAATGTAAAATGGCCAAGAGAGTGAGCTTTAGTCAGACAAGGGGCTTAAATAGAGAGCCCCCAAGAATAGAGCCATTGGGCTCAACACCTCACTGGTTTCGGGGTGACCAGACACGCCGGTCAAAGTGACCGGACGCGTGGCACCCCAACGTCCGGTCGTAGATCACCATCCACTTGTCTTGGCTTCGAACTCCCACCATCAGATGCCAATGGCTAGTAGCCATTCCCGCACACGTTGAGTGACGACCGGACGCCACGAAGGATGACCGAATGCACTGCAGCAGCGTCAGGTCAACAAAACCGCTCACACTGCCAATGGATGACCAGACGCACCGATTAACTCAGCCTCCTAGCGTCAGGTCATGTCCGGAGAGCTCCCAGAGCACCAAAACCATGACCTAACATGTCAGGTGCACGCGACCGGATGCACCACCGCATCAAATCTTCACCGCGCTCATTCAGCCGCTTATGTCACCGTACGTCACCATCGGACGGACGCATGAAAGCTCTAGTTTGGTTTTGGTGAATTGGTGAAACCCTAGCTACTAACCTATGTGCTCTAAGTGTATGAGAGATAGGATGGTAGATATTCCAAGTGGTGAAGCAAATGGATGAAGATCATGGTGGTGATGGCCATGGTGATCAAGTGCTCGGCTTGGAAAAGAAGAAAGAGAAAACAAAAAGCTCAAGGCAAAGGTATAAGTGGTAGGACCTTTTTGGTTTGGTGATCGAGACACTTAGCGAGTGTGATCACATTTAGGATTGATAGTCATACTATTAAGAGGGGTGAAACTCGTATCGAAATACGGTTATCAAAGTGCCACTATATGCTCTAACTCATTGCATATGCATTTAGGATCTAGTGGAGTGCTAACACCCTTGAAAATGTTTGTGAAAATATGCTAACACATGTGCACAAGGTGATACTGTCGGGTACTAGTAAAACGGGGTACCCCATTTCACCGCAAAACCATCCACCAAGGCAAATATTATGGCCCATGGCCCATTACAGCCGGTCCAGGCCTTACTCTGCTCAAAACTAAAGTCAAAGGACAAGCGCCCGAGCCCCCTAGCGCTCCTTCGCTTCGTCCGACCTCCCTCCATCTCGTCTGACCCCCGTGACGTCATTCAGGCACCTGAGCCCTATGATGTCATCGAGGCGCTCGACCCCTTTGCACGACTACTGCTTCGCTCGACCCCCCACTGTAACAAGCTGCCGCAGGTATGCACGGGCCCCTACCTTTTCCTGTTGAGGAATAGGAGCTCGCCGCGTTGTGCTGGATCACCTGGGAACTTGTAACGCCTGATTCATGATCCGATCAAGGCTTCCATGGATTTTTCTCGCCCCCTACGGCAGTAACAGGGGGGAGCTACGCTACGCCGCACCCTATCATGTCCGTCTCAACGGGGCGGGGAGCAACGGCTGTCCAGGCCCCCCACCTTTTTGCTGACGCAGTTTCAGGGCCATGAAATCTTCTTCATCATGACACCATGTCAGGGTATGCCTTCGCCGTGTCATCTACAGCCACGACACGCCACCACCGCAACGATGACTGTGCGAACGCACGAACAGAGAGGAAAGCTAGCAATAGGGAGCACTTTAGGACCTTTTCTTTCTATTTTCATACATCCAAATAATGTAACTTGACCCCTCCCTTTGCATACTATGAAAGGAGAGGGAGGGACCCTCAATAGAGGGGATAGATGAAAAAAACAACGCCCAACAATGGCAATGTACTAAGCACACACCCGAAAAGACTCAAACGCACCCACTCACCGAGACTTGGGAGCCATCCCTCTCTCGACCAACTTGTATCCCCCTACTACAAGCACCCCAATGCAGGGCAACACGAGCAGCAGTGAGCACTGGATGTAGGGACGTTTGGCCCGAACCGGTATACATCTTGTGTCCACCTTGCACAGCCATCGGAGGCTCTGACACACAACATCGTTCACTTATCCCGTCTTTAAACACCCTCTGGTTCTAGAACACCGATAGTTGGCACACTAGGTAGGGGCCTCTGCATATCATGTTCTACTCCATCAAGTCTCCGATGGACAGAAACGATATCAACTTTGCTCCGGGATCCCACATCTGGTTTGGGAGCCATGAGTTCATTGTCATCGGGGAGGGCTACGACCTCGACCTCCTTCCACCGACCGGTGAGCCCGCCAGCTTCTCCGAGCCGGCGGCCAACCTACGACTCCGCTCTAACGAGTTGAAGGGCACATGGCCCGACAAGTTCAGCTACCCTAGCATACCACGAGTTGGCCAGCCCTGTCACGACAAAAAGGTTCATAAATCGTCAACAAACATCTATCATCTCAATCTAGAGGCAGGAGAGGCATCAGAGGATCTACCCCAACAACTCATGCGCTCCATCGCCGATGTCCTGGCGTCGGCCGAAACAAGCTCCAACTCCAACTTCCTCGACTCCGACAACGACAATGACAATGACAACGAAGGTGGCACCAGCTTCACCAGGCTTCGAGAGATGCAATGCTTTTTGCGCATCAGCAACTACCTCATCGACGATGAGCCATGCAAGGACGACTTCGTTGATCGCTTCAATGACTATGAGCTTTCATGGCCATAAAGGGAACAACTAAATCCCTAGATAGAAGTTGGTAAAACAATCGTCAAGCCCATCTCTCGTTGTTTTCATTATTAATACTGCTATTAAGCTGCTCTTGCAATTTTCCTTTAAGTTGCTCTTCTATCCCTTGCAATGATGTATGTATAAAGTCATCATATGCATCACGAACATACATGCATCATTTGCACACGGTCTGAATTCGGCTCTAGAGTTCGTAGGCTGGCCCTGCGAAGGGGTTTCGACAGTCGCTCCAAACCAATAGAGTGAGGGATGGAATGAGGAGTGGCACACTAGCGACCAGTATCTGGTTGCACCGAGCACCATATGGAACTCTTTGATACATGTTCGAGTCTTGATGAACACTGGTCTAGGGTATTTTATCAGGAAAAGGCAATGAGCCACCGGGGACGGTCGAACGACCCTAGTTACCCTATTGAACTAGTCATCAAGAGCCAGGGGTCGGTCACTAGCTATCTCCATCGGATCCCTAACGCATGGGAACCGGGGCCCCGCTCGAACTAAGAAACCCGTTAGAAACTCAAACGGGCATCATGTTTCGATCCTAGGCGAGAGAGATGATGTGCCGCTGTCCAACCCCTCCTTCTTTGCAGAAAAGAAGCGCGAGGGGAATGCATTGGGCCTCCTGACCAGATCGACGCACGGGTGAAGATTTTTTGAGGTCTAGATTCATACGCATAACTACTTTCTTATTTCAAAGGCCCATCAAGGCCCATGTGCAGGTACGACGTCTACCCGGGCCATCGCCCAGATTCAGGAGGTGCCCGAGGGCAAAAAAGTCCGGCTGACGGCTGTCCTTTCCATGTGTCAACATTAAGGGGCACCGACCCTGTCTCAGGATGCGGTAGTGGTAGTGGTCACATCGACCCTAACATGCTACGCGCACCCGGGAGCGGTTCCTTCCTCGCAGGAAACCCCGCCACACTCACCGCCAGCGATGCTCCGGTAACGTTTTATACTAACTGCATGCTAACTTAAAAATGTAAACAAAATATAAAACTAAACATCGATTAATTCATAAGAGGTCCGATACAAAAGGCATTGATGCACCACAGGCAAAGCAAAAATATAAAGAAAATAAAAAACCCTAATGAGGGGGAGCCTCGCTAGCACCTCCGCGGTAGGAACATGGGCAACCATCACCTCCCTCGCTGGGCCGTAGCGCGTAACCAGGTCCTCATGGTGGTGCAACTCCTCTCCCACAGGGAAGCCATTGACTCCGGTGAGGTCCGCCTCCACCGTCACCTTTGCCATGGCCAGGGCAACCCCAGCGCCACGACAAACACCACTCTCGATGGCGTTGAGGGCACGGCGGCGCGCGTTCTAGAGGCGCTCCTCCGAGGCACCCGGCACAACTCCTAGGAAGTTGAGGAAAGCGTCCACTGCCACGCAGAGACGCTCTAGCTCCATTGTCGCCTCTGAGGAAAAAATCCCATTTCCATTAGACAAAAGAACAAAAGAAAACTACAAACAAGAAGGAGAATACGTACGAACGCCATGGCGATCGGCGTCCTCGAGCTGCTTGATGAGGGCGTTCGCCCTCTCCTCGACGTCCATGGCCACGACATCCGCCAACGCCCACTCCTCTGCCTCCTTCACCACCGGCTCTGACGGGTCGGCCCAAGCCGCAGCAGCAATGCGAAGAAGGCCACCGACAGAAAGGCCTTCGGTGTTCAGCTCACGGCCGGACTCGGTGAAGGCCCGGTCCTCAACATGACGGCGCAACGCCACCGGAGGGCCGTCCACCTCCTTGGATGCCCAAGACCCTTCGTCGAGTCACCACGCTCCGTGAAGGCTAAACTAAGTGGGAAAGGAAATAGAAAAGGGAAGGCAGGGATAGTGAAAGGGTCGAGCTCCGAGCCGGGTATAAATAGACCCCAAGCGACCGTTTGGTTCCACAGCCTCCCAGGACGATCAATGTGGTCTCGATTCACGAACCGCCACCCTATCCTCTCACCAGAACCATGACTCACGAACTGTCGCCCACTTCTTCCACCAACTGAGCCACGACGCGTCACAACCGCACTCAATCACCTCTGACAAAAACCGCAACTGCACCATTTCGCCTTTCTTTCCACATAACTGATCACCAGCGCACCCATGGGCTGACTATGGGCCGTGAAAAAAGGAAAACACCCTTCACCAAGACTCACCAAGAAAGGCCTCCCTTGGGCCCAACAGAACACACAAAAACTACACCAAGAGCCGGCAGACGGCGATTGGGACGACCCACATACTTCATGCCAAGTTTCGGAGGCCCACGGAGAAAATCAAAGGGCTTGGCACGAAGAACCGATGCGAAGAGAAGGGGTTTAGGGACGGACCCACCACAACCAACCAATGGATAAGTGTTGATCAAGCATTTTAATAAGTAAATCACTCAGAGCACTCCTATCTATGGCAATAGCATGGTCAAGTTAGAATATTAGAGGAATAATTCCTAAGTCATCCTTAACTACAAGTCAGAGCATACGTTGATTAGTATAATTACACCTAGTAATCATGGTTAAGATCATCATTATATCCACACATAAGGGGTATTACTTAGGGAAGTTTGAGTACAGAAACCTCTCCTTTCCTTCGTAACTGGGCCCTACTTCCTTTAACCTATACTCGGGGAGTGGACTATAAAGGACTCAACGGGAGTGTCACATCCGTGATCTACCACACGACCTAGAATATAGAGTGTATTCATAGATAAATAGCATATAAGCACCACGCTTACATGATCTCTACCACCCACTCATGATATCTTATTAGGGTGAATACTATATGAACTTATGCATAAATACAATGATAAACTAACTATACTAAGCATATAATCAAAGTAGACATGAACATTGCAACCAAGAACATGAATAAGATGAATACTATATTATCTTGATAATTGTACCAAAGCATATAAACATAATGGAGATACAACGAGAGAGGGGTATAAGAATTATACCGAACCAAGCTCTACACGATGTCGGGAATCCAAGCGAAGATCTACTTGCTTTCCTCTAGACCTAGCCTAACTAGCTATGCCCTAGAAACTAAAGGAGCTCTAAGAATATTAGGGTTTCTGGCTCTGGATGACTTGATCTCAAATGACTTAATGCCTTAGGGGGCTGGGGTCTCCTTATATAGCCAGATGTCCAACGTGAGCCCTTGGATCAAACCGACTTGAAGAACGACGTAGATGCAGTCTAAGAAGGTGGTGGACGAATATTTCAGAAGCTGACAGATGGGGGCACCACCGAGGACCGGGCGGCACCTGGGTGGGGCCGGCCGGCCCCACCTGACAGCCTCTTGGTCTCTGGCTCGAGGGGTTGCCTCCTGGAGTCCTCTGGAGTCTTCTAGAATAGTTTTTATCACGGTTAAGTTCTTTCTGACATTTTGATCCCCCTTTTTAGTTTTCTGAATATACCCTGCAGAAAATACAGATTCACCAAAACTTGTGGAAATTGTTAGTTTATATCCCTAAGTTTCTATTGGTGATCCATTTTAAGCATCTATTTAAGTTATGTTGACGGTTTACTATGGTAGATAACTACCGTCACAGTATCCCAAAGGAGCAAAGTTTGAGCTAATTAGATATTCCGATTCGGATTATGCAGGATGCAAAGTTGAGTGAAGAAGCACATCAGGCATATGTCAACTATTAGGAAGATTACTTGTTTCATGGTCATCAAAGAAGCAAAATAGTGTTGCATTGTCAACCGCCGAAGCTGAATATATAGCCGCCGGTAGTTGTTGTGCACAAATTCTTTGGATGAAGGCCACATTGAATGACTTTGGAATTAAGTTCAAGAATGTGCCATTCCTATGTGACAATGAGAGTGTAATCAAGCTCACCAACAATCCGGTTCAACATGCAAGAACAAAGCATATTGATGTCCGCCACCATTTCATTAGAGATCATCAACAAAAGAGGACATTTGCATTGAGAGTGTGGGCATTGAAGATCAACTTGCCGATATATTCACTAAGCCATTGGATGAGAAAATGTTTTACAAGCTAAGGAATGAGTTGAATATATTAGATTTCTCAAATATGTGTTAATGCAAGCTAAGGAATGCTTGATGGTATTTATTAATGCACACAGAATAATTACTAAGAATGATCCGCAAGCATACGGATACCGATGTAGCACTTCACCCAGGAGTATTCTAGAGTATCATTATTTATATTTTACCACAGGAAAAACGTGTGAGAATAACGAAGTCTAAATTTAATCCCTAAGAAGCAACAAGGACAGAGAAGATAGGGCTATAGAGAAGATCACTAAGGTCTTCTAGTTCTAACCTTCGCAAGCTATGTTTATGATTGTTCCAATGGAGACGTTACTTAAGAAAAGACACTAGCATAGGATGTTTTCCTTAGTAACCAGGTCCTACTTATCCTACAAACAAGAGGTGGACTATGGAATATTCAACGAGGCTATAAAGTCACCCTCGCGAGCTACCACCGATCCGGAAGGTAGGGTGCATCTACAAGTAACCGAGTCTAAGCACCACGCTTACACTACGAATACTACTTTAATCAAGGAGCTACCAAGATTAAAGTACTCAAAAGACAAAAGAGTCACAAACTGGAAGAACAATAATAACAATGTTACTTGAATTAGAAGTTGAATACCAGAGAAATATCAGAAATAAGCTCCAATGAAACTTGATCCCGCAGGTACAAGCCTTAGAGGAGACAGGACAGGCCAGCAACTCCTCTAAACTCTTCTCTCACACTCTATATCTCTATTACTAAATAAGACTAGTCCTAATCTTTGGAAGACTATAAGATTAATCTTCTCTTGAATGCTTGGCTCTTGATGCTATCTAGGGTTTCTTGATGCTAGAGGAGGATTAGGGTTTCTGCCCAGGATGAGGATGCTCTAATCCAGGGGGTAGGGTCCAACTTATATAGGCCAGAGCGATGCACCAAAGCCCTCGGATCAAACCGACTTCAATCAAGGGTAGAGATACAATCTTTAAGGCGGTGGAGAATCGACTTGCGGAGGTGGTGGCTGACAGGTGGGACCACAGGTCGGCTGACCTAGAGATGGTGTCGGCTGACCTGGCTCTATGGCAGGTGGGCCCCATCTTCAGTGGTACGCCTTCTCGTGTTTTCTAGAATCTTCTCGACTTGGTTCCCTCGTAGAATATGTTTTTTAGTTCGACATGTGGGTCATCTTTAGCTCTTTTCCTATTTGATCCCTGCAAAACACAGATTCACCAAAACTCATGGAATTCTATCAGTTTAACCCCTATTCTATGTTGGTGATTCCTTTTATGCAGTTCTTTCGAGTTAAATTGACGGTTCATGATGGTTGTTAACTACCGTCAACAGCCGGTCAAAGTGACCAGACGCGTGGCACTCCAGCGTCCGGTCATGGATCACCATCCACAGTCCCGACTTTGAACTCCTGCCATCAGATGCCAACGGCTAGTAGCCGTTCCCGCACGCGTTGAATGACGACCGGACGCACTGTCACAGCGTCAGGTCAACAGAACCACGTGCACTGTCAATGGATGACCAGACGCACCGATCAACTCGGCCTCCTAGCGTCAGGTCATGTCCAGAGAGCTCCCGGAGCACCAAAACCACGACCTGACATGTCAGGTGCAAGCGACCGGACGCGCCACCACATCAGATCTTCACTGCACTCATTCAGCCGCTTACGTCACCGTACGTCACCACCGAGCGGGCATGGCCTCAGTGTGTCAGGTCACCTTGTTGCGCCCGCGTCTGGTCACTTGACTGAGATGGCTCCATTTCTGGAAACCATGACCGGACGCACAGGCCAATCGAGGCCAGTGTCCGATCACTTCTAGTGATCTCTTTTCGTCTTCGTTTCTTCACCAACTTCTCCACCATTTCTCAAATGTGCCAACCACCAAGTGTATCACCATGTGCACGTGTGTTAGCATATTTTCATAAACATTTTCAAGGGTGTTAGCTTTTCACTAGATCTAAATGCATATGCTATGAGTTAGAGCATCTAGTGGCACTTTGACAACCGCATTTCACGACGAGTTTTACCCCTCTTAATAGTATAACTAAGTGTCTCGATCACCAAACCAAAAGGCTCCTATCAAATTATACCTTTGTCTTGAGCTTTTTGTTTTTCTCTTTCTTCTTTTCCAAGCCCGAGCACTTGATCACCATGGACATCACCACTGTAATCTTCATCCATTTGCTCCATCACTTGAAATCTCTACTAACCTATCTCACATACGCTTAGAGCACATAGGTTAATAGATAGATTTCATTAATTCGCCAAAACCAGGCTAACCAAGCTATAGCTCTCACCCCTAAAGATGGGGATGGGGATGGTGTAGAATTGATCCTCACGGGGATGAAATTGGTAGAATTGTTGTCCCCGTCGGGGATGGCGGGGATGGGGATGGTACCCTGGTCCCCGACCCCGATCCCCGCATCCTCGCCCCGTGAAGCAGAGCACCAGCAAATTGCAGTAGCCAGCCAAGCCAGGGGCGCAAGGCCCATGTAAAAAAGGCCCATTAGCCCCGAAGTATATATACGCGCTAACCCTAATTCTCACCCCCACACTCCACCGGTCCACCCCTATCCATCCAGAAATTCCAGATCCAGTATTCCAGTCCCTTCTCTCGCTGCTGCCTGGTCTCTCCCTCCTTTTCCTAGGAGTCGCAACCGCACCGCGCTCAGCGATCCCATTCCCCAACGCCGCCGTCGCCTCCCACCAGGTTGGTTTGGTAGCCGCTGTCTCTCTCCGGAGTCCGGATCCGTCCACCACAATCTTTTTGCATGTATTTTTGTTGTTCCACCCTCCGTCCGCTTGCAATTGAACGTCTCTGTACGTTTGTTTTTTTCACCTGCTGTTGCTGTCTTTTGATCCGTTCCGCCTACTCCAGAAGGTTCGTCCTCCGGCAGCGGTCTCCAAGTGTTGAAATCACTAGGGTTCGATTTCATGCATGCTACCCATTTTATGCCTTTTATTTCATAATTTCTAACTGTTCAGCATGTGTAAATTGTTTCTCGTGATTTATGAATGATTGACTTTCTTGTATTTTTCTAATTGTGAGCATGTGCTATTTTTATTTATATTACAAGTTGCTCTTTGTAACTCTGTTTCATACAGTTCAGCAAGAAAAAAGTATGTGTTTGTGGCTACACATGTAAATTTAAGTGATTTATACATCTACTGATTTAAATATGTACGCATTTATTTATGTATTGATTTAAGTATGCAAGCAATAGATTAATAAATATTGTTTACATATTTTATATAAGTACTGACTATTGATATGCCAATTATCTTTTAGGTTCACCCCAAATTCAAATCCTAGTACTGGGAGTAGCAGCCCTCAAGAATCACAGGCTCAACCTGAGTCCGTCAATGATTCTGAGCCAATACAAATTGATGATGATGATCCTGAAGCTGAAGATACTGACTTTGGCACAAAAAGGAAATGGACTTTAGCTGTTTGGGATGATTTCAAGAAAATCAAGGTCCGAGGTGTTGTGAAGGCTCAATGCCTTCACTGCCACAAGCAGCTAGGGGGAAATAGCAGGAACGGGACAACCCATCTCTATGACCATTTAAAAATATGCACATTGAAGAAGATCAAGCTGATGGGACAGAACAAGAGTCTTGCACAGTCTGCTTTGAGGTTCAGTTCTGAGGAGGGAGGGAAAGTATCTGTGGAGAATTACACATTTGATCCAGAAGTTGCTAGGAGAGAGCTTGCTGCCATGATTATACTACATAAGTATCCCTTATCTATGGTTGATTATACTTGTTTTCGAAGGTTTGTGAGTACACTTCAGCCATTATTCAAGATGGTGACACGCAATACTATTAGGTAATTTTTATATCTGTTTTTGTGGGTTTACATGGTAATATTTCAGCCGACTAACATTCACATGGTTTTAGGAAGGACATAATGGATGTATATAAGGAAGAAAGAAAGAAGGCCATAGAATACATGGCTAGATCTAAGGGTGACTATTACTACAGATATGTGGACATCTGACAACCAAAGGAGGGTGTACATGGCAATCACAGCACATTTCATTGATGATTCATGGACACTTCGAAACATAATCATGAGGTACCTTGCTACTGTCATTTAAATTTGATTATTGGTGCTGTCATTTATATTTACATCATGTTGTTATGTGTATGTAGACCTTGTTGCTATCATTTAAATTTGATTGTTGTTGCTGCTATGTAGGTTCATATATGTGCCGGCTCCACACATGGCCGAAGTTATATGTGAAGAGCTCTATGAAGCATTGGTGGAGTGGAATTTGGATGAAAAGATCTCAACTTTGACGTTGGATAATTGCAGCTCAAATGACAAGGTAATCCCTGAACTTGTCAAGAAGATAGGAAAGTCAAAGTTGATGTTGGAGGGGAAACTATTGCATATGCGTTATGCTGCCCATATTCTCAATTTGATTGTCAAGGATGGTTTAAAGGTTATAAAGAATTCAATTGCAAAAATTCGTGAAAGTGTTGCCTTTTGGACAGCCACACCTAAAAGAGTAGAGAAATTTGAAGAGATTGCTAAGCATGTCAAGGTCAAAACTGAACACAAATTAGGTCTTGACTGTAAAACTAGGTGGAATTCTACATACAAGATACTTAGTATAGCTTTACCTTACAAGGTAGTTTTTAACCGTGCAACACGTGTTGAGAAACTATTTGATTGTGCTCCTAGTGAAGAAGAATGGGAATTTGCTAGGGAAGTGGCCGGTAGGCTCAAGTTGTTTAATGACATCACTGAAGTATTTTCTGGAACAAATTATGTGACTGCAAATATTCAACTCCTAAAAATTTGTGACGCTAAAGAGCAGATTAGACAGTGGACTGTTTGTGGCAATCCTATTATAGAGCAAATGTCATTTGAAATGATAGAGAAGTTTGATAAGTATTGGAAGGAGATTCAAGGACCTATGGGCTTGGCCACTATTCTTGATCCTCGGTTTAAGACTGATTTCTTGGTTGGGTTTCTTGAGACCCTTACTAGTGAGTCACATTTAGAGTGTCTAGAGAAAGTTAGTGAGATGAAAAACTCCCTATATGAATTGATGAAGGATTATGAAGTGGAAGAGGATGAAGATAACACAGAATCAACAGCTCCTTCACTTGTAAATTCAGGTGTTCTATCTACAATTAGTGCACGAGTTGCTAGTAGGAGGCCAACAGCAGTCAGATTCAAATCTGAGCTAGATAGGTACTTGGATGATGAGTTGGTCCCAATCAACTCTGAAAATTTCAAGATTCTTAATCGGTGAAAGGTGGCTGGGACACGTTATCCTGCATTGAGGAAGATTGCAAGAGATATTTATGCTATTCCAGTTACTACAGTTGCATCTGAATCTGCCTTTAGTACAAGTGGAAGGGTCCTTAGTGAGCATCGCAGCCGGCTCACTCCAGAGATATTGGAGGCCTTAATGTGTTCATAAAATTGGCTTCGAAACAAATACAAAGGTTTATAAGTTGTTCTAGTTATAAATCATCATCACTGCATCTTTCTATTATCATAATTGCTAATTCATGTCTTGCAATTGTTTGTTTGTAGGTGATAATGAATAAAAAGCCACCTTTTGGACTTGTCTTCAGGAGATACAAGATGGAATGGAGGTATTATTTGAAAATTGTTAATTGACAATGTATTGTAGCTATCTTTGTTGCCACAAAATTGAGGACTTATTTATCCATTGACTATTGTTGCTTGCTGTATGCAGGGACTTGCACTCCTGTGAGTTTGGAGCTAGAGCTGTTCTTTTGGCAAGATTGAACTTCATGACGGCCAACTAGAGTTGGACTACTATAATCTCTTTTGTGCTGCTGACCTGCTATGCAGCTTGTGCTTATCTTTTGTGCTAGACACCTGGACACATATGTTGTCATGTGTATGTGCCTGTGTGTATGCTTATGTGCTGGACACCTGGACTCCTGGAGTCCTAGACATCTATGTTGCTGGTAGATCTTTAGTTGCTGGTATGTACAATGTATGTGACTATGTGGCTGGAGCATGACCTGGACGCCTGGACACAGTGTGTCTTGCTGGTGAACTGTGTTGCTAGATTGATTAGACTAATGAGTATCACATGATTTATGAATCTGTGATCTTTTATGAATCTATAAACCTTGCTGCTAGATTTATACATGTGTGAATCTATCAACCTTGTAAGATTTATGACTGTATATGTTGTTTTATACGGGGACAGGGATCACCGCGGGGACGAAATCCCGCCGGGGATTGGGGATGGTGAAGAAGGCTCTCCGTGGTTGTTCACGGGGACGGGGAAAAATCCCCCCCCCCCCCGCCCTCCGGGCGGGGACGGGGATGGTGGCTTATCCTCCGACGGGGAATTTCCGGTTGCTATCTTTACTCACCCCTGCTCTTCCCTTCTGCTGGGGTGCCGAGGGTCGGTTCCAGGCCTCCGGTGGCGGTGCTATAGTTCTTTGAGCTTCTTAGCGAGTCCTCAGTCTCCTGCCACTGTCACTGCCGCCTCCATCGCGCCTGCTGACTCCTCTCTCACATGGCAGAGGTGCAACGCAAGGAGGTCACCTCCTCCCAGGCTAGGAGGCCACATCGAGCTGCTAACCTGGAGGCGCGAGGCCAAAGCGACTCCCAGGCGTGGAGACTCAGCGGTCGTGTCGAACCCATCGCCGATGAGCGCTGCCATGTGCTCCCCCTGCCGTAGCATCACCCTTCGGCGCCTCTCCTTTCCCGTTCCTCTCCTCTCATGCGCAGAGTGGAGGAGACGAAGCGCAGATGTGCGGGCGGCCATGGTAGTGGCATGGCGCTGATGATGGGCTGGAGCCGCGGATGCTCGAGGATGCCCCATAGTGTTCGATGAAATGCTCGTTTCGAACGCTGTGACCTTCCTGTTGTCTGGCAAGGGTGTCCGGTGGTATTTTAGCCTTTCCTTACATCTCTATTGTTCTGTTTGGTTTGGTCACTCATCATGTTAAATTTTACAGCTTTTCAAAGGAAACACTACCTGTGGGGTGTATTTAGGCCAAGACAAGATCAATGTGCTACAGTTACAGAGCCAATACATAATACAGTTGTGTCGCGCACATGAGGAAGAGAAGGAAGAACAGAATGCCTCAAACCAGCAAGATGAGGTGCAATAAGTCCACTGGAAGTTGCCTGCTAAGATCATGCAACAAACTGCAGCAACTAGAGGTATTCCAGGGTCCCCCCACATGGGCTTTCAACCTGAAGCTCTTGAAGAAAGACAACTGGGAGATGCATTGCGTCACACTGCACAATGTGGAAGCTACTGCAGTTGCTACCAATGCTGCCACCGGACCTACTGAAGCTACTGAAAATGGTACCAATGCTGCTACCATGCCTGGAAATCATGGGTGGAGCGACTCAATTGTTGGGGTTCCCTCTAGCAGGTTTTTCTATTTCATTACCGGGCAAACTCCAAAACTCGAGCAGCTCATTCAAGAGATGCAGTGTGAAGGTTCGTTGGTAGTTGCTATCCGGGGGGAGGCGATTGGTGCTGGTCTATGGCCAGGCAACATTGCCCCCACTAATATAAGCAGGGCATGAACTGTTCGCCCGAAAACAGCTGACCAGCCAAAAGATTTCATGTCAGCCTGAGCAGAAGGCTTCCTAGTTTCTGATGACAAGGTGATGCCTGGTTCAAGTTGTTTTCTGGTGAAGCACTAGTAGATGTGCTGACTTTTGCTATGGAGTTAGGGAAATTAGTGGACTTGGCCCTTTATCAGCTTTTGTATGCTCCTGACGTGTTAGTGTTGCCCAGTCAGCTGCTTCAACAAGGATTTGTTCGGAGGACAGACTGCCTTGCTTTGCGACATGGATTCATTTGTATAAGTAAAGTTCTGATTCATGTCTAATCGCATGCTGTCAGTTTAGACTGCTGAAAAATCATTTTATATGGTCGTTCTAGGTTAAAGTACATCCTAATGTCCTTAGAGGATGAATTCAATATAGTTAGCATATGGTAAGAAATGCGGATGATTACTTACTGCTTTACTCATTTGTATCATCAATTAATTTACTAGGTCTGCCCTTATGGGCTTCTGCTGTGTATGTCATGCTTTTCAATGGCTATTGTGAATTATATTATTTTATTTTCTGACCATCATATTCTTGAAAATTAGTGTGAGCATTCTCTGCTTTCAAATTGAACTATCAGATCACACATAAATTAGAGCTCACACTCCAAATGTTCAGCCACTTATATGTGATTTGGCAGGATATAGTTTCTATGGCACATGGGTGGTCTGCAGAAACGATGCTCTAGTTTATTTTGATTTGGATTTTGCTTTGTCCAGGATGGCACAACTTATTCTGGCCTTCTATGATTCCCCTTGTAGGAAGTGCTTATAGTATTTGTGTATTATCCCTTTTGTGGTAAAGGTTTTGTTTGGTTGATGTTAAAGGCGCTTTCCTATTTGTAGGTGATTGGCTATAATTGCTATGATGGCTATTGACATTAGTAATTACAGAGAGGCATGCAATTATTCAAGGCATGCCGGTGATAAAATGTGATAACCATCTGGATCAGAAGCCTCGTCTGGTCCTCCATCTCATCCATTTCAGGTCAGTAAAGGCCCAGAAAGGTACCTTAGCAACTAGCATGTTAGCTTGAACACAAAGCATTCAGACAACCTAATGCATGGCACTTTGAACCTTGAGTTGGGTGCATTGATCGAATTATGAATTCTATCAACAATTATGATGAGATAAGCAGACAGTTATATTTCATTTGCTGTATAGTGATTTTTGCCTCCGTTCTTCTATATGTACTTGGGAAAATAAAATGAAGGTCGCAAGGCTGTTGAACATACTAATAGCCATTTGTTTAATCTTTTCCTGCAGAGTGCATTTGAAATTACATCTTTTGGGTTTGGGTAAGATTGGTTTCGAGGCTAGGAAACATCTTCTGTGGCAAATTTGTAGTCTGTGTGAAGACATTGCTATGACAAACATCTGTGCATTACTAATTTGGCCTGAGGTCCTGCTTGAGTGGCTACTTTGAGCTTGTCGTGCAAGTGTCTGTTGTTTTTTTGATGCCTAAGTGTATGTTGTTTTATTGTTTGGAAAAAATCTACTTATTAACCAATTTCGTTCTTTGTTTTACAGAGCTATTGTCCGATTTATGTGCAGCTATGTCACCCTTCCACTCTATTCCCTTGTATCTAAGGTGAAAACACATTCACATTGCTTGCTGATATTCAATCACAAGGCAACCTTGTCACCAGAGTGATAAGTGGTATAACTGAATTATTATTTACTTCACTCCATAATAGAATTCAGAACTCAGGAGGGCTACCACACAACTCTGAGCTAGCATTGGCTTTGCCAAATGCATGTCGCTTGGAATACTAAAGTTGGAGAAGTTTGCTTTCCAGATGGTATCGCCCGATCACAAATGAAGAGAACAATTTTCCCAAGCAGACAGCGAAGGCCCTGAAGAAATGGCACAAGGCCGTCGTGAAGAAGCAGCACCAGAAGGAACCATGAGAAAAGGAGATAAAAGGGTAGAAAGCTGCTGTCTGGCTAATGCAATCGCTTTAACAGGGATGCAATTAGAATACAATATGTCTCAAATTAGGACTAAATCTCAATCAGAAACCATGATGTTTAGTTGTGCAATACGCTTTTGATGGTATACAATGTTCTTGAAAATATTGCATGTAAGACAAGGTATAGTTGTGCAATACACGTTTGATTGATGATATAAAGTTTTCTTGAAAAATATTTGCAGGCAAGACATCTAACAACATATGGATATGAACCATCTATGTCTTGATTTTGACTTGGCTACCTAGAACAATACCAAACATTTTATTATTTTTTTTCTGACTTGTGTTGCAACACGCCGGTAAAATCCTTGTATTCTTAAAGACGAATCGGATTACCGCGATTAAAAATCAAGAATTGAACATCGTAGCGCTTGCAATCCGTTCAAATATTGCCCTCTCCAAATAGATTTCTCAGTCATAAACATAGGAAGAAATCTGTTTTTTATGTCTATATAAAGAGTAAAAGATACTACCGGTCCTTAAACTTTTCCAGGTGTGTCATCCCGGTCCATGAACTTTTAAAGTGTGTCATCCCGGTCCATGAACTTTTAAAGTATGTTATCCAGATCTATATACTTTTAAAGTGTGTCATTCTGGTCCATGGACTTTTTTATGTGTGTCATCCCGGTCCATGGACTTTTAAAGTGTGTCATCCCGGTCCATGGAATCCATGGAAGGCGCAGTAAACGGTGGTATGCAACAGTAAACGGTGGTTTTGCTACAGTGTTCGTTTTTTGTCTTTTCTTATTTATTTTGTCTGAATCTTTGAACATATAATATCTATACAGTGAACATATAATATGGTATGCTTTAGACCAACAAAATAATTATAGAAGCTGCAGTTATGAATTATTGCAATTAATTACAAAAAAGCATACATCTAAAGCTACAACAAAAATTTTGTACTAAAGCATAGCATATTATATATTCACTGTATAGATATGCTCATGTGGAGTCTAACAAAATTGGATTTTCTATTTTATGATTTTTCTGTGATTTACTATGATTTTGCAAATATTCAGACAAAATAAATAAGAAAAGACAAAAAACGAACACTGTACCAAAACCACCGTTTACTGTAGCATACCACCGTTTAATGTAGCAAACCACCTTCATGGATTCTATGGACCGGGATGACACACTTTAAAAGTCCATGGACCGGGATGACACACCTAAAAAAGTCCATGGACCAGGATGACACACTTTAAAAGTATATGAATCTGAATGACACACTTTAAAAGTTCATGGACCGGGATGACACACTTTAAAAGTTCATGGATCGGGATGACACACCTGAAAAAGTTTAAGGACCGGTAGTGTCTTTTACTCTCTATATAAATAATAGCAAGGACAAATCACGATTTATCCCAGTGTAACTGCACAAGTCCACCGGGCGATGTAGCGGGCCCAGCCCGGGCCGGCCTGTTGGTCCCCTCGTCCAGTGATTACTCCCGAGAAGTAGCCGTTGCGCCGCCGACCGTTAGCACAGAGCCCCCCGCGGAAAATGCGTCGCCCAATCGCTTTCGAACCCCTCTCCCCTTCCAGCTCGTTACGAGCTCCCTTTTTTGACCTTCACCAGCGCCACCTCCTCCCCCTTCCACGCGAGAGACGACGACGACGACCATGGTGGCGAGGAGCCCCAACGCCAAGCCGGACAGGCAGACGGCGGCAGCCCTCGCCGCGGCTGCCGCGCTGAACCCGGCTCTCGTCAGGGAGACGCTCAAGAAGGTAGGGAGCGAACTGGAACGGATGCTCGATTCAATTCGTTCGATCTAGTTTTGCGGGGAAGTTGACGTGTTTCGTCCGGTGGGTTGGGTTTGGGATGCGCAGGTTGACCGGTGCATGGCGCGGCTGCAGGAGTTGCAGTACACGGTGGCCGGCGGCGCCAAGGTCGTCTCTGGCGTCAGCCTCAGCCCGCGCAGCACGCGCGGGTACCTCCGCACCAGCCTCCGATGCAAGCAGGAGACCGTCAGGCAAGTGTTTTTGTTCTGCTCCAACTCCATGTCCGAATTCGTTCGATTCAATCCTAGATTCTTGGGAATTCTCTGTCTCTGACTCTGACTCTTGCCGCCGCAGGATGAGGGGCGGCGCGTCGGCGCAGAAGAGATCCCCGAACAGCAAGTTCGGCGGCAGCGGTGGCGGAGAGGGCGCGCAGTGGCGGCGAATGTCGCTGCCGGCGATGCTGCTCGGCGAGACCGTGCTCGAGATCGTGCAGGCCAGCCAGTTCGCGCGGGACATCGTCACGGCGGCCGGCGCGGCGAATCGGGAGCCCCCGAGGACCCCGAAACCGGCTCCCAGGACCAGGAAGCCTGCGGCGGCGGCGGAGCAGACGCCCCTCCGCGCGCGGCGTGCCCGGGAGAAGCAGAGCCATCGGGGTGGCGCCGCGACGCGCTTCGCCGACGCCGCCACGCCGCCGTCGCGCGGCCGCGTGCGGTCCCGGATCCAGTTCAAGCCCGCGTCGCCGCCGGTCGCCGTCGGCCGGCCGTCGGTGTCCGCCAACCGCGTCTCCCCGAAGAACCGGCCGTGGGCCAAGAAGGCGGTGATGTTCCCGAACCCCACGTTCCACGCCTCCACCTCCGCCGCCGCCGCAAACACCGACGCGTGCGCGACGCCGTCGCCTTCCAAGAAGCAGAAGCGGTTCTACAAGACGCGGTCCCCGGTCGTAGTGGCGCGGCAGACGCCGCACAAGTTCCTGGTCAAGTCGCCGCCGAGCGCGCTGGGGTCCAAGCTCAGGATCCACGGGAAGGCCCTGCCGGCGGCGAGACCCGCCGCTGTGTCACCGCCGCCGCCCGTGAAGGTGGAGGCGTCACCTGCAAAAACCCGGCGCTGCTCGTTCTCGCCGTCAAGGTTAGCGACAAGGCTCGTGTCGCCGATCAAAGCGAGACTGTCGCTGAACAGGAGCCGGGACAGCGGCGTCGGTGTCGGCGGTGGCCCGATGAGCGGGCTGAAGCAGCGGCCAGGTGTTAGCTTGACGGTGCGGACGGTGTCGAGCAAGATATCATCGAGGTGATGATCTTTGTTTGTCTGTTCAGCGTCATGCGAAGACGAGATGGGGTACAGATTGCAGAGAAGAGAATTGAGTTGATCTTATTCAGAATAAGGCGTTCTCTGCTGGGGAAAGCTCCTGCCTTGGGGTGCTTGTACACACACATAACGGTTATCTGTAATTTTCGTTGATCCTTGGTGATAATACAGGGTGGTCTCCTCGACCGTATAATCGAAAGGCAATAGACTTTGAACTGCATTTGTTGTTCAGTCTGGACTTCAGGCGCAAAGTGAATAATAGAGCATTCACAAGATACTGCGCTTGCACTAGAGTCTTGGGATTTTTGCAAGCAGCAATTTTCAGAAGCTGCAATTCAGGTCCAAGCAGCCAACGGGACTAAACACGTTATTTGTAAGAGCAGTGCCGATGAGACTTGCAGCCTGTTCGTTTCGCTGGTTTATTATGGCTGAAAGTACTGTTCGCTGGTTTGTTGTGAGAGAAAAACACTGCTCGATGGCTGCTGATTCCGCTGAATAGCTACAACGAACAGGGTGTTGGACTTGTGGAAGCATGGGGCTCGTCCGGGAAAGGTCCAGCAGCAGCAGTCAGGCTCTACAAGCACGAGCTGGTAAATATGATTTATGACACGTACTAGTTTTGAAACTTGGGCCTTGTTTAGGTACCCAAATTCATCTTCAAATTTTACTATGCAAAATGAAGATTTCCCATCACATCAAAATGCCTGACTGCGTAATTAATCAATGTTTGGACAATTATTACCAAATAAAAACAAAATGCTACAGTGCCACACAGTACACTACAGTACATTCGGGATGCTCCGAATCGGACATCTAAACCAGGCCTGAGTGGGGTCTGAGTACTGATAATTCTTTTTTTTTGGACATATACGTTTATTTTTTGAAGAGGTAAAATTTCATTTAAAACTTAAATATAGAGTAGAGAGATGGGGCAAGTCTTGTTGAAAGTTTTTAGAGTCATTTGGATAGTACGGTTTCTCAAATACGTCTAAAGACTCATTAAGAGAATAAGCCAGAGCTAGGAATCGAAATATGTCTGGCCTTCTTTGCGAGATTATCAACCACTCATCTGTGCATCTGCTAATTTTGATGATAGAATGCATGTTCGTCATGATAGCTCTAAAGGCCGGTAGGACTGGCCGCAAAGACCAATGACCGCAAGTCTCATGATTTGATTACATAGGTAACATTGTTTGATTCCATTTGTTTCCGTTCAGCAGTAGTTCAACTCGAGCAGTCTAGCTTGGGCTCCTGCGTGCGTACGGAGGAGATCAGGAGAACTGGAGAAGTACACAGAAGACATCCGGGTTCGGAATGAAAGATAAACAAGGGAAGAACCGAATAGGGCAGCACTAGTTGCCCGTCCTTTTTGTTTTTTTAGCCTTTTTTTTTAAGATTCTCATAAATACGCTCTTGACAGTAAGATTTCAAAAAATGAACCCTTCTTTTGGCGCCATTGTCATTGGCGACAAAATCAAACGTCTCGGCGCCAGTCTAATTGGCACCAAGCTCCTTGCCCATGTCGGCGTCGACGCAGAGCTCACGGTGACGTGGCAGCCAGCTCGGCACCAATTGCCGCTGTCTCAATTGGGCCATGGCCCAACTAGCAAATGTGGGAGCATTTTCCAGAAACATGAGAAAGAGGATTAAAACAATTTCTCCTGCACACAGAAAACAAAAAAAACTATTCTAAGCACATAATCCAATAAAATACGACGGCATGAATGCATCAAACGTGCTATGATCTCTATGATTGATTCAATTAATTTAGATCAGAGTGCATAGTTAACATATCCACAGTACTCTCTCTATGTTGGTAAAAGAAGTCGTTTTGGACAAGGTTTGGGTCAAATATTGGGAATATAAATCATGAATAACTTTCAAGTTGTTGAGTTTGGAAATGTGAAAACAATATGAATAGATTTGTGTTGAAATATACTTTCATAAAAGTATACATATATCACTTTTGAATAAATATTTTTATAGAAAAATGAAGTCAAAGTTATGCTTTGGAGACCGTGTCGTTGTCTAAAACGACTTCTTTTACCAACATGGAGGGAGTATATTAGAAAATGTGTCATGTGTTTACATTTGAACCTTCCACAGAGGGGGAAAATTACTTAAAGGCTTGTTTAGATACCCGTGTATCCACCTCAATATATGTGTGTTGTGGTGGGTTGATATGAAATTAACTTTCATACCAAGCCACCCTAACACATATAAATTGAGGTGAATATATGGGTATCTAAACAGGACCCATAGCGGAGCTTGCTGAATTAAAAGGTAATCTGGTGTTCTGTAACTAAATGAGGCAACTAACAGCCATGTAGCGTATGAGGACATGTATGACCTCAATCAAGTAAACAAAAAGAGAGAGCAGCATAGTTTTATGCTCAACGAGCCAATGAGATACCGGAGCAGATGAGGACACAGTCAGCGAACAGGAATAAGAGATGCATAATAGCATATAGTGGGTTATCTGAAGACAAAATCTAGTCAGCATGGAGGATTGGAGGGTCACTCAACGCCACAAAAAAAATCATTAGCGACATTGGATTGATCATGTGCAATTTACTCATTATTGTAATGCCTTGTACTTGTACTTATTTTGACTCCCGTTGATGTTTCCTAGAAAGACAATACAATCCATGTGCTCCTAGATCCAGACATGAATTTGACACTACTAGTATGAAAATTGTTTGTTAGGCTCTATTTATTTTCCTGGAATGTCCTCAGCTTGATATCCTCGTCATCTCACTGTCACCGGTCAGATTTAATCAGCTTAACTTTTTAAGCGGCTTCCTACATAAAAAAAAAAGAGTAAATCTCGTTTTTCGATGAGGTGAACCAATCTGAAGTGATTGCGGCCCAAAAATTGTGAACCAGGAAACAGCGCCTTTGCGAGCAGTTTCATCCAAAGGGAAGTTTGAAACGAATTGCCGAAAGGAACAAAGTATCACCCTGAACAAAGTATCACCCTGCTGGCATGTTTGGTTCGTCCTATTAAATTTTAACAGGTGTTGATCATGAGGTTGATCATAAGGTGTTCGGATATTAATAATGAACTAATTAGGCTTAATAGATTCGTCTCGTAAATTAATTTCAATCGTGCAATTAGTTTCGTAATTAATTTATGTTTAACACGCCATGTATGTGTCCAAACATTCGATGTGATAAATGTTAAAAAATGAGGGGAACCAAACACCCCCAAACTGCAGCCTCTGGAGTGCCAGACAGAAGAAGTAACCTGGCATAATCGACATAACGAAGTTGCCGGCAACCAAATGTCACAACACTTAAATTACACTGCCTCTCATCAAAGGTAGGAATTTTCAGCCTGTTCGCTTGAGCTTTCAGTCGCTTATTTTTAGCCAGCCAGTAGTGTTTTTCTCTCACATAAATCAGCTAACAATACTTTCAATCGCTTATTTTCAGCTCAAGCGAACAAGAACCTGGGGTGATGCCGTGATGGTACCTAGAGAACTTCTTCCGAACTTGTGTAGATTTATTTCCAACCCACCAGCAAAAGGATACCGCCCTGAGCTGGCAGCCAAAACTGTAGCCAAGAAAATTCAGTGCTAGTACTTGTCATCATGAATTTTCTGCAGGTAATATTTGGGTAATTTATCCTATCCTCCCGTTGCTTCATGGCCCTGTTCGACATGCTGTTTTTTGGTTTATAAGCCGGCTGTTGCTGTTTTGCTATGAGAGAAAAACGCTATTCTACGGTTGATAAGCCGTGCTGATAAGCTCAGCCGAACAGGGGCATCTTCATTAGTCCAATTTTAGGACTCATGGTCTTTCAAGTATGTTCCAGAAGTTGAATCTCTCTTTTGAGTAATTTTTCTTATCATTCACACGAATCACAGACCCCATTGACGTCAGTATGTTCAAGAAGTTGAATCTCTCTTTTGGGGGTTAGAAGGCCTGCCCTAGCCTGTCACGTTCAGTCACCTAACAGCAACAGACAAAACATCCCCTTAATATTGGCCTTGTTCAGATGCACCTCAAAAGTTAGAATTTTTTCACTCTCTACATCACATCAATCTTTGGACTCATATATAAAGTAGTAAATATAGGTAAAAAAATAACTAATTACACAGTTTAGCTGGAAATCACGAGATGAATCTTTTGAGCCTAGTTGGTCCACGATTGAACAATATTTATCAAATAAGACGAAAATGATACTATTCATCAGGTTAAAAAAAAATTACATTCTAAACGTGGCCTCGATAGCCCGAGGCGGCGAGGCGCGCCTGAATGCTGTGATGTGATAATAATCATAGCCCGCTGTAGCAAATCACGCTGTGCATGCACTAGCAACACTGGCCATCCTTCCTGGCCGCCGGAACAAAGCATGAGTTTTCCGTGCTCACTGCACTGCGTAGGACAGATTAAGATCTGCCTCGTGGGATGCCTGTTCTTGCCGCCCGCATGATCTGATTGCCATTCAGCCACATGGTGTAGATTGTGATTTGATAGTGTTCCTTAATCCTGACAGGTGTCATTTCGATTTCTTGGCCTAACAGCCTAGAAACAATATGATCTTTGTATAAGGCAATGAAATCAATCATGTGTCCTAGATTCAGCCATGAATTTGATGCTACTAGCTCGAGCATGAAAATGCCCTGTTCGGTTGGCTTAAAAGTCATAGCTGAAAAGTACTGTTCACTGATTTGTTATGAGAGAAAAACACTGTTCGTTGACTGAAAAAGTACGACTTATAAGCCAAGCGAACAGACTGGGATTCTATTCATTTTCTTGGAGTATCCTCAAGTCGACGTCCTCGTCGTCGCACTGTCACCGCTCAGTTGTAATCCACTTTCTAAGCTATTTATTTAAGCAGAGTAATCCGCCACCTTGTGCAGAGTATATAATACACAAAATACACTAATTTGTGTTGTTGGCGACGCGTCTTTGTCGAGATTTCAGTGTTTATTCCAACTTGACGAATTTCATTCGTTTTTTAGCCTTTGCTGGAGAAGGCAAGTTTGGGCTACAATTACTGATAGTCCTTATACTTAACTTAAACATGTCGTCGTTAGAGTGATCATGTCCTTGTTACTTGTTAGAGTGTTGTTTTCATGAAAAGAACTTTGAGGAACACCCAAGAATCCAAGACGTTTCCATCCTTTCCCGTTTGTCACCCAATAACCCTTGCTATACATCATCAGTGGAATAATTGACATGAAACCTCGCTAGCCTTTGTTCTCTGAACTGAGTGTTGCTTCTAGAATTATAGATGCAAAAGATCTTCAAGGGCTGTTTGGTCTGGTTGGACCCCTTGTGCAGGTCGCGCATTTACCTTAGACTGTCCGCAGTGGCATACTCTAAAGGATACTCTAAAGCTTTAGAGTATGAATATAGAGTAAAAACTGCTGCACTGGATACTCTAAAACGATACTCTATCCTTTCTCTCACTCTATATTTAGAGTAGTACAGTGTTTACTCTATAGTGCGCAGTGGCGGGCCCTACTAGCTAAACCAAGGAAAAAAATGTTATAACTCATAAACCAAAAATCCAAATTAAATTTCGATTGCACCATTAAATTCGTCTCAATAAATCCTTCAAAACTAGATCACTCATGGATATATTTAGATAAAGTGACAAATGGGTCCCACAGTAGATAGAAAGGATAGAGGATGATATAGAGGATGGATGGGTGCGGAAGAATTGAGTATAGAGGAGAGAATCTTGCTGACTAGGATATATAGAGGATGAATATAGAGGACCATGAGTGCGGATAGCCTTAGGGCTCGTTGGGAGGGGTTCTTTCAGGTTAAAACTTGTATTACTGTAACGGAGCCTGCAGAACTGTCCACTCCCTAGTTTATTTTGACCTGCGTAGTTCATTTTGGCCTGACTAGAGCCGTTTTTGCTACAGTAAAATATATATAGTACTACCAACTAGCGAGAGTGTGATGCAGCATTTTCGAAACACCACCAAACAAGCCCTTGTAGCCTATTACATGCAAAATCCAACGGGTGAGATTGTTGTCCGGGTTAGGAAGCCCCTTTTTCGGCTCCAAACCACACAGCCCCTGTTTGTGGTATGAACGCACGCATCTGTACCAAATTAAGAAAACCCGAAAAAGACTGCAATTTGAAGCCAAAACAATCCATTGAACATGCCATAATAGTAGTACAATGGATGCAGATTTTGCATTATACACAAAACAAATCGGGCTTTTTATGTGGAGCGCTGCTGGCCGTGTAATCTGGAATTCTGGACCTACTAATATCCTCGTGATTGCAGTGTTATGTATATGTACATAAAATGAAACGAATCCAATTTCCAATTTGTGGGAGCAGAGCAGAGGAGAGCAGGACAGAATCCTTCATCCTTCTTCTAGGCACCGATCCTGCCGAAGCCTCCGCCGCCGGCGGCCATCATGAGCTTGAACTCATCGAACGACACGAGTCCGTCGCCGTTGCGGTCGACGCCCTGGATCATGCGGCGGCACTGCGCGACGGTGGCGGCCTCCCCGAGCCCGCGGAGGACGCGCGCGAGCTCGGCGGGGGTGATGAGCCCGTTGCCGTCGGCGTCGAAGACCCTGAAGGCGTGGCGGAGGTCCTCCTCGACGGCGGCCGCGTCGGCGGAGGCCGAGTCCATGAGCGCGGCGAACTCGGGCAGGCTGATGTAGCCGTCGCCGTCCGCGTCCGCCTCCTCCATCATCCGCGACACCTCGTCGTCGGTGGCCGCGTGCCCCACGCTCGCGAACAGCGCCGCCAGCTCCGAGCGCGAGATCTGCCCGTCGCCGTTCGCGTCGAACTTGCGGAACACGCGCTCCGTCTCGTCGTTCCCAGCCGGGACGGGCAGGCTACGCCGCGCCGACGACGACCTCCGAGCGAACGGGGACGGGGACGGGGAGGGCGGCGCGGAGGAGAGGGGCGAGGACGAGCCTGCCCGGGCGCTGCCGGTGGCGCGCTTGCCGCTGCGGGAGCGGGAGAAGAAGGAGCGGACCTTGCCCATGGAATTGGAACTGGCGGTGGCGGGGTGGTTCCTCGACGCGCGCGGAAGGGAAGGGAAGGAATTGATGTCGCTGGTGAGTGATTCGATGGACCTGGAGGAGGTACACTGCTGGTTGGTTGATGAGAAGGCCGGACGGGAGGAGCGCGGCATTTATAGGCCGGACGCGGTTACGGTGGTTGTTTCCGTTACGGGCTCGCTAGGCTAGACTGGATTCGAAGACGAGGGAAGTCGGGCGGTTACGCGTGGGCGGTGGGGAGGAGGCCGCTGGGAGCTGGCAGGCACCGGCGCACCGCCAAACTTCCTGGAGCCAGGAGCAACCAGCCAGGTCGAAGCCGCGCGCGGTTTGGGCTCGCTGGCTCTGCTGCGGTTTCTGCGCGTCTCTCGCGTCGGATGAGGAGGAACGAGTCGTCGTCGATCCCCGGCCCCCAGCACGGATAGGGCTGCCAGGCGTGCCCAGAAGCGCGCGGGCAAGCACCTGGTTTTCCAGCACCAGGATTGGACCCCAACTTGCCTCCACCCATGTTTAAAAAAAACTTGCCTCCCTCCCTCGACACGGGCATGATGAATATCTCGGATCTTTGTGTGATTGAAAGTGAGAGGGGACAGGAGAATTTTCGTGGCTCCTGTACCGCTGGAGTGAAATGTACTGTGGCTGTGTTTAGTTCCCAAAATTGGAATTGTCAAAATACTGTAGCATCACTGTATCATTTCGTTTGTATTTGGTAATAATTTTTCAACCGTTGACTAATTAGGCTCAAAACATTCGTCTCACAAAGTACAACTAAACTGTGCAATTAGTTTTTTTTATTTCATCTACATTTAGTACGTCATGCATGTACCGCAAGTTTGATGTGACGGAGAATTTTTTTTTTATATAGTGTCAAATTCAGGAAGTTTGGAGGAAGTAAACACAGTCATATGATCATCCAACAGCCCATGTGTCGTGTAGTTGGATCACTACGACCGCAGTAATGGCTGTACAACTTATAGAACATGTATTAAGAGCTCGTTTGGTACATATCTGCCTAGTTAGGTACATATCTGCCGAATTTTTTCAAAAAAAAGAGACTTTCTTTTTATTTATTTTGTATCGGATTACTAAATACTAAACAAATTCAAGAAATGATTAGTCTAGTTATCTATAAAAGACTTTAAACGTTAAGATACAGTACCGGATTCCTGCCCGCTAAACTATGACACCGGATCCTGGTGAACAGTACCCCGTATGAACAACACCGACACTCGTGAAAACAGTACTTCGCTCCGGTATGAACAGTCCAGCCCATTTGTAACAAATCCTACCCGCGCAAAGCGCGGGCCCCTGGCTAGTTCTTATTATATGCATATTAAATATTAATATATTTTCTATGCTTTATTGAATTTGAAATTATTTAACTCCATGAAATGTGACATTTGGAAATTACTAGACTGGTCATCCGAAGAAAGTTGCCAAGCCGCTCCTGCCTGCCATCAGCATCCGCCCTGTGCTGTGCCCGTGACCCCGTACCAGGCAGCGGGATACGTGGCCGCCTGGGCACGGCCCGCGATGGCGCGATCCATCAGGTTCGTCCCGTCGCGCCGTGAGGTCCCGCGCCGCGAGGAAGCAAGGAGGATTAAGAGAGTCAGCTCGATCACGTGCTCGCGCGTCACTTTTTTTTCGACTCCTCTGGTACGGGAGTCTAAACGGAGACTGTTACGGACGCATACGCAAAGGATAAAGGGGGAAAACAGCCTCAACCGAGACACGGAAAGGCCCTAAAAAAACAAAAAAAAAATACAAGAAGGTCCCTAGGAGCCTCTCTGACTGCCGGAGACAGCACCACTCGCCAGATCCCACCGCCAACCAAGTCAGCGGAGGACAACGAACAGGGCCACCTCCATCCACAGGCCTAGGCGAGCACCAACGCACACTGGCTTTGAGAGGAGCCGCGGAAGCATCCCGTAGCGAACGGGAAGAAGAACAAGGTGGACCATCATCTAGGGACACACCCCGTGCAAACCTGGGCCTAGATCTAGTTGTTGTGCCGGAGGATGGGAAGAAGAGGAGCCAGACCCAAGCGCCTCCCCAGGAGCATCCTTGCGTAGCATCGCCGTCCCCATTAGAACAAGACGGCCCAAACTCCTGCACGCCGACCGACACAATCCGAAGCACAAGCTCCACATCCGGACCGACACCACCTCACCGGCCTCCCGCGAGCACCAGAGCGAGTGACGGCGAGGTAGACGAAGACCAGGAGGATCTTATTCCACCATGGCAGCGCCTCCACCGAGCACGTGCCGCCAGGAAACCTAACCCTCATGCAGATCTCACCAGAGACGATGCCACCGATGTCATCGTCGCCGGAAAGCTACACAGATATCCTAACCCTAACCGGCGATATAGAAGACGCCGACGGGACAAAAGAGCTACTAGACCTAAAGCCTAAAGCTATACAGACCCTTTCGCCAAGGAGCCGGGCACCCCTCTCAACCCCGCCGCTGGCAAGGACGCCGGAGGAGAGGGGCCGGCGGATCATTGGAAGGAAGAGCGAGTCGCCCTCGAATCGCCTTTTTTTCAGGAGCCAGGAGGCAGCTTGGACGCATTTGGCCGACGTCCAGACACCCTCGCGCGTCACTTTTGGCGTTGAGCGCCGGAGCGCCCGTGCGCAGTCCCGGTCCGAGCTCGGGCGCACGACTGCACGAGGCCCCGCCCGCGTGGCCGTGGCCGTGGCGTCACTGCCGTGTCGGGTGTGCGTGAGCCGTGAGGGGTCGATGACGACTCGGCGTCATCCATGGCCCGTCGTCGCGTCGGATGGACCATGGGAATCCAACCCGTGCGCGGTGAGGTGAGCCAGACCGCGGCCGTCCCGCTGTAGCATCGGCGTCGTGACCGGGTTGGTTGGTTGGTTGGTCACTTGTGGTCGACGGGGGCTGGTCGGCCCAAAGGACGATGGCGATTGGCGATTGTGCAGGACCGTACGTATGGTCCGCCGTCAATGTTTTTTTGCGTCAAGCTGACAAACGCACGCTGTCACAGTTCATTACTACTCTTCTTTTTCCTCACCAAAGACCAACTTCGTTTGGAATCGCATGCAAATCGCAACGTGCTATTCCAGTAATAAAAAATATATCTCAACTGGAAGGTACGGTTCAAGCATCTATGGGCTTCCTAACACTTACCATCAGCAGGGCAGTAGTGTACATGCGCGTGGGTAGTGTACGTAAGTCCAATCTTTACTTAGACGCGATGAGTCTCTAAGATTAATTCCTGCAGACGTGGCACGTGCATTGATAGAGCACATATGTATTTTTTTTTACGAGGGAAGAGCGTAGTATATGTAATATCGACGACTACGAGACGACTTTCCCACTGCTCATGCCTTCGTAGACGTCGACCTTGCAAGATGTGTACTCCTATACTATATGATGCCTGACACTTCGCATTGTAAAAACGTTCTCCTCATGTATGTAGGAGTACGAAGTGCCGTATATGCGTACAGTAGTAGTGGTATGTACTCGTACAACTCTTTACTGAAGCGGCGGTGAGCCAAGGCCATGTTTAGTTCCCTAATTCTCTCCCAAATTTCACTATGCAAAAAGAAGATTCTCCGTCACATCAAAATGTCGACAAATGCATGGAGTACTAAATATTGATGAAATTAAAAACTAATTGTACAGTTTTGTTGTACTTTGCAAGACGAACATTTTAAGCCTAGTTAGTCAAAAATTAGATAATTTTTATCAAATACAAACGAAATGCTACCGGAATTCTGATACAGTGTTTTTCTTCCTAATTCCGTCAACTAAACGAGGCCCAAATGCAGCGTGACCAATCAATCATGCATCCTTGTCTTGTTCTGCCGCCTCTGCGTCCTTTTCTTTCTCACGATTTTTCATGAAGCGCTAGCAGCAGAAGTAGGACTAGTGAAAAGGACACGTGGAGTTACCTCACCGCGACGTGCATCCTTGCGTCCATCCGATGGCGACACAGCGGCCTTTCCTCCCTCGCAAAAATCAGAACGTTCTAGACAGTTCCTGGGCTCACCGGTCATTCCCTCAAAATTCCAAGTTTTTTCACTCTCTCCATCACATCAATTTTTAGCCGCTTGCATAGAGTATTAAATGTAAGTAAAAAAATAACTAATTACACAATTTAGTTGGAAATCACGAGATGAATCTTTTGAGCTTAGTTGGTCCATGATTGGACAATATTTACCAAATAAGACGAAACTGATACTATTCATTGGTTGGAAATTTTTTCAAACTAAACAAGGCTCAAATTGCGAGACTGTACTGCACCGTCGTCCTTGATGGGACGTCGCACATTGAACTTGATGCTGATGAGTTTAGATTCCTTCCTGTCCGCTCCACGGCACGATTGCGAAACAGCAGCGAAGCTTCCGCAGAAGATTGGATGTACTCTACGGCTGTGTTTAGATCCAAATTTTAGAGTGTCAAAATATATTGTAGCATTTCGTTTGTATTTGGTAATAATTGTCCAATCATTGACTAATTAGGCTCAAAACGTTCGTCTCGCAAAGTACAACCAAACTGTACAATTAGTTTTTGATTTTATCCACATTTAGTACTTCATATATGTATCGTAAGTTTGATGTGACGGGGAATCTTTTTTTGCATAGTGCACTTTTCAATGCATCTAAACACTGCCTACGTATTCCTTTTGGATGAGTATTGCCAAACCTGTGGACAGACGGTACTCCCTCCGTCCCTAAAAAAGAGTTATTCTCGTTTCTTAAAAAGTCAAGAATATTCAAGTTTGACCAAATATATTTAACAAAATATTAACATTTATGATATATAATTAATATTATTGGAGAGATCTTTAAATATACTTTCATAATAAGCTTATTTGGAGATACAAATATTACACGTATTTTCTATAAATCTAGTCAAAACTGAGAAAATTTAACTACCAAGTATCTCATAGCGACTTTTTTAAAGGGACGGAGAGAATACGTTCCAATGAATGATTTGGATGCAGGTGCAGCAACCCAAACCTTATTCCCTTTCTCGGCGGAGCATGGAACGTGCGTGACATCAATGATGCGGGTGATGCATACATACGGAGTCAAGCCAATTCGTCCTCTCTTTGCCATGTCAACTCAAGCGCTAGGTTAGTTTCTCGGCACGATTGATTTCTTACGAAGCACAAAACCACACAGCTCTAAAAAAATATAGTGTTGTTGCAACATGGACGGATGGACTGTATAACTCTATAATTCTCTAGATTGGTTTCTTAAGTAGGCACGATTTGATTCCTTCAAATCAATTGAACTTGTTGTCATATGGATCTGCCTGGTGATCGACAGGAGGCAATTTCCCAATAATTTGTTTCTCGGCCCAATCGTTTGATCAAGCCCAATACAGAGTACTTCGGGTCTGACTGGCTTTCCATGTGAACTAGGCCCATTTAGCTTTCTGTTGTAATAACTATGTGTGAATTGATTCTATATTCTCAAAAAAAAGTGCAAATTGATCCTAACTGGCTTCATCCGTGTGATCTATCTTAGTTGGTTTGTTAGAGCGTACATAGAGTTCCCTAAATCCCTTCCTAATCTTTGTTTTTAGCAAGATGAAAAAAATCTCTCTCCAACAACTCCTAATCCATCCTCCTAATCTTTTAGAACTTGGAAAAAGTCACCCTGTTCCGCGTAAAGTTACGCGCTTTCGAGTCGCACGTATCTTCTCTCCCCGCGCATATTTGTCGGTCAATCTAAAGGTGGAATAACGTGGAAAGAATAAAGAATAGGAAAGAGTTCTTGATGCAAATGTACAAAAGACAAAGAATATATAAAAGTGGTTAGGATAATTTAGAAATAGTATAGGATTCCTGATGTAAATTTATCTTGTATATTTTAGGAGTGTATTATTAGAAACTCTTGGAGATGACCTTCTTTATTCCTTCTAATATTTTTAGGAGTTATAAAACTCCATGTTTTTTAGAAGAAAATATTGGGTACTCTTGGAGATGCTCTTAGCTAGTTGTGCTAATATGTGGGATAAGAGTGAGTAAGCCGAGCATCTCTAAGAGTTCCCTAAATTTCTTTCTAATCCTTAGTTTTTAGCAAGATAAAAAAATCTTCTCCAACAACTCCTAATCCATCCTACTAGTTTTTTAGAACTTGCGAAAAGTCACCTGTTCCGCATAAAGTTACGCACTTCCGAGTTGCGCGTATCTTCTCTCTCGCGCACGTTTGTCGGCCAATCTAAAGGTGGAAAGGCATGGAAAGAATAAAGAATAGGAAAGGGTATACGAATATACAAGAGAGAAATAATATATAAAAGTGGTTAGGGTAATTCAAAAATAATATAAGATTTCTGATGTAAAATTGTCTTCTATATTTTAGCAGTGAATTATTATAAACTCTTGGAGATAGTCTTATTTATTTCTTCCAGTACTTTTTAGGAGTTGTAAAACTTTGTGTCTTTAGGAAGAAAATATTAGGTACTCTTGAAGATGCTCTTACATCCCACCGGTGTACGTCTTGCAAATTTGTGTTATATCAATATTTGCAAAAATTACAAAAAATTATAACTTTTTGCTTGATGCTGATGCCAAGGGAATTCACAAATCAAACCAGGGTAATTGTTTGAAAATATGTGTTTAATACTTATATTGCTTCTCTCCATCTGCAACAATTCGTTTGTTCTTCATGGTTGGGAACAAGCAAGTTGAGTTGTCATTGTCTGCATGCACACCCCTGCCGGATTCTGTTTATGTCATTGGTTTTTTAGCATCATCTTACACCACTGCCAACCCATTTCGCTGAAATTTGGTTTATACTGATGCTTATATTGATTTGTTATGAGAGGAATACATTGTTCGTTCGCTGAAAAATACAGCTGAAGTAGTTCAAGCGAACAGAGCAGTCAGTTCCTATTGTAGGCCACTTTTTTTTCGAATTGGGTGGTGCATTGAACAGGTAAGAGAACTGCACTAGCTTGTTGGACCTTCATATAATCTCCGTATGAACTGCAAAGACTCAAGCCTTGCAATAGTGTTCCTTGCACTGCTAACAGTAACAACTCTTTTCTTTCCTTCGTGGGCGCCATACACATGATGAATTGCTGTAATCACCCGGACCATATTCATGAATGGATCTATCTATAAAGTGAAAATAATTTCATTGATGAAGGCAAGTCACACATCTCATCTCATCTCCTCACTGAAATCAACGAACTCTTATGTCCATTCATCTGACTGCTAGTCGTAGTAAACTAGTTAGTAGTTACCTTCAGAGTTGAGATCAAGATAGACACATGATATTATTAGTTTATTACAACACCCGTAGAAGCTCCAGTAAACGGTTAAGGTGATTGCCACTTTCGATTTCATGGGATTGCATACATGATAAAGATAAATATATTTTCCTTTACAGACACCGTGAAATAGTCAATACTAGAAATGCTCGCGGCGTTGCCGCGTATGGCCAGTGTATGCACCGTTTGTAGCGCTTGATGGACCTTTTTTCTGTATGAGTTGTTTTGTCGAGTGTAGTAGGATTAGTATTTATTTCAGTAATACATGTTTGTTCTTAGAGCGCGGAGCCTGTATTGCATCGTCATAGTATTATAGTTGATGCAAACTTTATTTCATGCATAGAGCAATAGTAATCGTGTGCAGGTAAATATATGTTTTTTTAAGCAACATAGGTAAGACAAATTCGTTGCTTCGTTATTTTTGTATAGGTGTCATGGTCTCCAACTTGTTGTTGCACTTGGTATATATCAACATAGGTAAGACAAATTCGTCGCTTCATTATTTTTGTATAGGTGTCATGGTCTCCAACTTGTTGTTGCACTTGGTATATATTTTGGAAACTTGTATTATTTAAGTAATATATTGTATTGGTTATCGAAATGGAACTATCACTTTTTTTTGGCTATATATATTATGGAGGAAGAGAGAAGCATGATTAGCTGAAAGCTTAATGTTATTGCGATATGAGAAGAATTTGATCTTGAATCGTGAAATTTGCAATACATAGACGTGACGGTATTTTCTTTAAGAAAGTATATATATTTTATGATCGTAAAGCTAGTAAAATCTTCAATCATTTTATTTTATGCGTGGTGTGGTTAAGCTACTGTAAAAATTCCATAGCAATTTGAATCAAGAAACTAGCTCTATTAATTATTTATTGGAAACTCTTGAGAAATATCAAAAAAAATGTGATGTTATGTGTTTAAAGTGCTAGTTGTGTAGAGTTCAACAAACTTGGTTTGGTATTTTTTAAATTTTTATTTGTTTTATTATGTCCTTTATAAAATTCCAACCGTTTTATATAAATAATAAATTCGAATGAAAATAGGAAAACGTCGTTGGGCCGAATTTGGCCCAGTAAGGCCCAGGTCCGCTATATACAGCCCGAGCGGGAGGCAGGCCGACCCTAGAAAAGGCCTGGATTGCGGGTTGATTTAGTTAAAGTTTGAGAGCTTTTTTTTTTAAAAAAAAAAACCTGAGATGAGGCATGGACTGCAGGTTGATTCGCTTGAAGTTTGAGGGTTTTTTTTGCAAAAAAACCGAGGCTCACACCTGGCCTGGATTGCGGGTTGATTTCGGTAAAATTCGAGGGCTTTTTACAAAAAAAAACCTGAGAGGAGGCATGGATTGCGGGTTGATTCGGCTGAAGTTTGATGGTTTTTTTGAAAACAGACCAAGGAAAGCACGATCTGGGCCACTTATGAGACCGATCCGACGGCCAAGAACTACGAGTGACGTGGCCACGCTGGTTGGGCCTCTTTTGGTGCAAGAATCGTATCAAGGAGATGTGTTGCAAATGTAATGTCTTTATGCATTGATGTAGCAGCGATCACTGAGCACAGACTGGAGCCCCAGAATTAGACCATCAAGCTACATGTGCACAGAAAATTGACATCCCAGGAGTAGTGAACGATCAATGGGTTACTTACATTGAACCAGAAGAAACTGAAACAGCAGAGTCAAATAGTTTGGATCCAAATGGTCCAGCTTTCGTCTTTTCAACCCTAGAATCCTGATTTACTGTAAGCTCAAGCCTCATTGGTTTCTTGGTACCTGACCGTAGAAAGACGGATAAGTTGAGGTGGAGTCCTCTCTTCTCACGCTCATAAATTCTCAAAATTGCATCTTGTCAAGCAGGAAACAGGTAAGTAAACTATGCGACGGTCAAAGAAATGAAAAAAAAAGATTTGTTGTGCATATACGGTGAACATAATAGTTCTCCTCCTTACAATTACAACACAAAAAGATATTTTACCTCATTGATAAACCGAGCGGAGATTCAATTCAATTCTAATTCTAGCTTCGTAATAAAAAGGGGACGACTAGCGTTCGGACATCTAGCCCATCAGCGCGTCCAAACGCAGCTTTCACCAACAAACCGTAATACGTGGGCTTGGGTTGGCAATGGAAGTGGTATCCATGCCCACCAACTGGAGTCCAACGGAAACCTATTTCTGCCCGAGTAAGAGAAGGGGAGAGCGCACGCTCGCGTCCGCGTCGCCATCCCCTGGCATGCCCCCTCCACCGCCCTCTATCGCACCCCCTCCGTAGTCTGAAAAGGAAGCAAGGCAACAGAAGCCGAGGAGGAGACACCAAAGCGAGGCAACAGAAGGCAAGGTGGGAGATGCAACACCCGATCTATTTTTAAACATCCAAATACAACACCCGATCTATTTTTAAACATCCAAATGCAACACTTGCAACATACGTTTGAAAACAGATGAAACACTTGAAAACCACTGTAAAACATACGCAACATCCAAATAAAACAGTTGCAACATATGTGTAAAACATATGCAACATCAAAATAAACACTTGCAAACATACGTCTAATAAAACAAATGAAACAGAAGCTTGCAATATACGTGTACAATCATTGCAACATATGCAACATTCCGATCGACTTTTGCAACATTCATATGAAACAACTGCAACGTACCTATGAAACATCTAAAACACTTGAAACATATGCTTGTAACATAACCCATCTTCTTCCGTACGACACAACGCAGAGCAGAGGAACGGCCGGCTCCGGCCAGCCGCGGTCGAGGATAGTGGCGTGGCCTTGCAGTGGCTAGCTGCGCCTGGTCTAGGTCTGGCCAGCGACGGCCCTCTCCTGGGTGCCTGGCATGGGCGCGGCGGAGGACGAGGCACGACATGGCACAGCGGGGACAGAGGCGCCGTGGGGGATGACATGGCACAGCGGGGACAGAGGCGCCGTGGGGGATGGGGGCGCCGCGGGAGATAGCGGCGGTGGCGATCCGGAGTGGGACACAACGCGGGATGGAGTCTCCACAGGTGATGCCAGCGGCAGCGCCCCTGAGTGGGCGCGGCGCGGCACAGAATCAAACACGCGAGAGAGAGGCGGAGTGGGACGAGCGTGGGATTTTATTTTATTTTTTTATGAGATAGAGCGCGTCCGAACGACGGATGCGGTACGGACGCCCGCGGTGCATTACAAAAAAAATTCCTGCCTTGATTCTCCCCGCACGGCCGCGCTCCCGCAGTGAAGCAGCAGCCCCACTCCCCGCCTTCCCCGCGCCACGCGGGCAACGGATAACAAACGCTCGGCTTGTCGCCTTCAGTGCCGTGCCGCCACTAATCGGTCAATCACCTCTTAGAGCATCTCCAAGAGTTTAGCAATTTTCATTTGGCAAATCTTGTGTTTTGCCAAGTTGTAAAAAGATATGCCAAGTAAAAAAACAGTCTCTCTCCAAGAGTTTGGTATAATTCACTTGCCAAACCCAGATCTAACTTACATCAGGAACCCTGAGGGAGAAACAAAATTATGTTTATGCCCTTCCACCTCTTAAAAACTTACATCAGGAACCCTGAGAGAGAAACAAAATTATTTTTGTGCCCTTCCACCTCTCTCGTACATACGGATGCCAAGTCCGCTCCGCGCGCGCATATTTGCGCGTGCGAGGCCGGTGGATAGCAAGTTGCCAAGAATGCCAACCTCATTTGCCAAGCTGTTGGAACCCAAATTTTCTCATTTTGCCAAAATTGAAAGGATGCCAATCTCATTTGGCAAACTCTTGAAGATGCTCTTACCCCGCCGGCACCGGCCCCCAAAACGATGGCCGCGGCGGCGGGCGCGGCATCTTCCATCCTCTCTTCCGCACCCCCGCGCCGCCTCCCCTTCCCTCCCGCCCACACACGCAAACCCCTCGCCGCGGCCGCCGCCCCCAAGGCCCTCACTCTGCCATCGCAGAAACTCCTCCGTCTGCCGTGCCCGCCCGCTCCATCCGCCTCCGCCCGAGGGGGCCGAGAAGCCGGACCCCGTCAAGCTCGCTTTCGCCCGCGCCGCCGCATACAAGAAGGAGAGGGACAGCCCGAGCCCGGCGCCCGCGCCGGCCCCGCCTCCCACGCCGCCGCCCCCATCTCCACCACCGTCGCAGCTTCAGGCTGCGGTGGTCGAGCCCGGCAGTAAGGAGGCCTTCAAGCGGGCGTTGGAGTACAGAAACGGCAACGGGGCCGGAGCCGGAGCGGGCGCGCCTGGTGGTGGTGACTCCCCGCTGCTGGGAGGCTCGCCGGATTTTGGTGAGTTGATTAAATCCCACGAATTGATCCGAAGAATGGTTAGGATAGATGGTATCTGGTACTATGTACGGAATGCTCTCATGTCCCTGTTTCAGTGATGTTATTGATGCTCATTACTACTACAATAGCATTTCCAATAAAAAATGAATTGGATTTGGACCCAGGGCATGGACAATTGGAAATGATTTTAGTTGGTATTTTGACCCTGTTCATTAATGCCATATTTTTTTATTTGTACTGTCCGTGATTTTTTTTTAGGTCAGAATGCCTTACTTAGTGAAGAAGTCTCGTTTGGCAAGAAAGGAGGGTACGAGTTTGATGAGAAGGATTTCTTGGGTCTCGACTTCTTTGAGAAAAAACGTTCTAAAGGTCTACCACCTGGGCTGGCTCCAGCCTTTGAGCCTTTACGAGGTGACGATTTTCCTGAGGTGGAGATAATAGTTGGAGACCCTAGCAAATTCAAGAAGTCTCCTCGCCTAACAGAAATCCAACCGGTAGACGACCCGGAGTCAGAGGAAACATCTCAATCGACTACTAAACCAAATGAATCTGACAAGGTAGCACCCCCTTCAACTGTTATTGAGCCAGAAGAAGATGAAGATGTTTATAGACCCACGGTTAGATCATGGGGAATGTTTCCAAGGCCACAAAATATTTCAAAGGCGGTAAGACATAGTTGTAATATCTGAATGCTGTATTTGTATCTTTCTTTTACTTTCATTTCAAATACAAAAATAAAATAAAATAAAAAATCTAGCATGTGTGAGCTGAACTGTAATGTTGAATTATGATTGAAGAATAACAACATAACAATAACAGACACAAATTGATTTCGATTTCAGAATGAAGTTGTGCAAGGTATATTCATTTCAATTATTTCCGAAGCTAATTGGAACTTTAGTGGAGAAGTCAACCATCTAGTAGTGCTATGAAACTCTTCAACTTGCCAACTTCCCTATGGAAACATATCTTCTCTTAAACAAAAGACTACCAGGGTTAGTATGGTCATATTTGAATCCACTTTTGATCTTATGATCTCATTACTACCTTTAATGCAACAAGAATTGTCTTTTGATTGGAAATATCTGGCTGTGTAATATGACTTTTACTATCTCGAGAGTCGAGTTATGATCCTGATGTAATTTTTCTCCCTTAGATCCATCCTGTTACAATTTTCTACTTTATTTGTGGTAAATGTTGTCTTTGAATCTCCATACTGACTCTAGTTTGTAAACTCATTACTATGCTACTCATTGCCTCATTGGAAACAAGCTACTCATAAGTTTGGACATCAACAACCATAAACTTATTTCGGGAATTTGGATGGCAATCTGTCACTAAAACTAGTTTGAACCATCCGCGCCCTTTCCATGTTCTCAGTCATTTCATTTAATTAGTTACATGCTACATGGCTCATCAACCATTGTCCAAGAATCACTTTCAGGACCAGAAATAGGTATCCATTACTAGACTGGATTGACATAGATAGTCAGTCTTTCAAAGATTGCTAAGCAACACTTTACAGAACCACTTTTAAAATTGTCTCTCTTGCTATATAACATTTATCTTGTTTTGTTGATATGCTAAGAGATGACATCTGAAATAAGCTTAAAAATCATTCCATGATATCTTGCCTTTTTCCCCTTTCTTTGGTTTCAGGTTAGCTGATATTGATATACGGCATGTTTGTAAACTGTTGCCATTCTATGATATATGTCATTGATTCTTGTTGAAGCTTGATTACAGTGTGATATGCTTTGTGGTATTGCTGTGTTTCCCTGGTTCTGATTTGCCATTACCTTTCCCTCTAGTATGGCGGTGGAAGAAATATACGCCTTGGTGGAGAGACTTTAAGTGCAGAAGAAAAGGCAGCCAAGGATAAGCGCACCAAAGAGCTAGTAGCTGCATATAGGAATCGACAAAACATAGTAATCGATGCAAAGACAAAAGCAGAGTGCATCAAGGTACTGATTGAAACAGTACTCCACTTAAGTTGAAACTCCAGTCATTTAGCTCGACCTTTTTTTATCCCTTTAATGATTGCACTTTTATGGGACTTCTATGCCATGTATGGGAGAATCTTCAATTTTTTTTTATTCAATGTTTATACTGTACCAGTTATTTTGCGTGATAGCTTTACTTATTGTTCAGGACAATTTGTTCCTATTTCATTTTGTTTTGAATGTTTGACCTTGTTATCAACAAGACTCAACTTTTATTATGGCTATTGAACTGTGAGGGTACTGGTAGATCACTTGAACCTTTATTGTTTTGTTACTTGACAACATGTCAACATCAATCATAGGAATGCATGCTATACATTGTTGGGAAGAATCAGTCAGAATCAACAGAGAGTGAATGTAAGCATAAGCTGAAAAGTAAATATAAATGGTTAAGTGCAGATCATCATAGACGAGAGTGCTATATTCTGAGCATACTAGAAAAACTGTATGTATTTGTGATTATGTATGTGATAATTCCAGTATGATTTTACATCTGCACGCATATGAACTTTTAGATGTTTCATGTGCTTATATGCATTGGTTGCTGTTGGAGTATATGTAGGCCCATGAGGCTAAGGCCCATGTGGCCCATGTATGGAACCTATTTAGCTACCCTTCTAGGGTTAGCCCTTGCAATAGAGAATGGTATATTGGCATATTCCTCGTCCTCCTCGACGGCCCTGGCTGCTACTCCGCCGCGTCCTACTGCTCCACCGCGGTCGTCGGCTCCGCCAGCGTCGTCTCTCCTGGGTCCTCCTCCCTCCGGGCCGAGCGGAGGTGGGGGGGGCCGTGGCTCTCGTCGTCGCCGTGGGGGGGGGGCGCGGGGGTGGCCGGGGTGCTCAACCCCACGCTCCTGCACCGTCTGGCACACACGGGGGGGCACCGTGGCCTTCGTTCCAGAACCCGTGGTCCGGTCGCATCTCTATGTGGCCCTACCACGCCCCCGGAGCCGATACTCGCCCACCGCTGGCCATGCTCACCGGGGCTCCTCCAGCCGGTCCTTCGCCTGGTGTTTTCCCTGCTACGTCGTGGGTTCCACCTTTCGGGACTCCGCCGGGGGTCGCCGGCTGGGATCAGGCGGCCCTGGCTCGCTCGTTCAGCACCATGAGCCTGACACCTCCGGCCGGTCCCGAGTGGATCGCTGATTCGGGGGCCACCTACCACACTACTCCTGACCCCGGTATACTTTCATCGATTCACTCTCCTTCTTCCTCTCTTCCTTCGTCCATTATGGTCGCTAATGGTTCATAATCTTCTTTCTATTCGACGTTTTACAGCTGACAATTCTTGTTCTGTGGAATTTGACTCTTCTGGTCTTACTGTAAAGGATTTGGCTTCCCGGCGTCCTCTGCTCCGATGTGACAGCACCGGGCCCCTTTACACACTTCGCTTCCCGGCGGCTCCTTCATCTTCTTCGCCGCCCGTTTTGTCAGCTGCCTTCGTCGCTTCCTCTTCCTCCACCACCTGGCACCGGCGCCTCGGCCATCCTGGACGTGATGCCCTGATACAGCTCAGTCGTAGCTCTGGTCTTCCATGTACTCGAGCTCCTGATGAGCACTTGTGTCATGCGTGCCAATTGGGCCGACATGTTCGTCTTCCTTTTTCTAGTTCTACTTCCCATGCGGCCCGTGTTTTTGATCTTGTACATTGCGACCTTTGGACATCTCCTATTATGAGCATTTCTGGTTATAAGTACTACCTTGTGGTTGTTGATGATTTTTCGCATTACTCGTGGACTTTTCCTCTTCGCGCGAAGTCTGATACGTTTACCACGCTCCTCCACTTCTTTACTTGGGTGTCCACTCAGTTCGGTCTCACCATCAAGGCCGTCCAGTGTGACAATGGTCGCGAGTTTGATAACTCCACCGCCCGAGCTTTCTTCCTCTCTCACGGTGTTCAGCTCCGCATGTCTTGCCCATACACCTCCTCGCAGAATGGCAAGGCAGAGCGGATGATTCGCACCACAAACGACACCGTGCGCACCCTCCTGTTTCAGGCCTCTCTTCCTGCTCGCTTCTGGGCTGAGGGCCTGCACACCTCCACCTACCTTCTTAACCGCCTTCCTTCCGCTGCCTGTCCCGCTCCCACTCCTCACCACGCCCTCTTTGGTACCCCGCCTCGGTATGATCACCTTCGCGTGTTCGGGTGTGCTTGTTACCCCAACACTGCTGCCACTTCCTCTCACAAGCTGGACCCTCGCTCCACGCTCTGTGTCTTCCTCGGGTACTCCCCTGATCACAAGGGGTACCGGTGCTTCGACCTTACCTCCCGACGTGTTCTCATCTCGCGCCATGTGGTCTTCGATGAGTCCGTCTTTCCCTTTTCCAGCACCACTACACCTCCGGTCCCTGCACCACCCGATCTGTTTCCCACTGACCCGGTGGTCCAGCCACCTTCTTTGTGGTCTCCTGCAGGTACCGCCTCGACGCGTTCTGAGCCAGCCGTCGGTCCCGGCTCCTCTGCGAGTCCGGGCCCCTCGTCCTCCGGCGCGGCCCCGTCTTCTCCAGTTGGTGCAGACCCGGGGCCTACGTCCCCCGCTTCTGCCCCGGGGGGGTCGTGCCGGTTGCCGATGCCGGATCCTGTCTCGGCACCTGCCCCGGCGGCTCCGTCGAGGTTTGCCGCGCCGGTACGGGTATACCAGCGCAGGCCGCGGCCCCCGCCGCCCGTGGTCCCGGTCCCTTCTCCGCCGGGAACACCGACACCACCGCCACTGTCTCCGCCGGCCCGTGGTGTCCCGCCGGTCTACCACCCGCCGCTACTTCACCGACACCCGCGGCATGTTCACCCGATGGTGACACGGCACGCGGCTGGCACCCTGCCGCCTCGTGCCCTCGAGGCTTCGACCGGCGACGCGGTGGTCTCTCCGGTACCCTCCTCCGTCCGCGACGCCCTGCTGGACCCTCATTGGCGCCGCGCGATGGAAGAGGAGTACGCCGCACTGCTCGCCAACCAGACGTGGGAGTTGGTGCCCCGGCCGCCGGGCGCCAATGTCGTCACCGGCAAGTGGATTTGGACTCACAAGCGCCGAGCGGACGGCTCTCTCGAGCGCTACAAGGCTCGATGGGTCCTCCGGGGTTTCACTCAGCGCCCCGGCGTCGACTACGATGAGACCTTCAGCCCGGTGGTCAAGCCGGCCACTGTCCGTACCGTACTGTCACTGGCACTTGCTCGGTCTTGGCCCGTCCACCAGCTGGACGTCAAGAACGCCTTCCTCCACGGCCTTCTTACCGAGACGGTGTACTGCAGTCAGCCGGCGGGGTTCGTCGACACCACCCGTCCTGACATGGTTTGCCAGCTCAACAGGTCCCTCTACGGCCTCAAGCAGGCACCCCGGGCGTGGAACCACCGGTTCGCCGCATTCTTGCTGACCCTGGGGTTCATGGAGGCCAAGTCCGATACGTCGCTGTTCATCTACCACCATGGGGCTGACACGGCGTACTTGCTGCTCTATGTTGATGACATTGTCCTCACAGCCTCCAGTGAGCCACTTCTTCGCCGGATCATCACGGCTCTCCAGCAGGAGTTCGCGATGAAGGATCTTGGTGAGCTACACCATTTCCTCGGTGTTACTGTTGAGCACCGTCCTACTGGGCTCCTCCTTCACCAGCGACAGTACACTCGGGACATTCTGGAGCGGGCTGGGATGTCTGACTGCAAGCCCTGCTCCACTCCGGTCGACACTCAGGGCAAGCTGTCGGAGGCTGAGGGACTTCCGGTGGCCGACCCCACTGCGTACAGGAGTCTTGCCGGGGCCCTTCAGTACCTCACCTTCACCCGGCCGGACATCACATATGCAGTTCAGCAGGTCTGCCTCCACATGCATGATCCCCGGGAGCCCCACCTCACGGCTCTCAAGCGTCTCCTCCGCTACCTCCGGGGCACACTCGACTACGGCCTCCTCCTACACCGGGCCTCTTCCACCGACCTCGTTGTCTACACCGACGCTGACTGGGCCGGGTGCCCGGATACTCGCCGCTCCACCTCCGGCTACGCCGTCTTCCTGGGCGGCAACCTGGTGTCTTGGTCGTCCAAGCGCCAGCCGGTGGTCTCCCGGTCCAGTGCCGAGGCGGAGTACCGCGCCGTGGCTAACGGCGTGGCGGAGGCCGCCTGGCTCCGGCAGCTGCTTGTTGAGTTGCACACTCCACCCTCCAGGAGCACACTGATCTACTGCGACAACGTCAGTGCGGTCTACCTCTCCACCAACCCCATCCAGCACCAGCGGACGAAGCATGTCGAGATCGACCTCCACTTTGTTCGTGATCGGGTGGCCATGGGCGAGGTGCGGGTCCTTCATGTCCCGACGACCTCCCAGTTCGCGGACATCTTCACCAAAGGCCTCCCGTCCTCGACCTTCGCCGAGTTTCGCTCCAGCCTCAACATCACCAGTGGCTAGTTGCGTCTGTGGGGGGGTTGTGTGTGTTCTTTCTTTCTTGTTTGTTTCAGCCTCGAACTCCGCTGCGACGGTAGTTCAGACTGCGGGGGGGTGTTGGAGTATATGTAGGCCCATGAGGCTAAGGCCCATGTGGCCCATGTATGGAACCTATTTAGCTACCCTTCTAGGGTTAGCCCTTGCAATAGAGAATGGCATATTCCAACAGTTGCTCATGAACTTGGACACAATGAGAAGCAATTTCTTGTTAGCGTTGGAATGTTTTGCAAGAAGTGGGACTATTTCCTGAAAACAGAAGTGGGACACAATAAGAGGGCTATATTAGGTTATACTTGACATATAAGTAGTAAAATTAACTGATGTTTAGAAAAAAGGAAAGAGAATAAGAGCCTGTCGCCCACCTTGATCTACAGAATGTCCACCATTGTTTGCAAGATCATGTTTTTTCTTTACCACATTTAGGCTCCATTTGCAACTCATCAATAATTTCTGATTACCATGGAAATTGGACTGTTTTGGTGAAATTCCAGCATTTCAAACAGGCTGCGAGTTTTGAATTTGGTTGCCAGCATATATAAAGTTACTTGTGTAGTATATAAAATGTGTATTAAATGCCAGTGTCAGCTTAATTTACACTTACGCTCCCCTTCTGTTTGTTGAACCTTGTGGCCTTTTTCTGTGCCTAGTATTTTTGTAACATCTTGGACTTTTGCAGTTTTCATCTTTGCTTTAATGCACATATCTTTGGTATGTATTTGTAAAATTGTCATATGGAAGGCCTTGAGGGAAGGTGATGAGATGATGAATACTGGAAGGCTTAAACAAGCATTGTCTTATTATGAAAAAGTGATGGACGCTGTGGACTTTAAGGTATTACTATATTATTACACGTACAAGAAAAGTTATTGAATCTATTGGGGTTGATGTATATAATATATCTGTGGTTGAATCATTAGTGAATTGTTGGTTTCTGGTGGGAATATGAACTTTCAACAAGGATGCTATGATGACCGAGGGACTTGATCCTATATAAATGTCTCTATATTTTGTCCTGGTGAAACATTATGTAAACCTGGAGGCATTTTCTTAGGAACCTAGATGGTGATGAGATGGGTTTGAGCCAGCTGTGGTGTTTTTTTTTTCCTGGACTGTAATAGACCATAAAGGTCCTGAATGCAGTGCCGATAGACCGGGGTTTCCTCTGGAACTCTAGAAAAATGAATTTTTCAGTGGAATCCTTTTCTTGATGAGAAGTCTAGCACTTAACCGTTGAATCTTTAATTAGACATACTTTCATGCTGTTAGAATATTTCTTAATAAACATAGTAGGGATAAAAACGGCAGTCCCATGTGATAGTTTATGAACTCTGTCTTCGGCAACTTCCTAAACTCAGGAAGCCCTATTCTCTATCACCCACCAACTCCTTTAGGAAGATCTGTTGAGCCACCTTTGGTTCTGTGATTCTCCTTTCAATTACTTTTCATTGTAGTACGGGAACAATATCATAGCAAATGAACTTAGCTTTACAGTACAGCAATCAACTAATTGCTTTGGATATGGAGCTCCCAATTTTGTAATATAGCTAAACAGTGAAACATGACCTGTTTGCTATGCTAAGATTCTGAAATATCAAAAGAATTCAACATTTACTACGCATCTATAGTGCAGCGATGTATAAACAGTATCTAATATAATGGTTGTCCTATTAGATGCTTCAGCTAATATGACGAATTTCAGCTCTTTTCTTTCTCATGTTATATACTTATATGTGCCTTCTAGTTTGCATATGTTCATGCTTTGCCATTTTTGCTGTGCCCTTCTCAGTTTCCTACTATATATTTGTTTACTCATTAAGTCAAGTGCAGACTGAACTTCATGGAAAGGCTGCTCTGCAATGGTCCATCTGTGTCGATTCACTCTGCAGGTAGTCAGTATGCTCATCAAGTTTTATCTTTTTCCTCCTTAGATGCAAATATGTCCATATGGTTATTTCTAAGCAATGGATTGGTATGCAGTTTATGATATCCATACAGTATATTCTTTTAGCTAAATTGCAGTTTCATTGGGAGTAAGATCAGCACTGTTAGTCTGTGTCTGTTAAACTGGTCTGTTCCTAGTTTGGAATATTAACTTGGGGGGTTTGGCTATCTGAGATTTCCTCCATGTTTCATATATGTATATCATGAATGAATACCTTTCTTTTGCAGGTCCAAGGAAGCAATGAGCATGTATAGCAAACTTAAAAACCACCCGAATATTGAGATCAGAAAGAAAGCAAACATGTTTGTGTTCAGCTTTCAGGTGAGTGTCGGGACCTAAGCTATTCCTTTCTTGCTCAGGAAATAAGACTCGAAGCAGCCAGAGTGTGAGCTTAGACATGGGAAAGCTGATATAACATCTTTGGAATATATTCTCATCCTCCCTTGGTAACTTGACTGACTGACATCTTTCCCTTTTTCTCATGACCATCTGAAGGCAATGGAATTCATGAAGGTGAGCAGCATTCCAGTGCCCAAAAGCACAGGCTACGAGACGTACTTCACCAAATTTGGCAGCCAGAAGAATTACTACGCGAGCTTAGACGAGCCAGAGGCGGGGATCGGCCAGATCATCCCGTACATGATCTTTCTTGTTTCCCCGATATTTATAGTTGCTTTTGTTGCGCTGAGAAAATCCTTTCAGCTATGAACAGAAATCACGGACGAATCGCTGAGGTTTGAATACCATTACCATATAGGTGCATATGTAGCTTGGTAAATAGACGATTATTTTGGCAAAGCTTTTCTTTTTTGTTTTGGTAATGACTTGTTTCCGGCCGGCCGTGCTTTTGTCCCGTCGCACGCACGCTCCAATCTCACGCAAGGCACACGCACGCGACCGCTGCTCTTATCCTTCCACGCGTCGTCTAGGACCTTTTCATTCCCCGTGTCTCTCTCTCTCCCTGGCGACCGGCGACTGGCGAGCTCCTCCCCGGTGACCTCGTCACCCACCGCCTCCCGTGCCCGCGCCGAGTTCCTCCCCGCCCCACCTGCGCCGGTGATGGGGGAATCCACGCGGAGACTGGGGATCGCCGCCACGTCGGCGCTCACATCGGCCCCTACCGCGCTGCCCGCCTCACCTGCGGTTGCTACGCGGACGCCGACCGTCATCTCCCTCGAGCTCGCCGGCCCCGACGACAACAAGCGCAGCGTCGACAGCTCCCTCCCTTCTGCGCCCGCTCCACCACTCGATTCCTCCGCCTCTGACCTGTGCTACTTCGTCCTCGACGCCGCCACGGGCTCCGCGCTCCGCCTCCCGGACTCTAACCCCAAGGAGCCCATCCAGCACCAAGCGCTCGTCGGTGTCCTTCCATTCCCCGGCAGCGCCACCCGTGTCCGCGACGACAGGCTGCTGGCCGCTTCGGTGGCGCTGGCGGAGCAGGTCACCGAGGAGCACTTCGCCAAGGGGCTCGGCCTCCACGACTTCCTCTGCGATGACCAAGACATGGCGCCGCCGCACCGGGCCACGGCCACCCGCATCCACCTCGCCCGCGCCCGACGCCGTCCTGGATGTGCTGCGCCGATTCATCACCAACCCCGGAGTCCCCTTCGTCGGGCCGGGCTCCGCTCACGACGACCACATCCCAGAGGAGTCGTACGTCACGACCACATGCAGCCTCTCCCAGTGGCGAATCCAGCCATCAAAACCTGTGGGGCTAGCTAGTAAGAGCTGTAGGGCCAAACCATATATGCTACAGTAAATTTCTACTAATTTCTTCAAAAGCTGTGGGGCCACCGGCCCCACAGCTAACACATACATCCGTCACTGGCCTCTCCTCCGCCGGAGCCGTACGTCACGACCTCGCGCAGCCTCTCCTCCACCGCCGGCGGCAACGCCCACCCCACCTCTCGCAAGTTGGTGGTGCCCGAGGAGGATGCGGTTCCCAGAACCTTGCCCGACAGGTGTTTGATGAATTTCCTCATCCTCTCACAGAGTTGTTTCTCGTCTCCATTCAGATGCAGTGCTACACAGGCAGCACATGCCATGGGCTCTACCTTCAGAACTCCGGTTGATGAGCTGTGATGCTGGGCTGCGTCCTCTACCATGGCCGTCATTCGACTTGGCTGAGAGGTACTCCGTCACGTGTCTGCAAGCCTTCATGTCCTTGCTATGGCCTCGTTTAGATGACGTCCAAATTCCAAGTTTTTTCACTCTCTCTCCATCACATCAATTTTTAGCTGCTTGTATAGAGTATTAAATCTAGGTAAAAAAATAACTAATTACACAGTTTAGTTGGAAATCACGAGATGAATTTTTTGAGTCTAGTTAATCTATGATTGGATAATATTTATCAAATAAGACGAAAGTGATACTATTCATCGGGTTGCAAAAATTTGCAAAGTAAACGAGGCCTATGTTGATGTTGCTGCCTTCGGTGAATCTGATGATGAAAAGCCTGAGAAACTGGAAACTCTTGTTGCTACAGTGCATAGTGGTGGCAACAGTATATAGTTCATATACCTGCAAGAGATGTCCTTTCTGATGTTATCTTCAGTTCCCTAGTTTTTTCCGAAGATCGAGGAAGTGACTATGATGCTGCTGCTAGTGGAGCATCGGGTTTTTAATTTCGAGTGCCACAAAACAATTATGCTGCCTTCAGCTTGGTGGAATTCCAGGTGCCAATGTGAGATGCTTGTGATTGATCCTTCCATTTCAAGTATCTCTTGCTGTGTATTTGACCGTAGGAAGTACAGAAAGATTTAGTTGCAGCCATGGCCTGCCAGACACGACCATCAGGTCGGTCACAGTGTGGCACTGTTATGTACATCTCCACCACAAGTACGTTCATCTCGCATCCTGTTGGGCATGTTCTTGGGCAAGGCCAGATGCGTAGCGCTTCGCAGTTGCTTCTCTAACATAATGATCCCCGAGATGCACTCTGTCAGCTATATGGTGCTCACACTCTATATATTCAGATACCATTCCAATCTCCAGCTTGCTGTCCCTGTCATCATGGTTTGTATATCTGTTTTGTACAAAGTTAACTGGAGATTGCTTGTTGTTCCGTTATACCTGGCTAGTCCAACATGAAATCAATTTTTCTAGGGCCTACAATCAGTTAATATCTCTCAACACACAATATATGTCTGGACATCCCAATAGTTGTCACTGGAATGTGCTCTCAGCTGCCTACATTTGTGTGCTTATTCCTAGTCAGTATGTTTCTATCTCATCCATATTAAATTTTTTAGGGCCTACAATCAGTTAAGAAGACATAGTTGCCTAACGAATGACACTTAATTGTCTAAAAAATGCAGTTTTTTGCAGCTGACTGCTACTATTTTGGCTGCAAAATTAAACTAGACTATACTGTAGGTATAACTGCAATAAGCTGCAACCACAGCCAAATAATTGTAGTTGAGCAGGCTGATTATCCATATTTTCTTCATGTGAGTTTCTAATTTCTAAGTATACATGAAAATACTGGATGGCGTACATAATTGAGCTAGTTACCCTTGTTGTATTGTCATATTGTAGGCATTTTAACTATAATATTTTTGCTTCTTGCTATATACAAATGTAATGATAACAATTCTTTTTTGTGCATGCATTTTACAGGGATAGTTCTTCATACCATGCCTAGAGGGCAGAGGTTTCATGGAGTGTGTGCGCCAGCGTCCAAATAGCAGCAACGAGGTATGATCACACATACGCAAAAGACAAACTCAACCATTTTGTTAGGCAATTTAAGTCATTTTGTTAGGCAACATTATGCTCCTAAATAGGCAATTTAGTCTTTTTGTTAGGCAACAATGCATTTTACTAGGGGGCAAAATCTGCTGGTTCACATGCTGTTCATTAGACTGAGGAAATTCATTACAAACACTTGAGTGCAGAAGAAAGGATTGTCGATCACATAATCCAAATCAAGCGCATCTAAGAAAATCACCTTCCAAAGCTGGTGGCAACTCATTAAGATCCATATTTAAGACCTGCATGCAAAATATTATGACAGCAGGCAACTTAGTCAAATCCATTAGGCAATAATATAGTACTAAATTAGGCAAAAAAGACCAGCAACTTATGCAGTTTTGTTCAATAGATGATTTTAGTTTTGTTTCAGTACATGCTATCAGCTTTTATTCAGTACATGCTATCAGCTTTGTTCATTACATGCTATCATCCATACTCTGTTTTTTAACTTAATGAATCTACTGTTCTTGTGTTTTCCTTTTCTTTGGAGAAAGATGAAATTTGAGGCTAGCTCGTCCTCAATTGTTTTAAACCTTTTTTTTGCTCAGTTTCTCACTATCATTTATGTGCTTATCCTGTTGTTCTCTTTAATTGTAGGTGCGAGATCATCAAGCATCAAATTAAACATGTTATTATATCTATAGGAGCAACCATGTGCAACGACTAACACAAGAAGGTTTAATGCATCAAGATGTATATCTATAGGAGTGGTGCATTCAATATATGTCCATTTTAACTAGTAAGAACAATATCTGGTAGTAAGATGTGCATTAAGAACATTAGTTAGGACTGTACTACTGTTTGTGATACAAGAGAGCTGAATTGCTTATGCAAAAGAATTGAATTGTTTATGTAAAAGAATTGAATTGCTTATGCAAAATAATTGAATTGCTTATCTATTAGGATCAGATCTGCTTATGCAGCAGAAACTACGGTACTATCTGCTCATTAGGTGATGCAAAAGAACTAAATTGCTTTGTAGCATCTGGTTGGTTCTATTTTTTTGTGTTCAATGTGTAATTCTAGTGTCCGAGAGGAAGCTAATAGTATATTCTTGTATATTCATAGGTACAAGCTATATTTGGATGAATCAGCCTGCCTCTATTTTGGAATGATTCAGTTGTTTTTGGATGAATCGGCCTGCCTCTATTTTTGGAATGAATCAGCCGTTGATGGTGGCCACAGTGTTCTGAAGCCTTGTTTTGCGTGTTTAAAAGGGCCCGAAAGCCTTGTTTTGCAGCATTTTCTCACGCACATGGTTGGTGCCTGCCGCACCTACCTAGAATGGAAAGCATTGTATTTTTTATTTTTCCTTAATTAGAGTGTGCGTGCTATAAGACTCACGCATGCACGTGCGTGCAATAGCCGGTTCCCTTTGTTTTTATTCCTCAAAGAGAAAAAAAACCTTTTGTATAGCTGATGAGTATGCGGGCGTTCATTCACCTTTTGGTCGTTCTTCGAAAATCTATAGCTACCTTTTGCAACTGGCAGAAGCCCAAAAGCCTGCTTGGCGGCCCAAATTACGGGCATTCCGGTCCATTTCTGAGGTTGCTTTCCCTGGAGTTGGTGTGCTTTGCTGAAGTCTGAGTAGTACCTTGTATGGTACAGCACGGGAGCAATTTTCTCACCAACTTGACATTCGACCTTAACTTTTTGTGAGATGTCCTCCTTGTTCGCTTATTCCTTATACATCTCCGTCTTGAACTTCGGCGGTTTGGTGGTCTACTACCACCCCATCTACCCACGGCGGCGGGGCCAAAGACGTGCAGGACGCAGAAGTTGACGGCAAGGGCTCAGGGCATGTTTAGTTGCACCCCAAAATACCAAAATTTTCAAGATTTCCCGTCACATCGAATCTTTAGATGCATGCATGAAACATTAAATATAGATAAAAAATAAAACTAATTACACAGTTTAGACGAAATGGACAAGACGAATCTTTTAAGCCTAATTAGACTATGATTGGACAATATTTGCCAAATAACAACGAAAACGCTACAGTAGCGTTTTGCCAAAAATTTCGGCATCCAAACGGTGCCTCAGCATTTGCCCAAGTCTTAGCATCTGACCCCAGAAACTTACCGGGTCACTGGTCCAGATTTCACCGCGGCATGTGGATGACTGACTATTTATTTCAGAAGCAGCTCACCGCTCGCGTAGGCAGCTCCCCAGGAGTCCCTCTCACCGTCTCACGAACACTGCACCAGCGGACTCAGATTCAGTAACTTTATGAAGCAAAGTTACAACGTAACTTTCCAGAAATCTCCACCGTCCAGCTAGCATCTGATGGCTACAGTGGTTCCAAACCTGCTCTCCCCTTGCCTCCCATCCACTCATCGTCTTGCTCCATCCTCCGCTCGCCAGGTGACGCGCGCGCAGACTCCGCGTCGGCGTCCCGTTGCCGTGCCCTGTCTAAGAGCCGCCCCTCCGGACGCCATGGACGCGGCGGCCCTCATGGTCGCGCGCGCCGAGGCCGGGGACTTCACTAAGGCCCGGTCCCTCTGGGCGCAGCTCCGCCGCGCGCGTGCCTCCTCCCGGCGTACGTGTGCCTCGGCCGCTTCGACGAGATCCTCCTTGCCGTGCGCGAGCTCTCCGCGCGGGACCACGCTGCGGCGCGTGCGCTCTACCCGCTCGCCGTCTCCTGCCTCGGCGCCGCGGGGGAGCTCACGCGCATGGAGGACGCCGTGCTGGCTGCCTTGGACTCCGTGTCGACGCCGCGACCGAGGACGCCTTCGTCCGGGCCTACGCGGCCGCCAGAACCATCCCGCAGATGGCGGCGGCCTACCGCCGGCACAAGAAGACTGCCATGGCGCGGCTCCAGGACGACTTCTGCCACCTGCTCGTCCATGGGGTGCTGCCGCTCGCCGCCGAGGACCTCCGACGACGAGATCTCTCCCTACGTCATGCGTGGAGTCAGGGGGCGTGAGCTATGGCACCGAGGGCGTTCCATGGCTTCGCGGTGGCGTCCCTGTTCAGCTTGGCCGGAGCGCATCCGCGGGCGGCGATGGCAGCGCAGGCACGCTCGCGCGGTCAGGGGTACGTCCCCCATGGCAGCGAGCTCGCGCGGCGGCGGCGCTCGACCAGGGCGTGTCCCCACGGCGGCGTCGCGTAGCAGAGGCGAGCTCGCGCGGTGGCAGCGCTCGGCTGGGGCGCGTCCCCACGGCGGCGTCGCGCGGCAGGGGCGAGCTCGAGCGGCGGCGGCGCGTCTGCAGTGGTGGTATGTCCACACGGCGGCGGCACGCGGCAGGGGCGAGCTCGCGCGGCGGCGGCGCGTCCTCGCGATCTTGACGGCGCATGCTCACAGCGCTTGCCCCAAACTCTCTGCACCATTCGCGAGCTCGCTGCAGCAGCGGCGAGGCAGAGCATGCGAGGACGGACGTGTTTTCCTACGGCGGGCTGCTCTGCTCTCCCGCACCGTTGATAAGCACGGCTGGACGATGTCTCGGTGATGGCACCGGAGCTTGGCGGCGGCGTTCACAGTGCCAGCGGAGAGCTGTCGCATGGGGGGAGCTGTCTGGCATCACCGGTGGGCTATGGCGAGTTTGGTGACCAGGGAAAAAAGCTAATGGGTGTGTTTAGTTCCGCGAAAACGTGTAAAAAAAAGTACTATAGCACGTTTTGACTTTATTTGGTAAATAATGTCCAACTGTTGACTAATTAGGTTCAAAACGTTCGTCTCGCAAAGTACAAACAAGCTGTACCATTAGTTTTTTATTTCATCTACATTTAATACTCCATGCATGTATCGCAAGTTTGATGTGACGGGCTGTTTGGCTCCCGCCGCAACTCGCCACGGAGAAAGTAAGGCTGCCACACCTGCAAGGCTCATGTTTGGTTCTGGAGTAAGCTGTGGCTGCCACACATTTAGTCCCTTGTCGTTTTGCTTTGCTTCTGGCATTTGTCTTTTACCTGCTAGCAGAGCGTGGCGAGTTGTGGCGAGCGTGGCGAGCGTTTTCACCGCCGCAGCCGTGGCGACGCCACTGACGCCACGCTGTGGCGTGGCTGACAACCAAACAGCCCCTAAGTCCCTGACTCACGTGAGCGATGGAAACGCTTACAGCCCTTAGATCTTAACTGAAGGGCGGATATGGTTGGGAAAGTTACAACGTGACTTGCCTAAGCAAAGTCACTGAATCTGCGTCCTGCACCAGCTTGCTTTTGCCATCGTACGCCTCACGCAACCCTTTTTCTTTGTCCGTGGGCCGTTGGCTGCCCGAAGATAGTCGCAGCCGCGATCTCACGTTTTCCTCCGGGACCGCGTCCCTTTTCAGGTATGGAGCGTAAACGAGGCATAAATTAGCTGGTCCGTCCGTGCGTAGTACTCAGAGCAAGGTCAATAATAGAGCCAAGTGCTTGGCTATAAGTCAAGTTATAAGAGCCCAGCTATACAATAGTTAGTCTTCTATTTGTCTATAAAATTTCTTTATTATTATATGTCTTCATTCTCTTTCCTATTCCTCCTCACATACATCTCTATTGGGACCCACTACTGCCTATGCTTCCGTATCCAGCTTGGTGCTTGCATGGGAGCCAAGCTCTCTTCTCTCTCCTTACTTCTCTCTTCCACATCAGCAAAAATATTAATTAGCTTGGCTATAAGCCAATTGTTGTACTTGCTCTTAGAGCAAGGCCAATAATACAGCCAAGTTGCTTGGCTATAAGACAAGCTATAAGAGCCAAGTTATACAATAAGTGTCTCCTATTTGTCTTTAAAAAGTTTCTCTCTCCTATTTCTCCTCACAACACTTGCTATTTGGGCCCACTAATACCTATGCTTCCGTGCCCAGCTTGGTGCTTGCATGAGAGCCAAGCTCTCATCTCTCTCCTCCCTTCTCTCCTCCACATCAGCATTAGCTTGGCTATAAGCCCATTATTGTACCTGCTCTTATACCGGTACCGCCGATGATTCGCCCCGCCGTCTTGGGTGGCAGTGCTGCCTTTTTCCTTTCCCTCGGCGATCGGCGTCGGCCCTCCAGAAACACGCGGCAGTGGCGGACCACCGCCGTGCGGGGTCATTCCCCCACCGACCAAACGCGAAAAATGCGCACGCATTCTTCATCGCCGTCGCAGCTGCCAACTTTCTCCGCCCGCAGCCCCGTCCCCGTCCGCCCCCGTCCTTGATGGTTTGCCTCTCTGCCCGTGGCTGGACGGACAACTGGAAGAATCGATAGCGATGGGGATGGAATGGAGCGGCCGCGCGTTGGTCGTTTTTGGGCCGGACCACACGTCCCTTTCGGCCCCCCCAGCCAGCTCTCTCGCTTTCCAGCCGACCAACAGGCTGGGCTGGCCCCCGCGGCCCTCCAAGAACCGCCGTTTTCTCCTTGGCCATCGCTCGCCCCACGCCGGGCCCGTGCTGACTCGGCGGCGGCAGGCAGCCAAAACAAGGCGACCTGCCGTTGCCGTGTCCCAGCATCATCGCCTTTCTACCTTCCGCTGCCCGTCCTGCCTGCCGATACTTCACTTGTAAGAATGCCCGTACGTGCGTGTACGTATGGTCGCATCGCATTTGCGTAGAGTATACTAGTCAGTCACACAGGCCTGGTTCGGTCAAAGATGTTGTTGCAAATAAAGAGCACGACCGACCATGTGCTACGTATGCGTGTACCACGGGGGGCTCTTGTTGAGGGCAGCAGCAGCAGCTGGGGTGGCCTCAAAAGTCAGTGGGATTTGTAAGGACGGTGGACAAAGGCGACTGGTACGTGGGTGGGCGTCCCGCATCCCGTCCGTCGTCCGTCTCTTGGCTTCAACGCACGCCGCGTGAGCCTGAAACCATGCATCGTCGCCCTTACTTTTTGTCCTTACGTTTCCGGTCCGTGGCCGTGCGTGCCTGCTCCTCATCAGCCCTGGCTCGACTAGGGCGCGTACAAATAGTACTAGTAGCAGTTAACATAAAGTAGGTGTTCAAGAAGCAAGGTGTTTAATGTGCTTTCCCATCACATCAAGGGTTCATCTAGATGTGTTTCAGTTTACAAGTTACTTTAGCGTGCCGCGTCATCCAACATTCTTGTAAGCGCTCACTTAACTAGACACTTAGAAACAATGTAGCAAGAAAAACCAAAATGACTCGTAATTTAAAACAAAGGGATTAACAATCAGCGGCGAAGCAATACGGTGACTTATGGGTGCCGATGCACCCACACCAAGATAGAAAACCAATAACTATGATTGAAATTTTATCATGGTTATGACTCAAGTCCATGCATTTACACGTGGCAAGCACAACCCTTCGGCGGTGGAGTCAGAAACTTTTAGGAGACTGAGCAATTCTTAAGATGTAAAAATATTCACCTAAAAAAATAAAGTGTTCCTCTTTGATACAAAATAAAAGATCTCTTTCCACTTCGATGACGATCATGGAAAACACGTTTAAGAATATTTTAGGAAATCGATCAATTCTCAAGATGTTTAAGACTATTTTATGTATTTTGTTGCACGAGCACTTACGATTATGCATACACGGGGCTCCATTTAATAAACAAACATAGCTTCTAGTGGCGGAGGGAGGGGACGGGGTAGGAGGAGTCTGGATGAGCTAGTGCTACATGGTTGTGGGACTCTTCTTCTCTGGCTGGCAAAATTGCAAGGATCCAGAGTTGTTTTTATCCTAGAGCTATAGTTCTCCATATTTTCGCACAGTATAACAAGAGCTATAGCTAATTGGACGGAGCCCCACTAAAAACACCCTTAGTAAGGAGCTTTAAAGATTCTTTGTTTCATTCGACTTTGCAAGGGCTACATAGTTTTGCAGCAGCTGCCGAACAAGGTCATCGATTCCATTTTTCTTGTTGTTTTCGTAAAAACAGACAGAGTATTTGTGCTTCACGTTTCATTTCTTGTTTGTGATTATTGGAATGCTATAACCACATTTCACATTATACAATGTGTATAGTCAACAAAGCTTCATTTGAAAAAAGAAAAGAAAAAGGGGAAGCACCACTAACGAACCCCGCTGAAGTATATAACAGTAGTAGCCAGTGTTACTCCCTCCGTCCAGGAAAGAAGGCAGTTCTGACACAGTGTCATGGTTTAGTATCCTAAGTTCGATCTCAAAAAAAATATAGATAAAAAAGTATCAATACTTATGATATCAAATAAATATCATTAATTTAATTACGAAATGTATTTTCACAATAAATTATTTTGAAGCTGTAAATGTGAATAGTATCCACTAGAAATTTGGTCAAACGTGAACCACTTTTACTGACAAGCAACCCGTAGTTGCAATCTTTTCTGGACAGAGGGAGTATTTTATTTACAGTGAGTGTAGTAAAGTTGATTTCTGACGGTATTCTGCTTAGGAAAATACGTCGGTGATTCAACATATTTCATATTATACCTACTCCCTCCGTCCATAAATATTTACATTTCTAGATCTAGGCACGCAAACCAAGACAGATAGAAAATGACCTTTTTGTCCCTATAAACTATGGACACCTCTCAATTCAACTTGATCGTCCTCGAAGCTTCACCAAAAAAACATCAAAGAAACATGACGCCGGCGCTGGCAGAGATCAGGCATCTGGCGGGAGGGTGAAAACGGATTCGTGAACTGAACGAACGGGTAGCTTCTGGAGGCTCCGTCGATTTTTTTTTCATTTTTTTCTCTTGACAAATTGTTTTTTTTTATTTTTTTGTTCCCACGTGCTGGTAAAATCGCTGATGGTGGCCAGTACTTCTATGATGTGACAGCCTATGTGTGCACATATTTGTGGAAAAAAATTGAAACCTAAACGTGCAAATATTTGTGGACGGAGGGAGTAAGTGTCAGAAATATTTTATATTTTTTCTATACATTTGGTCGTCAAATTTTAGATAGCACTTGTTTAGATTGGGAAAAAATTTCAACCCGATGAATAGTACCATTTTCGTTTTATTTGACAAATATTGTCCAATCGTGGACCAACTAGGCTCAAAAGATTTATCTCGTGATTTACAACTAAACTGTGTAATTAGTTATTTTTTTATCTATATTTAATACTCCATGCAAACGGTTAAATATTGATGTGATGGAGAGAAAGTGAAAAAACTTGGAATTTTGATGTCATCTAAACGAGGGCATAGTTTGGCTAAAGTCTAAACTAGAATGGCATCCAATGAAGGTACGGTAGACAAATTGGTCAAACTGAAGTGATAGTAAATGATAGTATATTATAGAAATCTGTAGGTGCAGTGATTAGTCCAGGTCAGCAGGCATCACACTTGGCTTGGCCGTTGCAAAGGCAAAGCCAGTTTGCTGTTAACTGCAGACACTAGCCGTTAGAGTTGGTCTCAGACATCACCTTTTTTTTTTCTTTTTCTTTCGATGATGGGACTCAGACAGCACTAGCGGACAGAGCGGCTGAAATCACCGTCACTCGATCGGTCACCACACCAGTGGGTAGGTAGGTCAGGACAACAACCGGCACAGAGGGCCAGGTGCGCACGGAGTCACCAATTCCCTGCAGGAAAAAAGGGCCCCAAGTGCACCGTGGCGCTGCTGTAGTAGGAGTATAGCCTGTCTGTCTGTCAGTCAGTCCTGTGGCCTCCGCTGCCGGTGGAGCCAAAAATCCCCGTTGTGCGTGCGGTTGGTTTGAACTAACTAGCCGTTGCGCCCGGCGCCCCTGCCCGGTGCCAGGCGCCCAGGTCGCGTGCGCGCACTCATTTCACTGGGGGCTGGGGCCTGGGCTGGACGCCCCCGATGATTCCCCGAGCAGTGCACGCGCCGCAGGAGCACCAACCGAGCGAAGCGAACCACCACCGCGTGGTCGCCCGTGCCCCGTGGTGACTCGGCTCTGCCGCCCGCCGGCGCCCGGTTCCCCGATTTGCACGCACATTAAAGCCTGTGAGAGCCAGCCCTCTTGTCCCCGGTCGCGACGACGCCAACGGCTTTCCGGCCGCTCGGGCTTGGGTGCGTGCGCCACGGGAACACGCACGACGTGATGACGCGGTTTTTGGCGCGCCGGCCGGAGGCGCGGTGCAGTGCCGTGCCGCGGTCCGTCCGTGCGTACGTACGCGCGTTGTAGCCTTCGGGCCTCCTCTGGCCGCGGTGCACGCAGCACGCTGCTAGAGTAGAGTATAGGGGTGGTTGGCAGGTGGGCTGCCCCCAGCGAGTGTCGTTACCCGAAGGTAGCTACCGTTCCATCCGTGTGCTCGCTGTGACGCCCGGGATGTTGTGTTTGTACTGGTAAACAAACATATTTCCTACTGTACTCTCTCGTACAAAAATTGCTCCATCGGTCCATCACTTGCAACAAGTGCTGTCCGAGTCCCGATCATCAAATCAAAAGAGAAAAAAAAAAGTGATGTGTATGAGTCCAGCTCCCCCGACCATTAATCTCCGTGGCAAAATTAAAGCGCGTCCTAAAAAGGATCCTAGGAGTGCCAAGTAAAGTGAATCTTAAACATCCTACGTACCCTGCATTAGCTCGGGGCCTGGGCAACAAAATAAACTTCCGTTTGAACCATTTGCCCATTAGTAAAAAGCAAACGGTTCTTGGCTTGGTAGAGCATTACGGTTCTTTCTAGGGGAGCACATTGATCTCGCTAAATACTGGCCATTAGTTGCACAAAGGAGGAGTACGCTCCATCACATGTTAAAGTTTGGGAGTCATGGTGATGAATACCTTTATCGACCATGGGTTGGAGTTTAGTAATAAAATACGTATGTACTTGAAACTTTTGTCACGTCTTGTGTTTACACGATGGAATTTGGCATTTCATACTTTTCATATGGATTCATATATGTACAAGTTGTAATAATAACAACTAATGAGCGGCCTTTGTGCATCATTGGATGAGGCACGGCAGGGCTAATAATTCTGTTCCGTCATCTTAATTAAAAAACACACTTTTTTTTTGCATCTCTTGTCTTGAGCGTCATGAGCAATTAACCAAAATTGAAAATTCTAAAAATTAATCAAACTTGAGCATTTGTTCTCATGCAGGCTAGCTAGCTTTGTATGCCACGCAAGCGAACCACAGGTTTGCTCCAGCTCTAGACTAGTTGCATGTATATCAGTTAATGTTAGTTAGGGTTCGCGTGAAAAGGACGTTGCGCCATCAAGCATGCAATCGACGAGCACCCGTACCTAATATTCCCTCTCTATCTCGCGCTCGCGCATTTTATTTTCATTTTTTTGCCAGGTCGAGTCCACACGCCACGACCACAAGATCCGCTGGACAGCTGAAGTGAGGTTCCAGAAATAATAAATATTTTGTCAATTGCCACTTATCATATACGGCTACTTACTGGAGATCGGATCGCTACACGTGGGCTGTGTGTGCATCACACCAGACGTCAGACGACGTGGCGCAGCCCAATCATGCGTTAGAGATCCGCCTTAAGAGACTTTTTGCCTGTCATTGTGTCTCTGATGATTGGCTCGTTCCGGACCATCAGATTAGGAAAATCATCATCAAACATGGAGTATATCTGACCAGAAACAGCTGCTGCTGCTGATAAGCTTTTCCATTTTTTGTCAGAAGTTGTACCGTGCTGCTACACGGCTCAAAACTGGCCAAAAATGCGACAATACAGTTCATTTGGGGCCTATTACCTCAAGGAAGACAAACAAAGGCAACAGAAACTTTGTTTTTCAGTAATACTAAGTGTTTAGTAGTCTACTACTCCATCCGTTACAAATTATGAGTCGCTTTGGCTTTTTTGATGTATCCATTTTTGCTAATGGATGTACCGAGAAAAAAAAGGTCAAAGGACTTATAATTTGAAATGGGAGGAAGCACAGATGACTGAATTGCGTTACTCTGGCTTTCAGTCGTTTTTTCACCTGCAGCGGTACAGCCTTGTTCATTGCCGTTGTTTTGCCTTTCTACCGCAAAGTTTGCTTTCACCGAGAGGAAGCCAATTTTTTCTTCGGTGCTCGAGCTCCAGCATCAAACTCCGGTGGGCCACGCTGGCCAAGCACTTACAATTAATTAAAGACCAATAATCCCCACGAAAGCTGATTGCAAATCTGCATCAGTACTGCGGATATCAACGTCAGCATCTTATCTCGACGTCCCGTTTTAGCTTTTCTGGATCCTGTGAGACGAAGAAACTTCATGAACAACCACAAATCCATGAGCAAGTACATTTTCCTTACATAAATATATAGAGTAGTAAAAACACAGCGTCAGTAAACTTTATTACAGTGTATTAACCGTGCTCTAACATTTATAAGATTTTTAAGGTGTTATAAAATTTCTCTTCTCAAAGTATTAAACTATTTCGTTGCCTTTATTTGTACTGTATAAAAAAACCATTTTGTTAAAATCTTTGATCGCATCTGTCTCAGCCGATCAGCATCAGGACATGGTTTTGCAGGACCATGAGGGTTGCTGTTGTTGCTTTTTACAGTTATGTTCTTTTTCTTTATTTTTTTTGTTAAAACTGGCTGATCTCTTATCTCATCATTTCTTTTTGTGATGTAAATAACCTCTTTCAGCTCAAATGAAAAGGAAGAACACACCTGCCACTGTTTCTCAACAATACGAGGGACAGAACCAGAAGATATAGGGACTATATTTTTAGGATGGGGGAGGTGCTAAGTAAACCATTACTTCGAGCCACAAGATCCGTTCTCTTTCAACTTTCACCAGCAACTAATGAATGCAACATTGAAAAGGCAGCCATCCCTCGCCCCAGCAGGCCAGCACAGAAACGGTCCCAGAATGGCCGCCACAGAAGATGCACGCCCGTTGTCAAAATTCTCAGTGGACCTTCCTCCCTCTCGAAGAAGTCTCAAGGATGACGGCCGCTTTGAGCCGCCCACCCACTGTCTTCGGCTCCCCGCATCCGTCTTCCATACTTCCATTCCATCGCCTCCTCTTCTCAACCCATCGCCGTCCCTCACAAAACCATCTTCCTCCTTTTCCTTGTGCTCTCCTAGTCTCCTCTCCATCAAGTGAAGTCTCAATCCCTCCCCTAATCCCCTTCCCCCTTCTTTCCTCCTCCCGTCTCCCAACCTCCCTCAGTTCACATCACCTTTGCTTCCCTTTGCTTTGCTTTCGTGCCGCCCAACAACGCAAGAAGCCAACAAGCACAAGCAAGCCTCCAGTTTCAACAAGACAAGACCGTCGCGAGAGAAACCGTTGATCCCAACAAGCCAAGGAGAAATCCGGCGGAGGATTAAACTGCGGGAAGCCAAGAAATCCAGCAAGTCACCGCCCCTGTTGCCGAAGAAGAAAGCAGCGGCCAGCCATGGTGCGGAGCAAAGAGCCGTCCAAGAAGAAGCAGCCCAAGGACCCGCTCCTGACGCCTCCGTCCAAGCCCAGGGGCGGTGGCTTCCTGGACGAGGGCCGTCCGTGGAACCGCGGCGGCGCGGCCATGTCCCCGGCGCCGGCGCCGGCGTCGGTGCCCAGCTACATGCGGGGCACCAGCAGCTCCGACGCCAAGGCTGGGCGCCGCGGGCGGCCTGCGGCGTCCGTGTCGGCGTCGGCGTCGGCGTCGCCCGCCAGGTGGAGGCCCGCGGCGTCGGTGTCAGCGTCCGCGTCGCCCGCGAGGCGGCGGCCGGCGGTGCGGGTGCTGATGACCAAGGGGAAAGTTTTGTTCGCGGAGGAGGCACCTGGCTCCGCCGGCCTGGGCCGCGCCACGTGCTCCTCGACCATGAAGGACACCAAGTTCCCCGACGCGCTCGACCTCGCACCGGGCGCCACCGACGCCGAGGGTCCCGCGGCGCTGCGGGTGTGCCCCTACACCTACTGCTCCCTCAACGGGCACGTCCATGCACCGGCGGTGCCGCTCCGGAGCTTCCTCGCGTCGCGCCGCCGGCTCATCAAGACGCAGCAGAGCATGAAGCTCAAGGGCGTCTCGGCCTTCCGCAAGAAGTCCGAGGAGAAGGCCGGCGGCGGCAGTGGCGGTGGAGGTGCAAAGATCGCGCCTTTGATCGACGAGGAGGCGGTCGGCGACTTCTTCGTCGAGGTGTACGGCGGCCCGAGGGTGAGCTCGGACATGAGCTGCAGCGACATGTCTCTGGACGAGATGGATGCCACGGTGCGGAGGATGGAGTTCGTCGTGTTCGATCGGTGCGGTGCGGACGAGGACGGTGAGAAGGGGAAGGATCTCGCTGTTTGCGATGATGGTGAGCCTGAGCCTCGCCTGGTGTTGAAAGAGAAGCATGGTGCCTTCGGGGACAGCTTGTCGGACTGCAGTAGAGGGCACACCGGCAGCGATTTCGTCGAGGTGTTGCCATGGTTGAGGTACCACGGATACGAGTATGATGATAGCTTGGATGATGAGATCTTGGAAGAACAGAGAATTAGGGAGGATGGGGTTGTTGGAGCAGAGTTTTCTGCGGAGCAAGAAGAGGAACAAGGAACATCTGGTAGATCCTCTGATGAGTACAAAGAGGGTGCTGCTGAAGGACAGGAAGAGAACGATGAGGAAAACACATCGAATTTGGTCCGTGACCAAGAGATCCTTGCAGATCAAGGTGTTGCTTGCAGAGCGGAGGCATGTGAGGAGCTGGATGGAAGAGATGATGATGACAACATCCTGGAGGCACCTGTTGAACAAGGGACGGACGATATCTACAAATCTAAGATACCTGATCAAGAAGTAACAGCAAGGGCAGGTGCTACTCTGGAAGGTGGCTTCAAAGAGGATATTTCATCCGACCAAGAGGCAAATGATGATGATGAAGATGAGTGCCATGCGGAATCTGATGGCGAATCAGAGGTCACTGAGGAGCAGGATCTGGAGGATCAACAGAGCATGCCAGAAGATGGCTCTGAAATGGAGATTTCTGAGGACACTATCTCTGGTGATGGATGCAAAGAGGATTTTTCTGAGGAAGTAACCTCCATGGCTGTGTTAGCAGGTGAAGTTTCTTACTTCAATTCAATTGATTGTCGAGATGTTGATATCAACAAAGTAGTAATCGATAACCTTAACCAAAATGATTGTACTGCAGACGATGTTTTTGAACAATATGACAATTCTGCGGATGATGTACCTGAACAAGATAGCAGCCCTGCTAATGCTCAAAAGGAATTGGGTAATCCAACAAGCAAAAATGAAGATGCTTTTGAAGAAACTGCTATTGTGCAACAAATCAATCAAGACAGCAATGCAGATACTCAAAAGGAATTGGAGATTATGACATCCATTTTGGAAGAATCTGGTATTACTCAACAAAGCAACCCTGATGATGATAAACTGGAACCAGAGGTTACTGTGTGCAAGTTGAAAGATGCTTCTGAAGAATCCAGTGCTTGCCCTGAAAGCAACCTACTTAATAATACAGAGTATGTTACAGATGATGCTGAAATGGGACAAGAAATTACCAGATGCAAGTTGGAAGATGCATCTAAAGAAACTGGAATTGATCAAGAAACCTTAGAAGATGATAGTTCCACATGTGTTATTGTTGATGACAGAAACAATTTGGATATCAATAACTGCAAATCAGAAGATGTTTCCAAAGAATCTGTTACCACTCTGGAAGCTGATCATAGTGATAACTCTGCAAATTTCAGTAATGATGTTCAAGGAACTGCAGAAGATCATAACTCATGTCTCATTGATGATGCTCAAAATGATATCCAAATCGCCGGATGCAAATCGGAAGACACTTGCAAAGAATTTGATACCATGAAAGAAACTGATCAGAGTGATAGTTCTGCAAATGTCAGATCTGATGCTGAAGAAACTGTAGAAGATGATGGCTCTGTGTGTGTCAGTGATGATGCTCAAAATGATTTGATGTTTTCCAAATGCAACTTGGAAGATGCTTCCAACGAACCTTCTCCTGTTCAAGAAGCTGATCGGAGTGATAGTTCTGCAAATGTCAATGCTGATTCTGAAGAAACTGTAGAAGATGATGGTTCTGTGCGTGTCAGTGATGATGCTCAAAATGATTTGAAGTTTTCCAAGTGCAACTTGGAAGATGCTTCCAAAGAGCCTTCTACTGTTCAAGAAGCTGATCGGAGTGTGAGTTCTGCAAATGTCAGTGCTGATGCTCAAAATGGATCTGAGCTTACCACAAGTGAGTTGGCAATCATTACCATCAGTAATGACAAGGAAAATGAATCCAAGCTTTTCACATGCAACTCAGAAGATGTTTTTGAAGAATCTATTATTGGTCAAGAAGCTGACCATGAGGATAGCTCTGTATATCTCAGTTATGGTGCTCAAAATGAATATGAAGTTACCACATGTCATTCAGAAGGTGCTCAAGTGGAATCAGATGTTATTCAAGAGGATGAGGATAAAACTGCAGGCGCTGAAAAGAAGTTGGAATCTACAGCATGTGAATCAGGTGGTGCTTCTTTAAAACCTGCTATGCATCAAGAGGCTTCTGGAGATATTAATACCACAGATGCAAGTAAATATGTTCATGTTACTGAAGAAACTAATCAATCATTCAATGTGCAAATGCCAGAAGAATTTACTGATGCAAAAGAACCTTCTATTGATGACATATGTGGTGCATTCAGCGGAATGAACCTCAAGGGGGATGTATATTTTGATCCTGCTGAGTCTTCCACATGTCCGAGGAACAAATTGATCATCTCCAGGAGGAGGAGAACACCGGAAGAGGAGGAATACTTGCGAGGTTTCAATCCACGGGCACCGAATTTTCTTCCTCTGGAATTGGATCCAGATGCAGAGAAGGTTGACCTCAAGCATCAAATGATGGATGAGCGAAAGAATGCTGAAGAATGGATGATTGATTATGCACTTAGGAGGGCACTGACAAACTTAGCTCCTGCTCGGAAGAAGAAAGTGGAGCTTCTTGTCCAGGCCTTCGAGACTGTCCTACCGCATGATGAGGATGATAAGAAAAACATCTCACCCTCAAGGCCTATCCAACCCTGCAACTGATAACATTAGAGGCAAGGATTTTTTTTCTTAGAAATGTTGTTCCTGGCATTAGTTCTGTCATACGAACAAATTTGTTTTACACTAACTCCTTTTGTTTTGTGAATCTTTTGCAGTTAGTGATTACACTAATGTTGATCTTGACGCGCAAGCTACTAACTCGGAGGTTACTGCAATATTAGTGCCAGTGATCTGCTCCAAGTTTGAATGAGAGAGCTACTTACTAGTTTGCTAGAGGTAACTAGAGAATAGAGATCTCTAGCTGAGTTGTGACAGAGGAGCTCACTCCTGCTCCACAAGGAAAGATAACTACTCATTACTGATCAAGGTATTCCTGTCCAGTTGCTGAATTGCAAAGAGAATGCTCCCGGCTTGAGTTATGTACTTTAAGTGTGTGTATACATGTCTCGTGTGCTAATGTTGTCTGATATTGTGCTGGTGGCTGTATGAGGCTTGGAAAATGTCAATGGTGATGAGGTCCATGTCTCCTTTGGCAAAGATCAATAAAACTCATCTTGAGTGCACAATTGTTGTTACTGAGGTTGTATCTGTGTCTCAATAGCACCCTATATACACATGTTTGCATTTGTAAATTGTAAAGCTGTAGCGAATCCTGAGTTTTCGTGAACACAGTCCAGTACCAGTTACTGAATCGTCTGAAGATCATCAGGTCGATGTGCCCGAATGTGAACACATCAACCGATCTGACGGTTGCAGCTTAGCTGTCTCAGTTGTAGAACAGTCCATGCCGGTGCTCACTGCTCTGTGTCACCCGAATGAGATATGCCCAAGTAGTCTCCATCTACATTGACTCAAGAACAGATTGGCCCAAATCACGGGTCCCTAAGTCCTAACGGACGAGATCGACACGCAGACGGCAGCCGACCATGGGTCCTCCGATGTGACGCCACCCCAACAATCGGCATCCTCGACGTCGCTGTCTGGTGTAGCCTGATCTTCGTGTATCACATGAGTAGATATGCTTTCAATTCCATCAAAAAAAGATATGCTTTCAATTCCATGGAATTATTATTAAGTTGGTCGCTTTTCGAGGACTGTATGTGACATGTACAAGTCGTGTGAGTATCTTCCATCCGTATTCTGTTCTTCATCCGCCAAATTTTCGACAAAATTTTCAGTGCAATTCGTGGTGCTTGGTCCTTTTTTTTTGGTGAACAATGTAAATCGGTCCTTGTGTGTGAGCAGAAAATTCATGGCTTCTTTTTCATGTATTCCTTTAATGATGATTGCCTGTCTGATTGCTATGGTACACTGATGTCTGTCGAGTATTTTGGCTCTGATCACCAAGAAATTGTCACGATCCAGGTTTATTCTTGGGGCAGCATGAGAATCTCTCTCTTTCAATGTTAGTTCTTCAATGCAAGTAAACATGATGATCCTTCCATTGACTTGTGCCGAAAGCTGAAATTCAACAGTTTCGTTTACTTGTGCTCGCCACAGTTCCAAGGAAATTTACTTCTTTATTATATATTAAATTTTCCATTTAAATTTCAGGAGTAGGAACATTGACATCCACTTTACCTTCCAGTTGCCGAACCATGCTTCTCAGACTGAAGCACGAACTGGCAAAGTCAATGGAAGGATCATCGTGTTTACTTGCATTGAAGAACTAACATTGAAAGAGAGAGATTCTCATGCTGCCCAAGAAGAAACCTGGATTGTGACAATTTCTTGGTGATCAGAGCCGAAATACTCGACAGACATCAGTGTACCATAGCAATCAGACAGGCAATCATCATTAAAGGAATACATGAAAAAGAAGCCATGAATTTTCTGCTCACACACAAGGACCGATTTACATAGGAGGTATATGGAAAGCCCAAGATACAGTAACAGGAGTACAGGACTTGCAGTCTCTCACAAGTTTGCAGTAACTGTCCATGCCACAGAAACTGAGTTTTCATACAACACTATTTGCACCCTCTTAGCGTACATGACTTCATTTCATACAGGCTTTTGAAACCGAGCTACAAAACTTCGGAGTTCCCTTCAAGATTACAGTATAGCTGGATAGGCAGTAGCACTCAACGGTTTAACAACAGGGTAAACTATCTTTCAGACCTCTATGTTGCCAACTGTTCTCCTTGCCTAGTCATCTCTAAGGATCCCATGTCAAAACTTCATGTCCTGGAACCCAGTACCCACGCAACACCGACCCGAGATCTTTCCACAAGTTGTGTAGCCTTAACACAACCCACGGCTCTGTCTACCTCTGATGTCATCAGTTGCTCCTCCCATTAAAAAGAGTTGTCTCTTGTCGGCAATGAATGATGTTCTGAACAGCTGAAGTGCATTGTGCGCAGATATTTCTTGCAGAGAGTTGTGCAGCTCCTGTAGGTTCCCTCTGTACTGACTATCAGGAGTTCAGGACCCAACTTTTCTCTTCAACTGTCAAGGCGGGCTAGCACACTGTTCATAAACAGGAATAATGAGACAAATGCAAATGTCAGAACGATGAAGAGAATAGCCTTGCAGGCAATCTGCACCTAGAAGAATCATCGAGCTGTAGTTAGTGCCGGTATATCAGACATAGCAATTATCCAATTATTTTGTAATATTTTAATGATATATTTTGTTTTTTAGAATTTGCATTTTTATGATTTTGTAGTGGAGATAAAAAACATTGTTCTTATTATTTATTTGAATTTATTATAATATCCAGTGATGTTAGTATTTTTTAAGCTTTCAGGTTTATTTTGAACTTATTTGATTATTCTGGCGAAACTAAAATTTTCATTTAGTTAATAATTCAAACTTATAAATAATTTAGAAAAGGGTAAGAGGTTTGATTCACTTGATCGTCTTGGCCTGAAATTGTTTTCATCCACTTAGGCCTCTTGGTTAAACTATCCAAATAATTTGACATCTGGATATTGTCCGACGTATATCCGTATCCCACGGGCATCAGTGGTCACGTATCCGTATCCGATTTGGTTATCCATATCCATATTCGGTATCTGACAAAACACCCGGATATTTGAAATAAACTATCAGATTGGTCAAAGAAATATCTGTCCTATTTTTATCCCTACAAGCTACCATTCAGTTCTAGACTACCTGCATCAAGTACCAAGTTAGATCAGCCTAAAATCAGTCGTTGATGAACCATTGCTTGCACAAAACACCCGAAATTTGCTGCCATCACTGCCCTGTGGGCTACCAAAATCAGAAACTCATATGAGTTGCCTTGATCAGCTAGTGCTTCATTTTCTTAATTACTTGAATTCATCTTTTGGCACTGCACAAGAAATCATATGACTGAATGCTAGCAATAGGAACTTACAAAAGTGAATTATCGATCCAGTGATCAGTGGAGGAACCTATCAAGCACATGTATCACAGTTACATCCTAAAATTTAATCTTTACATCTCAACCAACATATAATCAAAGAAAATGTGGCAAGCATGACTCACAACAGCGGCTTTGGTTCTAGCACTTCTGCACTTGGCTGGAGCATCCGAGGGCAGAGTCAGGAATGTGCACTCAATGGGCCTCTTCTCCCTGGAATTATACCACCGCCTTCTAACATGTTGGTCTGCAGTAGAATTACAGAGTATGATGGGGGCATTTCAAGTATTATATGGGAACCAGAAAAGCACTGATACATAGATCTGGGCGCAACCCTGCCTAAGTCAACTACACAGGTACAGTTTGGAAATCAACAATTACAGGTTACATGATCCTGTCAAGGGCCAACCTAAACTTAGCAGTAATATGCAAAAAGAACTGAAGAGACTGGCACCTTCTTATGATCATGTGATCAGCATTGGTGAGCCAGAGCCAGGAGGCCAGGATTCAAGTTTTTCATTATGGCTGCACACCACCGAATCCTGATTTCAACAGCCTTGCAAAAACAGCTCACATAGTTTCTCTACAGAAAAAGAAAATAGACAATACATTCAGATAGCAGATCTGAACAGAAGTATGCAGCTGAATTGTAATTCGGCAATTTATGTGTATATATCAACAAAAAAAAGTGATAATAGAAACTTATACCTGCAATATATTTCTATAATTTTTTTAAGTAAAATAAGGAATAAGGGATGTCATTTATAATGGCTATTGGAATATCTAAGCAGTTAACAGACTCCTACAAGTAGAATAATGCATTAAGAATTAAGGGACGAAAGCATATTGGCATAGAGTGCAATAAACATGGCACTGGGCCAGACGTCTGAAACTGAAACCATGCATGTGTATGTGCAAAGCAAGTAGCCTGCAAAAATTGACAGAAACTTGGCAACAATTTGTCACAAACTTAGAGAATTTTTTTTTGAACTCGCAAACTTAGAGAATTACATATATGTCAAAGCTGACCTCATAGTCATAGCATCATATATGTACACGGCAAGAGCTTCTGCAGTTCTGCCAGAATTATATATATATATATATATATATATATATATATATATATATATATATATATATATATATATATATATATATATATATATATATATATATATATATATATATATATATGTCAAAGCTGACCTCATAGTCATAGCATCATATATGTACACGGCAAGAGCTTCTCTAGTTCTGCCTCATGTACTAAACTTCTTGCCGTTCTGAATAAGGATAGAGGAAAACATATCAGATAATATGTAGAACAGATTGGGTTGAGAACTATGAAATGCAATAGTAAGTTGTGCCAAAATCTATCCTATGCAACATCAAATACGGAAGAAGAAACAATGTATATTATATAATTCATCAAAGAGAAGGCAGTGTGGGGGGTGTCGAAACCTTAGAGCGCAATAGCAGCAAGCTGCCGCCGTGACATCGCCAAGCGCCCTCTCGCTGTCAAACGGACTGCCGAGCCATCGGTCTCCGCTGTCCAGCGGGATGAGTGTGTGCCGTGCCGGCCAGTAGCTCGCGCCCGCGGCGGCCATCTTGGCGGCGACGCAGACCTCAGGCGGGTGCACGGCGGGCATGGCGTGCCGACGGGCCGGCCCGGCCCGGCCCGGCCTGAGCCTTATAGGCCGTGCCTGGGCCGTAGGAGCAGCCCATGGACGGGCACGGCACGGCCCAATGAGTCACCCATGCCGGGCCGGGATAGGCGGCCCAGTTGGCCATCTGTAGCTATAGCTCTCGTCCGTCGACCGGTGAACGGCGTGGACGGCAGCGGATAATGCGCCTTCTTCTCTCTGCTTCTGTACTTAGTTCCAAATGTGAGATGCCCTATTGGTTTCCTCTACAGGTGGTTGCATTTGCGGTTGTGGAGCACCGAAGGTGAGCAGCGACAGCATGTGCACATCAAGTGTTTGTCGAAATTACAGACCCAAAAAACTGAATGGGCTATGTCAACGAGTACAGTGGTATGCTGCAGATCCTTGTTATCGTATCAATGTTTCAGCATAACAGTAATCAGTATCTGAAGAACCTAATGTGCCAATTGTAGTTTGAAGCATGTTTTCTTTGAGGCAATCACAAATTCAGAGCTCAACTGCAGTAACATTTTACCTGTTCATGTAGGGAATTACAAAAAAGGATACTTCTCAAAATACTGCTAGAAGTAGCAAGCTGGAAACAAAAAGCACCCTACACATGTGTCAGATTTTGACAGATTGACTGATTTTGATCGTGTTGTACAGGGCTAGAAATAGGATGATGTATTGTACAGGTCTTTTACATTTTCCTCTTATTTATGTATAGAATTCCTTCCTTCTCTGAGCAGGGGTTCCTATCCCACTATTGTATCTGAACATATTGTTGCTATCAAATAAATATGTGTTGATGTCACTCGAGAGCATGGATCGCAAATGAAAGATCACTTGTATGAATTTAAGGACAAAATACTTTAACATTTGATAATACATCACTGGAACGGTATACTTTCTTATTGATCAATAAGAAATCATTTGAAGGTTTTAAGTTGCAACCTAATAATATTTTTGTAGATGAGCTGAATGACAATGTAACTATTGCAGTAAGGAAACATGCGGAAATTGATTGATTCTAAGCACCTGGTTCTGTTGGTTGAGCAACATGATTTCTTCCAAAAATAAAAGACTGGTGTACAACATAATTTTTCTTTCATATATGTGAAAATTCAGATAGTAGATATCCAAACAGGAACTATGTTTTGGAGCTGCCAAGCATGAATCAGCATTCAAATATGAATCAGAATTAAGCTACTTCTGAAGCGGTGTGTTTGCATACATCCAGGAATTACCAAACTGCTAAATTCTTTCTCCCTCTGTTCAGTATTGTGTTGACAATTTTATTTGGCTCACTACAATGGATTTTTAGATATTAATTAATATCGCATAGTCCATTCATACCCTAAAGAAAGGATTTTGTCCACATTAAGATATATACACAGTATGCTTATCCTTTCTTCTATATGGGTCTGTCGGATTTGAACTTCACTGCTTTATTTATTTGCAAAAAACAGTTGTCATGCTTTCTCAGATTGATTGGTTACTGCAACACCAAATAAGTTACAGAAGCCCCTGTTCAGAATCCCCTCAGCAGGGTTTGTGCAATAATATTAACATAGCACTCAACTCTTGTTAGCAACAAATGCTCGACAATCCACGGTGATGCCAGTGCATACCCTTTTCACCACAGCTCACTTACTACTGTCGCTAAGGTTCTCACTCTAGTGGCATTATGATTATTCCCGTGCAAAATCAACCAATCTGATAATCTAATCTATGTAACACCATTCAACCAATAAAGTTTTTGCATTGTTTCTCAATGAAAGTGAACTAGCTTCATATAGCTTAAAAAATATTTCAGTGATCCTTAATTCATATATTTATAAGCATTACATATGAATATTTTTGCTAACACCATCATCTTGATGGCATTTGTGATTATTCTAAAAAAGAGCAGAAGACTAGAAGGAAGATAAAAGAAAACAAACCGAGGTATGTATTCATTTTAATATTCATCATTAGCAATTCCTATGAATTCAGGGATTGCAGCATGCTGTAAATATATCAATAAATTTGTGTTAGAGCTGAAATTATCAATCCATATTTGTATTCATTTATGTAAAACAAATATTCAAGCTAAAATTTCAACTGTAGTCACCTAAATTTTGTTGTGATCAATTGAATGCATGATATTCGCCATCCTAGGTATTGATGATATAAGTCGAATGCACTTTTTAAAATATCTTATCCTCACATGGGTACCTCACTAATATGTGATTTCCAATTCTAAGCTTCCTTAGAAAACAGTCATTTAGTATTTGACTAATCATCGAATTTTTATAATATACCTAGCTTTGTACTTTGCTACGGAGCTTTTTCTAACAACTGAAAACTAAGACATGTAACGCATACAGGTTATTACCTGAAAAATAATGCTTTCTCAACTAATCATCCTACAACTACCATTTTTACTAGTTGCTACCTTTTTAAGTTGAATGGGTTACAAGGCGCCCTATGGGTAAAATCAACTTCAAATTGGTTTTGTTCCACCTTTTGGTTTCTATAACATTCCTCATATTCTATGCTTAGCTCGATCACTATCTGTCCTTATTAAATAGGTTAATGTATCATATGCATAAAGCTGTCGTTACTTGGAAGTAATACTTGGTGGTTTCAATAGTACTGTACAAAGTGGATTCTGAACATTTGAATTCTTGCAGCCTGCATTGATTTCTTCAGAAGGCAATTTATGGCAGGGTGACCAGGGATGACAGGTTAGAACTGTATCTATGAAAGTGATCTATTTTATATATCTATATATAATACGTTCCAAGTTTCAAGCTTTGCATTGGCCACTCTTACACGCACTGGGAACTGCATATCCATCACAAGGTTCAACTATCAGAAGGTGGCCAAACACTGGCCCAAATTCTATTTAGGGCGCGCCAAAGCCGCACTGTTTTCTAGTTATATATATGCATCATCCTCTGAGGTCCAGTTTAGTTTCCCAAAATTTTTGCCAAATGCCAAAAAGCCAAAAAGGGGCAGCAGCACACCAAAATGCTGACACCTTAAGTTTTTGCATTTTGGTGTCTAGTTGCCAAGAATTTTGCAAAAAGCTGAGCATTGAATAGTAGTTTTGGGTTGCATTTAATTGGATTGCATGCAAACTGCTGCTGCAGTGTGCATGCATCCTGCATGCATGATACCTCCATGCAGTTACAAAGTTTTTGCATGCAGATTATTCAACAAACATTTCTCATTCAACAATTAGTCAAACACATATAATGAACTTGTTTTTTTCTCATCTAACATTCACAACAATTATTCATCCCTATTACATCACAGTAAGTTCTCATTCACACACAGCACCATTACTCTTCAAATACATGTCCTCAACCACAGATTTTGTATTAATACATTCGCAAGAATTAATTGAAGTATACAAACCTGTGCTCATGCATTCACAGAAGCCGTAACACTGTAGTCTTGAAAATTGTTCTGAACCCCACACAAAACTGTCAAATACGATCCACCAGAGCATTAGCCAGCGAATCACGGATGGCATTCATGCACGGCCAGTCCTCATCCTCTACTACCTCGGGTTCAGGCTAATTTTCATAAGCTTGTCTCGGCACAAAGTTCTCATTTCGATCACACTTACCGAAATGCTTATCTGCTAAGCCACTAGTTCTCACAAAATTATGAAGAGCCATACATGCACAAATGATTTGGGCTTGCTTCTCAGGTGAATAAGGAGGGATCTTTTGCAAGATCCTCCACTTCATTTTCAGAACCCCAAATGACCTCTCAATAACATTCCTAAGAGAAGAGTGTGTGTAATTGAACACCTCTTCTTTACCTTGTGGGTCGGGGCCGTCGCGGAACTCCTGGAGATGGTACTTGGTTCCCTTGTATGGAGCAAGATAACCCAGCCGGTTAGGATACCCGGAGTCCACTAGATAGTATTTGCCTACAACAGCAAACAAATTATGACAAACAGGTACATAACCAACAAGGAACAATTGCACTCATGTGTAGCTACGTACCATTTGGTGGATGTGGAAACACTGCGGAGTATGTTGTTGTTGAATCATTGAACACTCTCATGTCATGAACAGATCCAGGCCAGCCGGCATTAACAAATGTAAACCTCATGTCGAAGTCACAACAGGCCATTACGTTTTGTGTTGTGATGCTCTTGCGGCACAAGTGCTGAATAAACAAATGGTTTGGCACGACACAAGGGATATAGTGCCATCTATAGCCCCTATGCAGTTTTTGAAGTAGGGATAAAACCTACTACTTCTTAGTTTAGGATGCATTGTTGTGAACTAGGCATCTACTGGCTTAATAATGTCTGCAGCAAGCCTAACCAGACACTTCAACACTTTGGTAAACAATGTTGAAACAGTTCCCAATGACCTCTCAAACCTGTCCTCTGCTTGCCTAACAGACTGTGGTGCTCCTACCATCCAAAGAAACATCCCTAAAGCCTCAATAGATGTGGACTTAGTGGTAGACTTGAGCCCATATTTGTCCTCTAACAAGTTATGAAGGCTATGGAACATAGTTGGAGTCATTCGAAACATGTTGTAACAAGACTTAGTGTTGGCAAGCTTATCATGCACCCACTGCAAACCACTCACTCTTGGACTCCTATATTCAGCCCTATTCATATACTTGTCAATGTGCACTGCAAACTGGTACATACCATGGAGAAACTCATCATCCTCGTCATCATTCATTAGGTCTTCCATCAACTCATCATCATCATCATCATCCATCATCATCTGCAGCAACTGCTGTCTTCTTCCATCTTGGTCATTATCACCAACCTGTGATGGACACAGATAAGCACAAGTCAGTCATTTCATCAAACTACTGATGAATCTCATGCATCGATCCCTGTCTTCCCACATGATCAAGTTTGAAAACAACATATATATCCATTCAGACAAGTTAATATAGGATAACAACAAATAAACCCATCGTACTACATAACAAGTTCAAATTTAACTGACACAACAACTTCATACGCCCTGCTTCAAATGCCCTACATGCAAATAAGGCTAATTATCTAGTTGTCCACGGGCCAGTCTCATCGTACTACATAACAAGTTCAAATTTAACAGACACAACAAGTTCATTAGGACTGCACACAATGCCCTACATGCAAATAAGGCTAAGTTTGCTAGTTGTCCACCGGGCCAGTCTTTGGGATGTTCAGCTCGATGACGTGCAGCTTGCCTTCCTTAGTGTCCTGGGCAAGGAAGAAGTCCATTTCAGTTTCAGATTGCACTAGCTGGTGCAACCCAGAAAACAAAGTCTTTGTTATAGTACTGATGCCCAGCTCTTGTAGAGCTATCCTGGTGCACTCTGTTATCTTCCAGGACTTGTCCTTAACTAATATCTGCAGTACTTCCTCCTTTCTGCTCTCTCTCTCCTTCATGAATTGAAGCCTCTCTCTGCTTAAGTCATTATGTGTGTTCATTTGGAGGGTCATTGACCTCACTGCTGGGCTCTTCGACCTCTTGCTAGGGCTAGATGCAGTTGTGCTTGTACTGCTGCTCCTCTTGTTTCCAATACTCATAGGGGTTAGTCCATCCTCCTGCTCTTGACCTGCTTCTTCATCAGAATCATCATCATTCAAGTCAATGGTCTCTCTTGCAGCAGGAACAAAGGAGGTTGATCCATCCACTGTGTTGCCTTTGAACATGCCATGCAGCTGGTCCAAGTATGCAGGCACACCATCCCTTCTAATCTTGAGCAAATCATGGTCACCCTGTCCAATTTAGACTAGTTTAGTTGTCAAGCAATTAGGAAATTAACATATCTTAATAAAAGTGTAACCTATAGAACAAATTACCTGAGCATTGTCATTCCACCATTTGTCAGAAGCATGAATCTTGCCTTCAGCATCAATACCTAAGCCAGTGTGGTTTTGTGCTTTCTCACACAAAGTCCATATTTTCCTAAGTGTCCTCAACTTGCCTTGAAGCTGTTCTCAGTCATGCATCAAGCCTGATGCTAAATAGTACCTCCTAGCCATATTCTTCCACCTAAATTTGTTCAATTGTCCTCCTGGACAGTTCCCAGCATGTATCTCGGCAAGATAGCAGTCACAAAACTTCTGTATGTTCTCTGGTAACCAATTTGCTTTATGCTTCTGAACCTAAATGGTGAAGAGGGACAACAATATTGAACAATATACACAGACAATACATATGCATCTATCACTAACAAGCATACAAGAACTATTCATGAACTGACCACATGTCATAATTTATGTATTAATAATGTACTTAGCCTTCAAAAGTTTAAACCACAGGTCATAATTTATGTATTAATAATGTACTTAGCCTTCAAAAGTTTATACATATATACATATGAGTATATACACAGATATACATATAGCTGATGAATAGCCACTGGTTTTGCTTGATAAGGTTGATATTTTCCTAATTTTTACCACTCTCTGTTCTAAACTCTGGTTGTAGTCACAAGCAACAGTCCAGATCTGATGAATAGCAGTGGATATGAATAGAGCTAATTGTCTGAGTGTTTTTTGGAAGCAACTGTTTCATATGGTGAGACACTATAAGATAGGCCGCACCTTGCTATAGCAGAACACGGAAGGCAACTGTTTCATGTGGTAGTTTGCAAAAAAGAATGGAGAAATTGTATTGTTCAAAACCCATGTTTTTTTGCATCAATATTCATCTCCAGTTGCATCTACAAAGAGTTCTGATATTCCATCCCAGGATCTATTTGATTTGTAGCTGCAACTATATTCCTAAAAAAATCACACATTCAACAAAATAATCACACAGTCAAGAGGCACGACTGATCGAGGAGTGAGACCATGCATGAAGTTGCTTGGTGGTTACACTGAAGCAATCATATTCCTAAAAAATCACACATTCAACAAAAAAATCCTTCAAAACGTGAAAAATGCCTTCTGATAACCTTAGAACAACTAGAGATGTAGTCTTTACGTCTTGTATAACCATCATTGTTGATGACCAGCTTAGCTTAGCTTGATGCTGGTTCCCTAAGCCATCATTCTAGTATAACAAAAAAATACCTAAAGTCTTCAAAAGCAAGCTTAGCTGGTTCCCTAAGCCAACTTAGCTACATCACTTGGTAGCTAAGCCCTGCCGAAATATAAACAGCACTTGCTTTTTCTAACTGAAGAAAAAAGCAGCCGGAGGCCATACATCACCATACTTTCACAACACATATGCATGAGAGAAGGTGACTACCGGGTTAGGGACAACGTAGGAGGCGTCGAAATTGTCACCGTGGATGACTGGTCCCGGCCCCCGTGCACGCGGGCGGCGGCCTCGCCGACGGATTGAATCGGATCCTGGACGCGGCGGAGGAGAGACCCAACCACCTCCGAGCGGTGCGGCCGGAACGTCGAAGGCACCACCTGCCGCACCTCCTCCTACTTCGCCGTGGCTAGGCGGCCGGAAGCTGAGGCTCCGAGACACTCCGCCCCTCGGAACGCGTACGGGAGGCAAGCCGTCCTGCGCTCCTTGAATGTGGTCCGCGTACTGCTGATAAACGCCGGAGAAGCCGCCGTTGAGGTCAAGACGGCCTAGCTTGAAACGATCCTGCAATCCGCGAAGGGAATGCCACAGATTCAATGTGTAATAGATGAACAAGTTCATGCCATTACCCAATCTCAGTCGAATAACAGAGTCATACACGAATATCAGAGTACAAATAGAAGGTTTACATTAATTATTATCATCGCCACGCAGGGCGGAACATGCTCACACACACAGCATCCGGAACAGCTTCTCGAAGATAGCAGCGGAAACTAGGACTTCTCGCACCAAGCTTGAGCACAGGGCGAACCCCTTACTCCTCCCAGTCGTCCTCCTCGTCGAACTCGGGCTCTGAGTCTGCCAAAAATCTATCAGTACACTTGGTACTGGCCACGCATCGCCCACCCTATGATGCATTTGCTTTGTGGAACTGGATGCAATTGGGGTTAAGAAGAGAAACCTATCTTTGGTTGTGGTTTCCTATGCGAGTAATCAATATTTTAAAAAGTTCAACAAATTTTAACCCATGTCACTCACACACGATGTCCCATCCCAACACACATCTCCGCATCACATCTCATCTCACTCTCTCATCGACATGGACAACTCCCTCTCGTCCATGTCTCAACGGCCAAGGCCGGATCACACACTAAAACCCAGGGAAGGTAGAAGGACTCCTCTCACTAGTCAAGCGAAGCTGTACTTAGGAAAGGTCCATAGCCGACAAGTCGGCATATGTATCGATCGATCAACCAGAAACTCTGCAGAGGTTTACACATCCCACAAGATAGCTATCCTCGACGCTGCCTCGTCTAAGCTGATTCCGGGCCGCCTTCCGACTAGAAACGGTACCACCCTATCACTCAGAACTGGGGCCGTGTCGGAGTACCACCGACACGCTGAGACTGTGAGACGTAGTACTTGGCCCCTAGGTACTACGCTGTCTTAGGAGGGTGTGGGTCCTCGTGCCCGTACCTCCCTACACTATCCGCTAACCTCTCAATAGTAGTGGCACCGCACTAGCAAGTCGAACGTCCGTCTCCTCCCCACAGAAGCGAGTGGGTGTGCAAGGATTCCTAAGACCCGGTCCACCGACGTAACAGTCCTAAGGGTGACTAAGCAGGATATCTTCACAAGGGGAAACCGTCTTCTGCTCAACGGAACACCCGGCACCCCGTGCCATCACAGCACCTCCCATCCCGGGGCTTCATCCCACGAAGACACTCCACCCCGGGACCTCTCCCTATCACATGTACCCGCCACAGGCACTTCACATGGTGAACGCCCAGGTAGCATCCTCCGGCAAGACTCGTCCTCACGACTCGTCGTAGATCCTGCTCGGTCGACTCGACCCTCACCACACGCACCTAAGACTCACGCCAAGATCTCCCAAGTTCATTACCAGGTTATTAGCAAGTTTACGGCACCCCGTGCCTTATCTCATAACGCCTCTCACTCACCAGCATCACATCACAGATATAATGCGAGTAAGAGTAAAGCAGAAATAACAAGTAAAAGCAGCGTCTAGCCTAACAGCAGGGTGAGCAGGTGTGAGGTTGCAACAAGGTAAGTGGCTCAGAAAGCAGTAAACTACCATGCATCCTAACAGTTGTAAATATTGCAAGTAAAGCACTAGCAATTCCAGGTATTTGCAATGCGTAATAGGTTCTACGAATGGGTGGGGCGTGGCACCTGGCAGGTCGTCACCCAAGTCATCGGTGTAGTCGGGGTCGAACTCCTCAGTCGGTGGCTCCTCCGGGTCTGTTAAATGTAACATATAGCCGTGTTAGCGGCTCCTATAGAGATGCACAAGAAGCAACTGAAAATCAAAAGATCCAAATACACTCAAGCATAGGCCTATACGTAGAGCTCTTTTTTAGAAAAATTTGGACTCTGGTTTGGCATTTTTCTGAGCTACGGTTAATTAGTTACGAATTTTTGAAGGTTAAAATAATTTCTGAAAATAAAAACAGGGAGATTAATCTAGAGGTGACACGTGGCGGCTTGTGATTGGTTGCGGTGCACAGTGAGTCCGACAGGCGGGACCTAGGTCAACGGTCAACGTTGACCAGTCAACGGTCAATGCTGACCGGGCCTGGATCGGGTCTGGATGGGCTGGTACAGGGCCTGGACATGGGCCGGGTTGGGCCGCCCGGCCTGGACACGTGTCAGCGTGCGGTGCCGCCATGTCACCCCAGTGGAGTTAAGACAGGCCCGGCAACATGTGGGCTCGGCTCACGGTGGACCGGTGGTGTTTGTCCATGATCCGCCGCGTGGTCCTCGGTGGAACAAGTCCAGCTCATTCCCCTCTTCTCACGGCTCGCGGTGGACTAGGCCTAGCGAGCACCTCCTCCCCACTCTCCCTCAACTTCCTCTGCTCTCCGGCGGCATACTCCGCCGGCGACGAGCCGGCTCGGCTGCGCGGTTCGGTGGTCTAGCGGGGTATCAAAGGGGCTCTACGGCCTCGCTAGGGCACGGCGAACTCACCGGTGAGTGGAAGGCGGCGCTTGGGCTCTCACGCGACCGGCGTGCACACGGTGGTGCGGCTCCCTCGGCGGCAGTGCGGCTCTGATCGGCCCTCAGAGCTCCTTGTCCCCCATCTCCGCGAGCATGGAACGTTCCGGGTCAAGGCGAACACGCGGTGATGACCTCCCGAGCTCCACCGTCCCCGTCTAGCGGGAACGGCCCCGCCTCCGTGAGCCACGGCCATGGTGGGCGCGCCCGTCGTGCGTGCGGTGAACGGCGTTCCCATGCTCTTGGTACGCCGAAACGGCTCCTTGGACACGAGCGCGTGTGCGGTTACGAGCAAGGCGTGATAGAAGAAGAAAAGGGCGGCCTTGGCCACCCCAGGTGAGGAAACGGCGAGGCGGCGGCATCCGAGCGCCCACGGCGAGGAACGGAGGTGCAGAGGGAGGGAATCGATCGGTGGGACTCACCGTGGGCTCGTTGGGGCTAGGATGGCGAGGCAGCGGTGAGTTGAGGCCGTGGCGAGTCGATGCCGAGCAGGGAGGACCGCACCGTCATGGTCGTCGTTCGAGGCGGCGCTCCAAGCTCCGCGGCGGCGGCTCCGGTGCCTCCGGCGCTCCGCGCGGTCCCGGCTTTCCCCTTCTCCCCTCCTTCCCCTTCTACCCGGTGCAAAGAGTGCGATGCGGCCACGAAGTGGCGGCGTGGTGGAGAGGGGGCTAGGACTCCCGGAGCTCCTCTTTTATAGCCAAGTCGCTCCCATGGCGGCAGCGGACGGTGGGGAGCAGTGGAAGGCCACGTGTAGGGCGATTAGCGCCCTTGAGCTAGGGTTCTAGGTCCTTTGGCACGGTGTGGCGACGGTGGTTGGCGCAATTTCAAAATCGGCCGGTCAAAAGTGGATGGCCATGGCGTCACCGGCAGCAGGCCACGGCGGGCGACGTCATGCGCGGCACGGTTCACCTGGGGAGGGGCAGTGCGGAGTGCTCCGGATCGTTGACGTGGCGCTTGCCCAAGCGTCCGCTCCTGCGTGCTCGGGATCGGGCGGCAAGGAGCACGGGCCCTCCTCCTCGGATTCCCCCGCCGGCTCTGCTCTCGGTTAGGGAAGAAAAACAGAGGAGGGAAAGGTAAGGTGGGGGATGACACGTAGGTCCCAGGCGTCAGCGGCGAACGGTGCGGCTTGGTTGCCATCCCGCGGCGTGGAGACGGGCCGCGCGCGCTGGGCCGGCCTGCTGGGCCAAGCTGGCGAGGCCATCCGGCCAAGCAAGCCCGCTGCTTGGTGGGCTGCTGGCCCGCTGTGCCGAGCGGACCGGGAGTCAGGCTGGCGGACGGGGCCGGGCCTGGTTGGGCTGCTGGGCCAGAATGGCCTTTTTCCTTCTCCCCTCTATTTCTTGAAGTTTCTCTATTTCCAAAATATTTTCTAGCCACCCCAATCGCAACTATCTGCGAAAGGGTGTGCGCCATGCACACATACACCCTTAGGGGTGGTCTCCAGGGTAGGTTAGGGTTCCATCAATGTAGGTACTTAGGTTAAGCTAAGTAATTAATCACAATTAGTTAATTGGTCGAGTTTGTTTATTTAGAGGGGTTGTAGATTTTATTTAGCAACACAAAAGAGCGAATAAAAACCAACTCACACCTATGATTAAATGGAATGCAAGTGCTCAACTACAAGTAGGTGCTACTTGTGCAACTATATGGTTGTTTTTCCTATATGACAGTCACCAATCATGGGTCTGTTTGCGAAAAAATTTTCAGTTGCGATTTTTGGGTTTCGAAAAAGCTGGGATGTTACAGTCCTCCCCCCTCATTGGAATCTCGTCCCGAGATTTAAAATGTGACATACCTTTCGAACAAGTAGGGGTAACGGATCCGTAACTCTGACTCTTTCTCCCATGTTGCCTCTCTCTCAGTGTGATTGCTCCACAAAACTTTGCACATCGGTATCGTAGTGCTGCGGGTGTCCTTGGTTGCTCTGTCAAGAATCTAAACTGGGTACTCTCGGTACTCAAGCGTATCCTGAATATCCAGCGCGTCTGTGTAAACCTGTTCCTCTGGTAACTTTAGACACTTGCGGAGCTGTGACACATGGAACACGGGATGTATACCTGCTAGATCCTCGGGCAATTCAAGCTTGTACGCTAGCTTCCCAATTCTTTTGCAGATACAGTAGGGACCAACGTAGCGCGGGGCTAGCTTCCCTTTCACATGGAACCGGAAGGTGCCGCGGAGAGGCGAGACCTTGAGATAGACATGGTCTCCTACCTGGAACTCGAGGTCTCTCCGACGGTTATCTGCATAGCTCTTTTGTCGGCTTTGGGCAATCCTCAAATTTTCTCGCACTTGAGCTACCCCCTCCTCGGCCTCCTTGATCTTAGCAGGGCCAAAGAACATTCGCTCACCCACCTCGGACCACATCAACGAGGTTCTGCATTTCCTCCCGTACAGGGCCTCAAATGGTGACATCTGTAGACTAGCCTGATGACTGTTGTTGTACGAGAACTCTGCATGCGGTAAGCTTTTCTCCCAATCTGACCCATACTTTAGTACACAAGCTCGTAGCATGTCCTCGAGAATCTGATTCACTCTCTCTGTTTGCCCATCTGTCTGAGGGTGATAAGCGGTGCTATAGTCAAGGCGAGTGCCAATCGACTTGTGCAAACTCTGCCAGAATCTAGACGTCCACTGTGTCCCTCTATCGGATATGATGCTAACAGGCGCTCCATGTAGTCTAAGAACGTGCTCAATATACAGATCTGCCAGCTTCTCTACACGGTAGTCAATCCTGACGGGTACAAAGTGAGCTACCTTGGTCAACCTGTCCACTATAACCCAAATGGAGTCGTGCCCTTTCGGGGATCGAGGCAATCCCATGATAAAGTCCATAGATATGCATTCCCACTTCCACACGGGTACATCTAGTGGCTTCAGCAAACCAGCTGGTCTCTGATGTTCAGCCTTAACCCTGTTGCATATATCACATCTGGCTACATGACCTGCAATATCCTTCTTCATGTCCTTCCACCAGAACATTTTCCTCATGTCGGCATACATCTTTGTACTGCCAGGATGGATATAATACTTAGAGTCATGTGCTTCTGTCAGGATCTCCTTACGGATGGCCTTATCAGACGGTACACAGATTCTGTCGTTGCACCAACACACTCCCCGTTCATCTACTCGGAACTCAGGGTACCTACCAGCTTCCATCCACTCGCGAAGCTGCGAGATCTCCGGGCATTTCTTTTGAGCCTTACGAATACGGTCCATTATGCCGTATTGCACTCGCATCTCGTTCAACATGCCCTTGCGTATGATCTCAAGGTGAATTTCGTCCATCTCCTGACGCAGCTCGGATGGCAAGACTTCCATGGATAGATTGTGGCAAAAGCTCTTACGGCTCAAGGCATCAGCAACTATGTTGGCTTTTCCCGGGTGGTAGTGAATTTCCAGGTCGTAGTCCTTGATCAACTCCAGCCATCGACGTTGTCTCATATTCAGATCCTCTTGGGTGAAGAAGTACTTGAGGCTCTTATGATCGGTATAGATGTCGCATTTGTTCCCAATCAAGTAGTGTCTCCAAATCTTCAGAGCGTGCACAACAGCAGCTAGCTCAAGATCATGTGTCGGGTACGCTGCTCATGGTCCTTCAACTGGCGGGATGCATAGGCAATGACTTTCCCATTCTGCATTAGAACGCAACCAAGTCCCTGTCTAGATGCATCACAAAAGACCACGAAGTCCTGTCGGATATCAGGCAAGGCAAGAACAGGAGTGGTGGTGAGCTTCTGTTTCAGAGTCCGGAAACTGAGCTCACACTCGGGTGTCCACTCGAACTCATTGGTCTTCTTCAGGAGATTAGTCATGGGCTTGGCTATCTTAGAGAAGTTCTCGATGAATCTGCGGTAGTAACCAGCTAACCCAAGAAAACTGCGGATATCTGTCGGGTTGCGGGGTTGCTCCCACTCTTTTACGGCCTCAATTTTAGCGGGGCCAACAGCAACACCCTCAGTTGTGAGTACATGGCCGAGAAAAGCGACTTCTTCGAGCCAGAACTCGCACTTGCTAAATTTAGCATACAGTTGGTTCTGCCTCAACTTCTCCAAAACCACCCTCTAGTGTTGCTCATGCTCTTTGGCGGTGGATGAATAGACAAGGATGTCGTCAATAAACACCACCACGAACTTATCCAATTCGTCCATGAACACCTTGTTCATCATGTTCATAAAATAGGCCGGAGCATTGGTGAGACCGAAGGACACAACGGTGAACTCATACTGCCCGTACCTAGTGACAAAAGCTGTCTTAGGGATATCCTCTGGTTTGATCTTCATCTGATGATACCTAGATCTAAGGTCAATCTTGGAAAAGAATTTGGCATCCTTCAACTGATCTAGGAGGTCATCTATCCTTGGCAGAGGATACTTGTTCTTGACTGTCACGGCATTCAAATTCCGATAGTCAATGCACATCCTCATGGAGCCATCCTTCTTTTTCACAAATAAGACAGGGGAACCCCAGGGTGAAGCGCTGGGTCTGATGTACCCCTTGTCAGACAACTCCCTGAGCTATTTCTTAAGTTCCTCCAGCTCATCGACTGACATGCGGTAGGGCCTTTTAGCAATGGGCCCGGTTCCAGGCAGCAAGTCAATCACAAACTCAACATCCCGGTCAGGTGGCATACCCGGTAACTCCTCGGGGAACACATCAGGGTACTCGCACACGACGGGCACCTCCTCAACTGATTTGGCCTCCAGGGCACTCATCAAGGCCTCCGTCCTTTTGTGGTGCGGCTCACATCTGATTACTCGGCCACTCGGGTGTGTAATCTCCACATATCTGGTGAGCAAGATATTACTCCCTTATGCAGAGTCAACCAATCCATACCTAAGATAACATCCAGGCCTTCAGACGGAAGTAAGGTGAGATCGGCTAGAAAGGGGCAACATTCTATAGTGATACTCACTCCTTTACAGATTCTGGTGGATCTGGTGGTACCTAAGGGGGATATGGTGTCTATGGGTATGCTCTGTGGTGTAACAGGTATGAGATGCTCTCATGCAAACTTAGATGATATATAAGAACATGTAGCACCAGAATCAAAAAGAACTGATGCCAAAACTCCCTGTACCAAAAACATACCGTACACCGCGTCGGGGGCATCCTGAGCATCCTCCGCGATCAGGTGGGTGAGACGGCCGCGGGTGGCTCCCACGGCAGGCTTGCGTGGCGCCACAGGGGTCGGTGCCTGCCTCGCAGGGGTCTGCACAGGTGTAGCCTTCTGTGGACAGACCGCAGACTTGTGACCCGGTTGGCCACAGGTGAAGCACGCGAAGGGCACACTGCCTGAGGAGGTGGGCGCAGGTGCCTTCCACGTACTTGGGCTCGGGCTCTGAGCAGGGCGGCCCTGAGCGGGGCGGTGGTAGTTGGCGGAGTAGGTACCACCACCACGACTCGGAGCAGCTCCCTGGGCAAAGCGAGAGCGGGACTGCGATGGAGCAGAACCACGCTGCCTCTGGGCCGGGGTGCGAGAGGAACCCTCGCCCCGACGCCTCTTCTCCTTGCGCTCCCTCTGAGCATCAGCCTCCAGGCGATCCCTCTCCATTTCTAGCACCTTGTTGATCATCTGCCGGAGGGTACGGCACTCATGACCCGAGAGGGCGATCTTGAGGCGCGAGTTCAGCCCCTTCTTGTAGTGGTACATCTTCTTCTTATCGGTGCTGGTCTCCTCAGGAGCGTACCGCATCATGCGAATGAAGCGGGTGGTGTACTCCTGCACCTTTAGAGCCCCCTGGGTGAAGTTGCGGAACTCTTCCACTTTGGCATCCATGACTCCCTCGGGCACGTGGTGCTCGCGGAAGGACTCAGTGAACTCTTCCCACGAGATGCTCCCGGGGTCATCGTGGGCATCACAGTAGCCATCCCACCATGCGCGTGCAGCGCCAGTGAGCTGGTGAGCGGCGACTCCCACACACTCCTCATCAGTGCAAGTAGTGAGGTCCAGCTTCTTCTCGATCTCCCGCAGCCAATCCTCAGCGGCGATGGGATCATCGTCAGCGTAGTCGAAGGTAGGGGGCCTCAGCTTGAGGAAACCCTCCAACTTCCTCTGGAAGTCATTCGGCTGCCCTCCGTGGCGGTGTAGGATTCCCTCAGCCAAAGTCTCCAGAAGTCGGGTCTGGCGGTCCATCACCTCCGCCAGCTGGGGTGGTGGCGGCGGCGGTGGTGCATCTCCACCAAGCGCAGCATTCTCTTCCCCCGGCTGGGCGGCTCCAGCCCCACCTCCAGGCTGAGCGGCCCCTGCCTCTCCAGCGGGTTCTACTGGAATAGGTTCCCCCATGGCAGCGAAGACGGCGAAAGGAGCTCCACGACCTCCTCCACGGCCATGGCCACGTCCACGGCCCATGAGCGCCGGGGAAGGCGAGCGGTTGTTCAGACGAGCGGAGCGGCGGCAAGACATCTCGCTGCATAGTTAGGTCAAATCGATAGTTTATTAAGTGGTTACACAATTTGATCATAATTTAAAAAGATTGCTATCCAACATTCAATACAAGAAGACGATAAGAAACATAAAATGCAACAAGATCCAATAGTCAATACATGGTTTTTATTACAAAGCGATGTCTCCAGTAGCTACACTTGGCAGACTCGCGGGAATCGTGCTACTCGCAGGCAGCTCAAGAGGCGGACAATCTACTCTACTCTGGGGGTTGAGTCATGTCTCATGGCCACGCAGGGCTCATCAAGGTTACTACTACATTATTACATGATCACGAGAGGGTGACTACTCCTGTCCGAAGGTGACGGGTGGTGAAGACAGTCCATCGGTAGAAACGGAAGCCTCGGAAGTGCGGTCCATAGCACGGAGCTCGTCGTCGGTGTGGTGGATCCTCACAACGCGGGCAAGAGCGTGCTCCAGCATCTCAGTCCGTGGAACCTGAGGGTAATCCGCGGACGAACATGCTGCCAGGTTGAGTTTGGTGGGCTCAACGTGGAAAGTCTGTCTGCGCGGCTTCCTGCGTGTCCCAGGCGGGAGGGGGTCCTGTATCATCTCAATCTCCTGGACACGCTTAGCGTCAGCGATGACCCAGGCCTGACGAAGACGGTTCACCTTGTCTTGGAGGAACTCGGTGCACTTGACGTAGTGGGTGAGGTGGTGCTCGTTGTAGGTGGAAGCAATGACAACTTTCTCTGCCTCATCTTCCAGTGCATTGCAGTGATCCCGCAGGCCACACCTGGCGAGGGCACGCCTCTTCTCCTTCTCCTGAAGCTCCTTTAAGATACGCCTCTGGCGCTCGATGCGATCCTCGTACTCCAGCAGCTGGGAGGACAGGTAGTCATTACGGAGCTCGTGTTCCAGCACCTTGTCCCTAAGCTCGGCAATCTCTGCCTTGAGTATCCTCTCACGAGACTCGTGGAGGACCTCCATCTTGCGGGAGTTCTTGCGCTCCATCTCGAGGTCGCGAATTACCAACTCACGCTTCCACTCCTCCTGAGCTAAGATGTCGTCGCGCTGGAACTGAAAGTCTCGAAGGCTGCAGTTCTGTGACTCCACCTCCATGATGTAGTTGTCCTGGGCAAGGATGTACTGCGCGGAGACACTCAGACAGGGGTCAACCTCGACACGCGCAGTGTAATCAGTAGTAGCATCTTGCGGCACCATGACCTGGTTGAGGTTGAGGGCACGGGGCAGCAGACGGTAGGGCCCAGTCTGGAGGTAGTCACGCGCGTCACGCATCACGCTACATAGAGCCGTGCGTGAAATGGACTGCACGCAGGCAGTGACAGAAGTCTCCACAGCCACCTCCTCGAAGGCGTGAAGCACGGGTACGTACGTGTTGGCAGGGACCCAGAGGTGGATGACGATGTGACCCTGAAGAAGTCCGTCCGGTCCAGCCTCACCTCGGCACACGCACGCGATCCTCTCAGTGGGGACGCCCAGCGAGTCCAGCACCTCGTACAGGATCGTGGCGAACCCACGGTAGTCTCGTGCGTCAACAGCAAGCTCAACAAGTGGAGCCATCTGCAAAACAACCGCAAAAACGGAGTTAGCAGGTTATTCCTCATAAGGTAACCAGGTATAACTGAGTAAGTCTGAGTCGCAACACGATAAGATAAGGCAAGGCAGAGGTACCACATAGGAAATCCAACTATGTGAGCCAATTAACTCAGGGTGAGGCGAAGCGAAGTAGAGGGAGGTAGCCTGAAGTGAAATGGAGTCGGGCGATGGAGAGCGATGAAAGGTAAGAGAGCAAGCAATATTTGTGGTAAGACGTGTGAAATGAGGTGAGCCATGCAAGAAAATGCAGCATGGTCGGTAATATAACCGAAGGTGTTTAGATTCGTACCTATTTCTATCGGCCAATCCTAAGGGTTCGTCCTAGGGTCAAGCATGGCTCTGGTAAAAACTGAAACGATCCTGCAATCCGCGAAGGGAATGCCACAGATTCGACGTGTAATAGATGAACAAGTTCATGCCATTACCCAATCTCAGTCGAATAACAGAGTCATACATGAATATCAGAGTACAAATAGAAGGTTTACATTAATTATTATCGTCGCCACGCAGGGCGGAACATGCTCACACACACAGCATCCGGAACAGCTTCTCGAAGATAGCAGCGGAAACTAGGACTTCTCGCACCAAGCTTGAGCGCAGGGCGAACCCCTTACTCCTCCCAGTCGTCCTCCTCATCGAACTCGGGCTCCGAGCCTGCCAAAAATCTATCAGTACACTTGGTACTGGCCACGCATCGCCCACCCTATGATGCATTTGCTTTGTGGAACTGGATGCAATTGGGGTTGAGAAGAGAAACCTATCTTTGGCTGTGGTTTTCTATGCGAGTAATCAATATTTTAAAAAGTTCAACAAATTTTAACCCATGTCACTCACACACGATGTCCCATCCCAACACACATCTCCGCATCACATCTCATCTCACTCTCTCATCGACATGGACAACTCCCTCTCGTCCATGTCTCAACGGCCAAGGCCGGATCACACACTAAAACCCAGGGAAGGTAGAAGGACTCCTCTCACTAGTCAAGCGAAGCTGTACTTAGGAAAGGTCCATAGCTGACAAGTCGGCATATGTATCGATCGATCAACCAGAAACTCTGCAGAGGTTTACACATCCCACAAGATAGCTATCCTCGACGATGCCTCGTCTAAGCTGATTCCGGGCCGCCTTCCGACTAGAAATGGTACCACCCTATCACTCAGAACTGGGGCCGTGTCGGAGTACCACCGACACGCTGAGACTGTGAGACATAGTACTTGGCCCCTGGGTACTACATTGTCTTAGGAGGGTGTGGGTCCTCGTGCCCGTACCTCCCTACACTATCCGCTAACCTCTCAATAGTAGTGGCACCGCACTAGCAAGTCGAACGTTCGTCTCCTCCCCACAGAAGCGAGTGGGTGTGCAAGGATTCCTAAGACCCGGTCCACCGACGTAACAGTCCTTAGGGTGACTAAGCAGGATATCTTCACAAGGGGAAACCGTCTTCCGCTCAACGGAACACCCGACACCCCGTGCCATCACAGCACCTCCCATCCCGGGGCTTCATCCCACGAAGACACTCCACCCCGGGACCTCTCCCTATCACATGTACCCGCCACAGGCACTTCACATGGCGAACGCCCAGGTAGCATCCTCCGGCAAGACTCGTCCTCACGACTCGTCGTAGATCCTGCTCGGTCGACTCGACCCTCACCACACGCACCCAAGACTCACGCCAAGATCTCCCCAAGTTCATTACCAGGTTATTAGCAAGTTTACGGCACCCCGTGCCTTATCTCATAACACCTCTCACTCACCAGCATCACATCACAGATATAATGCGAGTAAGAGTAAAGCAGAAATAACAAGTAAAAGCAGCGTCTAGCCTAACAGCAGGGTGAGCAGGTGTGAGGTTGCAACAAGGTAAGTGGCTCAGAAAGCAGTAAACTACCATGCATCCTAACAGTTGTAAATATTGCAAGAAGTAAAGCACTAGCAATTCCAGGTATTTGCAATGCATAATAGGTTCTATGAATGGGTGGGGCGTGGCACCTGGCAGGTCGTCACCCAAGTCTTCGGTGTAGTCGGGGTCGAACTCCTCAGTCGGTGGCTCCTCCGGGTCTGTTAAACGTAACATATAGCCGTGTTAGCGGCTCCTATAGAGATGCACAAGAAGCAACTGAAAATCAAAAGATCCAAATACACTCAAGCATAGGCCTATGACGTAGAGCTCTTTTTTAGAAAAATTTGGACTCTGGTTTGGCATTTTTCTGAGCTACGGTTAATTAGTTATGAATTTTTGAAGGTTAAAATAATTTCTGAAAATAAAAACAGGGAGATTAATCTAGAGGTGACACGTGGCGGCTTGTGATTGGTTGCGGTGCACAGTGAGTCCGACAGGCGGGACCCAGGTCAACGGTCAATGTTGACCAGTCAACGATCAATGCTGACCGGGCCTGGATCGGGTCTGGATGGGCTGGTACAGGGCCTGGACATGGGCCGGGTTGGGCCGCCCGGCCCGGACACGTGTCAGCGTGCGGTGCCGCCATGTCACCCCAGTGGAGTTAAGACAGGCCCGGCAACGTGTGGGCTCGGCTCACGGTGGACCGATGGTGTCGGTCCATGATCCGCCGCGTGGTCCTCGGTGGAACAAGTCCAGCTCATTCCCCTCTTCTCACGGCTCGCGGTGGACTAGGCCTAGCGAGCACCTCCTCCCCACTCTCCCTCAACTTCCTCTGCTCTCCGGCGGCATACTCCGCCGGCGACGAGCCCGCTCGGCTGCGCGGTTCGGTGGTCTAGCGGGGTATCAAAGGGGCTCTACGGCCTCGCTAGGGCACGGCGAACTCACCGGTGAGTGGAAGGCAGCGGCTTGGGCTCTCACGCTACCGGCGTGCACACGATGGTGCGGCTCCCTCGGCGGCAGTGTGGCTCCGATCGGCCCTCGGAGCTCCTTCTCCCCCATCTCCGCGAGCATGGCACGTTCCGGGTCAAGGCGAACACGCGGTGATGACCTCCCGAGCTCCACCGTCCCCGTCTAGCGGGAACGGCCCCGCCTCCGTGAGCCACGGCCATGGCGGGTGCGCCTGTCGTGCGTGCGGTGAACGACGTTCCCGTGCTCTTGGTACGCCGAAACGGCTCCTTGGACACGAGCGCGTGTGCAGTTACGAGCAGGGCGTGATAGAAGAAGAAAAGGGCGGCCTTGGCCACCCCAGGTGAGGAAACGGCGAGGCGGCGGCATCCGAGCGCCCACGGCGAGGAACGGAGGTGCAGAGGGAGGGAATCGATCGGTGGGACTCACCGTGGGCTCGTTGGGGCTAGGATGGCGAGGCAGCGGTGAGTCGAGGCCGTGGCGAGTCGATGCCGAGCAGGGAGGACCGCACCGTCGTGGTCGTCGTTCGAGGCGGCGCTCCAAGCTCCACGGCGGCGGCTCCAGTGCCTCCGGCGCTCCGCGCGGTCCCGGCTTTCCCCTTCTCCCCTCCTTCCCCTTCTACCCGGTGCAAAGCGTGCGATGCGGCCACCAAGTGGCGGCGTGGTGGAGAGGGGGCTAGGACTCCTGGAGCTCCTCTTTTATAGCCAAGCCGCTCCCATGGCGGCAGCGGACGGTGGGGAGCAGTGGAAGGCCACGTGTAGGGCGATTAGCGCCCTTGAGCTAGGGTTCTAGGTCCTTTGGCACGGTGTGGCGACGATGGTTGGCCCAATTTCGAAATCGGCTGGTCAAAAGTGGACGGCCATGGCGTCACCGGCAGCGGGCCACGACGGGCGACGTCATGCGCGGCACGGTTCACCTGGGGAGGGGCAGTGCGGAGTGCTCCGGATCGTTGACGTGGCGCTTGCCCAAGCGTCCGCTCCCGCGTGCTCGGGATCGGGCGGCAAGGAGCACGGGCCCTCCTCCTCGGATTCCCCCGCCGGCTCTGCTCTCGGTTAGGGAAGAAAAACAGAGGAGGGAAAGGTAAGGTGGGGGATGACACGTAGGTCCCAGGCGTCAGCGGCGAACGGTGCGGTTTGGTTGCCATCCCGCGGCGTGGAGACGGGCCGCGCGCGCTGGGCCGGCCTGCTGGGCCAAGCTGGCGAGGCCATCCGGCCAAGCAAGCCCGCTGCTTGGTGGGCTGCTGGCCCGCTGTGCCGAGCGGACCGGGAGTCAGGCTGGCGGACGGGGCCGGGCCTGGTTGGGCTGCTGGGCCAGAATGGCCTTTTTCCTTCTCCCCTCTATTTCTTGAAGTTTCTCTATTTCCAAAATATTTTCTAGCCACCCCAATCGCAACTATCTGCGAAAGGGTGTGCGCCATGCACACATACACCCTTAGGGGTGGTCTCCAGGGTAGGTTAGGGTTCCATCAATGTAGGTACTTAGGTTAAGCTAAGTAATTAATCACAATTAGTTAATTGGTCGAGTTTGTTTATTTAGAGGGGTTGTAGATTTTATTTAGCAACACAAAAGAGCGAATAAAATCCAACTCACACCTATGATTAAATGGAATGCAAGTGCTCAACTACAAGTAGGTGCTACTTGTGCAACTATATGGTTGTTTTTCCTATATGACAGTCACCAATCATGGGTCTGTTTGCGAAAATTTTTTCAGTTGCGATTTTTGGGTTTCGGAAAAGCTGGGATGTTACACAGCTGCTCGTCGGGGTTGTGGTGGCTACTGGATCCGCCGGCGCCGTGGAACGTGCTCGACCCCGGAACATCGTTGTAGACGAGGCTCGATCCGACATTACCCAGGAAATCCAGGGTAAAGCCGGCGTCGGCGTCCCCGTATGCTCCGGGCTCACCACTGAAGTCGTCGCCATGTCCTGCCATGGCAAGCCGCACAAGCCGAACTTGTAGATCTGGACAACGGCGGGGTAGATCTACAGCTGGAGGCCGTGGATCTGAATGCCGGCGGTGCTACGGAGCGCTTGCGGCGGCGATGGGATGGCGTGGACGGGAGGTTCGGCGGTGCGATGGAGAGGCCGAGAGGGGCGCGGATAGGGTTGGGCGTTGGCAGCGGAATGGATGGATAGGGTTTGGCGTCTGTGGGACGGAGGGATAGGGGGCGCGCAGCTGGTGAGTGCAGTGGTCAGTAGCAGGCCGAAATTTTTTGGCCCGAAATTTTTCGGGCCTGTTTAGTTCCCAAATGCCAAAACACCAAAATTTTTGCTTCTGGCCCAAAAAATTTGTGAACTAAACGGGCCCTGAGGTAAAAGCGACCCCAACTTCTGGCACAACTACAGTTTGACTTTTATTGTTGTGCACCTAACAAATAAAAGTACAATAAAGCATAATTAACATATGTAAATACAGTTTGAATTTTATTGCAAGCTGACAGTTGCAGCAGGCCAACAGCCCAACAGCCAAGGAGGTAGCTCTGGACACTCACGGAACCTGACGCTGTCAATTATGTCTAAAGATTTCATTTGATAGCTACTCGTACTCGCTAGGGTCAGGCACTGATGGCAGGGAGCTGATGCTACAATCAAGGTGAAAGAATTCTTTTGTCGTTGGTCAATAAGACCGGCCAGGTGCAGGTACTGTCGCACGATTTACTTTTCCTTTTGCTTTCAGAAACATATCTTTAGAAAATTAAGCATCATCATTTCTATCTCATTCAAACATCGGCTGTGTTTAGTTTCTCCAAACTTTCTGAATTTAGCACTATGCAAAAAGAAGATTCTCCGTCACATCAAATTTGCGGTACATGCATGAAGTACTAAATGTAGACGAAATCAAAAACTAATTGTATAGTTTGGTTGTACTTTGCGAGACGAACGTTTTGAGCCTAATTAGTCAACGGTTGGATAATTATTACCAAATACAAACGAAATGCTACAGTAGCGCTACAGTAAATTTGGCCCTCCCAACTTTAGGAACTAAACACAGCCATCATCAGATTTTCTGACATTTGAAGAGAGAGTGCACCTACAAAGCTTATAAAACCTTGCAGCTGTAGCCACGAAGCTAGCTACCTTGTCATCACGAACTAGGATAACTGGATAGAATCTAGAAGGAATTTGAGATAGGCAGAAAGGAATTCGGAATAGGATGAATAAATTTGGGGTAGGGTTCAACGGGGAAGACACCCGTGAAGTTTAGTTTGGGGATTTCTATTTCTCAATTCAATCATTCTATTACAAGCCGTTGCGGCAGAGTTTATAGGAGACACAGCGCCGACTTGGTCCATCTGGACTCACATGACAGTAACCGACTAAGAGTTGCTTCACCCGTCTTCTCCTGGCGTGGCCCGCTGGTCAGCCACAGTTGGCACGCCTGTTGTCGGACAAGGCACAGCGCGCCTTCCACGCCTATTTGTGCCGCCTCCTCCTCATATCTCTTGGCGTCATGACATACCCTCCCTATTGAGACGCAACTTGTCCCCAAGCTGGTGCTTCCGGAAACCTCCACCTCAGGCCTTGTTCATCCTCCATCGTCACCAGGGCTGCTGATTCATCGCCCCAACGAATTTTCACCTTCAGTGCTGATGCTCCAGCTTGTGGCCTGAAAACCCGAGCCAAAACTTGTGTAGGCTGAATGATCATAGCAGGATCAGACTCAGTAGATGGAAGATCTGGTTCCACAAACTCTTGAGCAGGAATATGTTGCTTCAGTTGGGAAACATGCACAGCTGGATGAATATGAGCTGATGTTGGTAATTCCAGTTTGTAAGCCATCGAGCCAACCTTCTTCAATATCTTGAATGGCCCATAAAACTTGAATGCAAGCTTCTGACAAGGACGAGTGGCAACTGATGTTTGCACATGAGGTTGCAATTTCAAATACACCATATCTCCTTGAAACTGACGCTAAGATCTGCCTTTGTCAGCTTGAGACTTCATCCGAGTATGTGCTCTAAGCAATTGCTGCTGAATCAATGTTGTGAGCAAGGATCGTTCTTTCAACCAGACTGCCAGATCAGGTACCACTGTATCCTGGGGATCTGTGATGCCCAACTGCCTCGAAGGATGTCCATAGAGTATCTCAAATGGTGTATGGCCCAATGATGACTGGAATGTTGTATTGTACCAGTACTTTGCTAGTGGCAGCCATTTGTGCCATTGTTTAGGACAGGCATGAACTGTGCATCTGAGAAAAGCTTCCAAACATTGGTTCAATCTCTCCGTTTGAGTTTGAGGGTGATATGATGAACTCATGAGCAGTTGGGTGTCTGACAATTTAAACAGATCTTGCCACAGAGCACTAGTGAAGATCTTGTCTCTATCAGAGATGATAGCTTGAGGTAGCCCATGCAATCTGTAAACTTGATTGAAATAGAGTTTGGCTACCTGTAAAGCTGTGAAGGGATGTGCTAAAGCTAGGAAATAGGCATATTTGGTAAATTTGTCAATCACCACCAATATGACATCATACCCTTCAGACTTAGGAAGCCCTTCCACAAAGTCAAGGCTTACAATTGTCCAAGCTCTAACTGGAACAGGCAAAGGTTGTAGCAACCTGGGCAATTTCACATGTTCCCCTTTAGTTTGCTGACAAATTTTACAAGACTGAATGAATTGAGCTACACTTTGCTTCATCTTTGGCCAAGCAAATAAACTCTTAATTCTGTGGTAAGTAGCATGAATCCCAGAATGGCCCCCAATTCCACTAGCATGAAGGCCTGCAAGATGTGATTCTGTGCAAGAATGTTCTGCCCAACCCAAATTCTCTCTTTGTATCTAATGATGCCATCCAGTAATGTATAATGACTATCATCTGTTGAGCCAAAAGCTAATTCTGACAATAGTTGCTTAGCACTGTCATCCTCATAGTAGCCTTCCTGTAGCCTTTCCAACCATGTTGGTGTAGCTGTTGATATTGCCAATACAGAATTTGATGTTGGACATCGAGATAGGGCATCAGCAGCAGCATTGGTGATTCCCTTCTTATACTGTATCCTGAAGTTCAAATCCATGAGTTTCAACAGAGCCTTCTGCTATAACTGAGTAGTTGCTTGATGTTCAGTAAGGTATGAGAGGCTCTTGTGGTCAATCCTACTAATGAATTCCTTTCCCAGCAAATAGGACCTCCATTTCTTTACTGCCAACAGGATTGCCATACACTCCTTTTCATATGTTGACAATGCTTTGTTCTTTTGACACAATGCCTTGCTCGGATAGGAAATAGGGTGACCATCTTGCATTAGTACTGCACCTATCCCCACATCACTTGCATCAGTTTCAATCACAAAAGGCTTTTGGTAATCTGGCAATGCCAACACAGGAGCTTCCTGAAGAGCTCTCTTCAATACCTCAAATGCCTCTTGGGTAGTTGGAGTCCATAAGAATGGGATTCCTTTTTTTAGTAACTGGGTAAGTGGTTTTGTAATCAAGCCATAATGTTTGATAAACCTTCTATAGTACCCAGTGAGCCCCAAAAATCCTCTAAGCTCTTTGACTGACTATGGAACAGGCCATGACTGAACAGCTACTATTTTTGATTATTCAGTTGCTACTCCCAACTCAGAGATAATATGACCCAAATATTCCAGCTCTCGTTTAGCAAATTCACACTTGGAAAGTTTCAGATAAAACTCATGCTTTTGCAAAATAGTGAATACTTGCTGCAAAAGATCTATGTGTTCTTCCAATCTCTACAACTAAAACATTCAGATTCTGATCGTTCACAGGAGTGCGATGGCTCGCTCGCTCCAAAACTTTCGCGGCGCGCGCGCACAATCCCCGCGTGGTGGACCCGGACGTCTGAATCACTGCTCCGCTCGCTCGCTTCCCTAGGCGCACGCTGAAAGCTCTATGTATGGTGTTGGTAATTAGTGACAATGCCTAAGTACTAATTTTATGCCTAAGTTGTATATAGTATATGAGGATTAGTACATTCCAAGGTTGGTGACAAGATGGACATAGTGATCATGATGGCCACACTTGGATTTGGACGCAACCCTACATGACCAAGGCAAAGGTATATGCTTAAGGGTTGTGTTTTAGTAACCAAGACACCTAGTGGGTGTGGTTACATTATAGGATAGATAGCTGTACTATAAAGAGGGGAATGACGCGGATATTGAACTCCTAAGTGCCTCTAGATGTGCATTTCATAATCATATGCATTTGGATAGAACTAATAACGCCTCGAAAAATGATTGTGAAAATGCTAACACACTCGCACATGACGTGATCACTTGGTGGTGTTAGCACATTTGCGATGGCGTTGGAATTTGAGCGGTAGAGAGGGTTTGGGGTCCTCTCTCCCTCCCGCCGAGCTTACTAGGCGGGATTCATGCGTTTTCGAGGAGTTGAAACAACTATTTTCCACTATGCTGGAAGTCGGAGAAGAAACGGAGGCGAACGGAGGTCACAGAGGTGACCGGACGTTGGATCGGACGCGGTCTCTATTTGACCAGACGCGTCCGGTCAGTACTCAGGGTTTACGCGCGCCTTGGTCTTCTGATCGGACGCGGTGGCGTGTCCGGTCACAGTCGACCGGACGTGTCCGGTCGATCTGGGAGTTTACTGGACTCCAACCGGACGCTGGCACTGTGGCGTCTGGTCAGTTCTGCAGCGCGTCCGGTCGTTGTTTCGTTGGAGCGCGGCTTAGGCTTGACCAGCGCGTCCGGTCCGTTACGGGACCAGCGCGTCCGGTCATACTTCGCGCGTCCGGTCCGCGCGACCAGCGCATCCGGTCGGTGCTTCGCAAGCGTAGGCACTGTGCGATCGACACGTCCGGTCAATTCGACCAGCGCGTCTGGTCAGTACGACAGCAACGTTTTCAAGTGCCTAACGGCTATATTCGAAGGGGTACGTCTATAAATACTCATTGGCCGGCTCAAAGCTCACTCTCTTGGACATTTGACATACTTGTGAGCACTTTGAGGTAAGCAACTCCCCTCCCACTCATCTCTCTTGCTTCTTTGCATATTCGAAGTGAGATTGAGTGATCCAAGTGTATTTGCATTGTGAGATTGCATCTAGTTGGCACTTGGTGGTTGATTTGCTGCGGGATTCTTGTTTCTCTTGGTGGTTGCCGCCACCTAACGGCTTGGAGCAGCTTTGAGCATCGGCAAGAGTTGGTGATTGTTCTTGGCCACCTCCGGTGATTGTGAGGGGTTTGTGCCTACCTCGGCGAAGCGCCAAAGGCAACGTTAGTGGATTGCTCGTGTCATTTGCAACCTTTTGCCATTTGGTAGGTTTTTGTGGCGCCTTTTGAGAGGCTCGGTGTGAGACGGATTAGCCACCGAACCACGTGGTGAAGAGGGACACAACAGGGACTAGCGTGCCGGCAAGCACGTGAACCTCGGGATAAATCTTTGTGTCTTCACTTCTTTGATTGTGATTGTTTTATCTTGGTGCATTGGTTATCTTGATTATCATCTCTTAATTATATTGATTGGTTGGCTCAATTCTTCGCCCCTCGGTGAAACTCTCCTAACTCAACTCCACATTACCTTTTTAGTTATCTTTGCTAGCTAGTTAGCTTCGCTAGAGTAGCTCTTTTGTGTAGCTTGCTAGTTGTAGTTGTAGTTACCTTGCGGTTTGACTTGTGCGGTTGAGTGCAAAAATACTAGAATTGTGAATTGGTTAGGTGGCTTGCAAACACCCCGTAGGCTAAGCAAAACTCGCATCTCGCTATTTGTTGTATTGATAAACTTGTTTAGCTTGTCTTTGTAGAAATTTTTAAAAGACTATTCACCCCCCCTCTAGCCATCAAGACCTTTCACACGCCCGCACGCTCCCTCCCCTCGCGAGATGGGAGCCGGATTCAGTGACTTTACAGAGCAAAGTCACGATGTAACTTTGCCTCAATCTCTTCCTTCCAACTAGCATCTAACAGCTGCAGGGACTTCTAGGTCCATCAGCCCACCCAGCGGCCAACACAAAGCGATTTCAAGCAGCAGCTCACTCTTAAGAATAAACTTGCAGACAACAAAATAATATTGCTGAAAACAACACAAATAGCTTTATACATTTTAGTTCACATCTATATTTGACTATTTGTACCTAATATTTTCCCTCGTGGATTTGTCATCCATTTTTTCTCGCGGAATTGTTTCAGTTAGATTCCGTTTTTTTCTCATCTGGTTCGTGGAAACTTTGTTTTTTATTTCTTTTATCCATCTGCCAAAATTTCTTCTCTATTCTAAAATTTATTTTCTATTTTTGTTTTGTCTGGCCTTCTCCTAACTAACTCCGTGAACATAGAAACTATCTTTGATCAACTGTCAACAACCCTCGTATTTCTTGAGGTATATAACTAGGAATTCTAATCCAAATAGATCTCTTCAATCTAAATAGGAAAATATAATTTAAGTGTATAAATCACTACTACGAAAACGATTTCTAGCAAGAGATATTTACGTGTATGGCCCTCAAAATAATACGTCTTCCTTTCATGGCCTGTTTTTTTTTTGAACTACCTGTAAGGACCAGAATGAAATTCTCCTATATATAGAGTCTTTCGTCCGTTTCTAGCACTTAGTGGATCATTTTACCCCTTGTGGGAAAAAATAAAATGCAGAGTTTAGTTTGTCTTTTTAGATTTGGAGTGATATTGCGCAAATAAGGTCGCACATAATCAGATACATTTATATGTGTGACCTTATCTGCGCAACATTACTCCAAATATAAAAAAGACAAACTAAACTTTGCATTTTATTTTTTTAGCCATCGGTAAAATGGTCATTTTACCCTTGACTTAACACCGTTAAGTGCTAGAAACGGATGGAAGGCCATACAGGTAAGAGAATTTTGTTTCCGAGTCTTACAGGTAAGTTCGAAAAAACGGGCCATAAAAGTAAGATGCATTATATTTAGGGCCATACATGTAAATATCTCTTTTTGAATAGACACGGTTCAAATACATGGGAGATGGATCGACAGTTTGAGGTATGCTTGTTCTTATGTGATAAGTTCGGATAGTGATATTGTGTGACAGCGGTATGGCTCAGATCCATATGCCCTCTGGCCTCCCCCGTCCCTTCTCCTGCTTCCATTTTTTCCGATTTGGATCTGGAGTGTGTGATTATGGTTGGCTGTTTGTTTTGTGAAGGATCCGCCCGTGAGGCAAGGGATGACTGGCAGACTTAGCCTGCTCGTCAACTGCATGCTCTGCCAGTAGGTTTTTCTCTTTTGAGGGATAGCACAAACCTATTCTCAGCATTGGAAAGAATGTGAATCATTTTCCATTAGTATCTAACTTACTTACATGTCTGTACATTTGGTATGTTTTTCTTAGTGTCAAAGTTACATACTTAGTAACACTTCTGATTGTTCTTGTTTTGGGTAATTGAAATATCAGACATCAGACAAGCCTATGCAAGGAGAAGCTGAACCAGCATTCATGGTTTGTGGTACCATTTTCTTGAAGGCGATTGAGTGGGGCTTCTTTTTGGAAATTTGGAGAATAGAAATAAACTTTTGTTGGAGATTTCCTGTGATCCTCGAAACCCAAAACTCAAGCATGGTCCGCCCACAGTAGGCAGGTATGGATCTTGTTAACTGAACATGGCAAAATGTATCCTAGAATTATGGAGTGCATTACTCAGAGCAAAATGCAGCCTAGAATTATAGAATCTATACTAGATAGGCATTTTTTGCTTTCTGATGTTGTCATGAATTGTGATGGGAGAGAAAAGAGTTGCAAGAGAGGATTACAAGCTTCATCTAAACAGTTCTGTGTTGCTAGGTTCCTTTTAGGCTTAGCATCCTTCAGACAACGTCATAGTGTTGTAAACCAACTTAGACCAAAAAGTAAATTTCCCAATTGCTGTAAACTCCATAATCATTGGGGAGCCATATAAATTTTAGATGTAGTGATAAATTACAACCACTACAAATGTGAAATCTCAAATTTAGCTTGACATGGGTTTCAGATGTAGTAATAATTTTTTTGATGAATCATCATTTACATCTAATGCTGGCGGATTCCTCTGCTCTCTTTGGCCATGCTTACACCTGCATTTATCATTACATTGCATGAACAGGTGGCTTTTCTTGGTCCTGAACTACTCCTGATTGAGTCTCAAACAAACCAGCATGTAAGATATCATGCAGACCCGAGTCAGTAATACTCGCTTTTCCACTGGTTCACACCAATTTCCATATATTATACTTTAGCTAATATTACCCAGTGAATCATTGAGATCCTGCTGATTGCAAATACATTTATCAGCACCTCCAGAACTGGGCATTCCATATTTATGCTTTACATTGATGTTACCCAAGGAATCAATGAGATCCAGTTGATTGCAAGATACATTTTATCAGCACCTCCAGAACTAGGCAGCTGTGAGAATGGTTTACATTACTACAAGAGAAAAATGGTTGTTCGAGGCTAGGTTCTGCCTATCCTGATTTACCTCAATGGGAGTCGGCTTGAGCCTCCACGGGGAGTCCTCTTTGAATCTAAGTTGTTGATTGCCTGTACTTACTACAGATTGTCGAAGAAGAAACTTACCTACTGAAAATACAGAGGGACAATGGCTTTGACCACCAGGTGGGAATGACATAGCCTCAGTAACAAAACATTTGGAATCTTCTTGGTTCTTGCCTTTACATTTACCCCTGGCCCTGTTCGGCAGGCTGTTTTTTTGGCTTATAAGCCGGCTGTGGCTGATTTGCTGTGAGAGAAAAACACTGTTCCACGGCTGATAAGCCGTGCTGATAAGCTCAGCCGAACAGGGGGCCTATTTTGCAATGCCCATGTGTGGAGGTGATGTGAATGCCTAGACAAGCAAACGTGGCTGTGCATGTTGAACATCAGCGAGGATTGAAGCATTAGTATAGCAGAAAGCTGGTGGCATGTTGGTACTTAGAATGGCACTACTATTGGGTGTTGGTGGTGATTTGCTATGGTGATGAGGAGGAAGAGATTGAATATTTCTCATACGCAATTTAGAAAGTAGCAAAATTGGTTGATGCATATATGTCGGCCATTGTATGGGTATTGTAACACATGTTAAATGTATAGCAGAATTTGAACTTGCTTCCTTTAATTTCAACTGCACCCTTTCAATTTTATTCGATTGTCCTTTTGTCCATGCTTGCTTTGGATTTACTCCCTCCGTCCCTTATTATCTGTCACCGTTGGTGTGCGTGCCACAAGTTTGACTCGATTTATAGAAAATACATGCAATATTTGTATCTCCAAATAAATTTATTAAAAAACTAGATTCAAAGACCTTTTCAATGATACTAATTATGTACCATAAATATTAATATTTTTAATATATATTTAGTCAAAGTTGTTTCTTGGAAAGCGTAAACGATAGATATTTAGGGACAGATGGAGTATGTATCTTAATGCAACTTAAATTGACATGATTAAACTCAAAATATTGTGACATTAGTTTTTTTCCCGTGGCAACGCACGGGCATGATCCTAGTGTAGATGAATATACCAAGATGTCATTTATAAAAACTAGTACACCCTTTCTCAACAATGGTGCAAACAACTCATTCATAGCACACTGAAATGTAGCAGGTGCATTAGTGAGACCAAAGGACATTACCTTAAACTCATAAAGTCTATGATGAGTTGTAAATGCTGTTTTCATCTCATCACCAACAGCAACTCTAATTTGATGATAACCAGATCTGCAATTCAGCTTAGAAAACCATTTAGCTAAATGCAATTCATCCAATAATTCATCCACAATTGGTAGTGGATGTTTATCCTTTACTGTGATTGCATTCAATTATCTATAATCCACACAGAAACACCATGTTCCATCCTTCTTCTTCACTAAGAGGACTGGAGAGGCAAATGAACTAATGCTCTTCTGAATTATTCCTCTTTGCAACATATCCTAGACTTGTTTTTCTATTTCATTTTTCTGGTGAGGAGCATATCTCTAGGGTCTGACATTCACAGGTTGTGCCTCGGGTACTAAGGGTATCTTATGATCAAAACTCCTTGGTGGTGGTAGAGTTTGTGTTTCCTGAAATAGTTGCTGATATTGTTGCACCAGCTCCTGCACAACTAGTAATGGAACAGAACTTGGAGTAGTGATCTCAGTGGAATGAGTAACAGGGAAGATCAAACTATCGTGGTCAACCGCTGGTGATACAGCCTGAAGATGCACACAATGAGTTATGGCATGGGCCTGGCAACTTGATGTGTTGAAACTTATCTGCTAACACCGCGCAGTCGGGGTTACGTCTGCGGGCCTAACGCGGCTCTCCTGAGCTCGCCTGAGCTCTCCTGAGCTCGCCGCGATGGCAGCTACACCGTCGCCGCCATTGCCTCTTCCTCCACCCAGCCCCTCCTCCTCCAGCGCCTAAGGGAGGGTCACGCAGTCTGCGTGGCCAGCAACAACCTCACGAGGATCTTGGCAACCCCGTTTGTCTCTTTAAGGTGCCAATGACCCGACCTGCAGAAATTTTGCTTCCGCTGGCCTCCAAGGCAGCAGGAGCTGCGTTCTCTGCCTTCATCTCTAGTAAGTTTGGAGAATCTGTTGGTGCTAGCAATCTCTCCTCGGTTGGGTTTTCTCTTCTGGTAGCTTTTGGCAGATGCCGTTTTCGGTTAGAGGAAGCCTTTGTTGCTTCCTCTCTGAGCTCTATTCTTGGCTGCCCTGGAGATGCACTGAGTGTCTGCAGCCTAGAAGATCGAATTTTCCTTTTCTCGGTCTCCTGCAAGTTGGTTGGCTTTGAGGTTTACAAAATTCGTAGTTTCTCTTGTGAAGAGTTTGAGCTTTCGTTTCATCTGCTTAATGATACTGGCCTCGCTGCTGCTCGCCTAATGGCTTCTGGGCAGCCAAAGCAGTTTCCTTGGATTAGAGCTGGCAAGAAACCTTCTTATGCCGATATGGTAAAATCACAGAATGTGGTTCTAACTGGCGCAAACAGGCAAAAGCTTGGTTCTAAGCCAGTTTTTGCAAACTCTGCTCTTCGATCGTCCTCTCTTGCTCAGAAGAATCGTTTCAGAAAATCTGTGTTTGATAGAATCTCTTTTCCAAGGCGTTCTGTGTTTGACCGTTTAAGCTGGAGCAATGACAAAAACAGAGATGATTGCATTCTTGGTGTATTCTCTGATCTTGGTGCTCATCAGATGAAAAATTCAGTAAGTCTTAGAGGGCGTACGAATCAGAGCTCTGTTCGTCAGATTAAGAAAACGGCAGTATCTCAGGTTTTTCGACCAGTTGAAGATTCAAGTTTGAATTTGAACTTGGATTTGAACTTGGGGCGGTATAATTTTGAATCTCAGGGACAGCTTAAGGGAAAGCAGACCACTGGCGGCGTCTCGGCCATCGAGCGATGCCGGCGCTGCCTCTCCTCATCGCATTCGAGGCACGCGTGCATCTCACAGATTAAATGCCATGTCTGTTCCGAGTGGGGCCATATTGCAAAATCCTGTCGCTGGCAGTGGGAAAGGCTCCAGGACGTTTCGGCTGGAAGGGTACTGGATAATTTTGAGGGCAAAAAGCCCATAAGTGTTGATTCTTCAGGATGGTTTAGAAGGCTGGCCCCTTCAACTTCAGGCCCATCCACACCACCCCGTTTCTCCAGCTTCGGGGAAGTCCTAGGAGTCGCCTCGACTTCTCAGACTATTTACTGGCCATCAGCTACCGCTCGATTGGTGAACAACACTGTGCAAACCACCACGCAAGAAAACCCCACTTCCTCTGTTAATCTCTCCGAGGAGCTCTTTCTCGACGAATCCACCCAGCAAGAACAAATGGCGTATCAACGAGTTGATCCGGCGGTGTTCGTACCGCGAGGACTGAATCAGATGGAGGTTCCTGGAAGACGTGCGATGAGTCGCACTGTGGTGCTACGACCGCCAAGAGCCAAGAATCAGAACCTCGCGATCGCATCCATTGAGCCGCTGCCAGGTCAACAGGTAACATTCCAAGCAATCAGAGGGGTACTAGCAGATTTCTTAAACCAAGAAGCTAGAATGCCGTTCACAGAGATTCAGCCAACTCACCTAGGTCAGGCCTTTGTAAGATTCAGTAATGCTTATCATAGAGACCAGCTTATTCAGATGAGCCCGATTCAGTTTGGAGATGTCTTTATTTCCTTTGTGGAGCACAATAAGGGTAGAAACTGGCGTGCAGTGAATTTTAATAGAGAATGTTGGCTGTTATTTCTTGGTTTTCCGCCTGATTATCGTGAAGATGCTTTTGTTGCTAATGCAATTAGTCCTTTTGGCCGGGTGATGTACTGGGTTGATGATACTGCACATCTAGCTAAATTACTTGTCAGAGCTAGGGTTATAGATTATGAGTCTGTGCCTCAGTTTATAGTCCTGACAGAAGGAGAAGGTTTTCAAGGGGAATCGTGGACTGTGCAATGCGAAATCCTACAGGGAAATCTTTTGGGGGGAATGCCAGCAGATGAAGACCCCGCACCTGGGCCGGATGATTTTGCCCCAGATGGCCCATATGATTTTTTTGGTTTTGGACAGCAGGGTCCTGGGCCTGTTTTTCAACCCCCACCTCCACCTCAGAATGGGCCCAATCCTCAGAATGAGCAGTTACCTGGAGGTCAAAACCAGCCCATGGAAGATGTGCAAGCTTGGGATCCATGGCCTGAACATAACCCTATAGTACAGAACATCAACATCAATGAAGTCCCTCAGAATGGTTTAGAACTGGACCTTAATGCATTCCCAGATCAGCAGGAGATGATCATTGATCCACTTTTCCCCCCAGTACAAATAGAAGCAGTACAACCTGAAGTTCTTGATCAAGTAAATGAAGCTGATGAAGAAGCTGAGATTGAAGAAGTAATCATGGCTAATATTGTGGACATCCAGCATGAAGCACATGAAGCAGATCAGGAAGTCGATGTCATCATGCCAAATCAGTATGTCCCCTTGATGCCCATGGAGATTCAGGAAGAGGATTTAATGAATAATGCAGAAATACAGGAACAAGCTGCCATGCCTGCTAGCCAATCGGCAAACATCTTTCTTGGGAGAGTTCAGATTCTGGAAAGGACACCCATTGAATTGTTTAGTCAACATTCGATGGGAAAAACACCAGGCTTTACCTTTTTTGATCATTCTGGACTCTGGGGACAGTTTTTTGCCCCATCTAATAGCAAGAATCCAGTTTGCACTGTACCCGCTGAATGGGCAAATTTTTTCACTGCTTCTCTTTTATCCCCAAAGAAATTTGGTCAGACTAAAGAATTTATGGGCACAAAGGCTCTGATTAATGCTTTGGGAGAGTATCCTTCTGTGGGGTTTGTCTTACCTCAATCTTGTCCAGTCAAGAAGCAAATAACATGCATTGCAGCTGATGAACACAAAGAGCTTACTGATTTGGAAAGGGCAGGAGCTAGCCAAATGGAGGAAGCAGTTACTATACAGGCAAAAGAACAGACTTGGGTTAAACCGGCAGAATTGAAACTAGGACAAGCTGACAGTGCCAGTTCTATTGAACAGTTCTCGGGGATAGAGGTATTCGCTCAGGAAGATAATACTGAGAATATAGAGAAGAGTAGCAAATCCTGGCCCTACTGTAAGAAAAAGGCTAATGGGAAAACTATCGTTGTGGACACTGAAGTGAGAAGGAGCCCAAGAGTCAAAACACAAAAAGGTGGATTTAAGGATCCCAAATGCTGCAACAAGAATTGCTTGGGTTGTAATGCAGATCCTCCAATGCTTTCCAACAAAGCATTAAGGAAAATGGGTTCTGCTCTCTGTGATTTGGACACAGAATTAATGTCAGATGATGCTCTATCCAAGAAAAAGAAGACTGCTCCGGTAGAAAAAAACAAGAAGAAGAAGACTACTCCTATGGGGAAAAAGTCTACAAAAGAAGCTCCTCAAGATGATGATGATAATGTTGATGGAACCAACAAGCTCTGAAGGAGATGGCCCATTTACTCCTGAAGTCCCCAGCCCAACATGGTGGACAGGTTTTGGCCCAGTTGGGCACGCTTGGGCTGATGATATCTTTTTCCTTTTTATCTCAAAGAACTTAATGAGCTCTATGGGTGTTAAAAAGCCAAACTGTGTACTTATGTTAAACATATGTATGCCTGGCTTTTGTTTTCTTTTCTGTGTTACCTATGAATTCTACAAGTTTTAGTAAATCCTGGAATGTTCTATGCTGGAATATCAGAGGTTTGAATGCTGAAAACAAATGGGAGTCTCTGAAAAACAAGGTGAATGAAAGCCAGTGTGATGTAATTTGCATCCAAGAAACCAAGAAGGAGAATTTTGATATTCTCTTTATCAAGCTTTTCTGCCCTTCCTCCTTTGACAGTTTTTGTTTTATTCCCTCCATCGGAGCCTCTGGTGGGATTCTTGTAGTCTGGAAAGGAGCAGTTTTTGAAGGGAGGGAAGTATTCAGAAATGATTTTGCTTTGTCAGTAGAGTTCTCCTCATGTCATGATAACTCCTATTGGATTCTGACCAATATCTATGGTCCCTGCGATGCTGATGGCAAAAGGAATTTTTTGAACTGGTTTAGTAATGTCAGAATGCCAGATGATATTTGTTGGCTTGTGGTAGGAGATTTTAATCTGATGAGAAAGCCTGAAGATAGAAACCGACCTGGTGGTAACTTTTCAGAGATGTTCCTTTTCAATGATGCCATTAGCTCATTAGGGTTGTCTGAAATTCCTTTATATGGAAAAAAATTTACTTGGACAAACAAACAGCACCCACCTCTGCTTGAAAGATTAGACTGGTTCTTCACGTCTAGTGCCTGGGGCATTACCTATCCTCACACTGCTGCTACAGCTCTTGTAATGGAAACTTCAGATCACTGGCCATGTGTAATTGACATAAAGACTACTATCCCAAAGAGTAAGATTTTCAGATTTGAGAACTTTTGGATGGAAAGTGACAGTTTTCTGCCACTAGTAGCAGCCTCTTGGAATGAACAGTTCTCTCAGACCGATCCTGCACTTCTTCTATCTGCCAAATTCAAGGCTCTGAGGGCTGCACTCAGAATTTGGCAATCCAAGTTGTCTAACCTGAAACAGTTAATTATCAACATCAAATTGGTTATTAACTTCCTTGACTGCATTGAAGAATGGAGAGATTTATCTGTACAAGAATGGAATTTTAGAGATATGGTTAGTGACAAGCTGTCAAAGCTTCTTCATCAACAGAGATTATACTGGAGACAGAGAGGAACCATTAGATGGGTAAAGCTTGGAGATGAGAATACTAAGTTTTTCCATGCTAATGCTTCTATCAGACATAGAAGAAACTTAATTAATAGTCTGCTAGATAGTTCTGAAAATGTTGTTTATGGTCATGAACAGAAGGCTAATCTCTTATGGGCTCACTTCAGAGAAAGATTGGGAACTTCTAGCCAGAGTAAAATGATTTTTGACCTGCATCAGTTTTTTGGGCAAAGTGCAGACCTTTCATCCCTTGAAAGTCCAATCACTGCAATGGAGGTTGATGAGGTCATTAAGGCCCTCCCCAATGATAAATCCCCAGGCCCAGATGGTTTCAACAATGAGTTCTTTAAAAAGTGCTGGCATATCATAAAGCAAGATTTTTATAATCTGGCTACTGCCTTCTGTTCCAGTGAAGTTTGTCTAAGAAGTATAAATAGGTCCTTCATAACTCTGATTCCAAAGGTGGACAACCCTTCTAGAGTTACAGATTACAGACCCATCTCACTATTGAATACTTCTATCAAGATGCTCACCAAGATTCTGGAAAAAAGGTTACAGCCCTTCATCATAGGACTGGTGCATAAAAACCAATATGGATTCATTAAGTCAAGAACGATTCAGGACTGTCTAGCTTGGACTTTTGAATACTTACACATCTGTCATAAGAGCAAGAAGGAAATAATCATCTTGAAGCTAGACTTTGAGAAGGCTTTTGATAAAATTGAGCACAAGGCTATGATTGAGATTATGAGAGCAAAGGGTTTTGGACAGAGATGGCTCTCTTGGATGAATGACATCTTCAACTCTGGTACATCTTCGGTACTTCTGAATGGTGTACCTGGAAAAGTTGTTCACTGCAGAAGGGGAGTCAGACAGGGTGATCCCCTCTCCCCTCTTTTGTTTGTCTTAGCTGCAGACTTGCTTCAGTCACTCATCAATAAAGCTAAAGACCTCGGACTTCTCAACCTGCCAATTCCCCTTCAGTGTTCTAGTGACTTTCCAATACTGCAATATGCAGATGATACGCTAATCATCATGGAAGGGTGTGCTAATCAACTTTTCTTCTTGAAAGCTTTACTTAACTCCTTTGCTGAAGTCACTGGACTTAAGGTGAATTTTCAGAAATCCATGATGGTTCCCATTAATTTGTCTCAAGAGAAGCTCAATCACCTGGCTAGAACCTTTGGTTGCTCAACTGGCTCTTTGCCATTCACATATCTTGGACTGCCTCTGGGCCTAACAAAGCCAAAAGTAGAGGAATTCATGCCAATTGTTAGCAGATGTGAAAAGAGATTAGTAGGTACATCAATCTTTCTCTCACAGGCAGGAAGGTTACAACTGACAAATTCGGTGTTCTCTGCTCTCCCAACTTTTGCCATGAGCACTTTTTATATGCATGTCACCGTCAGGGAACACATAGATAAATATAGGAAAAACTGCTTGTGGAGAGGTTCTGATGAAAGCAACAGAGTGAATGCAAAGGCTGCTTGGACCTTAGTCACTAAACCTAAGACTGAAGGGGGTCTAGGAGTCTTGGATCTGCAAACTCAGAACGAAGCTTTGCTTCTCAAGAATCTACACAAATTCTTCAATAGGTGTGATATTCCTTGGGTGCAGCTTGTATGGGAAAAATATTACAGTAATGGCAGATTGCCCAATCATACAAAAAAAGGATCCTTTTGGTGGAAAGATGTTCTTAAACTTTTAAACAAGTTCAAAGGCATGGCCATAGTCAACATTCAGTCTGGTGATTCATGTCTTTTTTGGGATGATCTATGGTTGGGTTTAGTACCAAAGCTGGCTTTTCCTGAACTCTACTCCTTTGCCAAAAAACCAAACGTAACAGTTGCTGCTGCTAAAGCCAGTCAATCTCTAATACAAGACTTCCATCTGCCTTTGTCAACTGAAGCTTTTCAACAGTTCATACAATTAGAGAGCATGCTGAATAATTTCCATCCTTTGGGAGCCAGTGATACCTGGACTTATATTTGGGGGAGCCAATCTTTCACATGTGCAAAAGCCTACAAACAGCTCTCAGGTTTAGCAACAGTACATCCAGTTTTTAAATGGATCTGGAAGTCATCATGTCAACACAAACACAAAGTTTTCTTTTGGCTTTTAGTGCAAGACAGGCTCAGCACTAGAAATATCCTGAGAAGAAAGAACATGTTCTTACCGTCATATAATTGTGTTTTATGTGAAGAAGCAATTGAAGAAACTGTTGATCACTTGTTCTTGCATTGTGAGCTGGCCAAGGAATGTTGGAGCTTAATTGGAATGGTGGTGCCTCAATCCCAGAACCCTTTCCAAATCATAGAAGAATTCAGGTTACGGTTAAATGTCCCTTTCTTCATGGAAGTTTTTATCATTATGTGTTGGAGCATCTGGACAGTAAGGAACAATCTGATTTTCAGAGGACAGGAAGCAAGTTCCCAGCAGTGCAAAGAAATCTTCAAACAAGTCTTTGGCTTAGTTATTCTTCGCGCAAAGAAGAAGTACCTTCCTCTTATTAGTTTATGGCTAGAGCAACTTGTTTAGTTCTGCTTATTTTCTTTATTTCCTTTTTTGTTTCCTGAGCTTTCTGCTAGGAACTTTCCCTTCCTTTCCCTTCTTTAATCCTTTGCTGTATCTTTTGTACTTCTTTTTTTGCTGTTTAAATAAATTTCAGTAGGGGCGCAAGTCCCTCCTGTTCGTTCAAAAAAAAAAAATGAGTTATGGCATGATTCTTGATGAGACCCTTCAGTTTATGGACTGAGACCTTTGCACACTTGGTGACAACAGGTCTGATGCCTTTTAACTGGATTCTCTTCCCATTCAGAGGTAACTTCAGGAGTTTTTTCTTCCAATGTATCCACATGGGGCTATGGTCCTCAAGCCAATCTGCTCCAAGTATCATATCAAAGCCCTTGATTGGTAAAACTCTAGTATGATAAGCAAAAGAGTGTCCCTGAATGTACCACTGAAAGTTTGGCACATGCACAGCAGATTCCAGTGGGCTCCCATGAGCTGTGGAGTACTCAATCTTTTCACAGGCTACTTGCTCACAATGCAACTGGGAGGCCAACTCATCACTAATGAAAGTAGCAGCACTCCCTGAATCTAGCAGGATCAATATCTCCTTTTTACCCACAAAGCCTTGAAATCTCAAAGTCTTCCTTCTTTTAGCCATTCCAGGAACTGACTCAAGTACAGGTGATGTACGGACAGCAAAAATGGGTTGCTCAGTGTCCCTGACATCGGCTTCTTTAGGATCAGCACTGAGTTGGCACATTTCCATGAGTTCCTGAATGGCATTGATGCTAATCTTATCAGGACACTTGTGGCCTTTACCCTGCCATTTCTCTCCACATGTAGGATTTCAGAGCTCCCCACTTGTCCTCAAGAACTCTGGGTTCCCTGGCTTTGGCTCCTCCCTCTTATGATTCCCTTTGAACTTGTTAGGTACTACTGGATAACGTCCTTGCTTGGGCTCCCATTTTGTATGCTTAGACTTCTGAGCAGCTAATTCCTCTTCCTGAATCAAGGCCAAGGAATAAGCTGTTTCCAGATTTGGTGGTCGATGCAAGGCAATTGGGGAACGAATCTCATCCTTCAGACCTTCAAGAAAATGGGTCACAGAATAGACATCGTCATATGAGTTGTTATACAGCAGGAGATGATGTGCTAGTTGCTGGAACTGAATGAAATAATCCTGGACAGATCCAGATTGCTTCAATGCGTCCAACTGCTTCATCGTGAGGGGGTACTGATCTCTATCAAAGTGACTGAAAACCGCCTCATACATAGCAGGCCAAGACTGAAAACGCCCACGCAACTCAGCAGATTGCAACCAAGTTGCCGCAGGACCCTCAAAATTGAGCGAAACAAATCTTGTTTTGAGCATGTCACTGATGGAATAGACCTCAAAGTAAACCTCACATCGATCCTTCCACAACCGCGGGTTATCACCAGAAAACTTCGGAAAATCCATTTTAGGGGTTGGTGGATGGCGAGAAACATGAGACTGGTGGTTGGGACCAATCATCACCGTAGAGTTGGGTTCGAGGGGTATACCAATAACAGGTTGATACGGGTGAGGGCCAAGAAGCCTGGTGTCGATCGGCTCACCCAGCGTGGGTTTTGAAGATGATGCAGGCGAATGAGATCCCCTAGATGGAATCGCGTTGAGGCCGATCCGCGGAATCACCGGTGGAGGATGGTGCAGTCCGTGCGGCAGCGGCGGTGGTGGCGGTGGCCGCGCCTCCAACTGCTGCACCCGACCCGCCGTCTCATTGGCCGTTTGAAGGAGAGCCCCCAGCAATGTGTCCGCCGATGTCCGCGAGGACTCGAGGCCGGTCACCTTGTCGAGCAGTTGCTGGAGAAGCAACTCAATCCCCTGGTACTGCTTCGCGGAAGCTTCTGCGATCGCCGCTATGAGACCATGTGATGTGTTGTACCGTCAATTAGCTGTTGACATAATTTCATGCTGACTCGAAGGGTTAAAGTTATTCTTGCACTTGCATCGTCTTCAGTAGGTGCCTTTCTTACCGTATGGGGTTTCATCAACTTCATGTTGACTAGAACTACCTCTGCTCTCCATTTTGGTATTATTCTTGGCCTTTCATTGTTGGCTCTGGGAATCTCAAGTTTGAGATCACAAAGAGAAGGCAGTCGTCGGTCACGTCTTCTTGAAAGGGCAAGCTGGTTAGTTCATTTCAATCCATCATCCTTGCCTTGTTTTAACCCATCTGTTATTTTCATTGCTTAAGAACCTTTGGAGAGCATAGTTGTGGCCTGGAACTTGTGCTCACATGCATGCTGTGTATTCTTGTTTTTGACATACTTTTAAGATTCGTAGGTTTAACATTTTCAGATATAGGGTTATTTGTTATTTTCAGAATTTGACTATTTTTAATGTTTTCAGTACAACTGTGTTTCGTAATTATAAGATATTAATTTCTTATTGCATCTGTTATGTGATAGGTTGCTTTGTGCAACACCATTGATATTATGGAAAGGACAGGTGATTTTGTCACTTAGATGTATACCTTGAGCTCTTTTACCGTGGCTTTTCACCTCTAATTTTTTCTAACCGTTGATCTAATAATTTTCATCAAAACAATTTACTAACTAATAAATAATTAATTATATTGGTGGGCGGCTCTTATTTTTTCCAACCACCAAAAAAATATTATGTATACCTTTGTTTTGAGAAAGGGAGAGGGAATGCAACTGTCATGCGATTCTTGTTTGTAATATCTGAATTTTAGTGCTCAGATTACTATAAGTATGCATGCTAATTGTTTATTAGTCATATCTAATTAATTTCTGAACTTCTTTGGCATGTTAATAATCCAAAAACAAGAGTAAATTTTGCAGGTTGCCGAGTCCCTTGGGTTTGATGCATTAGTGGCTTCTAAGAAAACTCTGGTCCAGGAATCGCATTGGCAAAGTAAGCTACTGACTCACAATAAAGTTATGCATATTATAGGCAGTTAATTACTAATGCCAACATAAATGGTGAGATAAGAAACTTTAGTGTTGCATTAAGAAATTACATAATGCAATGGTCTTTTCTTGGAGTAGATTGATGTATTGTTTCCTTCTGAAATTACTGTAGGATAAGTAGATTGACGTTGTGCAGTGCCTTCCTATCTTAACCACATTTTTTCCATGTTCCGGTGTACTTGCAGGTGTTTCGAGTTAAATGACTCTGTGTTGACATGTGAAGGAGCCGAAGCCACAAGCTTGGACTATATGGAACCATCGCAATGGGTGTGTCTTTGATGGAGCAGCCCCAAACCTTGCTGGCGCGCTGATCTTAGGCGGCGGCGTGTTTGTGGTCTATGGCAGGGGCTTGAGGGCTATCATTCCTGACTGCCCTCCTCCTTGGTAGTTAGCTAGAGTGTTTAGCTCAGTTTTTTATCACCTTGTGTGTTTTTCCGGGCACGAATGTAACTTCTTCAATTGGTGGGGCGTGAGTGCGCGTGTGTCTTTGGTGTTTGTGGGGTTATTTGAGCTCCTGCCCTTTTCTTTTCCAAATATAATGATGTGCAGCTCTCATGCGTTTTCAAGAAAAAATAAATTTGATCCTTTTTGGATTAAATAATATAATAATCCTATAAGTTTGTATCACTCTTTTTAATGTGGATCTTTAATTTATTTTATTTTATACCGCATTTTGTTGTTAACTTACGTCAGCTAAATTTCACCATAGCATTGGCACGGACAATATACTAGTAAAACTAATTGCACAGGAGTAGACTAATTAACGAGACAAATCTATTAAGCCTAATTAATCAATAATTGGTAAATGTTTATTGTAGCACCACATTGTCAAATCATGGACCAATTAGACTTAAGAGATTCGTCTCGCAAATTAGTCTCAATCTGTGTAATTAGTTTTGTAACTAGCCTATGCTTGATACTTCTAATTGGTATTAAAGATTTGATGTGACAGGGCTAAACTTTTGGCCTCATTTAGTTACTCCCCCTAAAGTTTAGTCTCTATCCTTTCGGATGTTTAGACACATGCATGAAGTATGAAATATAGATGACTAAAAAAATAACTAATTGCACAGATTGCGTCTAATTTGCGAAACAAATCTTTTAAGTCTAATTTGTTCATGATTTGACAATGTGGTGCTACAATAAAGCTACAGTAAACATGTGCTAATGATAGATTAAATAGGCTTAATAAATTCGTCTCACGGAGTACTGAGGACTTCCGTAATTTATTTTATTATTACTATTAAACACTCTCACGTGACACCCTAATATAACCGCCGATGTAATACCCAAAACTTTACGCCTCAAATTTAAACGAGGCCGCTTGCCAGTATCGTACTATGGTTTTGCTGCCAGCTTTTGAGCCTTGGCCCTTGGGGTTGGGCAGTGGCCAGCGCCCAGCGGCATTCAGGAATGGATGGTGACTGCAAGCTTGGAAGTTACAGTGATAGGAGTAGCCATTAGGGCGTGTTTAGATCAAAAATTTTTTACGAAAAACTACATTAACGAATCTTACGTCACATACATAGAGCATTAAATATAGATGAAAAAACTAATTACACAGTTTGGTTAGAAATCGCGAGATGAACGTTTTGAGCCTAATTAGTCTGTGATTTGACACTAAAGTGCTACAGTAACAAATGTGCTAATGACGGATGAATTAGGCTTAATAAATTCGTCTCGCGATTTCCAGGCAAGCTATATAATTAGTTTTTTTTTATTAATATCTAAAAACCCTTTCCGACACTGTACAAAATATCCGATATGATATTTTTCCAAAAACTTCTCGTCAACTATACCCACACTTAGCATGCTGGCGATGCTGCAAACCTGCAATCATGGCGAAAGATCTCCTTGGTCCATAGACACTAGAGTCAGGTGAAAGTTTTTTTTTAGTAAATAGGCCGGCTAGGTGCAAGGTAGTGTAGCACTATTTTCTTGTTCTTTGGCTTCCAGAAAATCGTATCGTTATTAGTGGATCTGTGAATATTCAACTGGAGAAAAGTCGAAAGGAAAGAAAAAAACAGGAAAAAAAACAGAACATTGGACCGTCGGGGCTGGAGACACCGGGGCGGCGGGGCTAGGGCGGAATGGCCCACGCGTTAAGTTGCACCGTCGTGGGTTCTCGTGCCGCGGCAGCAGGATGGCAACAGGTCGGGTTTGTATCGGGTGAGTCTCCGTGCACTTAAAACCGAAACCCGAAGTTAAAATTCAAATCCGAACTGAACATCGATTCAGGTGGAAATCCATTAAAAAAACCAAACACACGGATACCTGAAACCCAAACGGATACTCGAAACTAGAATGGATACCCGAAATCCGCGGATAAATATACATATATTCACATGTATAAATAAGAGGCAACAAATAATAAATATTTTCATGAGTCAATTTTGAATAGATTTAATAATCTAAGTAAACAAGTTATTATTAGCATATTATAAACACATGAGTTTTAATTCCAAATGATTTATTTCGGATATCCATCGGATATCCACGGGTGTAAAACCAAACCCGAAAACCGTGGGTGAGAAATCATCTTAAACCCGAACCCGTATGACCCAAAACCCGCGGATATCCGCCCTGAACCCGATCTGCTGCCATCCTTAGTGGAGGTCGATCGGTTTTGGCTGTGTTTAGTTGCACCTGTAAAGTTTTTGGAAGCACAGTAACACTTTCGTTTGTATTTGGTAATTAGTGTCCAATCATAAGCTAATTAGGTTCGAAAGATTCATCTCGTGATTTACAACCAAACTGTATAATTAGTTATTTTTTTACTTATATTTAATGTTTCATACATGCGTCAAAGATTTAATATGACGAGAAATCTCGTAAACCTTTTGGAAGTTCGAAGGAACTAAACAGGCCCAAATATTTTGCTTGCTCGTCTGGCTTTGCAGGGTTACGTTGAACACTCTCTGATGGAACCTGACGCTGACAAGCCTGCGATTAGGTTACCTTGGTTGCTGATCGTACTTGTCACGGTGATGGCATGGCTGTGAGTTGATGCCACAGTCACGGTGGAAGATCTTTTTTTTTTGATCGGGTGAAAGATCTTTTATGGTCAATAGACCTACCATGTGCAGCGTAGTGTAGCACGATTTCTTCCTCCTCCTTTTGCTTCCAGAGTCGTATCATTAGAAAACTGAACAGCTATTTATCGTTCAGATCGGTTTCAGCTCAAGGAAAGCTTGTTTGAGCGAACAAATATATAGCATTACTATGTTTTGATTAGGAGACGAAATAGGACGAGATAATACTGCCTGTTTCTAAGCACTGAGACTGAGGGATTAATTTATTCACTATTTTTATTTAACTAGTAAACATGTCCATTTATTGCAAAGGTATATACAGTTTGTTTCATAGTCAATTGGATGACTTATATCTCGAAGATTTATTCAATGACGATGTCCTCTATTTTAATTCATTTGAAATTGGACTTCACGGCATGTCTGCAAACGCACTCTTACTCACACGGACGTAGGTTGGCTTGGAATTAGACCGCTTTATAATCATGTCATTCATTCTTATTTATTTTGAAATTGAATAACATGATGTACGTTGTTCTAACTCATATGGACATAAATCAGAGTCATCAGGGGATGTCACACTTTAGCTCGTACAAGCATGGAAGAGTGTAGGGTCAGCTAACGCCATGTACTTTAATATTAGACATTGAACTTGAGTATAGTAAGTGTAAGATTATTGATTTGTTAATGTAACACCCTCGGTGTTACTGCGTAAAACGACTCACTAAAGCATGTCATGAGCATCATATGTATGTGTTGTTGCATATGTTGAAGTGTGTAGAACAATTCTAGCAACTTAAGATAATTAATAGAAAATGTTAAATGAAAGTTGACGCATGAGTCGTGTTATACCACTTAGGGTTCAAAATCGAATTTTCATGAACAAAAATGCTATAGAACGTATGTATGGCATGTTAATAAAGTTGGAAGTACACATTTTGTAGATAGCAATGCAACTTTTGTTTTAGCAAAATAATAATGTTAGCTAATAGTTCTAATAGCTTCGAAATTGAACTTGGAATCCAAAAATCAGCCTAGACTTAGAATAATTTTCAACTGTGAGAATAGCAAGACAATGCAATATCGTGAAATAAATGCTGTGAAATTTAGTTAGTAGTGATATCGTGTTTTAGTCTCTTTAGATAGCCCAATTTGCCCTCTTTGGCGTGGTGTCGTTGGTTTGGCTCCAATCCCGGTAGTTTAGCTTTTATCCACACTTTAAAAATCGTGCACGACACATATCTCGGGTCGTCGGCCGGGGCGCGCGGTCACCACGCACGGCTGCCCCGTGTTCCTACGTGTGGCCGTGCCCCGCACTGTGCTGCCGCCCTCTGGCTGGCCAAGGCCGGCTTGGCCTTGCTGGGACCTGGCTGCGGGTTGGACGCAGCTGGCCACGGCGCGTGCTCGGCCAGTTGCTGCTCGCTACGTCGCTGTCGCTGCTCTACTGTCGAGCGGGCCTTTGCGCCCGGTCGACCTCGCTGCCGTCCGACTGCTGCTGACCCCCTGTCGTCTGCACGCGTGTGGGCTCGTCCCGCCTACCGCCGCCTTCACCTCGCGTCGCGTCCATGCCCTGGCTCCAGCGCCGCTGCTGGCCGGGCGGCCGCTGCTCGCACACGCCACGCTACCCCATCGCCAATTGCGCACGTTTTGGTGTTGGCTCTAGCGCGGGTCACGCCGACCACGTTCTGCTAGGGCGAGGACAGACTGAGCCAGAGGTGACCCGAGCGCTGACTTATCTTTCCCTCTTCCCTTGGCGCCACGGCCGCCTGAGCCACTTCCTGTGGTTCGTCAGAGAGGGACCGCCAACGCCCAATTCACCTCGCCCTCGCCTTCGCAGTGAAGCCAGCCAGCCAACTGACCCCGCGCCACCTCGAGTTATGCCCCACCGAACTCCAATTTGGAGCTTTTCGCCCTGCCGTGCCGTTAAGGCTGAGTCCGACCGAAGCTAACCGGTAGCCCCTAACCGTTCACGTCGAACCAAATTGGGCGCACTGACAGCTTCGCCTCAACCTACTCCGCGCCCTGCGCTCACTAGTCGTACCCCTGCCGCCTCGCCGGAGCGGCTGACGCGGTCGTGTCCGTCGAGGTGCGCCGCCGCACCATCCGGTCGCGCGTGGCTAGCTCTTCCCCGCCACCCTTTCCTCCAGCTGTCACCTCGACCAGGTACTTGGTAAGGTCCTGATGCTCACTAGCCAGTTAGTTAGGACCGTAGCCGCCTTAGGGCGCTGAAACGGCTACGCCACCGTCACGGATGGCGGCGCATCGTGGCCACACACTTCAGCGTGTCCCGCCGCCCCCGCACCGCCGTTTAGCGTAGTCGCGTATGGCTAGGGTGTTGGTCGGCCCGCTAGTTGGGCCAGCAGCGTGCCCCGGGTGGCCGGTGTAGTTGCCCTGCTACCGCTCGCCGCGCCGGTGCGCGCGAGGAGGCCAAGGACCTCACCGATGTGAGGAAGAGAAAATGCCGGGGGGCTTCGTGCATTAGTGCTGAGTGCGTGAATAGCGCGCATTGTGGCCGCGCTATTACCGGGTTTCTAGAGGGCTTTTTCTGCTAATCGCCAGCACGCGCACAGGCCTCCCTATCATGGGCCGCCTCACTGTGGGCCGCGCCCGCGCGGGCCGTGCGGTGGTGGGCTGTGGGAGGGAATCCGTTTCCTTTTTCTTAAAGGAAATAGAAATAGCTTTTCTATTTCAATTCTGAACTAATTTTTTATGATTAATATCAATTCACATAGATGTCTAAAAATTGGGAAACCACTTTGATTAAATTCCTAAATTCATGACCTACCTGATAGGGTAATTAGTTGATATATATCTGTGATGAGGTTGAGATCTATTAAATCGTTTGGAAATGCTTAATATTACTAGGATAATATTTGTAGGAATTTTTGTGGTAAATTGGTAGTAGCTTTGATCATGAAATTTTTACAGTAGCCTTGTTGTATTAGTACGTGCTCTCTATAATTTTTGTAGCCCTAGAATAGACTGTTTTATATGATAGCTAAATATCCCTTAAAAACTAATAATGAGAATAAGAGTGTAACGTTGAGTTATAAAATGAAGCACTTGTAAGATGAGTTAATATCGTGCTGGTTGAAGAGGATAGATAGTTCACTACCTTAGTCATTAGAGCTAGCTTAGTAGCTTAGCATGTGCACTTTTATTTTAAGAATTGCTGTTGCCAAATTACAAAGTCACTGCATTCTCGTCATCGCATGCATGTAGAGAACGATCTGGTGGAGTTCGTGACCGCTGGGGAGCAGGAGTACGACGAGGTGATCGAAGAGTACGAGGATGAGGTGCTCGTACAGGAGGAGTTTCCGGAGCCACCCGTGACTAACACCACTGACACTGCGTGTGCCCAAGGCAAGCCCCGGTACATAACCCGTATTTTTGAATAATCATGATATGTATAAATGTTGTGCATTTACGTTGTACGAATTTTATGATACCCACATATATATATGTGCTCAGGATAATAAATCTGTGACTTGACCAGGGTCCATGTAACGGACGGTTCTTAATCGACACGGACAGGAAAAATAGTGCAACCAAGCTATGCCCTGTGGCCGCGGGACACAACCTGCAACACCCACCAATACACATACCATATCCTTGCCCGATCACCATTTCCTTTTTCATCATTTTATCATGGGAGTTATAATAATAATAACCACCTACTGTGAGTAACGACAGATTATTCATGCTATCAATAAACCTATGAGTCTATTGATAGCATGAATAACCTGTCGTTACTCACAGTAGGTGGTTATTATTATTATAACTCTCATGATAAAATGATGAAAAAGGAAATAGTGATCGGGCAGGGATATGGTATGTGTATTGGTGGGTGTTGCAGGTTGTGTCCTGCGGCCACGGGGCATAGCTTGGTTGCACTATTTTTCTTGTCTGTGTCGATTAAGAACCGTCCGTTACATGGACCCTGGTTAAGTCACAGATTTATTATCCTGACCACATACTTGCTTATGGGAATGGGAAGGTTTGTTACTCTCTTGTCATGGGCTCCGGCTCTTTCCGACCGACTGATTGGAGGTGGGGATAGGTGGAGGTCTAAGCACCACTTTGAGAACGGGCTGAAGTGTGGGAGCTTGGAGTTCAAGTTTGGACGGGGACCTGGAACCCGTGACAGGAGTAGAACGGGTTAGTCTAGCTTGTGCCTGGGGTGCAAGCGAGGCGTGTATTTTTCGGGGTATCTAGCTGGGCACATTGATTCGTGAATCGCCGTTTCTATGTGACGGTACGACTTGACTATGACCTAGCACCGTAGTAAGAACTAGAATAAGAACAATAGGAAAATGGTTCTGATTGCTCAACCCTTATTTGAAAATAGAACGAGTGCTTACATAGAATGTTTGAATAATGAACTAAACATGATTGCTAATAAACTAAGGAAATAAGGACTCACCCTTAGGATTGCTTTCCGCAAACCAGAAACCCACAAGTCATAAAACCTATCATATTCCTTAAGAGTCGAGAAATATATTCCCTAGTCGGGTAAGTCTTGCCAGTACATTGTGTACTCATGGTTTATTTTACCCTTGTTGCAGGTGCACCTTGAGAAGTTAGTCTTTGTGTGGAGGATTCTTCTAGTGGGCACAGACGGATCCTTGTACCTTATCGCTAGATGTTTATTTTATTCCGCTGTTTACATTACCGCACTCTGAACTCTGGTATTGTAATAAAGAATTTATGAGACTCCACGTTATATAAAATGAACTAAGTATTGTAAGTTTGTACTCATTATTGGATCTTGGATGTAAAATGTGGATTGTTTCGAGTTCTCCCGTTGGGTGTGCTCGACGGAACTGCTCGAGTTAGCTTCCTTTCAGGGTACTTAGTATCTAGAGGAAGACAAGTACCTCTGGAAGTGAGTTATTTCGGGCGGTTCTACCACAGTTAAGTGCATTGAAATGTGTCCTACCTAATAGTACATAATACAAACGATTTTATTTGGATGATACTCAGGCAACCAAATACATGTATTTAGACTACTTGGTCCATATGAGTGAGACCTGTGTCAGTAGGTTATAGTTATTGTTAGTGCCATAACCCATAATGTTGAAGTCTAGGGTCTGTAGAACGCATACACGTGGCAGGGCGCTTATGAGCGGTTGGTTGTTTTTATGCCACGGTGGAGGATGTGAAGGCGCTCTAGCCCGATATCGTCGCTCGCTCAAGTGTCCGATGCTTGAAGAGGAGTAATACGACGGGACGACTACCCAGGACGTTGGGCTCGGACGCTACAACCGAATCAGAAGTGTGACTTAGGGGCCGTTTGGTACAGTTCTGCTATGCTTGTGGAGCAGGTTTTTTTTGCTTCGGCTTCACGAGCAGCTTCACTGGTAGAGTTGAATCTGTTCACTGGTAGAGTTGAATCTGCTTTGATGAGACGTTTGGTAAAACAACTTCTCGTGATAGGTAAAAACAAGATAAAATGTCTATAATGCCCTTGTTTTCTTCTTTTCCTTTTCCCTTTTTATTTATTCTCTAATTTCTCTTCCTTATGGCGTATCCTCTTTTTTCCTTGTTATTCTCTGCTTTCTTCTTTCTTTTTTATGGAGGTAAGAAAGCTCCTTATCACTTTTCGTCTGGGCTCCTCATGCTCCGCCCTGAGGCTTGGTTGTCCGATGACGACATGCCCCGACGGCCCCGCCTCTACACCACCAGATTGCGCTCCTCTATGCTCCACCCTCTTGACCTCCCGAAGCTTCCTAGGCACGATGGCGCGCATGACTTGGCAGTGGCACACCTCGTGCTCGTGCATCTGTGGCCCCCAACCTCGTCACGCTTCCTCGGCACAACGGGGGCATGGCCTGCGGCGACACGCCTCGTGCGGCCCCGTGCCTCCTTCACCAGCGGCTCCGCAGCCACGCCTTGACACTTCGACTCCACCGGATCTGCCCCAATGGAGCACCGACGACGATCCACCCCGACAGCAACGCTTCGGCCCGCCTCCGCCTCGCCCATCGTCAAGAAAAAAATACTTGCTTTGCTTTGTATTAACGTGTGCCAATATGCTTTTTCTTTTAGTGTTTGATTTGGGCGGATGCGATTGTAGGCGGATCGCGGACAGGGACACAGACACCGCAGGGCGAGCGGTGCGACGGTGAGTCGGGACTCGAAGGAGAAGTGATCACATGGTTAGAGAAAACGTCGAATTGGACTTTCTATTTGGATTAGGATCAAGAGTTTTCACATTTGCGAAGTTAGTTAAGAAAGGGGCAGACAAAAAAGTGGGCTGAAATTTTGGCTCTTTGATATAGATATGGATAAGGGTGATTAAGTTTAATGGGATGGATGGATTTGAACATCGTCACCTATATTTGCAGTGGGACCCACATGTTATCAGTATACCCCAATGGTTGGTCACTCGAGTACATCTCATAATAAATACACTTCTAATATTCAAAAATTGTTCCAAAATAAGTATTTAAAATAAGCATATATCTATCCGTAGGACCACGTATTTCTAGTACTATCTCCGTTCTAAAATAAGTGCACAACTCGCTTATCGAGTGGTCAAACTTTTCTAACTTTGACCAAATATATAAAAAATTTAGTCAAAAATGATTGCCTCCGATGGTGAGTGGCTCTAAAATGATTGCTCGATAAAAGTACTATTTTATATAAATTTAGTCAAAGTTAAAATAGTTTGACTTCTAAAAAACGAGAATTATATTCTATTGCGGACTGAGCGAGCAGTAAAGTTGAACTACAGGATATCAAATCCTCGAGGACGAGAAGATCGCCTCCGATGGTGAGTGGCACAATTGTCTCAAAAATGGTGGCAGGAACGGTTCAGCCTTGCTTCATGGCTGCCTGTGCCTGCCGCCTGCCGCCTGCCGGTGCATATTTAGGAGGCGGTCGCATCCGGCGCATTGACGTCGCGATCACAGTCGGACAGGAGCCAGTGTCGTCGTGACGTGCGTGCATACCGCGCGCGGCAGTGCCAGTGCGACGTTACTCCTCCTGTAAGACCGACTGCACCGCATCCTCTAAATCGTCCTGGAGGACGTGTTTACCGGAGAAAAAGGCTGCACGGGCGTACGCTATCTTGCCCGCTATGCAAGCGGACGGGCAGCCATCCGGTATTTCTGGCGGACGAAAAAGGTCATCCAGTATGTGCCTCATGGGCCCGTGCGTCCTCGCATCGCTCGCCGCTTGCGCGTCTTGAAGGGTTAAAAAAATTTGGCAAGTGGGTCCCATGGCTAAAAGTTGGTATAGAGGATGGATATAGAGTATGAACGGGTGCGGAAAAACTGGATATAGAGGAGAGAATCTGAATAACCAGACAAGAATATTCCTTTTAGAGGATTTGAGTGCAGACAGTCTTAGACTACCCGCACTCAGGCTAGCTGCACCGCATACGGCATGCAGTACGCTACCGCTGCCAGCTCCTCTTTTTACCGGACGCCGGTGCTGCAGCGGGATACTGCATATCTCCCGCTACGCACGCGCGCACGGTAAATGTAGCGCGGTAGCGCAGCTCACTCTAAACAGCCACGTAGGAAAGAGAGGTCCATGAGTACGTGCGCTAAACCGCCAAATGTTTTAACGTACAAACTAAAAACCTAAATTAAATTTCGATTGCACCATTAAATTTGTTTTATTTAATCTTTCAAAACAAGATGTCACATGAATATATTTAGATGAAAAAATTTTAGAAACAAGTGGGTCCCACAGTGGATAGAGGATGATATAGAGGAAAGATGAGTGCGGGAGAATTGAATATAGAGGAGAGAATCTTGATGACTAATACGTATAGAGGATGAATATAGAGGTCATGAGTGCGGACAGTCTCATGGACCTCTATATTCATCCTCTATATGTCCTAGTCAGCGAGATTCTCTCCTCTATACTCAATTCTCCTGCACCCATCCATTCTCTATATCATCCTCTATCCATTCTATCCATTGTGGGACCTACTTGTCACTTTATCTAAATATATCCATGTGTGATATAGTTTTGAAGGATTTATTGAGACGAATTTAATGGTGCAATCGAAATTTAATTTGGATTTTTGGTTTGTGAGTTATAGCATTTTTTTCCCTTTGTTTAGCTAGTGGGGCCGCCACTATAGAGTATAGAGTAAGCACTGTACTACTCTAAATATAGAGTGAGAGAAAGGATAGAGTATCGTTTTAGAGTACCCAGTGCAGCAGTTTTTACTCTATATTCATACTCTAAAGCTTTAGAGTATCGTTTTAGAGTACCCACTGCGGGCAGGCTGTAACGTAAAATGATTGCACGCACCTCACACGCCACGGGACCGGGCACGAGAAGCGGAGCGCGCAGCTCTGCTTCGGCCTTTTTAGATGCCGGAATCGGTAACTTCCGAATGCACTGTGTTATACTGTGCAGCACTGTAGCATTTTAATTTTATTTGATAATAATTGTTTAAACATTGATTAATTAGATTCAAAATGTTCGTCTCATAAAGTATAATAAAACTGTGCAATTAGTTTTTGATTTCATCTATATTTAATACTTCATATATGTGCCGATATTTTGATGTGATGAGAAATCTTTTTTTTATATAGTATAGTAGAATCTGGGGAGAATTCTAAAAAGACCTTTGATAAGACGATACGGAATGCATGAGAGCACAGCAATAGCACGGCAGCGAGCTGGCAAACGCAAACCCGCCTTGTGCAGAGTGGTGCTGATCAGCAGCGAAGGAAGGAAAATGGTTCTCAACACTCACTGAGGCTGTCCGCACTCGTCGTACTCTAAATTCATCCTCTAAAAGGAATATTCCGTCCTGGTCATCGAGATTTCATCCTCTATATCAATTTCTCCCGCATCCATCCATACTCTATATCATCCTCTATCCGCTGCGGGACCCACCTGTCAGTTTTCTTTAATAATAAAACCGTCGGCCGCCTCCCCTCTCATTCTCTCTCTCCCTTCCTCCCTCCCGAGCGCCGCTCCCTCCCCAGCCCTCCCTCCCCGGTGGTCGCCGCGCCCTCCCCAGCCCTCCCTCCCCGGCCCTCCCTCCCCAACGCTTCCCCGGCCGGCTCAAGTGCGGGCGGATCCGCGGCTCCCAACGGCGGGGATCCCGACGGCGGCGCGGGCGGATCCAGATCCGGCCGCGGGCGAGCCGCGCGTGGGCATGCCGACGGCCGCCTCCTCCGGCTCCCGGCGCGAGGCGAGGACGGCGCGGCCCCGGCGCTCCCCGGCGGACGGAGCTCCGGCTCCAGGCGCGAGGCGAGGACGGTGCGGCCCCGGCGCGGGGAGATTGCGCGGGGAGGCGGGCTCCTCTGCTCCACCGGCGGCGCGACTTCGGGCGAGCGCGGCTCCGGCACGGGGAGATGGCGCGGGGAGGCGGGCTCCTCTACTCCACCGGCGGCGCGACTCCGGGCGAGCGCGGGCGAGCGCGGGGAGATGGCGCGGGCTCCGGCACTGGCGGCTCGATTCGTCGGCGGAGCTTCCTCGGCGGCCTGCGCGGCGTGGGCGAGGTCGGAGGAGGACGACGCACGGGCCCCGCGTGGCGTATACCGGACTCTCCGTACGTCCGCCACAGCTAGCGGTGGAGAGCTCTTCCGGAATTTTACCGGGGCCTTTACCGTCCCCGCTGCGGGAGTTTCATGCGCTATACGTGTTTGGCGGATGCATTTACAGGTCCCGCTGCGGACAGTCTGAGAGCAATAACAATGTTAGAGAAAAGCAGTCCATAGACATTAGATTATTGTCTACCAGCTAGCTAGAACATTATAGAGGTAGACTATAGAGCAGTTCATAACTAAGGATATCCGTAGTCCTATAGACTGACCATAAGAAATATTAAATAATTGTTCTATCTGCTCACTCTCTCTCTCTCTTGCCTCTCGCATATGGATTACTCAGACGATATATATTGTGGCAACAACAATAATTATAGCCCATTAACGCAAAAGATATCCATATGGACTAACCGGTCCGTATACATTGTGGTTGCTAAACAACGAAAAAGACCATGTTATCCCTGACTGGACATCAATAATATCTCCGTAGTTGCCGAGAGCACTTGAGGATTCCAATACAATAAGATGTGTTGTTGGAGTATTTGAAAGATATTAAATGTTGTTGTACATAGACCAACACTCAAATTGGATGGAGATTGGGGAATTTCGGGCTGTGATTTCATGTGACCGAGACTTTGAAGAGGAATAAATTGACATCCACTCTAGAGATTGATTCTTTCGTGGACAAAATTTTGTTTAGGAATTGATTTTTTTAGGGACAAGGAGTACTCGCTAGGGTAGGAGTGATGGCGGTAAGAATTTTGTGCTTTCTATCCATCTCTATAATCAAACACATGTATAATGTTCCGGTGAAGGAACCAAAGATCTCTCAACAATCTGATCAAATTTTACCATGCCATCTACTTTTCTGTCATGAGAGCATGAATCGAGTTAAAAAAAGTTTTATTTTATAATAAACTTATTAAACACAATGCCAGCCACATGGATGATTTTGGTAAAATTTGTCAAATTAACTTAGCAAGCCAGAAAACCAGCTACATAGACACGTAGGGCACGTTCGGTTCTGCGGCAATCGCTCGCCTCGCCTTGCTCAGCGAGGAACTTGTCGTGATCACGATTTTGTGTTTTGGCGAGTTGGTTTTTTGCTAGTAAGCTTTTGATTTGTTTTGGCTAGAGAGAAGTTTTTGCTACACTTAGACCGGTAAGACAAGGCTTGATCCCATGGGCAAGTCCATGCAAACCTTGCTTCAAATTTCCTCAGGTATACATAGATGATATACACATTTTAAATCTACTCCCCACTCTTTCAAAGATTGGAGATATAAATAAAGTCATGATAGCCGATCTCATGTATACATCTCTTTGTAATGTAGGGGCGGCAGGTACTTCCTGGTATTACATGGAATACCCAAGATTTTGGTGACAATAAATAAATACTCCCTCCGTTCTAAATTATAACTCGTTTTGTTTTTTTTAGTATATTCACTTTGCTATTTATTTAGTGAAAACGACTTATAATTTGAAACGGAGGAAGTATATTGAGTATTCTCTATAGTATGAATGTATAATGGTATTCCCTGTGATTATCCAATCCAATTGGAATCAAAAGCCCACAAATCAGTTAGCAGCCCACAGAGAAACAGGCGAACTGCCCCCAGCCCCACCCCAAGGAGGCCAGCCTACCCTTCGGCACCTCGCGAAGATGCCAGTCGCGACTCGCTGCTCGCGTACAGAGGACTGTCGCGGTGTCGCTTGGTGGCTGGCGCAACTGCTGCATCCAGAGCCGGAGGTGGCTGCATGCGCCGCGGCGACGGTCGGCGGCAACGCCAGAGCGCTATGCGTTTGATGCAAGTGGCATGGCATTGGGAGGGCACGACGAAACTTTTAAATTGGCTGGAAGGAATATATTATTTATATTTACATTGCAATTTTTTTACATGGAATACCCTGCCGTAACATCTTGGCTCCACCACTGAGGGTGTGTTTAGATGGCGAAAAATTTTGCAAAATGTTATTGTAGCACTTTTCGTTGTTATTTAGCAATCAATGTCCAATCATGGACCAATTAGGCCTAAAAGATTCGTCTCGTGAATTACAGGTAAACTGTGTAATTAGTTTTATTTTTTATCTATATTTAATACTTCATACATGTGTCAAAGATTCCATGTGACGGGAAATCTTGAAAAAATTTGTAAAATTTTCTGGAATTAAACTGGGCCTAAGGATTGTGCAACAAACACTTCGGATTAATTATTCTCTGATAAGTTCGTGAGGCCCTGTTCATTTTGCTGAAAAGTACTGTTCGCTGATTTGTTGTGAGAGAAAAACACTATACCATAAGCATAAGTAACAAAATCGTTAACTTTCTTTTTTTAAAAAATCTACTCCTACACTCCTTGATCTGAATTTAATGCATGCCACTTACATCACTGAAAATTCAGTTAAAGCACCATACGGAGTATTCCAAGTCTCACCCAGAGGATTATGATCACTATTAAAAAGTCGTTTTCTCAAAAAAAGGTCAAATGTTTTCAACTTTAACCAAATATGTACGAGAGATTATTAATATTTATGATTCATAATATATAGTTTTAGGTTAATTGTTAAATATATTTTAATAATAAAATTATTTAGAGATATAAATGTTGCTAATATTTCTTAGAAATATAGTCAAATTATATAAATTTGATATAAAACCCTGCAGACAGGTGTAGGCCTAGTCGTCTAGAGATGCTGGTCCTCTTGTGCATGCATACATGTATGGCTGAAAGCGGACTGAATTTTTCCGTTACGAACCTTCCGTTTTTTCGCATTCGACTCGACCATTTTTGTATTTTTTTGGAAAAAACTAGAAATGAGGAAAACGTTTTTCCATTTGTATTTTCAGAATTCCATATTTCCCTAGAATTTTACCAGAATTTTAGGCCCTGTTTAAGCCATCTGCCAAAGGGTACGTTTAGTTCACAAAAATTTTGGGCTTTGACTACTGTAATATTTTCATTTGTATTTGTTAATTAGTGTTTAATTATGGACTAATTAGGCTCAAAAGATTCGTCTCGTGGTTTTCTATCAAACTGTGTAATTAGTTTTTTCGTCTATATTTAATGCTCCATGCATATGTCCAAACATTCGATGTGACGGGGAATTTTGAAAATTTTTGGGAACTAAGGCTGCGTTTAGTTCGCGAAAAGAAAATTTTTAGGTGTCACATCGGATATGTCAGAAGATGTTGGGAGGAGTTTTCAGATACTAATAAAAAACAAATTACAGAACTCGTCAGGAAACTGCGAGACGAATCTAACGATATTAATTAATCTTTCATTAGCACATATTGGTTACTATAGCACTTAAGGTTTTTTATGGACTAATTAGCCTTAAAAGATTCGTCTCGTGATTTTCTGAGAACTATACAATTAGTTTTTTATCTATATTTAGTTTTGTGTACCTGTCCAAACGTTCAACGTGACGAGTGAAAGTAAAACAAAAAATTTAAACTAAACAGGCCTAAACATAGCTCCCATAGTACTTGCTCATCTCTCCCATAGTCACATCAAAATTTCTAAAACCGAGGCACGGCGGTAGTCCTCTCCCTCACTCGGCCCACGCAGTGCTCTTCCAGGCCTAAACATAGCTCCCATAGTACTTGCTCATTCTCTCCCATAGTCACATCAAAATTTCTAAAACCGAGGCACGGCGGTAGTCCTCTCCCTCACTCGGCCCACGCAGTGCTCTTCTTCCAGTGCTAGCAGAGTACTCCCTCCGTCCCAGAAAAAGTATCGTTTTAGGTTTTTTTTAACATCATGTTTGACCGTTCGTCTTATTCAAAAAAATTTAATAAATATTATTTATTTTGTTATGACTTATTTTATCATTAGAGATACTTCAATAATGATTTATTTATTTTATAATTTGCACAAAATTTTTGAATAAGACGAACGGTCAAACATAATGTTTGAAAAACCTAAAACGACATTTTTTCTGGTACGGACCCATACCCGTACTCACACCCACAAAATTTTATCCGTTAGGTTACCCGTATCCGTATACAGATAAAAAAATAGTTCTATATCCGTACCCGCCGGGTAATTCTCACCCGACAGAAAACCCGTACCCAATAGCATACCTAAAAATTACCTAAAAATATCAAATAGTCACATGCAAAAATAAATCATTCTAAACTTCCAACAAGTTACAAACATGCTAACAAATATTATTAGCACTATTACAACAAAGACAATCCACTAGAAATACAGTGGATGTCTCGATGGGCCAAATTCATGACTTATATACGCTCAAATAACTGAGGTTGACTAGTTATTTTTACGGGTATGTCTTACCCGCGGATATGCGGGTATAGATAGTATACACTCACACCCGTACCTGCCATACCCGATGGGTATATGATTTTACCCAATAACATATCCACGGGTAGAAAATTCATCCCATACTTATCTTTTTATCGAGTAATAGCCACGAAGCTAGAACTAGGCTACCTCCGTCTCCTGCTCTCGTCCTCACTTCTCGGCGTTGTCAAATGGGCCAGATGCAGGCATGGAAGCGGCCCCTAGTAGAAAGCTTTTAAAACCTTGCAGCTGTGGCTAGCTACCTCTCCGTCTCCGCCTTCCCTTCCACAAACCACTCCGGCTCTCCGCATCCCACCATCCAATCCCCCAGCTCTCGTCCTTGCTAATCGCTGTGGTCGAGATGAGCCAGGTGCCAGCATGGAAGCCGTCTTTCGACCGATGGAGCCATGAGGAGACGGCCGTGCTCATCAAAGCATGGGCGCCACTGTACATTCGCTGCCGCAGGGGTACCAAGGACGCGTGGGTGCCGCTGCACATACGCGGCCGCGCGCGCAGCTCCCGTGCCCTCGTCACCGAGGACTGGCGCGCCGTGGCGTTCGCGGTGAACACGTACCGCGGCATCACCGCCGGCCGCGACTCCTGTCGGACGCATGTTCAGTGCAAGGATCGCGTGAAAACCCTCAAGAGGCAATACGTGAAGGGGCAGGCCGGGCCATTCTTCAGCGATCTCCACGCTGTGTGGGCTGATGAAGTCGCGGGCCGCGGAGCCCCGGCGGGAGACGCTGGCGGTACTGCGGCCGCGGGCGCGTATGACGGAGCGGCGGCGGCGGATGAGGGCGGCTCTGCTGCAGGAAACGCCGATAGCCGTACGGCGGCGGTCGTTGATTTTGGTCCGTCCGGCGACGATCACGGCATTGCAGTGGTCGACGCGCGTGCCAGTGCGGCGGTGGCGGCGGAGGGCTTTGTCCCGGCAGGGGACGCCAGGCGCGGTTCAGCGGTGGAGGCGCCTGATGGTGCGGTGGTTATCGAGGGCGCTGCGGCGGCCGGGGACGCAGGCGGCACTGCATCGGTGGCTGCGCGCGGCGGCGCCTTCGTCCACGAGGACTGCCGCGCTGCGGCGGTCGCCGTCAACTCGTGCCTCACCTCTGACGGCATCAACTCTGAGAGAACGCACAAGCACCGCAGGGGGCGCGTCAAGCCCCTCAGCTATATCTACGAGAAGAAGCATGACGCCGTGTTCGGCGCGGCTGTGGGCGAAGAACGCGGCGGTGCTTCCGTCGACGGGCATGGGGCTGCTGCAGAGGCCGCCCGCCGCCGTGCTACTTTTGTGCCGCCGCCGATCCCGAAGAGACCGAGAAGCGCCAAGCCGGCTGCGTCGTCTGCCAACATGGCGGTGGACGATGGGGAGGCGCGCGTCAGCGAGCCCGCGGAGACCACTGTGGCGGACCTGTTGGCTCAAGCCCTGGCCGCGGGGTCCGTCGACGCAGTGGTGATGATGAACCTGGCGGAGAAATACAAGGAGCAGACGACCAAGCTGGCGGAGATCTACAAGGAGCTGAGGATGAAGATGCTCGACGTCGAGATGGAGAAGGCCGCGGCGGGGCACGCTGGAGCCGGTCGCCGTGCATAGTGCCCTTTCCCTGTGCGCCATGCGTATGCGACACTTTTGGTGAGCGAGCCCTGGCTGCCCGGCTCTGCGTGGCGTGGCTATTCCTCTCCCTGTCCATGCCGATCTCGTCTTCTCTGTGACATGTTGCCTAACCGTGTTCTTGCTTCTCTTCACCAGGAATCAGGAATCAAAGTAGGGATCAAGAACTGCCTGCACTGCAGCGATCTAGGAGAAATCTTTTGTTCTGGAATGCTTGTATTCTGTTCGCGAACCTGCTACCGGTATGGTATGCGTGTATTTTGCGATACTGCTAACGCAATGCTTGTGTTCTGCTGAAAGTTAACAATGCAACCTCTGGTAACATGGTTGGCTTAGTCTGTTATCTTCTTTTGTGAAAAATGTAAGGTTTAGCTGCTAATGAAATAAACAATCAATGTTCAGTTGTCAACTATTTGCTCTTCAATTTTTTTTTTCCGAACGTGCATTGTGCACGGTTTTCATTAAGCAGAAGCAGAAAGTTCAACGAAAATACAGACAAACGGCCCTGGTAATCCTCTGATTACCAAAGCACCACAGCCCCACGGCAATTTGCTCTTCAATTTGCTATCGCATTGTGCAAGTTCTGTGAGACTTCGCTGGTTTGCCTGCTATGGTGTGTGGTTGTTGCTGACAATGCGGCATATTCCGCCTGCTTCCAGCGGAAAACTCCTCAAAACTGCACGCAGAAAACAGATCAATTGCCGTCACTGCCTATTCTTGGCCATACGGCCGGCTTCCCCACATCCCAACAGAAACAAGGGAGAAAAACCAAAGACGAAACAGGGAAGAAACGAAAGAACACCAAGAAATCGGCGAATCCCTGACGCCCCCACCTTCAATTCTCATCTGGCTGCCCCGTTTGTTTGTCCAGCCAATTTGATCAGGGCGCCACACGGAACCCTGGTTCTTGATTAATCACGGGGTGTGTGGTCATGGCGGGTCACCCCGTTCTTCTTCTCTTCCATGAGTTCAGGAGGTAGAGTGAGAGAGAACATGGAACGACAGGGGACGGAGGGCAACAATCTTCTGCATTTTCTTGATACCCCAAGCGCCCATTACAGAAGGTTGGTAGTTTTTTTCCCGTCTTCTTTCTGATTTTATTGATGCAATCTCGTACTCCATCTTTTGCATTTCTCCATCCGGGACATGCACTTTTCCAAGGAAATGGCAGTTTGATGGTTTGCTCCTCTTTGTCTTGAAGGACATGCGACGGATTTGAAGCCCAGCAAGGTGGCGATGATCATTCGGAGACATCAGGTTTGTCAATGTTCTTTTTTTTTTGTGGAGAAAGGTTTGTGAATGTTCTGTGACATCTTCCTTTCCCGTTTTCACCTTTGTGAATTGTCTGTGACATCTTCTATAATATTTCATTGCTATTTGGATAGAGAAAAGGGAAGGAATTGATGTCATCAATCACAATTAAATTGGCAAAGAGAAATTAGACTAAACAAATAGCCTTATGTGATAAATGATGGGTAGGTGGAGCTGCTGGTACAATATCCTTTACGGAGTATTTGTTAACTGGCGATGCCTGATTTATGTGTTACCGCTGCAAATGACTACTGATCTCCAAATGATTTCTTTGTGATGGTTTTCAGATACCGATCCTGCAAATGCAAGGGAAATGTTGGAGTATTTGTTGAACCAACCAGCAAACAAATACTGCGCAGACTGTGGCAATCCAGATCCAAAATGGGCGTATGTGTGACATATTTCATTCACTCTGAATATTCAATCAATTTGGCTTATGCTTGCAAAACACTGATAGAGTTGCCTTTTGGCATAGGATAATTGTCCTCGGTCAGTTTTGTAAATTCTCTTTAAAGGGGTCTGACATTATATTTATACAGCTTTACTGCTTTAGTACATAAATGACCAAACATGAAAATATGAACATTTGAGTTAACCTAACTTAAGCATATGGGGTATACGTTTGGTCTGATTGTTTTAATCAGACATGCGGTTCTCACAAATAATTTTACTAAGATATAAATTTGGAGCACACATAAACTTCAATCTTATATTTCAGATGGTCCTCAAGATTTCGTTTACAATTAAACTGCTTTTGCACTTGTAGGGCCCTGCCTTTTGGCGCATTCATCTGCATTAAGTGCTCTGGAACTCATAGAAGTCTTGGTGTGCACATATCAAAGGTGGCCAATGAACTTTACTCTGTTTTTTTAGTTCCTATATGTTCTGCCATTTTTACCACAGATTGACTTATTCCAATTTCCTTTTCTATTGGAACTATTATATAATAAATCAAGGCTCCAAAATTTAAACTTCTTTTAAAGAACATATAGCCTACTTTACCAATAAATGTGCATTGCAGTCACTCATTATTTCCCTTGTCAAAAGGATACACACTATGAATTACTGTGGAAAATGATTAATGCCCAATTTTTAATTGTAATGCTACTCTATGTTTACTGTTAAAGTTCTAAGCCTGAGCATATTGTGTCCTTATATTGAACTAATTGACTATTCATTTTGAATGGAGTATAGGTGATTTCTGTGAATCTGGATGAGTGGACAGATGAAGAAGTCAACTGTTTAGCTGAATCAGGTGGAAATTCTGTTGTTAACACAAGATATGAAGCCTTTTTACCCGAAAACAAAAAGCCAAAACATGATTGCTCAACTGAGGAGCGTAATGATTTTATCAGGTACATGTTGAGGTAGTTGATTGTCAGTATTTTTGCTAATTGTATCTAATGATACTTTGTTTTTTTTCCTGTTTATATGCATGCAGGAAAAAATACCAGTTTCAACAGTTTGTGTGTGATCCACAATTTTCGTGCCCTTTACCACTTAACAGAAAGCATGCACCACCAGACAAAAATCACCAGCAGCATAATAGCAGCAAGTATGGTTTTGGCCATACTTTTAGAAATAGCTGGAGGAAAAAGGATTCATCAGATAACAAAGGCCTAAAGAAAATGGTGCGACCACCCCACTGATGCTAAATTTTCGAGTGTAATGTGGCACTTGATATATCACATTTACATTAATTCTGTGTTTTCTGTTTTCAGTCGGATGTGGGAATGATAGAATTTGTTGGATTAATCAAGGTCAATATCGTAAAAGGCACAGATTTAGCTGTTCGTGATGTGATGTCGAGTGATCCATATGTCATGATTAATCTAGGGCACCAGGTAAGCACATTTCTGTGGGTAGCTATGGTGGTTTAATTTTACAAAGATATTTGTTTCCTTATTCAAATGTTTTGGGACTTCCAGCTAACAGTCATATTTTTCAGTCCATGAAAACAAAGGTGATAAAGAACACCCTGAATCCTATCTGGAATGAAAGACTAATGCTTTCGATCCCCGACCCAATTCCACCTCTCAAGCTGGTATGCATTCATTTGTTTCTGACTTTTGAGTTGTTCATATATAATTAATCCCTGCTAAGCATCTCTCTCATTTCTCTATCTAGTGACTCAATTTTCCAAGTAAGTATTCACTTCAGATGAAATGTTTTCTTCAAACCCTTCACTGACCTACGTTGTGTTCTTTTAACCTGACTATAACAGCAAGTATTCGACAAGGACACATTCAGCTCCGATGACCGGATGGGGGAGGCCGAGGTGGACATCCGGCCACTGATTGCAGCAACGAAGGAGCACGAGAACTCGAGCATCACCGAACCGACAGAACTCTACAGATGGTCAGCCAGTGAAGACAGCAACGGCGTGCTCGCCAAGGACAGCGTCATCTCCGTTGCGAATGGCAAGGTCAAGCAGGAGATCACGCTGAAGCTCCAGAACGTCGAGCGCGGTGAGGTCGAGATCGAGATCGAGTGCGTGCCACTCAGCCAGTAGCAGTTTTCATTGTGAACAGGACTGGAAGCAAAAACAGGGAAGAGAATACAGAATGCTGGTTTGAACAGTGACACGGACGCTGGTTTGCAATGCTAAGAGACCTTTCACTTCGCTTTTTGCTCCATGCCGGTAATTCGTGTGCATGTGTGTGAAATATGTTGTATACGGTAGATAGGCAAAGGGAAATTACCTGCTTGTATTACTTTGATTTTAGGCATATGGTTGAACTATTTTCAGTAGATTTCCAGACCCCAGTTGTTAGCTGGTACTACCAGGATGGTGAAAAGATCTGTATTCTTCTGCCCATAGACAAAAGTTGGCTTGCTCCAGTGGGGAAGACGCCAATGGTGGCCGACAAGGCAGTCAATCTCAAACGCCAGGGATCTCAGGGAATTGGCAAGGGTGGAAGCCGAAACTATAGATTTTTGTATGAAATACGATACGGACGTCACTAGGGACATGTTTGATATTGACGAACTAATTTCTAGTCATCTAAACTTTAGTTTTAGTCTATCAAACAGGTCGGCTAATTTTTACTTAAACTCTAACTAGTTATCAATTCACCAGCTCATTGAAGTACATTTTATCTAGATCGCATACATTCATCCATCACATCTCCACATCAAATATGTGTGTTCGTTGAGGGATCAACCCCTTGGTGATTTCATATCAGCATAGCTCTGCCTTTTGAAGTTACAGGGAATGAAGCAAGGCATATCCATCTATCATTTATTATCCATCCTATGTTAACCAACTAATTAATTAATTCAAAACCCCAAAAATCAACGATAATGCTGTGGGTAGGCATCCGTTTCGTCCGGATGCGCGCTGGTGGACCTCGATCCCCGAACGGCCCAACAGGGCAACACTGCCATTTGCATGGAAAAAAAATTTGCCGCTTTCACCTTCTTCTCGAATCGTCACTGTTTTCCCATCCATTCTCGAACCAACACTCCGCGCCTGTATCTCCGCGGCTTGCTCCACCGCGACCGCACCGCCGCGGCCACAATGCAGTGGCGTGCTGCACCGCCCCGAGCGCCGCCGCCTGCTTTCCTGTCTCACCACTCGTCGCCGAGTTCTTCGAGTCGACGTGGCGTGGTCCATGGCGACTGCTCCCGCGCGTTCTTCACCATGCCCAGCCGCTCGCCTGCCGCCATCCTCCCTCTCCACTGCACCTGAGCACCGCTCGCTAGCTACCACAGTTCCGCACCAGGTAGACCATGGCTACCTTCGGCGCCATGTTTTGTTTTAAGGTATGTTTCAGAAGTTGTTTCCAAGTGTTTCATCTATATGTTGCGTATGTTGCAATATCTATAAACATATGTTGCAAGTATATGTTTCAGTTATTTCATATGTATGTTTCATGTGTTTCATCTGAATGTTTTATGTGTTTCATCTTGATGTTGCAAAAATGATTTGATGTCGCATATGTTGCAATGGCTACACACGTATGTTTTAAGTGTATGTTCCACATGTTTCATCTGTTTTAGACGTATGTTGCAAATGTATATTTCAAATGTTTCAGCTATTTCAGACGTATGTTTCATGTGTTTAATCTAGATGTTGCAATGACTATACAAGTATGTTTCAATAGTATACTGCACATGTTACAATAGTCAGATGGATGTTGCAGAGGAGATGAGACGTTATGATAGAGAAAGGGGCGCGGTTGAGACAGGGCATGGCGGAGGATGGGGCACGGCGGGGACGGCGCCGTGGCGAGGGGAGAAGCACGGCGCAGCGGGGGAGGGGAAGGAGTGCGGTGGGCTTGACGCCGGGGGCGCAACCGGGATGGGGATCGAGTCCCAGATGGTCGGACGCGGTCACTAGCTCGGGATTAGTCGTGCGCGGCTGTACGCTATTCGCTGGCGCGGGATCTGATGCGAGCGCGGGGGGCGTCCGATGCGAACCGGTTGCAGGTGTCGGAGGTACGTCCGAACGCGGGCCTAGGGTTGGACGTCCGGGCACTAGACCTGCCCAATAATCAACGGCTCAGGTTTATTTGAGATGTGTACATAGCTGAATGAGAAAATTGACGTAGGCACGGACTATATCAACTGCGGTTATTGCAAACACACCACACCAGGCACGACAAATAAAGTTCAGATCTAACGAAAAGAGAACATCAGGAGCCGGCGCGGCCTCAGGATGGCCACGTCGATGAATCGAACGCTGGCCGTTGGATTTAAACATCGATGGTGTTGCTGTTTCCTTCCATGTCGTATATATACAGGCTTCAACCTAGCTCCCATCCCCATCTGCACCCGCCTCTCCTCCCTCTCCCTCATCTCTCAGCAACGGCTAGGGCGGGCACCGGTCGCGCGTGTCCGGGCGAGGGCGCCGCAGCCCCCCGCGAGGGAGGCCCGAGCCCCGGCTAGGGCGGCCAGGCGCGGCGGCACGAGGGGCCCCGGCGTGGATGGCCCCCGGCGCAAGTGGCGGCGCGAGGGGCCCTAGCGCGGCTGCCCCCGCGCGAGCAGCGTCGCGAGGGGCCTAGCGCGAGCGGCCCACCGGCAGCTCCGGCAAGCGTCCAGCGCGGCATCCCCGGCGAGGGTGGCCTTCGGTAGGGCGGCCCCCGGCGCGGAAGCCCGGCACGGGCGGGCTACGGCGCTGTGGACCGACCACGGCCGCGGCTGCTTCTCGTGCTGCGTCAGCTCCGGCGGATACTCGGGCGGATCCATGGAGTGCGTGATCGGATCCGTCGTCTAGGTGAGCTTTTTCAACTACAACTGGCTCCTGTCAAGTGTTCATCTTGCTCTTCATCCTATTTGCCCTGTACTGATGTTATGGCTGGATGGATGTATGGCTACTGTTAATGTTGAAAGTAAAGGGATGGAGCATGGAGGCGGAAGGAAATTTCATTTATCCATGTAGGCTTCTCCATGTCCTTGACATTTCAGCAATCTAGAATTTCCTTAAGTTTGGTTAGTAGATTTACATTACCTTTTTGGACAGTATATATACTTCCCTTCGATTTTAGATCTTGTATGGTTTGTGACAGGCTGATTACTTTGCTGCGATGCAGGAAGCTTTGTTGCTTGGTAGCTACTAAGAACAATGCCTCCGCTACAGCAAGGTAAAGAGACAGCTAAAAAAACTAGATGGCTATAGTGTCAGGCTCGTGTCCTGTTTCATATCCAATTGGTGCATGGACATAAACATGACAAGATGAAAAGAGAGTCATCAGTAGAACCAAGAAAATTCTAGCTTTAGTGCCTCCTATATCCATTTTAGCCATTTTAGCCTTTTAATGTTGTGTTGCCCCCTTTTCCCTACAGGTTGTAGTCAAGTCCCAAAATAAATTTGTATGTGCGCAGTTCAGCTTCTTTTTCTCTTTTAGAGTCTCAGGTGACATGTGCTTAGATTTTTTATAAACTGGTCCCAAAATAAAGTAGAACCAAGTATGCATTATTTGCCTATCCATACGGAGATTTATTCAGTATATTTCATTATTTGCCTATCCACATAGAGCTCTACTCAGTGTATTTCACAATGCTATTTTATCTTTTACAGGATTAAAAGCATATCCTGTGAATTGCTGGGCTATTCCCATGTGTCACGGACAAAGGTAGCCTACATGATCGCTGATTTAGTAAGCTTCTGGTTGTTCACTCTTAGATGTTCACTTTAGTACCTGCGCATTCATTTGTTGCTTTGAGTTTATTTACATATGTATGGTTCTAGCGCAATTAGGGTGTCTGACAATGCTATTTTACTGATTATGGGTGTTATCCCTGCACACTTAGATTATAATAGCTGGTTCTTTGTTTCCACTTTAGTGGCTCCCCTGCAGCTTATAGTTTCTTGTCATGGGCATAAAGAGGGGCGCCGTAGGGCGCAAGTGTCCTAGTTGGGCCTTAAGCCCATTAGTGTTAATTAGTGTCTCTCTTAGTTATTTATCTATAGGAATAGTACCATATTGTCTAGGCACAAGAGGTGTTAGTCCTATGTACCCTTTATATTCAGCCCATGGGGCACAATGGAAATCAAGCAATCAGTTATGAAGAAACAATCTAGTCTCCCTCTATCTCTCAAGCTCTTGGCAAAGCATAAGGCCTAGTTATCTATCTCTAATTACCCCCAAACCATCCACGCACTTAACACCTGGTATCAGATAGCCTGTCGATCCATCCATCCTAGTTCATCGTCGATCCTCTCCATCCAAAAAAAAAATCCGATCCAGCAGAACCCTAATTCCGCCGCCGCCAGGCCAACCCCCACCATCGCCGCCGTCTTCACGCGCCGCCGCCGCCACAACACCACGCGCCGCCGCAGCCACAACCCACCACCATCCGCCCATGCCTTTCTTCTATTTTAGCTGCCTCTTCCCCGTCGCCACCAGCCGCCGCGCCTCCATCTCCGCGCAGCCTCGATCTAGATCACTTCCTCCCGATCTCCACCACCATCCGCCGGCCACCACTGCATGCTACTCCTCCAATGCATGCCTTTCTTCTATTCTTAGCCCCACCACCAAGCACCACGCCTTTCTTCTCCTCTTTGCCGCACCATCAAGATTCTATTCTTAGCCACACCACCAAGCACCAGTCCAGGACAGCGCCAAGCTTAGGAGGGAAGGAAAGGCAGAGAATTGTCCGCGCCATCCGCGCGGCCCTCCTTCAGTTGCGCCGTCCACGCGCGGATCAAAGTCTCCACGCGCGGGGACTCCTCCGCGCGATTCGTCTTCACGCGTGCGCGGTCTTCACGTGCGGGCGCTGGTGGGACTCCGCGCGATTCTTCTTCACGCGCGGGCGGTCTCCTTCCGCGCGGGCCATCTCCTTCCGCGCGGGCCATCTCCTTCCGCGCGGGCCATCTCCACGCACGCGGGTCTTTCCCGCACCGATCGTCTTCACGCGGGTGATCATCCCCACGCGCGTACCTTCGTCCCCTGCTTCAGCGGGACACTGTCCGTCGACGCCCGTACATGATGGAGTTCCCGCAGTTTGATGGAACCTCTGATCCGGAGGCCTTCATCAACCAGTGTGAGCTCTACTTCCACCGGGAGCGCATCATGGTGGAAGAACGGGTCTGGATAGCTTCTTGCAATTTGAAAGCTGACGCCCGGGTTTGGTTCCTCCAATACCAGGAGGAGGAAGGCACCCCAGCGTGGCGTCACTTCACCGAGCTCTTGCAGCGGCGGTTCAAACCGCCCCCGGGCCCCGACCTGCTCGACAACTCCATGCGCCGCCTTGATCAGATGTCCGCACAACTTGATCGCATCCGGGCGTGTCTCGAGGCGATGGACAAGAGGGGCCGTGAATGCCGGGCGGCTGTACGCCTCCAGGCAACCACACGCGGACTCCTGGCACTCCGCCGAGCGCGGGCTCTTCGTGCCATAAAAGCATTGAAGGAGCAAGCAACGGTGCGCCTCCAGGCAGCAGTACGAGGATTGCTTGTCCGTCGCATGGTGCGGAAGATACGCATGCTCCTCAGCTCCTCGCTGTCATGCCTGTTCATCCCCTCGGCCCCTTCCATACATCATGCGGCTCCAATCGAAGGGGAGGTCCAAGTATGGGCGCTTCCAGTGCAGCGACCTCGCATCTCCATCCAGCATCAGACATCAAAGGCTATGGCGATCTCATTCATCCTTGTGCCTGCCGTGGTGCTAGACACATCCAGCATAAGAGCCGGTTGCTTCACGCTCCACCCTTCAGCTTACATGAAGCCAACAGAGGCGCTCTTCCCATGGGATCCAGGTGGATATAGTTGTATTTTCGTCTTAAATAAAAATGGTAAGCCGAGATGTAAAAGGCTTAACCTTAGGTCGAGTCAAATAAGTCCGTGGAATCTATCCAGCTCGAGGACGAGCTGGGTCTCCAAGGGCGGGGGAGATGTCATGGGCATAAAGAGGGGCGCCGTAGGGCGCAAGTGTCCTAGTTGGGCCTTAAGCCCATTAGTGTTAATTAGTGTCTCTCTTAGTTATTTATCTATAGGAATAGTACAATATTGTCTAGGCACAAGAGGTGTTAGTCCTATGTACCCTTTATATTCAGCCCATGGGGCACAATGGAAATCAAGCAATCAGTTATGAAGAAACAATCTAGTCTCCCTCTATCTCTCAAGCTCTTGGCAAAGCATAAGGCCTAGTTATCTATCTCTAATTACCCCCAAACCATCCGCGCACTTAACATTTCTGGTTTACTGGGTCAGGCTAATGCAATGATGGCTGGTTTCATCTCGTGGGAACAAATTGTATACCATAAATAATGGGTCAATTCCCTAACTGCTAATTGTACGTTCTGGGGCCTAAGTTTCTGGATCAGATCAGGTCCAAGGATCTCACTGTTTCCTGGGGTTTGCTGCATTTTTCACAGGGTGGGGGGCCGGGTGGGGAGGAGGACTGCTGCAGCCATGAAGGCCTCATTGTTGTCAGAGGCTTTAGCATCCACCTACGACCACTGTCGCTCAGCGTGTCTAAGCGGTTGGTGGAGTTCGCAAGCAGGCCCATGATCCTGCATCAGGTTGGCACGATTGCTCCATCTCTGGGACAAACGGAGAGCAGTTTGCATGGCCAGTTTCTAGATGGAAGGTAGGATGTTCGTGTGGATTGTAGAACAGTTTTATATCTTTTGTTTCCACATGAGAGTAAACATTCTGTACTAAATAAAGTAGGTAGGAATGATAAGATCTAGAATGGTTAATTACATTGGTTTTTGTATGGATTTAGAATATGCAGCCAAGTTCAGCTGCCTCATCAGGATTTGGCTATTTTTATGCCAATCATTTTTATTCTGAGCTTATGAATAATGGCTTAAATGCAGATTTGCTGAGAAAAATATACTCCTTTCACATGGGTGCAGGCAAGGAAGACACAAACACATAAGGTAAATGTCATTTCCTTATTTCTTTCAACTTCTAATTCCTATGACTTCAGATAAAAAAAAACATTAATACTCCGGGTTGATGGTCTTGTTGGCATGAAGAAAAAAAAGAAACTTTAGAACATTACTCATGTAGTGTTAAGATCTGAAATAGTTTATTACATTGACTTCTTTGTTTTTGCTAAGAAATGTGATATATCACATTAAGCAGTACATTGGCTTCTTTAGAGCTGCAAGCCTCAGGATTCGGCCAAAAGGTCCACACTGGCGCAAAAAAAATATTGCACCATCCGCTCTAAATTTATGATTGGTGTTCACCAACGTTTGGTCCAGTCATTATGACTATAATGTTTTTGGGTACGATTGCTCTGAAATTTGAATGAATCAAGCTCTCTTTTTTGTTTCTGAACGTAGCATTTTGAGATTAGGGACTGCTATTATGGAAATTCAATGGGACAGGAGTTGGCCATGTTGTTGCTTGTATTTCCATCTGATCAGATTTGATAACACGCTGTGTTACTTCAGTTAGACAGAGGTTTCTGATGAGTTCCATGCACCTCGCTTTCATCTAAATGACAGTTTTCCCTTCCAAGCTAATCATTGCTCATGCATCATCTATGTTTTTCTTGACAGTTAGCATGCCTATTACTTATTATTTCTCGATGATGCGGAATGTACATCTAAGAAGACCAGGACCAAGGAACAAGATGATCCCCTCCGGCGCATTGCAACAATGTACCTTTTGTTGTTTATATCTTCCCTTCTTAATGTTGTTCAAGCTGTTAGGTTATTGCATTCTAATTGGTCAAACACATCTCAGTGGCAAAGCAAACCAGATGGACAAAAAGCTTAGTGACAGCAGGATGGGTGCCAAGGAGGCCACTCCTCCAGAATGAAACTAAATCAGGTAAATATCTCTTCTTCACATTTAGCCGAGCTTTATATACTCCCTCCGCCGTGAAATACAAGAGATCCAAGTTTGTAGTAAGTCAAACTTTGTTAACTTTGACCAAAATTAGAAGAAAAATAATATTTATGACATCAAATTATATCATTGGATATATTATGAAATATATTTTCATAATTTACATCTTTGATCTGGTACATATTAGTACTCCTGTAAATTTGGTCTAGATTTGCTTAAGTTTCACTATTTCTCGACCGAGCGAGTACCTAAGTACTTACAAATCTTTGCTTCCTAATTCCAGATATCCACCAGTAGACGATTGTTCTGTGTGGAAGTGTCTCCAGTCCAGAAGTGATATGTTGAGACCAATCCTACTACTGCCGACTTGCAGCATATGGGCAACCACATGTTCTTTTGCTCAAGACACCATAGCCAACCGGCCTAGCCCACAGAACAGATGTGCCCATCTAAACATATCAAATTGCCTACGGAAAAAAGGAACTTCGCCCATGTTTGCACGACTCCAGCATCATGTGTCTTAGCTGATTTCACAGAAGACCTCTTATGGAACAAATGAATCTTTTAGTAGTATATGTATAGAAAAAAGTTATCTCCGAGCTGCCATGTTCAGCGATTGGCGCTGCTAGGAGGGACTGTTCTATGTAAATATATGTACTGCTTAGACATCTAACATGTCAGTGTTGGCTTGCCTCGTGTAAGACTAAGCGCTACATGAACACTCTGTGTCTCGTGTAAAATACATGTGCTGTTTTGACATCTCACGCCTGTTGGCAGATGTCTTAGAATGCATTGCTGGACTACCTGGTAACTGAAAAGTGGAGGCAAATGCATACCGTGTTTATTATCTGTCAGTGTTGCTCCATTGTCTAGATACAAGCACGGCTAGTGACTCGGGCGCATGGGCGCGCACAAATCACTAGTTGTTACAATACAATCACCTGCCGCCAGCCCGCCACACGAAGCAACTAGTATACAACAAACGGTGATGAATCCTTGTGAGCCGGCCTGTGAGCTAGAGCTACTAGGCCGGACAGGCATCGCCGCCCTTGAGCTCCGTCCCGTCAGTCTCAGGGGTGGTCGCTGTCGGCGTGCTGCGGTACAGCGCGGTCATGAACGGCGTCGCCAGCACCGTCGTCGTAAGCGCCATGATCACGAAGATGGCAAACGTCGTGTCGTCCAGCACCTGCACTCGATCACCAGCATGTTGATGGAACGCATGTTCTCGATTGATTAATAAGAACCAACGTGCAAAGTATAAGTAGCCGGCGCGCACCTTCCTCTCCTTGCCGATGTTGAGCACGATGAGCTCGACGAGCCCCTTGGCGCTCATGGCGACACCAAGCGCGGCCGCCTCGCGCCTCGCCATGCCGGTCACGGTGGCCACCACGAACGTGCCGCCGAACTTCCCGAGGAACGCAACGGCGACGACGAGCGCGGCCATACCCCACGCGGCCGCGCCGCGGACGGCGTCCACGTCGGTGTGCAGCCCGCTGGTGGCGAAGTAGAGCGGCAGCATCAGCCCGGACACCAGCGGCGCCACCTTCTCCCGCGCGCGCTCCGCGAGGCCGCCGTCACGGGGCAAGGACAGCCCGAAGACGAAGGCGCCGAACACCGGGTGCACGCCGATGGCGTCGGTCACCGCGCCGGCGAGCAGCGCGCAGGCCACGACGGCGCCGGGGGAGGAGGCCAGAGCGGCGGCCGCGCTGCGCTCGGGACCCGCGCGGCGCGCCAGGCGCGCCATGAGCGGGCGGAGCGCGCACAGCATGAGCGCCACGAAGGCCGCCCCCGACGCGAGGATGTAGACCGGAGCGAGCGGGGTGGCCCTGGGGCTGGGCCCGCCCCCGCCGCTGCTGCCGCCGGAGACGGCGAGCGCGAGCGCGAGGAGCGCCCACGCGAAGACGTCGTTCACGGCGGCCGCGGCCATGGCCGTCTCGCCGAGCGGCGTGCCGAGGAGGCCGAGCTCCTTGAGGATGCATGCGAGCACGGGCAGCGCCGTCACCGAGAGCGCGGCGCCGAGGAACACGCAGAGCGGGAGGAAGGCTGGAGCCGGCGGCGGGACGATGGCGAGCTGCAGCAGTGGAACGAGCCCCGGCGCGGCGAGGAACGGCGGCACGATGCCCGCGGCGGCGACAGCCACGCTGCGCGGCCCCGCGCGGCGCACGGCGCGGAAGTCGAGCTCGAGGCCGACCAGGAGCAGGAAGAGCAGCAGGCCCAGGCCCGACACGGTGTCGAGCGCCGCGGTGCTCCATGGCGGGAAGATGACGCGGCGGAAGGCGCCCCATCGACCCAGCGCCGACGGGCCCAGCAAGATGCCGCCCTGCACCAGGACGTGTCGTTGACACCAATATAAGCAAGCACACAGATCATTTTTGTTGCCATGGTGAGTCGGTGACTCGTGATGCCATGCTCAGCTCAGCTCAACTCGAGAGGTCAACAGAATAATGCTAACATTAACAGGAGCTGCTGGCTTTTGACATGACCTAACTTGCCTGGTCTAGAAAATGATGAGTTGTTCTGGTCTTGGACCTAAATATTTGCCGCCATAGTTTACGTGCCGGCCGAACTTTATTAAATTTGATTAGATTTATAGAAAACATAAGTAATATTTATATCTTTAAATAAATTTATTATAAAAATAAATAAAATGAGTTGTCTAATGATTTGAATTATGTATTATAATTATTAATATATTTTTATATAAATTTAGTTAAAGTTGAGAATAACTGTTGACGAGAGACGGAGGGAGTATACTCTAGACTTTGCCGCGTCGACATATAATTTATTATATACGGACATATGGTCAACACGAGCATACTAGATCCTCCTGTAATGGAGGAGGAAAGCAAAAGCATGCAAATGCGGCTGGGGACAAGTGTGTGCTCAGTGAATGGTTCGAGATGTGCCCGTGTGGCTTATGAGCATTAGTTCTTCACTGCTTTTACAGATTTGTATCATTTTCAAAAGGTTTCATCATTTCCCAGCGCATAAGTTAAACCATCAATCCATAAAAACATTCGAGCCGATTTATTCCACAAAATGATTATTAATTGATATGATTTTGGTCGGATCATGCATGGTAACATACTGTATATATGATGTTATTACAAATATAGCAAACCACAAAGCATGGGCGAGTCGATTTGAGTGGGGTTATGTTTGTAGACGTGTCATCGAGCAGCCTTTGTAATAATGTTTAAAAAAAACAAACACAGCTGTTGTGTTTGTATCCGTTTTTGCTGTTGCATGCGAGTGAGATTTTAGTTAAAAATCATGCTAGTGAATTGATTATCTCCGGTGGTTCTCCAAAATAACACTACGCATATATAGAGAAATGAAATGAAACTGGAGTGTACCAGAATCTCGGCGACAACTTTAGGTTGGCGCAGTGGCCTGAGCGCGAGGGCAAGGCCCTGCGTGACCGCGAGTATGACGGCGATCTGCACGGCGAGGAGCGGCAGCGCGAAGTCGAGAGGGTTCTCGCCCTGCCACACCCCGTCGGACGCCATCTTCACGTTCACGGTCGACGACGACGACGACGAGGAGTTGGACGCCAGCATTTTGCCGGTCTGATAACTAGTGCTGTGTGGTTGCAGCTAGCCGAGATGTAGCTTTAGCTAGCTAGCCAATATATGACTTGAGCTGCTGGGCAGGCATGCATGATCGATACTACTGGGCCTAGATAGTTAGGGCTACGGATTTATAGGCGCGCGCGCTGATGCAACCTGGCTGGGAGGCTTTGCACCTGATGATACGTTTAGTGTTGAAATCTCGGTGGTGCCCTTCTCCATCATTTTTGGGGGATAAAAAGGTTTGACAGATTATGTCATTATGTGGAGAAACGTGGATACGAATTAATGACTTCCTGCGTCTTCCAGTTTAGTGGGTGATATTGAGGAATCTCTCTTGTCCCCCCGTCCTCTTACCCATATACACATCTTTTTTGTCTTTTCTTTGAAAAACTAACAGGACAGGAGATCTAATCTACTCCCTCTGTTTTTAAATAATAGAAAGTTTGGGATTGTGCACAGATACCAAGATTATAGCTAAAAAGACCAAAGTACACTCTATGAGAAGAAGAGAGGCAAAGATAGAGATATATTGGGAAAAGAGAAAGTGTATTAGAAAAAGAGAAAGATGCATTGAGATGCTATAAGCAAGTATTTTTAGATAAAATTGAATCCTATAAGGCTATCTATTTTGGGATGGAGGGAGTGTAAGTATAAATAAATTAATTAACCGAGAAAAGCCTCGAGCCCTCAGCGGCACCGTTCGCCTAAACGGTCGTAGCCCGTTTAAACACCATGGAAACGCTACAATTGTGGTATGCCGTTTCCATTTAATCGTCCGTTTAGCCCATTTAATTAGCCGTGTAGCCTGTTGCATTTAATGGTCCGTTTTGCCTGAATAATGGCTAAACGGTAGGTGACCGACTGTTTACCGTCTAGCGTTTCACATTGTCAATGGACGAGTTTACACTAGTACAAATGGTAGTCACATGATGTTACATAAGGATGGACTAAAGTCCTTTGCACCTGTGATTGCAAGCACCCAATTCATCGTCTCATATATATCTTTGATCTTTGAGAATAGCGACATAAGAGGCTACTCTTTCTGATTGATAACCTATGTATCCCTATCATTCCACAGTTCCCAAATGGCAAGGATGATCATGGACCTTATACAAACAAGTAGCCTTCCCCTCTCCTAGAAACACTTGATCGGTTCTTCAAGTTCCTGGACTTTAAGCTACCTTGACACCTTTATTAGAACCATGGCTATGGAGACATTTGATCATTGGTCTTGTGTGGTGAACATATCTACATTCATTCCAAAGGGAAGATCTCTAGATTTGAAAATTATTGGTTAGAACATGAGCAGGTTTAGCAAATTATATATCCATCATGGCTTGTCAATCAACACCAACCAAACATATAAAGCCAAAAATATTATTGCAAAGTTTAAAACCTTAAGAAGGGTGCTCAAAAGCTAGCAACTTAATTTAGTTGGTCTCAATGCATGCTAATATTGAAAATGTTAAGAACACCATATCATTCCTTTTGGAAGTCATAGAGGAATTCAGAGAGTTGAGTATCATTGAATGAAATTTCAAAGAGTTTCTTAAGTAGAAACTTATTTCCCTGCTTAACCAACAAAGGATCTAGTAGAAGCAAAGGAGAAAACCAATATATAGGAACGAGCTCACCCTATAATCAATGGTTGTATCTGAAGGTGTCATGTCCTCATCAAGAGCTATTGCAATTGAATGATAAAGCTCTCAATGTGATCTATGAAGGTCTTGATCCCAAGGTTTTTGAGTCAAGCAAAGACTTGGAGATGGCACATCATGTATGGAAGAGGCTTGAGGATTCATAGGACACATCGGTGGTAAAAGAAGCCCAGTTATACATCTTCAAGGACAAGTATGCCAAGTTCATGATGCTAGAAGATGAGAGTAAGCTTTTTATAGGCTATATATTCACTCCTTCTCTAGCCATCTATAGATCCTTTCACTATGGACAGGAGCAGAAGAAAATGATAGAAAACCTCTAAAAGTTGCTTGGAAATGGTTTGTCTCCCAAAAACTAAGGTAGCGTGTGGTTACCATGGGGGATTACAAGAATCTGGATAAAAACAATCCTAGAATTCCATCCAACAAGGTAGGATTCTAGTGGATTTTAACAAACATGCATGTAATCCAATAAAATACATTAGATTTTTTTTATTTAGATTCTTAAAATCTACTCGGATCCAAATAGGGCCTAAAGGAGCTCTTGGAGTCCTAAAACTAAAAATTCAGAATGAAGCTCTCTACGGCTAAAAAACTTACACAAATTCTTCAATAGCAAGGGTTAGGATGCTGCTTTACATCGTCATGGTATCCATGGTACGGAACCTTTGATTTGGGACAAGGTTTCTCATGGAAGTAATAACTAAAGTGAAATTGTGAAAGGTACAAAAATGTTTTTGTAAGAATTCAAAATTCTGATAATATCGCTTATAGGGTAGACTGTGTGTGCGCGTTTGTAGGGACAAGTATTCGTATATGTACATGCGTGTCTATGTTATTTTAAAAAAATTATAATAATATCTATAATCTGCTGTTCATCTAGATTCACATTAAGAGCATGTTTGGATGAGGGAGGACTAGTTACTACTAGTTGAGCTAAAATTTTAAGGTTGGCTAGCTAGTTGACTAACAATTAGTCGAAGGCTTGGCTAAAAAGATAGCCCATCTATTAGCCCTCTTGTTAGGATGCATATGCACTAGAGCTAATTTTAGCTAATTTTTTTTATTGGATGTCACCAAAGAGATAATGTTAGCTAATTTTTAGCTAGGTAGCAATTAGCTATATTGTATAAACAGGCCTAAGGATTGCAACAGTGCAACATATACCTATATAACTTTTCCTTTCCCTTGTTGAATAATTGCTAGTACCTCATACCAATATAATAACCATGCATTATGCACATCTCTGAGAGTAAGACAACGTTGACGCAGAGCCACACAAATTGCAGGCACAAACTGAATGATACTCCCTCCGTCCGGTTGATTGTGCAATTATGGGAAACGTGCCATTCAAACTGTGTTAACTTTGACCAAATTTATAGCAAAAAATATTAACATTTATGTCTCGAAATAAATTTATTATGAAAATATATCTCATAACCAATCTAACGGTACTTATTTTGTCTCATAAGAGTTAGTATTTTTTTATATAATTTTAATCAAAATTTGCAATGGCTGATTCCTCGAGATACGAGAATTGCATATTCATTGGGACGGAGGGAGTACACACGTGCTGCACGTAATAGCAGAGATATATAGGCGTGATGTGCATGGCAGTAATAGCAGAGATATATAGGCGTGGCCGCGTGGGCGTATAACCTTTCAGATAGCTGAAGAGTGAAGACGAAAGTCAGAAACCTTTTTTTTGCATACTGTTCATACATAGAGGCAGTGTCAGCTCAGATGCTGGCGAATCATCTTAGGAGCTGTTCGAGGAGTTAAAGTTTAACAAAAACTGTAGCACTTTCGTCTTATTTGACAAAAAGTTTCCAATTTTGGATTAATTAGACTTAATAGATTCGTCTCGTAAATTACTCCTAATCTGTGCCAACATACATGCAATTAGTCTACATTTAGTAGACCATGCATTTGATGGAACATTGATGTGATGAGAGTTAAACTTTAACGAGTTGAAACCAAACAGGCCTTTACACCCCACTAACGAATGTCGTTTTAGCCCGAGATTGGTGAGTGGCGGCCCTACTAAAGTAGCTTTGATCGAGCCGCACGCAAAACACCCGCGCCACACAGGCAGCATGATGTGGTAATAGCCCAGCTAGCTCTCTCAAAAGTTCCAGAACCCTAGCTAATCTTTACCCGATCATGGTGGATACAAGTCTGAATGCTACATGTCTATTCCTGCACGTTAGTTGATCCTATATGTATGCATGTATCCGGCCGTTAATATTTTAGAGACAAATTAAAAATTATCCTATCCATGGATTGATCCCTTCTTGTTCCATCGATTAGTCAATGCTGAAAAAGTGGACGCACAGCAGGAGATCCGCTATGTGCCGTCAACCACACTGGGTAGACGATGATGACTGATGAGACTATCCGCACTCATGGTATATTTATCCTCTAAAAGGAATATTTTATCCTAATCATCACAAAATATACAGTTTTTTCGCATTCATTCATCATCTATATCATCCTCTATCCACTGTGGGGCTTACTTGTCACTTTGTCTAAATATATCCATGTGACATCTTATTTTGAAGTATTTATTAAAACAAATTTAATGGTACAATCGGAATTTAATTTGATTCTTTGATTTGCGAGTTATAATATTTTTTTTAGTTGAAGCAGTGGGGCCCACCACTGGATGCTCCCACATGCGCGTGCGTCGCTGATGGCTGAAGTTTAGCGTACCTCCTCTACTCCCCAGGAATAGCGGACGGGGCTGTTTTACCGGATGCGGTAACGTACCCGCTGTAACACTTTTCATCCGCTACATATTTTACCAGACGCGGTAGCGTACCGAGTGCAGTTGGTCTGAGGCCTTGGTTGGAACGGCCTCATTGGCACGGCTGCTTAGTGCGCTCTGCCTGCAACTTCCTGACCGCTGATTAGGGTTTTGTTTAATGCTATTGGTTTTAAAAGGCACGGCTAAAATTTTTTCCAGGAGTCTATCACGCTGATTGTTAATTATTGGAAAATATATATGCATGAAGCAAGAGTAGAAAAGGTTGCCGCACTGATGCTTGAGTTGGGTTAGATGTCATGCTGTGTTAGAGGGGTTCAGTGGTCTGACTTGTCATTGCTGGATTGGACAGACTCCATGTTTGTAGGGTGCCACCTCAGTCCGACTTGTCACATAGCTACTGGGTAAATGGAATGGATGCGTGTAGATTCAGGAATTAGGCTCTTCTTCCATACCTCAGCTCTCTCTCTTATAAATGAAAACTAGTAAGGACGACACAAGTTTCTTTTTTAAGATGGAATTGTTCCTATGTTACTAAGGGGTAGTTTGGTAGAACTCCATCTCTAGCTAGCCACAACAGCTTCAGTAGTAGTTTCTCTAATGAAAGCTGTTCTTCTTTTGCTTCAGCTTCTATAGTTAGAAAAATATTTGGTGTGAAAAATGGTTGCCATCGGGCACAACAAGAAGTCTTATTGAAAGGACCTAATTGGCCTAGAGGGGGGTGAATAGGCCTTTTTGCAAAATCTAAAACTCATAAACTCGAAATTGCGGAAGTTAAATACCTGACCGGAAGTTCCGGTGGTCTGGATCGGAAGTTCCGGTCAGGGGGACCAGAACTTCCGGTGCAGACCTTCAGAACTTCTGGTGCCCTAAATGAGCTACGAAATCAAAGTGAATCGAGTTGGAATTTCAGATCTAAATGATACCACACCCTCCTAGAGGTTGTTGATGAATATGTTGAGCTCCTCAAGGCTTGGCACCACACCAAATCGTAGATCGGGACCTCCCACCTAAGAAGTTGGGGTAGAAAGGAAGAACAACAAGAACACAAGAACAAAGGGTAGTCGAAGCTACCTCCACAGCAAGACAAGTTATTTTTACCGTGGTTCGGCAATCCCCACTAAGGAGTTCCTACTTCCTCGTTGTTGACGTGACCACGAAGGTCCGACCACTAAGGTCTCCTCCCTCAAGCAACCATGAAGGCTACCTTGAGATTTCCACTAAGAATTAAGGGGTTATTACAAACACTTCGCGGTGCCCTCAGAAATGAATCAACTCGGGCAACCACGAAGAACGCCTAGCCAGCTAGGGTTCCAAGAACCCAAGAGAAACAAACACAAATCAAGCCGGCAAAACGAGGAACCCAAGTGCTCAAGTCGAAGATCGATGCTCCCGCTCTCAAATCTCACGTCCCTAGCTCAAACAATCGAAGATTGAAGCTTGGAGGCAAAGGGGGAGAAAGAGTGGGTGAGTCACAGCTTGTGGAAGGTTAGGAGAGCTGAAAATGAGTGTGCAAAGTTCGGGCAACGGTTAGAAATGAAGTGAGTGGCTTATATACTCGAGCTCGGATGAGCCACCAGAAGTTCTGGTGAAGGCCACCGGAACTTCCGGTCAAACCAGATCAGACCGTTGGGCTTGTCAGTCAACACTTCCGGTCCGTACCGAAACTTCCGGTCGGAGCCTGGAACAGTTTTCTCGAACGCGAGCGCATGCGCAAAACAGCACTGACCGGAACTTCCGGTACCTGACCGGAACTTCCGGTGAGCACCGGAACTTCCGGACGGAGACCGGAACAGTTTTCTCGAACGCGGGCGCACGCGAGCGCCAGCTACCAGAACTTCCGGTGATGCACACCGGAACTTCCGATGCACGTCTCTCCAGCCTAAAAGTACTTGACAAGAGCACTATTTATCCCTATTTTGCCAACTAAAATTTGTATCCCTCTTGATAGTGCGGCGTTGCCTACGACTCAAATTAAAATAAACGGTTTTGAAGCCCTTGAGTCGAAGCGCCTTTTGTCCATCAAAATTCAGGGTGCTATTATTCACCAAATGTTCTTTTTCAATTCCATCAATGGACTAACACCTGTAGATTACACTTGATAAATATGTTAGTCCCTAATTTGATTGTCATTAATGATCCAAAACCCACATCGGAGGCGAATGCACTTACAAACTCCCCCTTTTTGATAATTGATGACAACCAATTTAGGCTTACAATAGATCAAAAGAATTTAAGCTTTTGAATTCCAAAATTCAAGTTGAGCTCCCCCTTAATGTATGCATAGGATTTGAAATTTCAAATCTTGATTTAAGTCAAGATTGCATACATCAAGAATAAGCTCCCCCTAAATTTTGTAATCCGTGGGGTGCCTAAGTGTGTGTGGAACAATAAAACGGTGATGCATGTGACAAGTTATATCACAAGAATAAATCAAAAGAACTTGAATGGTTATGCAAGAAAGAAAAGGACTTAAACTCAACATAACCATTCTCAAATAAACAATCACCATAAGCATCAACACAAGAGGCTAAACAAGTGAGATAGACAATAAGCATAAATGTTTTAGCCTACACTCAACCATCACACACACATAGTTTAAGTTTACCACATGGTTCACCACACGAGATAAGATTATTACAAAACGAAACGAAGAAGTTTTAAACTACCCCTATTACATCAAGATAAAAGCCTAACACTCCCCCTTTGGCATCAAATGCCAAAAAGGGTAGGCTTCGAGAAGCTCCAAGGGGCAGCGGCAGCGAGGGATCTACTCATCATCTTCAGTATCATAGTCCACTAGAAGACTCTTGCCGTGAGGCGCAACAAAGGTGGACTGCCCAAACTGAGGGTCAACTGCAGGTGCATGAGAGGTAGAGAGCCGAGTGATATCATCTGCACCACTGAAGATGTCATGATAAGCAAAGCCTCCCTCGGTGCCAGTAGGAATTCCACCACCATAGGTGGGATCAAAGGCACTGGCCTGCTGAAAGCCCTGCTACTGCTCTGCATCATCAAACTGCTGTCCAGAGAGGTTGTCAAAGTCCACATAAGGATCAACAATGGGGCGAAGAGGAGAAGCTGGAGGAAGACCGGCCTTCTCCTCCAGACGCCGCATGCGCTTGTCCTGCTTGGCCTGGTAGTAGCAGAAGTAAGACATGAACCTCTGAAGCGCATGGCGAGTAGCATCCATGGGACCATGACCATGGCCACGCCCATGACCATGCGCACGCCCACGCTCTCCAGAGACTCCAGCTGAAGGATCCATAGGAGGAACAACATCCTCCTCCACTGCTGCAGGGGCATCCTCATCATCTTGTGCTGCACCACTATCACTGGCTTCAGTGGCCTTCCCTTTCCCTTTGCTAGATTGAGCCTGCAGTCGCCTGACATTCCAATCCGGATGCTTCATGTCACAAGGAAAGTCAAACCCGGTGACTTGCTCAATGATGTACATGAGGTAAGGAGCATAAGGTAAAGACTGAGTGGAGGTCAAAGACACCTCGTCAATGTGACGCCACAGAAGATCAGTCACACTGAACCTCTTGTCAAGTCTGAAGCATACTAAGATCCTAGGAGCATGATTCTGAATGGAAGTGGTGTCGCCAATCTTAGGATCAATAGTAGCCCAGAGCAAATTGTTGAGCACATAGAAATAGGGCTTCAGTCCAACTGTCTTCCCATTAGCCATCTATGGATCATCATACAAACCGGCTTCAATAAAATCTGCCCTACCAACACCATTGGGATAGTGATCATATAAGCTGAGAGCCTCACGGTCAACATGATCAAACCTAAGAAGCCTAGAGAACTGACGGTAGTCACAGCGGTAGTGAAGGCCATGAGTGATCCAATGAAGTACCTTGTGCTGTGAATCAATGTGTAGGGTTGCCCAAAATTGACAGATGATTTCACTGTTCCAGCTATGCTTGAAGGTCATGAGAGGCAAGATACGCCACTCTTCAAGCTTGGCAATCAAAGCATCAACCTCTGGATGATGGTGTCCCTGAAGAGCTCAGAGTTGGTGCTTTATGATGGATGATGGGCGTAGTCAAATCATGAATGCCATCCTTCATGCAGACAGACTCATAATAGTCTTTGTGGAATTGAGACAAAAAACGATCATCCACAGCTTCAAATTTGGACCACATAAAAGGATTCTCCTCTCGCATGCGCCTAGTGTTAGAGGATTGTACCTTGTAATTGATGGACCTCCTTGGAATACATGAGTAGGCTCACGAGGTCGATGGATGCGAGGAGCGCGATTAGGAAACCGCTGGAGAACTCGGTTCATGGTGGCAACCCCAATACGGATCGGAGAGTGGCGAACAACTCCCGGATCAATAGCACGGCCCTCCACATCAATCACACTAGAAGCCACTGCATCATGAACCCGATCATGGTGTAAGGGCGGAGGACATGGGATGGTAGAGCGATCGGGGCAGAACCGCGGACCTTCTTCACTGTCGGGCTGCTGCTGAGACGACTGAGCAGCGCTTGGACGACGAGCACGACTGCCACGAGGACGATCCTCCTCGCCATCCCCCAAACTTTGAGGACGGGGACGCGCGACACAGTTAGGGTTGGTACGAACCATACTGCGATACAAACAATGGGAGGAAAGGCTCAGACAAGTCATGTGGTGAATGCGGTGGACGAATGGACAAGCGGAGCCACGGTCACGTGCTGCCCACTGCCCACCAGAAGTTCCGGTGCATGGGACCGGAAGTTCCGGTCCGAGGCAGTGCGCGGCACGTGGTCGCGTCCCGACAAATCCATCCAAGGAATTTGCGAAAAATGCACTCAAACCACATGTATAGATAACAAAGAGTAGGCACGTGCGAGGAATCGACCCAAAACAAAGTACATTGGGAGATCGGGCGTGAAATCCTGGTACCTTGTTCCTAGAAGAGAAGCGGTTGAATCCGGAAGTTCTGAGCCCTCCCTGTAGCCACCAACACCACCAATGCGATCTCCTAGCCAAGGGCTTGCTCCCCCTCAAAGGGATTTGAAAAGTAATGGAGGAGGAGAGAGATCCGTGGTGGGGAAGATGGGGGCGCCGCCGGTTAGAGGAGAGGTCGGGGAGAGAATAGATGAAACTGGAATTTTAACCCCGTGGCCCGCATTTATACTGCAGTCAAAACCGACGGACCGGAAGTTCCGGTGGGAGCCACCGGAAGTTCCGGTAGGCCAGTACAGATTCGATTTGCGCAGAGATTTGACAGACCGGAAGTTCCGGAAGACAGCCGGAAGTTCCGGTAGAGGCCAACAACCAGCAGGAAGTGAACTAAGGAGTGGTGTACCATATGACATACTCAAACCAACTCAAATATGTCCAGATTTCATGAAATCAACACATAACTATGGACACATTAGAGCTGAGAAAATAGGTTTTGAAAGTTTCACACAACTTTTCACAAGAGTTTTTGTCCAATTCTAAGGCATACAAGTGTGTACAAAATGTCAAGCCACGTTACGAGAATCAACGATATTGAGCTCACGCCTCAAAGCAAAAAATCTTGACTCATCTAGAAGCTTTGTGAAGATATCGACTGACTGAAATTCGGTTCTCACATGTTGCACAACGATATCTCGTTTGGCTTGGTGGTCTCGCAAGAAGTGATGTCGAATGTCTATGTGCTTTGTTCTTGAGTGGTTTACATGATTGTCAGCTAGCTTGATTGCTCCCTCATTGTCACATAAGAGAGGAATCTTACTTTGCTCACAACCAAAGTCTCTCAAGGTTTGCTTCATCCAAAGTAGTTGGGCGCAGCAAGCGCCGGCCGCCACATACTCGGCCTCAGCGGTGGATAGGGCAATAGAGTTTTGCTTCTTAGAACTCCATGACACCAAAGACCTACCAAGAAATTGGCATGTCCCGGATGTACTCTTTCGCTCTACCCTGCAACCGGCATAATCCGAGTCAGAATAGCCAAGTAGAGTGAAAGTGGAGCCCTTAGGATACCACAAGCCAAGACTAGGAGTGAGCACAAGATACCAAAAAATTCTCTTAACGGCCATGAGATGACATTCTTTCGGATTGGCTTGAAATCTTGCACACATGCACACACTAAGCATAATATCGGGCCTAGATGCACAAAGGTAAAGCAAGGATCCAATCATGGAGCGATATACCTTTTGATCTACGGCCTTGCCATCTCCATCAAGATCGAGATGTCCGGTTGTAGGCATTGGGGTCTTAATGGGCTTGGCCTTGTCCATGTCAAACTTCTTTAGCATGTCGGTGGTGTACTTGGTTTGACTTATGAACGTGCCATCCTTGAGTTGCTTGATTTGAAATCCAAGAAAGTATGTCAACTCCCCCATCATGGACATCTCAAACCTTTTTGTCATGATCCTACTAAATTGCTCACAAAAATCGGCATTAGTACTACCAAATATAATGTCATCGACATATATTTGGCATATAAAGATATCATTATTGACTTTACGAGTAAATAAAGTAGGATCGGCCTTCCCAATCTCAAACCCTTGTTTGAGTAGGAAGTCCTTGAGACAATCATACCAAGCTCTAGGGGCTTGTTTAAGCCCATAGAGCGCTTTGTCCAGCTTGTAGACGTGGTCGGGATGATGTGGATCTTCAAAACCCGGTGGTTGCTCCACATACACGGTTTCAGAGAGGGGGCCGTTGAGGAATGCACTTTTCACGTCCATTTGAAACAACTTGAAATCATGGTGAGCAGCAAAGGCAAGTAATATGCGAATAGATTCAAGCCTAGCTACAGGTGCATATGTCTCCCCAAAATCCAAACCTTCGATTTGAGTGAAACCTTTGGCTACCAACCGTGCCTTGTTCCTTGTGACCACGCCATACTCATCTTCTTTGTTGCGGAAGACCCACTTGGTACCTATTACATTTTGATTGGGTCTTTCCACCAAGGACCAGACTTCATTCCTGGTGAAGTTGTTCAACTCCTCTTGCATGGCCATCACCCAATCTGGGTCTTTCAAAGCATCCTCCACCTTTTCTGGCAATTTGGAAGAGACAAAAGAGTAATACTCACAAAAAGTTACTAAACGAGAGCGTGTTGTTACCCCTTGTTGTATGTCTCCCAATATGCTATCAACGGGATGGTCCCGTTGAATGGATTGATGAACTCTTGGGTGAGGAATGGTTGTTCTTGTTTGGATTGGACCATCATCTTCATCTTCATTATCTTCATTGTCTTGATCACCATCTTGGTTGTCTCTTTGAGTTTGTGGTGGATCTTGCCTAGCTTGTTCTCTTGAGTCATGATCCATTCTTGAGGTAGAAGCATCACCATGGGCATTGGTTGACCCATGATGCATGTTTGGATCATAAAGAATTTGCACATGCATATCATCTTCATCTTCAACGGGTCTCACTTCACCGGTAGCAAGCTTCTTGATCACTTGATGAGATGGTTCTTCTTTACCTAAAATTTCAGCATTGACTTGCTCCTTTTGAGAGCCGTCGCTTTCATCAAAAGTCACGTCTACCGCTATTTCAATTTGGCCGGTGGCCTCATTGAAAACACGATAGCCATGTTCGTTAGTAGCATAACCAAGTAAGAATCCTTCATCAACCTTCGGTGCAAACTTAGAGCTTTTGGATTTCTTATTAAGTATGAAACACTTGCATCCAAAAACTCTAAAGTAATCCACCTTAGGCTTTTTACCGGTTAGAAGCTCGTAGGCGGTTTTGTTCCTTATCTTGTGGAGGTACAAGCGATTGATGGCATGACATGCCGTGTTAACCGCTTCCGCCCAATAATCTTTCTCCGAAATCTTGTACTCATCCAACATTGCTCTTGCGGCTTCAATAAGCGTTCGGTTCTTCCTCTCTACAACACCATTTTGTTGTGGAGTGTATGGAACCGAAAACTCATGCTTGATGCCTTCTTCATCAAGGAATGCTTCGATGTTGGTGTTCCTAAACTCTGTCCCGTTGTCACTTCTCACTTTCTTGATCTTCACTTCAAACTCATTTTGAGCTCTCCTTGCAAACTTCTTGAAGATCCCTTGGGTTTCGCTTTTATCTTTCAAAAAGAACACCCAAGTGAAGCGAGAAAAATCATCAACAATTACAAAACCATATTTGTTACCTCCAATGCTTATATAAGCATTGGGTCCGAATAGATCCATATGAAGTAACTCAAGTGGCCTTGTTGTAGTGACGATGTTCTTGGCGGGATGTTTGGCTCCAACTTGCTTACCCGCTTGACATGCACTGCAAATTCTATCTTTCTCAAAAGAAACATTTGTTAGTCTAAGGATGTATTCGCCTCTTTGAAGATCGGCCAAGTTCCTCATGCCAACATGCGCTAGTCGGCGATGCCATAACCAGCCCATGCTAGATTTTGCCACTAAACAAGTCTCAGACCCCACTCTACTAGATGAGAAATCAACTAGGTAGAGCTTGCCCTTCAATTGACCTGTAAAGGCAATAGAGGAATCCGATCTTCTAGAAACTTCCACACCCTTATCCGTAAAGAGACAATTGTAACCCTTCTCACAAAGTTGTGAGACAGACAACAAATTGTATCCCAACGAATCCACAAGTAATACATTGGAAATAGAATTATCATTTGAGATAGCAATTTTACCCAAACCAAGAATGTCCCCCTTACTATTGTCACCTGAAAGGATCAAGATGCCCAAGAGGGGGGGTGAATTGGGCTTTTCTAAAAATTAATTGCAAGAATTAAATCCTATAAGCCGGAATTCACCCCTAGTGCCTACTTGTGTTCCTAGAGAGTCTACCGTTGAAAAGTTTTGCATCCTAGTTTCCAATCCTAGTCTAGCATGGCAATTCTAGGAATGTAAAACAAGCAATGAAAGTAAATACGAGAAAGTAATTGCTTGAATGTAAAGGGGCAAGGAACACGGCGATGTTTTTCCGAGGTATCGGAGAGTCGCCACTCCCCACTAGTCCTCGTTGGAGCACCCGCGCAAGGGTGTCGCTCCCCCTTGATCCGCGCAAGGATCAAGTGCTCTCTACGGGTTGATTCTTCGACACTCCATCGCGGCGAATCACCCAAAACCGCTCACAACTTGAGTTGGGTCATCCACAAGCTCCGCCGGATGATCACCAAACTCCCAATCACCACCAAGCCGTCTAGGTGATGGCGATCACCAAGAGTAACAAGCTAGAACTCTCACTTGACCACGACGAGCCCAAATGAGGAGGTGGATGCACACTTGCTACTCTCGAATCACTAGTGAGGAATCACAAACTTTGATTCTCAAATCTCTATCCTCACTAGAGCTCTTGCACTCCCTTGCACTCTAAAGGGTTTTCTCAGATGTTTGAATGAGCAAGAGACCTCTAAAAGAGGTGGAGGGGTTGTATTTAAACACCCCTCAAAGAAAACGAACCGTTACTTTCTGACACGGGGTCACCGGACGCGCCGGTGCAACGCACCGGACGCACCGGTCCCCCGTAACGGTCAAAACCCGTTTTTGAAATCGAACCACCGAACGCACCGGTCAGGTAGCACCGGACGCGTCCGACGTGCAAGGGTGCTTACTGGACTCACACCGGACGCGAGGCCGCGTCCGATGCCTGAAGACCGGACGCGTCCGGTCCTCTCTGGACCTTACTGGACTCGCACCGGACTCGCCGATCAAGTCCAGTATCGCGTCCGACGGGTGTTCTCTCTCGGTGACACGTGTCGGTCGCTGACCACCGCGTCCGGTCCTCGCGAGGACCGCGTCCGGTGGTCAGGGCCGAACCCTAACAGCGGTAACGAATACACCGGACGCGTCCGGTGTTCCCGAAGACCGCGTCCGGTGCCTGGAAAACAGCCCGAAACTCGTCGAAACGCGTCGCAACTTCAACCAAGTTGCTTCTAACTGAACCTTGAGCTAATCTAGGGATGCCTAGCGCCAAGTTTAACAAGTGTGCACCACACCTAAACATAGGACTCGCCTAGGTCAAGCTACCCATTCATGCCCCCCTTTATAGTACGGCCAAAAGAGAAAAACGAAGATCCTAACGACTATTCCGAATGTGTCTCAACACTTCGTCATCCGGAACTAACCGTCCTTAATCTTGACGTCTCTCTTTTGAAAACCGAAACAATTTCCATCAAGGGACACGAAGCCACAGTGCTCAAAGCAGTTATCACCTCCATGACCTAACTTACCAATGTTTCTGCAAAACACACGTTAGTCATGGTAATAAAGTGTTGTCATTAATTACCGAAACCAAACCTTGGGGCCTAGATGCTTTCAATCTCCCCCTTTTTGGTGATTGATGACAACACTAAGTTTCAATGGATTAGAGTGAAGGTTTTCGAGCATGCTTGGTTCACATAAGCAAAAGACAATAAGCATAAAGGGTTAGGAATTGCTTATGTGCTCCAAGCCAAAAGAGTGTACTTCATAAGATAAGACAAAAAGCGTTAGTACACAAAAAGATATAGCTCATAAGTAATCGGAGTAAGGCACGGAAGCACAACCTTAGAGCTATAGCTAAAACGGTGACACATATATTAATCACAGTGACGAATAAGACATTAAGACTCAAAGTTTTACGACTCGACGACAATGTCACACGAATGCAATGCTGAAAATAAACATGATAAGCATGAAAGTAGCACACGAAAAACGAAAACCCACTAACAAACTCCCCCTGAAACTACTCTCTCTCCCCCTTTGGCATCAAGCGCCAAAAAACTAATCTAATCTGACGGGGGGACAGACGGAGCCGTGTCGGGTGCCGAGGTGCGCGGAGTGATCACGAAGTGAAGCGAATCCTCGGAGTCTGAGCTATCTGGCTGACCCTCTGAAGAAGCACGTGGCTGTGAAGCGGTCTGGGTCTGAGCAGGAACAGGCACTGACTGTGTAGCAACCAGTGGATCTGTCTGAGTAACCTGAGCCTGAAGTGCGCCAGTAGCTGGGGGATCTGTCGAGGCAACTGAAGAAGGGATGGTCTCTGTAGTCCCTGTCCCTGTCACTGGTGGAACGACTGCCTCGGAAGCTGACAACCCTGACGAAGAGTGAAACGTAGTAGTATGCGAGGGTGTCGGCTGACCAGTCAACTCGCTGTAAGTGGCACTGAAATCACCGATAGGTGTGCCTGTCAGGAGATGCGGGCGAGTCTGGTCTGACGGTGTGAACCCCGTATGGATAGGTGTGAAGCTCGGGGACTGAAAAGACTGGGGAACCTGCTGCTGTGGAGATGTAAACTGAATGCTCGGCTGTGCCTGACTAGAAGGACCGCTGGAATGCAAAGCCGGAGCCATGATAGATGCAGGCGGAGGAACCCCAACTGTGATGAGATGCCGCAGAAGATCCATGTACTACTGCTGACTCTGTCGCTGCATCTCAACCTGCTGCCTCTGGATCTCTAGCTGCTGTCTCTGAAACTCGTCCTGGCGAGCCTGTATCTGTGCTAGTGCTGCAGCTGTATCCTGTGCCTGGCGCTGTATCTGCTGCTGCTGCTGCTCCTGAGCCTGGGTCAGCCTCTCAAGGATAGCCACCATGGCTGGGTCAGAGCGGGAGGCTGAGCCAGATCCACCGGCCTCGTGGTCGTGAGACCGGGGGCGTCAGGCTAGCAGGTGTACGACGTGACCCTTCGCCAAAAGGCTCGCGAAAGCAGGGTCGAACCAGGTCGGTGGGTGGCACTGAACCGCCGTGAGGGCGTCTGGGAGGTGAAGTCTGGCCATAGCACAACTGGTGAATCCTCGTGTCAGAAGCAGGTAGTCTGAGGATCTCTCGGGCTCTGGAACTGTAGAGTCTGTGGTCGCGGCCTCTGAATGCAAAGTGAATGAACTCATGGGCAGGATCAATCCACAAAGAAGCATAGAACTCCCTGACCCATGTGCCACAGTAAGCACCTGTCCGTCCAAGTAGATCTGACAAGCCAGGCAGATAGGACAGGTGAGGACGGAGCTGCTCTCCCACAACATCAACCAATGCCTCTAGTCGACATACCCTCTGAGGTCTGAAAGCAATGCCACTGTCAACTAGGGCCCTGTAGAAGTCCTCCTGAAGTGGGGTATAGAAACCCTCTGAAGCTCTGGGATCTCTGACAGGTGGAAACCATCGACTGACCTCCACAAACCTCAAGTTCTTCACCTGACGTGAAGACGCACCCCTCAGGTCTAAGTGCACGACCGGGGGTGACCCTCTAACCCTGGGAGGAGGTCGTGCTCCACGACGCGGGCCCTCTGGCCTGGGTGTCACCTGTGAACGAGCACGTGTGGAGCGGCGACGTGGTGGAGACTGAGCTGCCTGCTCCTCTGTATCCTCAGTGGCCTGTGGAGCCTCAGCAGTCTGGGTAGCCTCAGTAGCGGGTGTAGTCTCTGTAGCCTGTGTCTGCTCTGAGGGTGGATCAACTGACATCTGCTCTGAAGGTGCTGTAGCCTCGGTGCCCTCAGTGGCCTCTGTGCCGAGCTGTCGACCTTCAAGGTGAAAGCGACGCTCGCCTATGTGTAACCCACTGCGTCTGCCACCTCTCTCTGCCTGCTTTGCGGTGTCTGCCACGGCCTGAGCGACCTCTGCATCTGAAAGTGTCCTCCGCTTCTTCTTGACTGCAACCTTGATGCGCTTACCACGCGCAATCTCATCACGACGGGGAGGACTGTTGTCCCCGTCACCAGGAGCACCACCGGCGTTCTTGCAACGCACCATGCTGACTGACTGCCTGAAAACCTCTGTGAGATGATGAACTGACACTCGAGAGGCTTGGCCTCAATCCGTATCCGCAGGCTTGGCCTCGGATTTAGCAAACAGATCTGACCCTGACACACCGACTGACTCGCTGCACCGATGGAATAGAAGGATATACTATAAGCACATATATAACTAAAAGGTGCGAAACCCTAGAGATAGCAAGCATGTGAGATACGAAGTGAATCGTGACGTGAAGCTACCTCGGATCGACGAGACGATGGTGACAAGATACGGTGACCTAGGTCGCGAGAATCCCCGAAATCGACGATCGAGCTCTGAAAGGACCGAGTCGAGATAATCAATGGATGATAACGGTCAAGGTTAGCCCTAGCGACGACATTGAACGAAATTGAACGAAAAACGAACAAGATCGTCACCTCGAGAACGGGTTAGGGCAAACCCTAGGCTAGGGTTTGGGCTAAACCCTAGGTGAAGGCTCGGCCGAAGATGGAGATCGAGGGGCTAGGTTTGCACGGGGGGGAGGAGCTGCGGCTGCTGCGGTGAGGCCCACGGTGGTGAAGTGCCTGCCGGCGGCGAGGAGGAGCGTTGGTGGCGTGCGGCGCGGCGAAGACGGCGGCGGCGCGCGGCTGCGGGCTCGAGCGGGTGTGGCAGCGGCGTGGGCTTGCTCGACTCCAGGTGGCGCACGAGCAGGGAGGCGTGGAGGCGCGCGGCTGGGCACGGCAAGGTCGCCGGCGGCGAGGGCGCGGCGGAGGACGGTGAGCTCGGCGAGTTAGGTCAAACGGCGGCGGCGGAATCGGGTCGGGTGAAGGAAAAACGGACAACACCGAACGGTTTTATGAGGGCGAGATCCGCTCGATTCGGTAGCACCGGACGCGGTGGTGAAAATCACCGGACGCGGTGGTGCAGCGTCCGGTGACACTCCAGTAAGCACCTGGAGTCACCGGGCGCGTCCGGTGTGGGCAGACCGGACGCGGTCAGAGTCCGATGGCTGAGTGCTCGGGAATTCATCGCGGAGCACCGGATGCGGTGGTGGTCACCGGGACCGGACGCGGTGGTGGTCAGAGGCGCGTCCGGTGCAGCGTCCGGTGCCTAGATCTGGACTTTGTCTTCTGGAAAACCGGACGGGCTGGTGGACACCGGGACCGGACGTGGTGGTGAAGCAACACTGCGTCCGGTGCAGCGTCCGGTCGCTGTTTTTCGCCATTCTTCGTTCCGAACTTCGACGCGACTTCTCCCAATCAAGTTCCAATTCAAAGAGACACAAATAAACACCAATTGGAACCTGATATGAGTGACCTCACTCAAACCCTCAAATTTTTAAAATATTTTGCCTTAGGCTAGTATAGCTTTTACGAAAATAGGCAATAAACACCCGAGGAGCAACGTATGGCCATGCAATAGAGTTTTTGGACCTTTAGGAGCGTCAAAAGCTCTCTCTATTCATGGACGAACACAGAGGTTGCTCAAAGCTAAACCGAAAAGAAACGACAAACAAACAACCATGCAAATGCAATGCAATACAATAAAGTAAAGCTAGGTTGCTTGTCAAGTTTGATCCACGGTTAGGCTTCTTCACTCCTCCGAAGGAGGATTATCGTAACCGTGTTAGCCAAGCCCTAAATGCATTGCGATAAAATAAACATGACATATGATACAATGCAATGCAAGGGACAACACGCGCTCATTTTTTAAAGTTACTTGAATCAAGCACATTAAGTTCACTTCTTAGCCTACAAAAGGTAGCCTCGTCCAAAGGTTTAGTGAAGATATCCGCTAATTGATTTTCACTTCGTACACCTTCTAGTGATATGTCATTTTTAGCAACGTGATCTCTTAGAAAGTGATGGCGGATATCAATGTGCTTGGTGCGAGAGTGTTGTACCGGATTGTTGGCAATTTTAACGGCACTTTCATTGTCACATAAAAGTGGCACCTTTTCAAGAACAACTCCATAGTCTAGGAGGGTTTGTTTCATATATAAGATTTGTGCACAACAAGCCCCCGCGGCAATGTATTCCGCCTCGGCGGTGGACAAAGCCACACTATTTTGCTTTTTAGATGACCAAGATACTAAAGATCTCCCAAGCAAATGGCACCCTCCGGATGTGCTTTTTCTATCAATTTTGCAACCGGCATAATCCGAATCGGAATAGCCAACTAGTTGGAATCTAGCTCCTTTGGGATACCATAGGCCAATACTTGGGGTGTGCTTAAGATATCTTAGGATTCTTTTTACGGCACTTAAGTGAGGTTCTTTAGGGCACGCTTGAAAGCGAGCACACATGCACACACTAAACATGATATCGGGCCTAGATGCGGTAAGGTACAACAAGCTACCAATCATAGAACGGTAGAGAGTTTGATCAACCGGTTTACCTCCCTCATCTAGGTCGAGATGTCCATTTGATGGCATTGGGGTCTTGATTGGCTTGCATTCTTCCATCTTGAATCTTTTGAGAAGATCCTTGGTATACTTTTCTTGAGAGATGAAAATCCCTTCTCTCATTTGCTTGACTTGAAAACCAAGGAAGAATGTGAGCTCACCAATCATTGACATCTCGAACTCCTTCGACATCAATTCACCAAACTCCTTGCAATAATCTTCATTTGTTGACCCGAAGATGATATCATCAACATATACTTGACAAATGAAGATCTCCCCATTAAGCTTCTTGGTGAATAGTGTGGTGTCGACCTTCCCGATGGTGAAGCCCTTCTCAATGAGGAAGTCCCGGAGGCGCTCATACCACGCTCTAGGGGCTTGTTTGAGCCCATATAGCGCCTTGGACAACCTATAAACATGATTAGGATATCTAGGGTCTTCAAACCCGGGAGGTTGATTGACAAAGACTAGTTCATTAATAAAGCCATTTAAGAATGCACTTTTCACATCCATTTGATATAATTTCATATCATGATGTGATGCATATGCAAGGAGGATACGAATGGCTTCAAGTCTTGCAACGGGTGCAAAGGTCTCTCCAAAATCAAGGCCTTCAACTTGAGAGAACCCCTTTGCAACTAGTCTTGCCTTGTTCCTCACTACTATGCCTTGGTCATCTTGCTTGTTTCGGAACACCCACTTGGTTCCAATGACTCTTGCACCTTTAGGACGCTCTTCAAGTGTCCATACTTCATTGCGGGTGAAGTTGTTCAATTCTTCATGCATGGCATTCACCCAATCCGGATCTTGAAGAGCTTCTTCTACATTCTTAGGTTCAACACAAGAGACAAAAGAGTGATGTTCAACGAAAGAAGCTAGCTTTTGAGATCGAGTCATTACTCCCTTTGTAGGACTCCCAATGATGAGTTCTTGTGGATGAGCTTGAAGTAGAGGTGAGTTTCTTCTATCAACCACTTGAGGGGGTGGATGGGGAGCATCAACATCTTGAGCTTGTGCCTCGGCTTGTTCATGAGAGACATAAGTATCTTCATTTTCAACTCTCTCATTCTTGTCATCATCTTGAGGCACACGTGATGAAGATGGTGGATCAATGATTTGCACATCGTCTTCATCATCTTTTGGCTTGATGTCTCCCACCGGCATGTTCTTCATGGCCTCCCTCAATGGTTCATCACCTACATCATCACAATTCTCAATTGCTCCTTGGGAGCCGTTAGATTCATCAAATTCCACATCATATGTTTCTTCAACCAAACCGGTGGTATGGTTAAATACTCTATATGCTTTGGACTTTGATGAGTAACCAACAAGAAAACCAATATCACAACGTCTTTGAAACTTCCCTAGGTGTTGACGCTTCTTGTAGATGTAGCATTTGCAACCAAACACCCGGAAGAATGAGACGTCCGGCTTCTTCCCATTAAGCAACTCATAGGGAGTCTTGCCAAGAAACTTTTGGAGGAAGAGACGATTTGAAGCATAGCATGCGGTGTTGATTGCCTCGGCCCAAAACTTCTCGGGAGTGTTGTACTCATCTAGCATTGTTCTTGCAAGGGTGATCAAAGTCCGGTTCTTTCTCTCAACTACACCATTTTGTTGAGGAGTGTAGGTTGAAGAAACTTCATGCTTGATTCCAATTTCATCACAATAAGCTTCAATGTTGGTGTTGTCAAACTCTTTGCCATTGTCACTTCTAATCTTCTTTATCTTGACTTCAAATTCATTTTGAGCTCTCTTTGCAAACTTCTTGAAGCAACTTGCCACTTCGGATTTATCATGAAGGAAGAAAGTCCATGTATATCTTGAGTAGTCATCCACTATCACAAGACAATAGAGATTACCACCCAAGCTCTTGTATGTTGTAGGCCCAAACAAGTCCATGTGTAGAAGTTCTAGCACTCTTGAGGTTGACATGAAAGCCTTGGTTGGATGAGTGTTTGCAACTTGTTTGCCCGCTTGACATGCACTACAAGGTTTGTCCTTTTCAAACTTCACATCCTTCAATCCTCTCACTAGTTCTTTCTTCAATAGCTTGTTGAGAGTGCTCATTCCAACATGTGCAAGCCTCCTATGCCAAAGCCAACCAAGTGAGGTCTTGGTGAACAAACATGTCATCAAATTTGCATCTTCGGAGGTGAAGTCAACAAGATAAAGATTGTTATATCTAAAGCCCTTGAATATCACTTGCTTGTCATCTATCTTTGAAACTTCAACTTCATTTGGTGTGAACAAGCATTGGAAGCCAAGATCACAAAGTTGCCCAACGGATAACAAGTTGAAACTCAATGAAGCAACATAGAGCACATTTGAGAGTGAGTGATCATTTGATATTGCAATCTTGCCTATACCCTTGACTTTGCTCTTTGAATTATCCCCAAATGTGATCTTCTCTTGACATATCCCATTCTCTTCAATGGAGGTGAACATACGAGGATCACCGGTCATATGTTGAGTGCAACCACTATCAATAACCCAATGAGATCCACCGGTCTTGTAGTTCACCTACACACAAGAGATCAAGCTTTTTGTTTAGGGACCCAAACTTGAGAGGGGCCCTTGACTTTCTCAACTAGTGACTTGGCAACCCATATTTTCTTTGGCCTATTCTTGTTTGGGGGACCCAAAAACATGACTTTCATCTTTCCATTTGAATCTTTTCTTAGCATGTAATGAGCATTGAAGGCAAAGGGTCTAGCATGCTTGGGCAAGGATTGTGGTGGTGGAGTTTTGCATTCATGAGCAAAGTGACCTTCTTGACCACACTCAACACATCTCTTTGGCTTGGGCTTTGATTTGCTTTGTTGTTGAGCTTTTGCTTTCTTCTCTTGATTTGCCAAGTACCCAATACCACTTCTATCCATCTTCATTACGGTGTTCATGAGGAGCTCACTTTGCAAATATTGCCCTCTTGTGAACTTGCTTAGGCCGGTCTTGAGATGCTCTTTTTCTTGCTTTAGCTTCTTGTTCTCTTCAATGAGTGACTCATTTGTTGTTTGCTTCTCAAGAGCCATCAAACCTTTAAGCTTCTTGTTCTCATTTGCAAGCTTCTCATTCTCACACTTGATCTTGGCATAATCATCATGGTTGCATGACTCAACCACACTCTTGCCTTTGCTACTAGAACCTTGCTCAATGCTTTCAATGATCAAATCATCACATGATGTAGCTATATCACACTTAACAACATTGTTAGTAGCATCATGCGTCTCAAGAGCAAGTTCATTAGCAACCACAAGACTATCATAGTCAATTTTTAATGTGGTGTATTTGTCTTTTAGAGAGCTATGTCTAGTGATGAGCTCATCATGTTTCCTCTCAAGTTTATCATGTTGATCTTTAAGCTCTTTGTTAGAGGTTTTGAGCTCCTTGAGAGTGGAAGACATAGTTTCATTTTGATCTCTAAGCTCACCACTAGTCTTTTGAGCATTTTCAAGCTTAGATGAGAGTTATTCATTTTCATTTTGAAGGTCATCATTTTCACTTCTTGTCCTTCTTATGATTTTAGTGTATTTGTTTAGCAATTTTACAAGTTCATCATAAGAAGGTGCATCAAATTCATCATCACTATCACTATCATCATCATCATCACTATCATGATTTTGTACCTTACGTTCACCCTTGGCCATAAGGCATAGGTGAGTAGTAGACGATGATGGTGAAGAAGGCGGTGAAGGTGGTGGTGAAGATGTCGGTGAAGATGATGGCCCCATCACAAATGCGGCAACCTTCTCTTTCTCATCATCGCTCTCATCTCCGGAGGAGTCACAAGATGATTCAATGTCGGTGAGCCAATCACCAACAATATATGCCTTTCCACCCTTCTTCTTCTTGTAGAACTCCTTCTTCTTGCCATCTTTCTTCTTGTATGGCTTGTTCTTCTTCTTCTCATCTTCTTCATCACTTGAATCATTCTTCTTGCCCTTGTTCTTGTTCTTGAACTTGTCTTTTGGAGGTCTAGGGCATTGATGAGCTAGGTGACCAAGTTCACCACAATTGTAGCAATCCATCTCCGAGATGGGCTTTCTCTTGCTACTAGTGAAGAATTTCTTTTTCTTGCCATCGAACTTGATGCCACTCTTGTTGAGCTTCTTTAGCATCTTGGTGGTCTTTCTCACCATGAGTGCAAGTGATTCATCATCGATATCACTTTCACTTGAGCTTTCTTGCACGATCATGGCTTGGCCCTTCTTCTTCTTCTTGTCATGGCTAGCTTTGAAGGCCAAGTCTTTCTTCTTGAAAGATGATGAGCCCTCTTCCGGAGTGATGTGCATGTACATCTCATGCGCATTGATCTTCCCCAATACTTGAGTCGGTGTTGCGGTGGAGAGATCACTTTGATGAAGCACGGTGACAATGTGACCATACTTCTCAACGGGAAGCACACTCAAGATCCGCCTTGCAACATCCGATTGACTCATTTGAGTGAGTCCAAGAGCATTGAGGTCCTCTACAAGAACATTCAAGCGAGTGTACATCTCATTAGCACTTTCTTTGGGAAGCATCTCAAAAGAATTAATTTTCTTTAAAGCAATATGATAGCGTTCCTCACGCTCACTCTTAGTTCCCTCATGGAGAGCACAAAGATTTTGCCACAAATCATGAGCGTTCTTTGCATTACGCACACGATTGAAGATATCTTTGCCTAAGCCCCGGTAGAGTGCATTTTTGGCCTTTGCATTCCACCGGTCGTACTTCTCCTCGTCACCCGTGGGGTTTGCGGGATCCTTGATAGCGGGAAGCCCTTCGGTTGCGGCTCTAAGACACCCGACATCTATGGCTTCGAGGTACGCCTCCATGCGGATTTTCCAATATGGAAAATCATCCCCCTCAAAGGTGGGAGGTGGTCCTTCCCCGTTAGACATCTTGCTCTAGGCGGTAAAGCCTAAAATAGGAGCAACACGGCTCCGATACCAATTGAAAGGATCAAGATGCCCAAGAGGGGGGGGTGAATTGGGCTTTTCTAAAAATTAATTGCAAGAATTAAATCCTATAAGCCGGAATTCACCCCTAGTGCCTACTTGTGTTCCTAGAGAGTCTACCGTTGAAAAGTTTTGCACCCTAGTTTC